>CM033735.1:6501373-7728390 GCA_019671005.1 Hibiscus mutabilis | reverse complement strand
ACTAAAGATTAAAACATCTTAAATTTTTCCCGAGACTTCAATATTCAAATACGGGGTATCGGTTTTTAAACAAAATTTTTCCCCCTTTTTTGGGATAGGCGAAAGCATGGTTGAATAGAAAGGCGGATTAATAGGATCTTGGATGTCTTTGCGTGATTTTCTTTCATTTAATCCTCAATTTGGCATAACTTATACTTAAACCCCCGCGGGGGGGATGTGAATCATGCAAGGCAGGCGATTAAAGGGCTTTAAAAAATGCCCTCTCGTTCCCCGTGTGGACACAAGTCGATTTTTTTAAATTTTTTGTGAATCCCAAAAAGGGGTGATCTAGATGCCTCAAAAGGGGTACTCTTGAAAATTAAGGAAGAAAAATCAAATTTTGACAGGCTGCCAAGAATGTTTGGTTCCCAACTACTAGAAAGGAGAGTTAGCCCAACCACAATACATGAATTGGAATTCAAACTCAATTTGGACAAATTTCCCCAAAAAGATGGCCCGAACATTAAAAAAAACAACCATAAAGGGCAAAATAGTAGATTTCTTTTGTGAGTTATGTTTTTAACCATGATTCCCAAAAAATGTTGAGTCTAAATCTAGCTTTTATGTAAGGGGAAATTAAAGGGAAAAACTGTGATTCCCCAACATACAAACCATCTTGGAAGAAAACCAAATTTTCATGGAGTAATCCCGGCTCAAAAAACTCAAATCCGCGGGGTTCTGCAGAAAAACCAGGTTGGAAAAACAACCCAAAAAACATCTAGTTCTTTAAAAATTCTCCCAATGCTTTCATTTAAAAAATGAATCTTATATGGAAAGAATAGTAACTTAAAAAAGGGTACTTTTATTACGGGGCCCATTGGGGTTTCAAAACCAAGACGTCAAATCAAGGAAACTCAAGTGGACGTTTTAAAACCCAATACTAACCCGGGAGGTTTCCCCCCTCTTGAAGTCGAAAGGCGGGCGGGGCAAGTGGGGGATCACCCAGGTGGCGAAACTTAAATCCTATTCAATTCTTTGCTATACTTTTTCCGGGAAAACTGATATCCAAGATGTTCAGGACCATGTTTAGTCGTCAAACCATTCTCCTAGTGACTGTGATAATCAAGTCACCATTTTTCTGACAACCAGCAATTCAAAGTTAATGGACAAGATTGAGGTCACTACTTGGTGCCCATGGGAGCGTAACACAAAGTAGTCACCTTAGGGATGCATGATCATGTTCTCCTTTCGATATTTTCTTTTATTTTTATTTTTTTATTTTATTTAGAAACTTATTATTTTTTTATTTTTATTTTTAGGATTTCGGTTATTTTAGGATATATTTATTTATTCAAGTTTTATTAGTTTTTACACATCTTTATTTATTTTATCTATTTGTTTTTTTAATTTTTCCTAAAAATTTGTTTTGGGGCCTGATTTTTAGTTCTTTTTTTATTTGTTTATTTTTAATTTAATTTTTATTTTATTTTTTTAGGAAAATAGTTCAAGATAAAGGACCTATTCTTCAAAATTAATTTTTCATTACAAAATTAGGGACTAATTTTAAAATACCTAAATTAACCTCAGTTTTCCCTAATCGTAACCTGCAATAACTACATCTTGCAGCCAGGATTTCCTTTCTTTAGGGTCATTCCACCCCCCAGTATTAAAACCACTTGATTTTTCTCCCGGGAATAAGCATTTTTCTTATTGTTTCCGACAACCCAAATTGGGATTTAACCCATCAATTTGAAAAAACCTTTTGGCAAATCTTTGCCATCAATCGGAACGGGTAACATCTCATAGGTAAGAAGAATTCTATGCTCACTCACACCTGCCGGATAATCCTTATGTTTTTGTTCGTGACAAGGCCATACTCATAAGATGAAAACATCAACACCTTTTACGGGCTCTACATTGAAGAGGGCGAGCATCAAGCCTTTGTTGATCAAATCACCCAAACAACTCGACAAGGTGCTTCAGAACTCACTCTACCAGGAACTCATTGGGGCGACGGTAAATACAAAGGAACACGGTAAATCGCCTTGGCTTAAACCAGAGGCAAAATTATGGAATAAGTTTGTTAAAACTTCTTTAATGCCCACCACACACAATACTACCGTTGATATACCCGTCTTTTGCTCATACATTCTATCTTGCATAATCACATCATTAACATTGGAAAAATTATTTGTGATGAGATTTTTGTATGTAGCACAAAGACAAGGTTCTCTTTTCTTCCCTTGCTTAATTTCCAATCTTTGCAAGGAGATGCATGTCCCAAGTGGGTCCACCGGATGAAAGGCCTACCAAAGTCGGTTGGAATCGTCGTTCTGTCTTTCTGCCGGGATCGCCCTTTGCGGCAACCAATGGATGATGCGCGCGCCCAATTACAGCTGAAGCAGATATGCCCGCGACAACTAACTTTCGAAGATGCCACGACAACCAAGCTAAAGACATCTCGCAGAACACTACAAAAGCCAAGGTAAAGCACCTATGCCAGTTTTCTCCATTTCTACATCTCATGCGGAATCATTGTCCGATTTTTCAGATCGGACAAGTCCTCCATTGCACCAACAAAGACCGCGCAATTGAATCCTCCAAGCGAAAAGCCAATGACATTGATGAAGATGGCCGATGAGGACAACCCCGTTGGATCGATTCACCATCAGCAACAAGAAACAACCGCCGGCGTTCAGCAAGAATCAAGACACCAGCCTTGGAAACTAATCATCCACGGCAATAGGCTCGTAGTAAGTCATCGTTTACAATTTATTTTTTTATTTTTCGTTATTTTATTTTTCTTTTCATGCATTGAGGACAATGCCTCAGTTTTGGAAGGCTGGAACTAGTTGCCAGGGCAATGCATGAAGGAGATGCCGAGCTAGTTGCCAGGGCAATGCATGAAAGAGATGCCGAGCTAGTTGCCAGAGCAATTTTTGACAAGGAATAAGATGATATGGTAGTCAAAATTTATGACTAGATAAGTCCAAGATGACGTGGAGCAAAGTTAAATCCAAAGGAGTTTGATTTCCATGAAGAGGTTAAAGAGAAATTAAATCCCAATAAGATAGGAGAAGTTCTAGAAGGAATTTAAATATAATAAAGAATTATATTCTTTAAAGATAATTTAATTCAAACTTAACTTCCTCCTCAAAAAAGACTTTGACCTAGCCCTATAAATTAAGGATCAAGACGTCAACTCCAAGGGAGGGGGATGAGAGAATTTTCGACAAAGAGCAAGGGAGATCTCGACAAGGCTTTGGAGGAATTTCGACAAGGCTTCAATCATTCTTCATCCTTTTCTTTCTTGTTCAATTAGGTTTATGCTAGGAATTCTTTGTGCTGTGTTTCTTTGGAACCTAGCCATGAACTAAATCTATTTGGCTAAGGTTATTGTGTCTTGAGGTTGTGAGAAACAATTGGATTTTGTTTAGGTAATAAGAGTTTGCACTTTCAATTCAAGGTTTACTCATTCTTGGTTATTATTCTTGTTTGCGAGTGAATTGGGAGAGGATCTTGTAACTTCATCTATTTATCTAATATCGGGAGAGTTAGATTCAAGAAACGAATGAGTATGGTCTTTATTCAATCTATTGATGGTGAAGATTAATCCGGCTTAGGAATAAGTTAAGGATTTCAACGACTAAGAGGAGCGCAAGATTGGTTGTTGTTCACCCTTGATTCATGCAGGGATTTATTATCAAGGCATGCACAAATAGCTAGAGTTTCGACTTAGGGCTAAGAAGAAACCATTGAAGAACGCTCCGCTGAACCTTGAAGTTGCTGCACAGCCGCCCGAGTAGTTGCCCAGCTAGTCGCCCAGGCAACCATCGATTAGATGCCAAGGCAACCCCATTGTACAAGTTGCCCTTGCAGTCTTTTACCAAGACGATCCAATCGGCTATCACACCTCAACTCACGATAACCTGGCCTATTCTCTCTCATTTAATTACATATTCTTTTACTTATTTGCTTTCTAGTTTAGTTGTTAGTTAAAACTCCTACAATCTTCTACTTATGTTCTTTTACTTTTTACAGTGCAAGAGATTAGATTCTTGAAGTGGCACCAATCCCTGTGGAGACGATATCTTTTATACTATAACTTGCGACGTGTACACTTGCACAATTGCGGAGCACTTATTACACGCAACAGTTTTTGGCGCCGTTACCGGGGATTGGCAATAGCAACTTTCTTTTTATTTTCTTGCACTTTTTATTTTTCTTGTTTAAGATTCAAAGGGTTAACAAACTTTGGTTTTGCATTGGTATATGACCAGGGCGAGACCGATTACACCAGAATATCCTTTTGATCCAAAAATCGAACGAACGTTGCCAAGACTCAGATGAAGGTTAAGAGTAGCAATGGCTAATCAAGACGGCAATATGAATCAAGATGTTCCAGCAGGAGGATGAGTGATTCTTGCACGAAACAGAACTATTCGAGACTATCTTGAAGAAGATCTTGAAGGACTTAATCCAGGAGTTGTCACACTTGAAATTGAAGTCGACCACTTTGAGTTGAAATGGTGATGTTTAATATGATCAACACAATTGGTCAATTTGGTGGCTCAGCAATTGAAGATACACGACAACATCTTAAATCTTTCCTCGAGATTTGCAATTCATTCAAAATACAAGGAGTCACCCTCGATGTTTTACGACTAAGATTATTCCCTATTCTTTGAGGATAGGGCGAAAGCATGGTTGAATAGTATTCTGTCGGATCAATAGGATCTTGGACCGATCTTTGTCGTGATTTCCTTGCTCGATTTAATCCTACAAATTTGGTGATAGGCCGTAATGAAATTACTTCTTTTTCGGTGGCGGATGATGAATCCATGTACGAGGCTTGGGAGCAATATAGAGAACTTCTACACAAATGCCCCTACACGGATTCCCGGTGTGGACACAAGTAACAATGTTTTACAACGTTGTGAATACACCAACAAGGATGATGCTAGATGCCTCGGCAAGCGACATACTCTAGATAAGTTGCCGGAGGAAGCAATGCAAATTCTAAGCAGGCTTGCCAGAATGATTATCAATTCCCATTTGCTAGAAGAGGAGGAGTTAGGCGCCAAGCCACAATACATGAACTAGGATCATCGGACTCAATTTTTGGCACAATTGGCCACTCTAACCAAGATGGTACAAAACATGCGAAACCAAACAACACACAGGAAGTCAAGGTAATGGATTCCTTTTTGTGAGTTATGTGGTGGTAACCATGATTCTTTGAATGTATGCAGAAATCAGGAATCCGGCTTTTATGTGGGAATTACAACCGGAACAACAATGTGATGTCCAATACATATAATCTAGCTTGGAAGAAGCACCCAAATTTTCATGGAGTAATCCCAACAATGCTCTAAACCAGAACAATGAGAATGCACAAGCATTGGGACTCCAGTAGAATATGCCACGGCAATAGTTGCCGCAGCAACAACCGACAACATCTAGTTCTTTGGAAAATTCTCTCAATGCTTTTATGTTGAAAACTGAATCTTGTATGGCAGAGAATAGTAAATTCATAAAAAGAACTAATGCTTTTATTAACAGGACCGAGATGAGATTGCAAAACCAAGAGGCGGCAATCAAATAATTGGAAAATCAAGTCGGACAATTTGCTCAAAACCTGAATACTAGACCGCAAGGAGGTTTACCTAGCGATCTTGAAGTCGCAAGAAGGCGGCCATGAGCAATGTAAGGCGATCACCACTAGAAGTGGCCAACAACTTAAAGAGGCTCAAGCTCGCTCATCAAACAAAACTCCACAAAAAGAACAAGGCGAACTCGGCGGCAAAGCCTCGGATCTTTGAACCGGGGAATTGCCGCGGCAACCAGCGATAAGAATGCCTCGGCAACCAGCGATAAGGGCACGCCACCAGCGATAGGCGACAACGTTGACAATGCCTCGGCAACTCCAGTTGCCCCGGCAATGCCATCAATCGGGTTCGGACCAATGAAAGGATCGAAGATATCCGACTTCCACCACCATTCCCACAAAGGTTGAAGCGACAAAAGCAAGAATATCAATTCAAGAAGTTTCTTGATATCCTAAAGCAAGTCCACATCAACTTGCCATTGGTTAAAGCAATTGAACAAATGCCAAACTATGCCAAGTTTCTTAAAGACATTGTATCCAAGAGAACAAGGCTAGGAGAGTTTGAAGCGATTGCATTGAGAGGATGCATGGCCATGTTACACTGTCGCATGCCACCCAAGTTGAAGGATCCCGGAAGTTTCACAATACCCTGTTCCATTGGAAACCACTATGTCGGGAAAGCATTATATGACCTTGGAGCAAGCATAAACTTGATGCCTAAATCGGTTTTCGAAACTAGGAATCGGGAAGGCAAGACCTACATGAGTTATGCTACAATTAGCCGACAGATCCTATGTGCATCGAGAGGAAAAATCGAAGACATACTAGTAAAAGTTGATAAATTTATTTTTCCGCTGACTTTATTGTTTTGGATTGTGAAGCGGATGAACATGCACATATCATTCTCGGGAGACCCTTCCTAGCAGCAGGGAGAACCTTGATCGATGTTGAAAGGAGAACTCACAATGAGGTGAATGACCAGCAAGTTAAACTAAATGTGTTCCAAACACTAAGGCATGCCGATGATCGGAAGAATGCCAACTTCTCCATGCCACGCGCGAGTTTAACCCGACGAGGAATTTAGTTGCCTCGGCAACTACATTGCCGATCGAGAGGAACCTGAGGAGTATGAAGAACTGATCGGTGAGGAACAACAAGAAGAGGCAAATTGGTTAGTCAATCATCCAGGTACATACTTTGAACCACTTGATTACTCAGGTAAGGAAGGTAAGCTCGAAAAGCCCTCTATTGAACAACCACCGATTCTTGAGTTGAAACAGTTGCCAGAGCAACTAAAATATGCTTACTTGGGAACCGATAATACATTGCCTGTAATTATTTCCTCTAAGTTATAGCCTGAGCAGGAAAATAAGCTGATCAAAATGTTGATGCTACACAAGAAGGCAATAGGGTGGACAATTGTCGACTTGAAGGGAATTAGCCCAGCAGTGTGCATGCACAAGATTTTGTTGGAAGATGATTACAAACCTTCAATTAAAGCCCAAAGAAGACTGAATCATGCCATGAAAGGGGTTGTAATGAAAGAAATCATCAAGTGGCTTGATGTCGGCATCATATACCCTATCTTTGATAGTACATGGGTAAGTCTGGTGCAACGTGTACCGAAAAAGGGAGGTATAACGGTGGTAAGTAATGAAAACAATGAACTTATTCCAACCAGGACTGTGACCGGTTTGAGGGTTTGTATGGATTATCGAAAGCTAAAAAAAGCCACTAGGAAAGATCACTTCCCATTACCCTTTATTGATCAAATGCTTGACCGTCTTGCAGGTAAACCATTTTATTATTTTCATGATGGTTATTCAGGTTACAATCAAATTGCCATAGCACGGAAGATCAAGAAAAAGACAACCTTCACATGCCTATACGGTACTTATGCTTTCCGAAGGATGCCGTTCGGTTATTGTGTAACGCCCGACAACCTTCCAAAGATGCATGATGGCACTCTTTTGGACATGGTCGAAGACTTCCTTGAGATCTTCATGGATGATTTTTCGTTTTTGGTAATGACCCGACGGTTGCCTCGGCAATTTAGAGAAGGTGTTGGCAAGATGTAAAGAAACCGATTTAGTCTTAATTGGGAGAAGTGCCATTTATGGTAAATGAAGGAATAGTGCTCGCCACAAGATTTCATCCAAGGGATTTGAAGTAGACAAAGCCAAGGTGGGCGTGATCGAGAGATTACCCCCACCAAGTTTGGTTAAAGGAATTGAAGCTTCCTTGAACATGTAGGTTTTTACAGGAGGTTCATTCATAATTTTTCTAAAATTACTAAACCCTTGTGCAATTTGCTTGAACAGGATAAAGTCTTCAATTTTGATGATTCTTGTACCCAAGCATTCAAAACCCTAAAGGAAAAGCTTGCCTTGGCACCCATTGTCGTTCCACCAGTTTGGACGCTACCGTTTGAGCTCATGTGTGATGCAAGTGATTTCGCAGTAGGAACAATTCTAGGCCAACGCACAGGTAAGACCTTTCATGTGATATACTACGCTAGTAAAACTCTTAATAGTGCTCAAGTGAATTACACAACAACAGAGAAAGAGTTACTAGTCGTAGTTTTCGCATTTGACAAGTTTCGATCCTATTTGATTGGTACAAAGGTAATTGTTCATACGAACGATGCTAAGCATTACTTTTAGGGCCGAGCCTCTTTTGTTTTTAAACAATGTGCGAGATCGGGTTATATGCGATGTGTCCACGAAGAAGAGCACAGAATGTACTCAGCAATGCCATTCTTCACCCTATGGAGGACATTTTGGAGGAACTTCGTACACCGCGGCCAAAGTTTTGCAATCCGGTTTGTATTGGCCAACATTGTACAAAAAGATGCCCAAAAGACTTTTACAAGCAATGTGATCGTTGCGGAGGAAGGGCAATATCTCAAGGCGACATGAGATGCCGCTCCAAAACATCATAAGTGGAATTGTTCGATTCATGGGGATCGATTTTATGGGACCTTTCCCATCTTCATTGGCAACCTCTACATAGAAAATAAAATAAAATTGCTTACTTTGCTTGCTAGAGGTGCCCAAAAATTGGCTCTAGTGAAAATAAAAATAAATGCTGATAATTAAATTGATAAAGCCTATTGTTCACATAGAATCTTGAAAATCAACTTGTACACAACTACGCACACACATTGTCACAAGCATTATAGTTTGATTAGGGTAATTTTTGTGCTATTCAAAAAAATTAAAAGGTGATCATACTTTTTGTGCCACGGTTCTGGAGTTTGAATTCAAGTTTGAAGCATGTCTTTGATGATTAAAGTCTTGGCGGGTAATTGTTAGTTTGCATTGCTTGAGGACAAGCAATAGTTCAAGTTTGGGGTGTGATAAGTGTTCAAAAGTACTATTTTATTACCCTTTTTACTCATATTATTGTTAGACTTAGGCTCATATTAGTTGCATAATTAGTCATTCATGCATTAATTCATGTTTCTTTCCACCGTTGAGCTTGATTACATATTTTGGTGATTTTTGTGGAAAAAGATACTGCTTTGGTGTTTTTTTGTGTGTGTGCGGGAATCACTTGCCAAAGCAAGGCTAGAACTAGTTGCCAAGGCAATGCATGAAGGAGATGCCGAGCTAGTTGCGAGGGCAATGCATGAAGGAGATGCGAGCTAGTTGCCAAGGCAATTTTGACAAAGAATAAGATGATATGGTAGTCAAAATTGATGACTAGATAAGCCCAAGATGACGTGGAGCAAAGCTAAATCCCAAAGGAGTTTGATTTCCATGAAGAGGTTAAAGAGAAATTAAATCCCAAGAAGATAGGAGAAGTTCTAGAAGGAATTTAAATATAATAAAAAATTATATTCTTTAAAGATAATTTAATTTCAACAACTTCCTCCTCAAAAAAAGACTTTGACCTAGCCCTATAAATTCAAGACCATGCCGTCAACTCCAATTGAGAGAGAGGAGAGAAGGGGGCAAGAGGAGACAATTTTGACAAGGGCAAGGAGATTTCGACAAAGCTCCATCCATTCTTCATCTTTTTCTTTCTTGTTCAATTAGGTTTATGTTAGGATTTTTTTATCTTGTGTTTCTTTGGAACCTAGCCATGAACTAAATCTTTTTGGCTAAGGTTATTGTGTTTTGTGGTTGTGAGAAACAATTGGATTTTGTTTAGGTAATAAGATTTTGCACTTTCTATTCAAGGTTTACTCATTCTTGGTTCTTATTCTTGTTTGCGAGTGAATTGGGAGAGGATCTCGTAACTTCATCTATTTATCTAATATCGGGAGAGTTAGATTCAAGAAACAAATGAGTATGATCTTTATTCAATCAATTGATGGTGAAGATTAATCCGGCTTAGGAATAAGTTAAGGATTTCAGCGGCTAAGAGGAAGCGCAAGATTGGTTGTTGTTCACCCTTGATTCACTTGGGATGTATTATCAAGGCATGCACAAATAGCTAGAGTTTTGACTTAGGGATAAGAAGAAACCATTGAAGAATGCTCTATCGAACCTTGAGTTGTTGCTGCCCAGAGTTGCCCAAGTAGTTGCCCGCCCGGCAACCATCGATTAGTTGCCAAGGCAACCCGTTGTGCAAGTTGCCCACGGCAACTTGAGTTGCCCTGCACTCTTTTACCAAGGCGATCAATCGGCTATCACACCTCAACTCACGATACCTGGCCTATTTCTCTTTTATTCATCTTCTTATTTGCTTTTTAGTTTAGTTGTTAGTTAAAACACCTACAATTTACTTGTGTTTTTGCTTTTTCTTAGTTTAGATTCTTGAAGTTCCTGTGGAAACTATATCTTTTATACTATAACTCCTATAATTGTGGAGCACTTATTACGCGCAACAACAAGCAATAGTTACTTGTGTACTATTTTTTACATTTTTTCATATTATTGCTAGACTTAGTCTCATATTAGTTGCATTATTAGCCTTTCATGCATGCTTTGCATTGTTTCCTTGGTGGTCAAGCTTGATATCATATTTTGCTTAATTTTGTGGAAAAAAGGTGCTGCGATAGTATTTTTTGTGTGTGCGAGAATCAGTTGCCAAAGCATGGTTGGAACTAGTTGAAGGCGATACAAGAAGAAGATGCCGACCAGATTGCCAAGGTAGTGCATGAAGGATATACCAAGCTTTTTTAAGGGGTAATTATCAAAAATGGAAAAAAAGATGATGTGGCACTCGAATTGATGACTAGATAAAGCCCAATATGGCGTGGAAGAAGATAAATCCTAGAAGAATTGGAGATTCAAAGAGATTAAATCCCAAAGAAGAAAGGATAAGATCTAAAGGAATTTAAATATAATAAAAATTATATTCTTTTAAAGTATTTAATTCCAACAACTTCCTCCTCAAGAAAGACTTTGACCTAACCATCTCCTATATAAAAAAAAATAAATGCCTATTTCAACAAGTTTGAAGGGAGAGAATTCGTTCAGAGAGAATTCAAGAAGGGGCTTACGATATCTTCATCTTTTCTTCTTTGTTTTGGTTTTGTTTATGTTGGGGAACAATTACTTTGTGTTTCTTTTGAACCTAGCCATGAACTAAATCTATTTGGCTAAGGTTATTGTGTTTTGTGGTTGTAAGCGATTGGATTTTGTTTAGGTAATAAGAGTTTGTACTTTCAATTCAAGGTTTACTCATTCTTGGTTTTTATTCTTGTTTGAGTGAATTGGGAGAGGATCTCGTAAATCTATCTATTTATCTAATATCGGGAGAGTTAGATTCAAGAAAAGAATGAGTATGGTTTTTATTAAATCTATCTATGATGAAGACTAATCCGGTTTAGGAATAAGTTTAGGATTTCAATGGCTAAGAGGAGCGCAAGATCGGTTGTTGTTCACCCTTGATTCACTTAGGGATTTATTGTCAAGGTATGCAACATTAGCTAGAGTTTTGACTTAGGGATAAGAAGAAACCATTGAAGAACATTCTACAGAACCTTGAAGTTGCTGTCCGGTCGCGAAACAGTTTGCCTAGGCAATCGTTCTACTAGTTGCCAAGGCAACCGTTCTACTAGTTGCCAAGGCTTTAAGGTTGCGCAAGTTGCCACAGCAAGCGAGTTGATATTGCACTCTTTTACCAAGATGATCCAATCGGCTATCACTCCTCAACTCACGATAACTTGGCCTATTCTCTTTCTTTTGATTACATCTTCTTTTACTATATCGCTTTCTAGTTTAGTTGTTAGTTTAAACCCCTACAATCATCTACTTGTGTTCTTTTACTTTTACGATTGCAAGAAACTAGATTCTTGAAGTGGCACCAATCTCTCTGCAGAGAGCGATATCTTTTATACTATAATTTGCGGCGTGTACACTTGCACAATTGCGGAGCACTTATTATGCAACAAAGTCCATCTTTGTGAAAGAAAGATTTGTTGAAATCTTCCTCTACAAACGGAATAACATGAGAGTCGCCTATAAAAATGGAATGTTTGAAGAAATCTGCCTCTGTAAATGTAATATGTTGAGATCTGCCTTTGTAAACGGGATATTTGAAGAAATTCGCCCCCGGATAGAATATCTTGAGATTGTCCCTGTAAAAAAATGTTTAAAAAAATCTGTCCCTATAAATAGAATGATTGAAGAAATCCGCCTCTACAAAGCGGAATATCTTGAGATCCGACTTTATAAATAGAATATTTGAAGAAATCTACCTTTACAAATAGAATATCCAAGAAATCCTCCCTCTACAAAATGAATATCTAAAGAAATCCTCCTCTCAAAATGATTTAAATTTTTTTCGTAAAAATGTGGTTGAAATCTTCGTTGCGATCCGCCTCTTCAAATGGATTGTAAACTTTGTTAATCTTTGCTAGATCTACTTCTTCAATCTCGAATTTGTAGATTGAATTCTTTGTTCTTTGTTGATTCTTACAAATTCCACTTGGATGAGCTCGATCTTCTTTGCTTCTCTGTTAAGTTTTCTGCTTTTATTGCAATGGTGCCTCATCTCTTAAGATTGTTCTTATCAAATCTTGTTTTCCTTGATCTTCTTGAGTTTGGTTTGGAACTCCTGTAGTCTTCATGCCCTGGCAAAATTTGGCCCGAAATCTTGTTCTTGAGCTCTTATTCTTCTTGAGCAAATAATGACTTCTTTAGTAATCAAAATTTAGGCTATGCATTATTTCATCTCTATTCTGATCCACACTCTTATACACAATGGCGCCCCACTAATCTCCTTCTTTCTGAATTTGACACGTAGAATTTGCCCTTCTTTCATCATCTAGTGTTTCAATTTCCTACTTGAAGCATCAGGATTTTAGAGTTGCTGCTTGTTTTGTCGGGAAACACCGGTAAACCCCATTACGTAGCAAATAATTATTCGGCGTAATCCACTAATGATCCATGTACAAGGGACGAATTCGGGGTGAAAAAGGATGAAACGTACCTTAATAAGTCTGGAAATCCGCAGAGAGTATAGGAGAATCCAAATCGAATCTGAGTCGTCACAATCGCGTTCCGACCTCTACGTAGTCCACCCGAACAAAACAAACAATATTTTTCTCTTTTCTAACTGTTAGAGAGGTTTTCTGAAAAACATACTTCTGGCTGCTAGACCTCATGCCTTTATATAGAATTTAAAACCCTAATTCTAATTAAATTCAGATTCTTAAAATATACATTATATTTATCTGAATATAATTAAATATATAGAATCTAATTCTACTTCTATCAGGTTTCTTTAGGGATATATATATTTTAATAGTATCTGATAATTACATTAATTATTTAGTTTTAAAATATATATATAACCAAAATTATCTATAATTCGAATTATAATAATTTTGTTTTTTACTTATTTCGTGCATAACAAGTTTGTACACATGCTATATAGTCGATATTTGTTCGTTTTAATCATAGGGTGTGACCCTTGTAGGTTCATGTAGCATTAGCAGTAATATCTAGAACAATTATAATATTACAAGCAATGAGTGGCATCTAGTAATACATCATTGCTACCTAAGTTGCATGAAGTCGTGGTTCAACTTAACCTTTTCTGTGATTAACTTCTTTTATGTATTTCATCCTTTTGTCCTCATATCTAGATCGGACACAAGTCATGGATTAGTCACACTTGTATAGTCCATCTAATATTTCTTGATATCTTTAGTAGACTATTATAAAAGAATAACTATGATATCCCATATCAATTTATTCGAGCATGGCCATGCATTTTCTAGTCTCACTCAATCAAGTGGCATGTGATATTACTCCCATTATGAAGGAGGGACAAATCCTATCTTGATCAACCATATTACGCTACATAGATTGTGACATATCCAATATCAATCTTTATTGTGTAGTCAGATATGACACACGTTTGACCGTATCAAAATATGTCACTCACGATGTTAAAATAATGATGATCTCAAGTCTGAGGATCATACATGTAGTTATCATCATGAGCAATGTTGTGACTATCACATAATAATCCAAGAAACATGCTCATAGCGGGTCAGTCTAGTATGTCATTCTCTAACACATACTTATGTATTGATTTTGACATCTCCATGTGAATGACAACACTTTGCCATCAACCAACTACATATTAGTCTTAATATATTATTATTGTAAGGACATTCAAGAATAACTATTTTATTCTAAGGACTTTATTATAATTTAGTTTATTAATAGATGCACAAAATAAGACTAAAATAATAATGGCTTTATATTAATAAACAAGATAAAATAAGTTTGTCTTTTACAACCATCTCATTATTGGTCTTTGGGCATACTCCAACAACCTTCCACTAGCACTAAGACCAATCACTCATGTATCTAATACTAAGAGACTTAGTGTGATGTTCATGCTTCTATTGTGTTAGAGGCTTTGTCAGTGGATTGACAATATTTCCATCCATTAGTACTCTGCATATTTCTACATCCCCTCGATCAATGATTTCACAAATAAGATAGTAACACCTAAGTATGTGTTTGGATCACTTGTGAGATTTGGGTTCTTTTGCTTGTGCGATGGCTCCGTTGTTGTCACAACATAGATATATAGCATATGATATGCTAGGCATGATCCCTAGTTCATATATGAACTTTTTGATCCAAACAACCTCTTTTGCAGCATCGCTTTCTGTAATATACTCGGCTTCTGTCGTAGAATCTGCTACTATATCTTGCTTTGAACTTTTCCAGCTTACAACACCTCTATTAAGGCAAAAACACAAAACCCGATTGCGATCAAGAATCATCATTATCAGTTTAGAATCTTGCGTCAGTATAACCTTTTATACTTAGCTCTTCCTCACCTCTGTACATAAGAAATGTATCTTTAGTTCTTCTTAAGTACTTAAGGATGTTTTTGACTGCAACCCAATAACCTTCACCGGGATCTACTTAGTACCAACTTCTCATACTTAGTGCATATGATACATCCGGACATGTACATAGCATGGCATATATGATAGATCCAATTCTCTCTCTTAAGGCGTTGAAGGACACATTTCCTTCAAGAGCGAAATGCCATGTCTCTTAGGTAAGAATCCTCTTTTAGATTCTCCCATACTAAATCTTTTCAGTACTTTATCTATGTATGTATTTTGACTTAGTCCTAGAAGTCATCTTGATCTATTGTTGCGCGTAATAAGTGCTACGCAATTGTGCAAGTATACACGTTGCAAGTTATAGTACAAAAGATATCGTCTCCACAGGGATTGGTGCCACTTCAAGAATCTAGTCTCTTGCAATGTAAAAAGTAAAAACACAAATAAAGGATTATAGGAGTTTAACTAATAACTAAACTAGAAGGCAATAAAGTAAAAGAATAAATGAGATCAAATGAGAGAGATATGCTAGGTTATCGTGAGTTGAAGTGTGATAGCCGATTGGATCGTCTTGGTAAAAGAGTGCACAGGCAACTCAATTGCCGTGGCAACTTGCACAACGGGGTTGCCTTGGCAATTAATCGATGGTTGCCTGGGCGACTAGTTGGGCAACTACTTGGGCGTTTGGGCAGCAACCTTCAAGGTTTGGTAGAGCGTTCTTCAATGGTTTCTTCTTATCCCTAGTTCGAAACTCTAGCTACTTGGGCATGCCTTGATAATACATCCCTGCGTGAATCAAGGGTGAACAACAACCAATCTTGCGCTCCTCTTAGCCGTTGAAATCCTTAACTTATTCCTAAGCCGGATTAATTTTCACCATCAATAGATTGAATAAAGATCATATTCATTCGTTTCTTGAATCCAACTCTCCCGATATTAGATAAATAGATGAAGTCACGAGATCCTCTCCCAATTCACTCGTAAACAAGAATAAGAACCAAGAATGAATAAACCTTGAATAGAAAAGTGCAAACTCTTATTACCTAAACAAAATCCAATAGTTTCTCACCACCACAAAACACAATAACCATAGCCAAATAGATTTAGTTCATGGCTAGGTTCCAAAGAAACACAAGATAAATAATCCCTAGCATGAACCTAATTGAACAAGAAAGAAAAAAAGATGAAGAATTGAAGCTTGTCGAAATCCTCCTTGCCCTAGATGCTTGTCGAAAATTCTCTCTTCTTGCTCTCCCCTTGGAGTTGACGGCATGGCCTCTAATTTATAGGGCTAGGTCAAAGTCCTTATTTAAGGAGGATGTTAAGTTGGAATTAAATTATCTTTAAAGAATATAATTCTTTATTATAATTATGTTCCTACTAGAACTTCTCCTATCTTCTTGGAATTTAATTCTTCTTTAATCTCTTCATGGAAATCAAATTCCTTTGGGATTTAGCATTGCCCTGGCAACTAGCTCGGCATCTCCTTCATGTATTGCCCTGGCAACTAGCTCTAGCCTTGCTTTGGCAAGTGATCCTGTACATACACACAAAACACACCAAAGCAGCATCTTTTCCCACAAAAACTACCAAGTTATGTAATCAAGCTCAACGATGGAAGGAAACATGGATTAATGCATGAATGGCTAATTATGCAACTAATATGAGCCTAAGTCTAACAATAATATGAGTAAAAAGGGTAAGAAAAATAGTACTTTTGAACACTCATCACACCCCAAAGTCGAACTATTGCTTGTCCTTAAGCAATGCAAACTAATAATTACCTGCCAAGACTTCAATTTTCACAAACTTAGCTTTGAACTTGATTTCAATTCTCAGAACCAGGGCACAAAGTATGATTGGCTTTTCATTTTTCGGAAAACTTAGGAGTTACTCGGAATCAAACTATAACGCTTGTGAGTGTGTGCGGAGTTGTGTGCAAGTTGATTTTTCGAATTCTATGCAAACAAGACGTTTTCAAATTTCTTCATTGGGTTCTTTTTAACATGTTTTAACTAGAGCCAGTTTTGGGCACCTCTAGTGTTTTGTTTTTAGTTTTATTCGACTAGAGCCGGTTTCGGGCACCTCTAGCGATCAATTTTTTTAGCACATACTAGAGCCAATTTTGGGCACCTCTAGTGATCAATTTTTTAGCACATGCTAGAGCCAATTTCGGGCACCTCTAGCATTCATCTAATTTTTATTCTAATCCCCCAATTTGTTAATTATCAACCTAAGTTCACTATAATTCCTTAAATCAATCAAACCACAACAGTGTTTCATCAAATTTAGCATCATAGTAAAATTCTAAGTTTTTCCATGGTTATCCTAGAATAAAAATTCTATCAATTAAGTGCATTGGCAAAGTCATCATCGGATATTTATCAAATCTAAGCATTTTTTGTTCCAATTAAAGGCATGACAAGCAATTTACGTGTCCTAAATGTAATGCTTAAGATGAATATAACTAAGATGAATGTAACTAAACATGGTAACTACTAATAACAATCCCCCCAAACTTGAGTGAGGCATTGTCCTCAATGCATGCATTAAAGAAAAAAATAAAAAATAAAATGCAAACGAGGACTTACTCTGAGAGTTCGTCGTCGTGGATAATTAGTTTCCTTTTGGTCTGTGTCTTGATTCTCTTGCTTGAACGCGATGGTTGTTTTCTTGTTGCCGGTGGTGGAATCGATCCTCGTACGGGGTTGTCCTCATCGTCCTCTTCATCCATGTCATTGGTTTTTCGCTTGGAGGATTCAATTGGTGCGGTCTTTGTTGGTGCAATGGAGGACTCGTCCGAATCTGAAAAATTAGAAAATGATTTCGTAGGAGTTGATTCGGGCATAGGTGCTTTACCTTTGGCTTTTGCAGTGGTTGCCGGGACGTCTTTAGCTCTGGTTGCCATGGCATCTTTAGGGTTGGTTGCCGTGGCATCAGCTTGTGCAGGCACGATGTAGGTTGCCGCGGCATCATCTATTGTGGTTGCCGTAGCGACTGCTTCATTGGTTGCCGGGGCAAGGATCTCGGCAGGAAAGATTGGGAACGGCACGCGATTGTCCGGGTACTTTTCTAGGATGACTTGGGTGATGGCATTGTTGTGCTCCTTCATGTACCGCATGAACATTATTTGCCGGTCTTCAATTTGCCTTAGGTGGCTCACCAACGGTTGCAAGAGTGTTTCAAAGTGTCCTGGGGTTAATGGCCAAGTTGCTCGGGCGTTAGGTGCTTGGGCATTAGGGATTGCCGGGGTGGCAGGATTTGCCGCGGCAATTGGAGGCCTTGAAGAATTTCCCGGTGCCTCTCCCATTAGTTTTCAGATTTGTGTTTGATTCCAACCGGACTTTGGTAGGGCCTTTTCATCGGTGGACTCACTTGGGACATGCATCTCGTTGCAAAGATTAGAAATTAAGCAAGGGAAGAAAAGAGAACCCTTATCTTTTGAGCTACATACAAAAATCTCATCACAAATAATTTTTCCAATGTTAATGATGCGATTATGCAAAATAGAATGTATGAGCAAAAGACGTGGTATATCAACAGTAGTATTGTGTGTGGTGGGCATTAAAGAAGTTTTAACAAACTTATTCCATAGTTTTGCCTCGGGTTTAAGCCGAAGGCGATTTACCGTGCCCTTGTATTTACCGTCGTTCCAATGAGTTCCCGGTTGAGTGAGTTCTTGAAGCACCTTGTCGAGTTGCTTGGGCGTGATTTGATCAACGAAGGCTTGATGCTCGTCCTTCTCAATGTAAAGCCCGTAAAAGGTGTTGACGTTTTCGGGGCTTATGAGTATGGCCTTGTCACGAACAAAAACATAAGGATTATCCGGGTTAGTGAGTGAGCATAGAATTCTCTTACCCATGAGATGTTGCCCGGTTCCGGTTGATGGTGCCACTTTTGATGTGCAATCCTCTCGAAGATGAATGGTTCAAGGCCAAAATCTTGATGAGAGTTGGAGTATTCAAAGCCTTATTCTTCATAAATCTTCCGGCTTTCAAACTTGGAGTGAAATCTTTCTTGAAACACCGGTGTAGCAAACTTCTTGTATCTTGGTTCTTTGGAGGAACTTGGATGAACTAAAAATTTAATTTTGGATGCCATGGATGATCTTGGTTGTGAGTTTTGTAAAAACAAATAAAAGAAAAGAAAAGAAACTAAAGAGTTGCAAGATAAAAAGTAGGAATAGGTTAAGGGTGATTGGTTTTATAGAAAAAATAGGTGGTAAATATGGTGGGTGGGATTAGAGGAAGACGAAAAAGAGGGTTTTGGGTTAGGGGAATGTTGACGGCAAGTGGGGTTTGATTAGGGTAAGTTGGAGATTTTATATAAGCCTTAGATTCAGCCCATTAATTTCCTTGTTGAAGATGTTTTCCTTCTTGGATTAAAATTCCTCTTTATCTTGAACTCTTTTCCTACAATTCAAAGACAAATCAAATAAGGATTAAAATTAAAGATAAACTAATAAAAGAAAATAAATAAAGATGTGTAATGGGATTCTTAAACTTAAAGAAAGATAGAAGAAAATAAATCTATCCTAAAAAAAGCAAATAATCGAAATTAATAAAAAAAATAAAAGAAAAACATAAATAAAATAGTTCGACAAAAATAAAAAATAAAAAATAAAAAATAAAATATCGAAAGGAGAGCATGCTCATGCATCTCCTAAGGTGACCACTTCTTTGTTACGTTCCACATGGGCACCATTGTAGTGTTTCAATCTTTGTCCATTAACTTTGAATTCATGTTTGTTAGTGACGGACTTGATTATCACGACACCATGGGAGAATGGTTTGACAACTTCAAATGGTCCTGACCATCTTGATTTCAACTTTCCCAGGAAAAGTTTTAGCCGAGAATTGAATAGGAGAACTAGTTGCCCTGGCATGAATTGCCGCGGCAATAGTTTCTTGTCATGCCATTGCTTTGTTTTCTCCTTGTAGATTCGTGCATTGTTATAGGCGAGTGCACGAAATTCTTCTATCTCATTGAGGTCCAACAAACACTTTTGTCTGGCACTTTCCCAATCCATATTCACGGTCTTGATTGCCCAGTATGCCTTGTGTTTGATTTCCACCGGTAGATGGCATGTTTTGCCATAGACAAGTCGGAAGGGGAACATACCTAAGGGTGTTTTGAATGCAGTGCGATATGCACAAAGTGCGTCATCTAGTCTTAATGACCAATCCTTCCTAGAGGAATTTACAACTTTCTCGAGTATACCCTTCAATTCCTGGTTGGAAATTTCTTCTTGCCCGTTGGTTTGTGGGTGATATGCCGTGGCAATCTTGTGTGATACGCCGAAGCGTTGCAACATCTTGGCAATAATTCTGTTGTCAAAATGCTTGCCTTCGTCACTGATAATTGCTCTCGGCATCCCAAACCGTGTAAATATGTTTTTCTGCAAGAATCGTTGCACGGTCTTGGAATCATTGTTGGGAACTACAGCTGCCTCAACCCATTTAGACACGTAGTCGACGGGAAGTAGAATGTAGAGGTTGCCGAATGAAGATGGGAAAGGTCCCATAAAATCGATCCCCCATACATCGAACAATTCTACTTCGATGATGTTCTGGAGCGGCATCTCATGTCGTCTAGAGATATTGCCCGTCCTCTGGCAACGATCACATTGCTTGTAAAAGTCTTGGGCATCTTTGTACAATGTTGGCCAATACAAACCGGATTGCAAAACTTTGGCCGCGGTATGAGTTCCTCCAAAATGTCCTCCATAGGGTGAAGAATGGCATTGCCAGAGTACATTCTGTTGCTCTTCTTCAGGGACACAACGGCGTATAACCTAATCTGCACATTGTTTAAACAAAAGAGGCTCGTCCCAAAAGTAATGCTTAGCATCATGGAGGAACCGCTTCTTCCCTTGGTAAGTAAGGCTATAAGGTAAAATACCACAAACAAGGAAATTAACTAAATCCGCGTACCATGGTATTGCCTAGGCGTGTGCTGTCTTAGCGACTGTTCCTAAAATTACTGAGGCGTGCACGTCAAAAGATGCTGTGGCATCGAGGGTTGCCGAGGCATGCGCGTCCATGGTTACCGAGGCAACTAAAATTTGTTCATCCTGGAATGCATCACATATATCTAGATCCGCGTCCTCCTCCCTATTGCATTCTAAACGTGATAAGTGATCGGCCACTTGATTTTTTGTTCCTTTCCTGTCCTTAATTTCAATATCAAATTCTTGTAAAAGTAATATCCAACGAATCAAACGAGGTTTAGCATCCTTTTTAGCAAATAGAAATTTGATTGCCGAATGGTCCATATGAAGAATTACCTTTGTACCAATCAAATAGGATCAGAACTTGTCAAATGCGAAAACTACAGCTAGTAACTCTTTCTCTGTTGTTGTGTAATTCACTTGAGCACTATTAAGAGTTTTACTAGCGTAGTATATCACATGGAAGGTCATACCTGTGTGTTGGCCTAGGACAGCTCCTACCGCGAAATCTCTTGCATCACACATGAGCTCAAAAGGTAGCGTCCAATCTGGTGGAATGATAATGGGTACTGAGGCAAGCTTTTTCTTTAGGGTTTCGAATGCTTGGGTGCTAGAATCATCAAAATCGAAGACTTTATCCTGTTCAAGCAAATTGCACAAGGGTTTAGTGATTTTAGAAAATTATGAATGAACCTCCTATAAAAACTTGCATGTCTAAGAAAACTTTGAATTCCTTTAATCGAACTTGGTGGGGGTAATCTCTGGATCACGTCCACCTTGGCTTTGTCTACTTCAATTCCCTTGGATGAAATCTTGTGGCCAAGCACTATTCCTTCATCTACCATAAAATGGCATTTCTCCCAATTGAGGACTAAATCAGTTTCTTCACATCTTGCCAACACCCTCTCTAAATTGCCGAGACAGCTGTCGAAGTCATTACCAAAAACAGAAAAATCATCCATGAAGATCTCAAGGAAGTCTTCGACCATGTCTGAAAAGAGTGCCATCATGCATCTTTGGAAGGTTGCCGGGGCATTACACAATCCGAACGACATCATTTGGAAAGCATAAGTACTGTTTGGGCATGTGAAGGTTGTCTTTTCTTGATCTTTTGGTGCTATGGCAATTTGATTGTAACCTGAATAACCATCAAGAAAACAATAAAAGGGTTTACCTGCAAGACGGTCAAGCATTTGATCAATAAAGGGTAATGGGAAGTGATCCTTCCTAGTGGCTTTGTTTAGCTTTCGATAATCCATACAACCCTCCAACCGGTCACAGTTCTGGTTGGAATGAGTTCATTTTTTTCATTACTTACCACCGTTATACCTCCATTTTTCGGTACACATTGTACCAGACTTACCCATGTACTATCAGAGATAGGGTATATAATGCCGGCGTCAAGCCACTTGATGATTTCTTTCATTACAACCCCTTTTATGGCATGATTCAGTCTCCTCTGGGCCTCAATTGAAGGTTTGTGATCATCTTCCAACAAAATCTTGTGCATGCACACTGCCGGGCTAATTCCTTTCAAGTCGGAAATTGTCCACCCTTTGCCTTTTTGTGTAGCTTCAACATTTTGATCAGCTTCTTTTCCTGCTCAGGCTGTAACTTAGAAGAAATAATTACAGGCAATGTATTATCGGTTCCTAAGTATGTATATTTTAGTTGCTCTGGCAACTGATTCAACTCAAGAATCGGTGGTTGTTCAATAGAGGGTTTTTCGAGCTTACCTTCCTTACCTGAGTAATCCAGTGGTTCAAAGTATGTACCTAGTCAATTGACTAGCCAATTTGCCTCTTCTTGTTGTTCCTCATCGACCGATTCTTCATACTTCTCAGGTTCCTCTTGATCGGCAATGTAGTTACCGAGGTAACTAAATTCCTCGTCGAAGTTAAACTCTACCGTGGTATGAAGAAGTTGGCATTCTTCTGGATCATCGGCATGCCTTAGTGTTTGGAACACATTTAGTTTAACTTGTGATCATTCACCCTTATTGTGAGTTCTCCCTTTTCAACATCGATCAAGGTTCTCCCTGTTGCTAGGAATGGTCTCCCGAGAATGATAGGTGCATGCTCATCTACTTCATAATCCAAAACAATAAAGTCACCAGGAAAAATAAATTTATCAACTTTTACCAGTATGTCCTCAATTTTTCCCTCTGGATGCACATAGGATCTGTCGGCTAGCTGTAGCATAACTGTTGTAGGTCTTGCCTTCCCGATTCCTAGTTTCTGGAAAACCAATTTAGGCATCAAATTTATGCTAGCCCCAAGGTCGCATAATGCTTTCCCGACATAGTGGTTTCCAATGGAACAGGGTATTGTGAAACTTCCTTGATCCTTCAACTTAGGTGGCATACGATTGTGCAACATGGCCATGCATCCCTCTATTGCGGCAACTGTTTCAAACTCTCCTAGCTTTGTTCTCTTGGACACAATGTCTTTAAGAAACTTGCCATAGTTTGGCATTTGTTCAATTGCTTCCACCAATGGCAAGTTGATGTGGACTTGCTTTAGGATATCAAGAAACTTCTTGAATTGATATTCTTGCTTTTGTCGCTTCAACCTTTGTGGGAATGGTGGTGGAAGTCTGATATCTTCGATCCTTTCATTGGTTTGGAACCTGATTGATGACATTGCCGGGACAACTGGAGTTGCCGAGGCATGCTTATTACAAGTTGCCGAAGCATCCTTATCGTCGGTTGCCGAGGCATGCTTATTGCCGGTTGCCGCGGCAATTCCTGGTTCAGCATATGAGGCTTTGCCGCTAGGTTCGTCTTGATCTTTTTGTGGAGTTTTGTTTGATAAGCGGGCTTAAGCCTCTCTAAGTTGTTGGCCACTTCTAGTAGTGATCGCCTTATATTGCTCATGGTCAGTTCCTCTTGCGACTTCAGTATCGCTAGGTAAACCTCCTTGCGGTCTAGTATTCAGATTTTGAGCAAACTGTCTGACTTGATTTTCCAATGATTTGATTGCCGCCTCTTGGTTTGCAATCTCATCTCGGTCCTGTTAATAAAAGCATCAGTTCTTTTTATGAAGTTACTATTCTCAGCCATATAAGATTCAGTTTTCATTATAAAAGCATTTAGATAATTTTCCAAAGAACTAGTTATTGTCGGTTGTTGCTGCGGTAACTGTTGCCGTGGCATATTCTGCTGGAATCCCGATACTTGTGCATTCTGATTGTTCTAGTTTAGATCATTGTTGGGATTACTCCATGAAAAATTTGGGTGCTTCTTCCAAGCTGGATTGTATGTATTGGACATCACATTGTTGTTCCGATTGTAATTCCCCACATAGAAGCTGGATTCCGGATTCTGCATACATTCAGAAGAATCATGGTTATCACCACATAACTCACAAAAAGAATCCATTACCTTGACCTTATGTGTGTTGTTTGGTTTTTGCATGTTCTGGACCATCTTGGTTAAAGTGGCCAATTGTGCCGAAATTGAATCTGATGATCCCAGTTCATGTATTGTGGTTTGGCGTCTAACTCCTCTTTTAGTAGAGGAGAATTGATAATCATTATTGGCCAGCCTGTTTAGAATTTTCATTGCTTCCTCCGGTGACTTATCTAGGAGTATGCTGTTTGTCGAGGCATCTAGCATCATCCTTGTTGGTGTATTCACGGCGTTGTAAAACATTGTTACTTGAGTCCACACCGGGAATCCGTTTAGGGGGCATTTGTGTAGAAGTTCTCTATATCGCTCCCAAGACTCTTACGTGGATTCATCATCTGCCTGCCGAAAAGAAGTAATGTCGTTACGAAGCTTATCAATCAAATTTGTAGGATTAAACCGAGCAAGGAAATCACGACAAAGATCGGTCCAAGATGCTATTGATCCGGCATGAATGCTATTCAACCATGCTTTCTCCCTATCCCTCAGTGAATAAGGGAATAATCTTAATCGTAAGACATCGGGGGTGACTCCGTGTATTTTGAACGAGTTGCAAATCTCGAGGAAAGATTTAAGATGTTGCCATGCATCTTCAGTTGCTGAGCCGCCAAATTGACCAATTGTGTTGATCATATTAAACATTACCGGTTTTAACTCAAAGTGGTCAGCTTCAATTTCAAGTGCGACAACTCCTAGATTAAGTCCATCAAGATCTTCTTCAAGATAGTCTTGAATAGTTCTGTTTCGTGCAAGAATCACTCCTCCTCCTGCTGGAACATCTTGATTCATATTACCATCTTGATTAGCCATTGCTACTCTTATCCTTCGTCTAAGTCTTTGTAAGGTTCGTTCGATTTCTGGATCAAAGGGATAATCTGGTGTAATAGGTCTCGCCCTGGTCATATAACAATGCAAAACCAAAGTTTGTTAGCCCTTTGAATCTTAAACAGGGAAAGTAAAAAGAAAGTGCAAGAAAATAAAAACAAAGTCGCTATTGCCAATCCCCGGCAACGGCGCTAAAAACTTGTTGCGCGTAATAAGTGCTACGCAATTGTGCAAGTATACACGTTGCAAGTTATAGTATAAAAGATATCGTCTCCACAGGGATTGGTGCACGGGCAACTAATAACTAAACTAGAAGGCAATAAAGTAAAAGAATAAATGAGATCAAATGAGAGAGATAGGCCAGGTTATCGTGAGTTGAGGTGTGATAGCCGATTGGATCGTCTTGGTAAAAGAGTGCACGGGCAACTCAGTTGCTGTGGCAACTTGCACAACGGGGTTGCCTTGGCAACTAATCCATGGTTGCCTGGGCGACTAGTTGGGCAACTACTTGGGCGTCTGGGCAGCAACCTTCAAGGTCCGGCAGAGCGTTCTTCAATGGTTTCTTCTTATCCCTAGTTCGAAACTCTAGCTACTTGTGCATGCCTTCATAATACATCCCTGCGTGAATCAAGGATGAACAACAACCAATCTTGCGCTCCTCTTAGCCGTTGAAATCCTTAACTTATTCCTAAGCCGGATTAATCTTCACCATCAATAGATTGAATAAAGATCATATTCATTCGTTTCTTGAATCCAACTCTCCCGATATTAGATAAATAGATGAAGTCACGAGATCCTCTCCCAATTCACTCGCAAACAAGAATAAGAACCAAGAATGAATTAACCTTGAATAGAAAAGTGCAAACTCTTATTACCTAAACAAAATCCAATAGTTTCTCACAACCACAAAACACAATAACCATAGCCAAATAGATTTAGTTCATGGCTAGGTTCTAAAGAAACACAAGATAAATAATCCCTAGCATGAACCTAACTGAACAAGAAAGAAAAAAAGATGAAGAATTGAAGCTTGTCGAAATCCTCCTTGCCCTAGATGCTTGTCGAAAATTCTCTCTTCTTGCTCTCCCCTTGGAGTTGAAGGCATGGCCTCTAATTTATAGGGCTAGGTCAAAGTCCTTCTTTGAGGAGGAAGTTAAGTTGGAATTAAATTATCTTTAAAGAATATAATTCTTTATTATAATTATATTCATATTAGAACTTCTCCTATCTTCTTGGAATTTAATTATTCTTTAACCTCTTCATGGAAATCAAATTCCTTTGGGATTTAGCTTTGCTCCACATCATATTGGGCTTGTCTAGTCATCAATTTTGACTACCATATCACCTTGTTCTTTGTCGACAATTGCCCTGGCAACTGGCTCGGCGTCTCCTTCATGCATTGCCCTGGCAACTAGCTCGGCATCTCCTTCATGTATTGCCCTGGCAACTAGCTCTAGCCTTGCTTTGGCAAGTGATCCTGTACATACACACAAAACACACCAAAGCAGCATCTTTTCCCACAAAAACTACCAAGTTATGTAATCAAGCTCAACAATGGAAGGAAACATGGATTAATGCATGAATGGCTAATTATGCAACTAATATGAGCCTAAGTCTAACAATAATATGAGTAAAAAGGATAAGAAAAATAGTACTTTTGAACACTCATCATCTATCTCTATAGATCTTGACTCCTAATATGTAGGTTGCTTCACCCAAGTCTTTCATAGAAAAACATTTTCCTAACCAAGTCTTTATAGACTGTAAAGTAGGTATGTCATTTCCTATTATTAGTATGTCATCCACATAATATATCAAGAATGTGACAGTGCTCCCACTAGTTTTCTTGAAAAAACTTAGCTCATCTTAATTTTTAATAAAACCAAATTCTTTGATTTCCTCATTAAAACGAATATTCCAACTTCGAGAAGCTTGCTTCAACCCATAAATGGATCTTTGTAGCTTGCATACTTTTCGGGCATCTTTTTGATCGACAAAACCCTCAAGTTGTGTCATGTACACATCCTCATCTAATTTTCCATTGAGGAAAGCGGTTTTGACATCTAGTTGTCAGATTTCATAATCATAATATGCAGTTATTGCAAGCAATATCCGGATGGATTTAAACATAGCAACAGGGGAAAAAGTTTCATCATAGTCAATACCATGAATTTGATGAAATCCCTTAGCGACCCATCACCATTTATATGTTTCTATATTGCCATCCATGTCGATTTTCTTTTTGAAAACCCATTTGTACCCTATGGGCTTAATCCCTTCAGGACCAAAGTCTATACTTGGTTTTCTGACATGGAATCCATCTCGGATTGCATGGCTTCTAGCCATTTCTCTGAGTATAGGCTCTCCACCACTTCCTGATAAGTCCTAGGCTCATCTTGGTGCATGCAGAGAACATCTCCATGCAATGTGACAAGAAATCCACATCTCTCATGCGCATTGTGTGCTATCATAGATCTCCGCAGTGGTTGAGTTTCAAGAACGGTTGAATGTTCCTCAACTATTTGTGGAGCTTGTTGTTGTTCAATCTCTGGTTCAGTGATCTATTGTTGATCTTGAATTTCCTCAAGTTCAATATTTCTCCCACTTCCCCTTTCGATAATAAATTCTCTCTCTTGAAGATTCTTGTTTGAGCAACAAACAATTTATTCTCAGATGGATTGAAGAAATAGTATCCTTTAGTTTGTTTAGGATACCCCACAAAATTACATTTATGAGATTTGGGTTTGAGATTTGTAGACATCTGATGTTTAACATAAACTTCGCATCCACAAATTTTCATAAAAGACATACTAGGTTGCTTCCCAGTCCATATCTCATATGGTGTCTTTTGAATCGATTTAGATGGAACACGATTTAATGTGAAAGAAGCTATTTCTAGCGCATGTCCCCAAAAAGAAGTTGGAAGATTAGCATGACTCATCATTGACTGAACCATGTCTAACAATGTTCGGTTTCTCCTTTCAAAGACCCCATTGTGTTGTGGAGTACCTGGAGGTGTAAGTTGTGAGACAATCCCACATCCTTTAAGAATTTCATCAAACTCTAGGCTTAAGTATTCTCCTCCTCAATTTGATCGAAGAGCTTTGATGCTCTTTCCTAGTTGGTTTTGTACATCATTATTAAATTCCTTGAACTTTTCAAGGGCTTCAGATTTATGATGCATTAGGTAAACATACCCATGTCTACTGAAGTCGTTAGTGAAAGTAATGAAGTATTGAAACCCTCCTCTTGCTTGTGTATTCATCAGTACACATACATCATTATTTTTAGACAATGCCCAAAGACCAGTCATGAGATGATTGTATTGATATAATTTCTTTACCATGTTTTTGAATAAAGGCATTGCCATTATTATTTTTCAGTCATAATTATGTGTCTTAAATAAACTGAAATATAATGAAGTCCATATAATAATATGATTGTTATTAAAAGATCCTTAGCTGAGTATTATTATGGGCTTCGACAATAATAATGCATTCAAGGCTAACATATAGTTGATTGATGACAATGAGTTTTCATTGACATAGAGATGTCAAAATCAATATATGAGTACATTGTTATAGAACAACATATTGGATTGACCCGCTATAAGCATATGTCTTGGATTATTATGTGACGGTCACAATATTGCTCATTGTGGTGACTACATGTGTTAAGTGTCTAAAAGTACTATTTTATCAAAAACTTGTTGAGCGTATTGAGTAATACGCAAACGGTGCAAGTATACACGTCGCGAGTAATAAAGTGATACGAGTATCGAGAATCGTCTCCACAGGGATTGGTTTGGGCCACTTTGCTTAAGTTATTGCACTGTGAAAATAAAAACACAATTGAGAATATGATTTCTAATTAACGAGTAAACTAAGAGCAATAAACTAAAAGAATAGATGAAATCAAATAAGAGAGAGTAGGCCAGGTTATCGTGAGTTGACGAGTGATAGCCGATTGGATCATCTTGGTAAAAGAGTGCAATGGCAACTCAGTTGCCGTGGCAACTTGCGCAGCTGGGTTGCCTTGGCAACTAATCAAACGGTTTCCTGGGCAATTGGCTGGGCGACTGGGCAGTAACTTCAAGGTTCGACAGAGCGTTCTTCAATGGTTTATTCTTATCCCTAAGTCGAAACTCTAGCTAGTTGTGCATGCCTTGACAATGCATCCCTGCGTGAATCAAGGGTGAACAACAACCAATCTTGCGCTCCTCTTAGCCGTTGAAATCCTTAACTTATTCCTAAGTCAGATTAATCTTCACCATAGATTGAATAAAGACCATACTCATTCATTTATTGAATCTAACTCTCCGGATATTAGATAAATAGATAGAATTACGAGATCCTCTCCTAATTCACTCGCAAACAAGAATAAAAACCATGAATGAGTAAACCTTGAATTGAAAGTGCAAACTTATTACCTAAAAAAATCCAATTGTTTCTCACAACAACAAAACACAATAACCCCAACCAATCAAGTTAGTTCATGGTTGGGTTCAAAAGATATACAAAGAATAATCCCCAAACTATGAATCTAATGGAAGCAAAGAAGAAGAAGAAGAAATCAGTTAGCCCCTAGTCGAACTCTCTCTCAGTCGAATTCCCTCCAAGCTTTCTCCCAATCGAACTCTCTCCCCCTTGCTTTCTCTTCTTTGAGTTTGACGGCTTGGTCTCCTTTAAATAGGAGATGGCTAGGTGAAAGTCCTTCTTGAAGAGGAAGTTAAGTTGGAATTAAATACTTTAAAAGAATATAATTCTTTATTATATTTAAATTCCTTCTAGATCTTCTCTTATCTTTTGGGATTTAATTGCTCTTTGACCTTTTCATGGAAATCAAACTCCTTTGGGATTTAACTTTGTTCCACGCCATCTTGGGCTTATCTAGTCATCAATTTCGACTGCCATATCATCTTATCCATTATCGACAATTGCCCTGGCAACTAGCTCAGCATCTCCTTCATGCATTACCCTGGCAACTGCGTCGGCATCTCCTTCATGCACTGCCCTGGCAACTGGTTCCAGCCTTGTTTAGGCAAGTGATTCTGCACACACACAAAAACAACTATCGGCAGCACCCTTTTTCCACAAAATTAAGAAAAATATGAAATCAAGTTTGTCCACCAAGGAAACAATGCAAACATGCATGAATGGCTAATAATGCAACTTAATACGCCTCCAAACTCAAACTATTACTTGTCTTCAAGCAATGCAAACTAACAATTACTTGCCAAGACTTTAATCCTCAAAGACATGCTTCAAACTTGAATTCAAACCTCGGAACCGTGGCACAAAGTATTATCACCTTTTAATTTTTCGAATAGCACAAAAATTACCCGAAATCAAACTATAATGCTCGTGACAATGTGTGTGCGTAGTTGTGTACAAGTTGATTTTCAAGATTCTATGTGAACAATAGGTTTTTATCAATTTAATTACTGGAGCATTTATTTTTATTTTCACTAGAGGCAATTTCGGGCACCTCTAGCAAAGTAAGCAATTTTTCATTTTATTTTAGTCGACTAGAGCCAATTTCGGGCACCTCTAGCGATTATTTAATGTGCATTAACTACTAGAGCTAGTTTCGGGCACCTCTAGTAAGAAATAAACTTTTAATTTTCAAATTTACCCAAATTTTAAGCAACCTAAGTTCACTAAGTTTCTTTCAATCAACAAGCCACAACCGTGTAAAAAAATCAACATCATAGTAAAATTCTAGGTTATTTTCATGCAATCCTAAAATTAAAGGTTCTTTCAATTAAGTGCAGTGGAAAAAGTTCATCATTGGATATTCAACAAGTCTTAAGCAATTAAATCCAATCAAAGGCATGGCAAGTAACATATGCAACCTATATGTGTTTGCTAAAGATGAATGCAACTAAACATGAAATTAACTAGAAACCAACACCCCCCAAACTCGAGAGAAGCATTGTCATCAATGCATGTAAAAGTGAAACAAAATTTAAAAGAAACTAAATGAAATGAGTTAGTCGGAGAGGTTGTCACCTCGAGTGATAAGTTTCCTTCGTGCCGTTTGCTTGATTCATATTTCGGTTGGTGGTTGAATGCTTGTGGCTGGTACCGAGTGAATAACATTACTTTGATTTGATCCATGTTTGCCGATGCATGTTCACTTGACTGGGTATCAGTAGTTTCCGAAGCCATTGTTGTTGCCTGGGCATCGCCAGTTTCTGTTATCGTGGCAACTGCTGAGGTAGCCGCCGGGGCGGTTGTCGGGGCATCCTCTGTTGAGATTGCCGTGGCAAGTAGTCGGCAGGGAATTTTCTTAGCATGGTGGTTGTGAGTCTTGTTGTGGAAAAGAAAAGAAAACAAAGAAAACCTAAAAACTAAAGATAATGAAGACAAATAAAACATCTCCTAAAAATTCCAAAAATAAATAAAGAAAAAAATGAAAATAAAATAGAGTTCCAAAAATAAAAAAAAAAATTAAAATTTAAAAATTCTTAGAAAGAGCATTTTTCATGCATCTTCTATTGTTACTGCATGTCTGAGAAAACTTGAGGAGGGTCGTTTTCGATACTTCTTATAGTCCATCTGCACCCTCCATCGAGTGATAATATTGCCCCAAAAGAATTGGGCCAATGTGCTTCCAGCTACTCCCCTTTGTGTTACCATGGTGAAGGTGTTTTTCTTTCGTGTTCCCTTGTAGTTCATGCATGCCCTCCACCTTGCTACTGTTCTTGGAGGCACAAATATATTAATAGGAAAAATTATATCCATTCCCAACCATTCAATTACCTCATTCTTGTCGACTTCTATCATGGTTGGATGCATCCTTTGTTGTCATGGCAATTGCTGCTCAAGCCAATTACCGTGGCAATCAGTTGCCAAAATTTACTGTAAGTCAAGGCAAAATCCAGTTTTCTAAAAAGCTTCACGAGTCCAAACACCATTTTTCTTTTGGCCTCTCAAACATCTCCATCAGTAGAGATTTCGATGGCTTTAAATCTACCAACATCGGTTCTTCAAAACATACCTGCAATGGACGAGGTGAGTTTTTAAAGAATTCGAAAGGTTCAACCATTACCTGCTCATATTCCATTGGCAAAGTATTATCATATCGTTGATCTTGTAATTGCCGTGGCAACTGTAGATGAGAGCAATCTACAAATTCCTGCTTTAACGTCAACGTTGTAACCTTCTGGGCATCAGGTTCCTCAGAATTTGCTGTAGTATTGTTGTTCTTATCTTCACTGAGTGTTGTCATGACATTGCTCTATTCAGGCTCCTCAATCATTGCCGAGGCAATTTGTTGCTCGGGCTCATCAAGTATTGGGCAGTCTTTCTCATCAACATACTCTCGACTTTGAGGTTTTAGTTGTTCCTTACACATCGAAGAGCTTTCCTTGCATTGTTCCTTGTCCTCTTGCCTTGGGACGTCAGTATCCCCAGGAATGGATTGTTGGGGCATGTTATCCAAGGCATATATCGATCTCCTCAATTGATCTTCTGAATCCCTCAAGGTTGCATCCCACTGAGCTATCCTCATATCCATTTTCTTTGATAGCTCTCGAATCTCTTCAATTGATATGTCAAGTTTAGCCAAGGAAGCTAGCAACATTTCCTCCAAGGAATTGGAATGTTCTTGAAAAGGACTACATTGCCATGGCATATCTGTTGCCGTGACACTAGGCTGCTGATAAGGACTACATTGCCAAGGCATGTCTGTTGCCCCAGCAAAATTGTTATGGTAAAAATTTTTTGAGCTTTTTGATCATACCATGAAGGATTTTACTGCTGGTTCCATCTATGGTTCTCCATGTAGTCATATGCACCGAAAATGTGAGGGCAATTTTCAAACACATGATGTTCTCCACAACAAGTGCACGAGTTTTCCACGGTATATGCTTCTCGGTTGGTATAGGTAATTATCAAAGGGTGCAAGAAACTCTTGATTGGATTGATTCATATCTTCCAACATCAACTCTCGAATAAATCAGCTTTTATTTCCCGACATGTTGATGTCCTTTAACTTGTAGCGTACCTAATTTTTTTTGATAAAACAAACAAAAAGAAAAGTTAGTAAAACTAAGAGAAAAAATGCACTAACAAAAACAACTAACACCAATTGCTTAAGTGCTACGCGAACGGTGCAAGTATACACGTTGATGTCCCTTAACTTGTTGATGTCCCTTAACTTGTTGAGCGTATTTAGTGCTACGCGAACGGTGGAAGTATACACGTCGCAAGTAATAAAGTGATACAATTATCGAGTATCGTCCCTTCAGGGATTGGTTTGGGTCACTTTGCTTAAGTTACTGCACTATGAAAATAAAAACACAATTGATAATAGGAGTTCTAATTAACGAGTAAACTAAGAGCAATAAACTAAAAGAATAGATGAAATTAAATAAGAGAGAGTAGGCCAGGTTATCGTGAGTTGAGGAGTGATAGCCGATTGGATTGTCTTGGTAAAAGAGTGCAATGGCAACTCGGTTGCCGTGGCAACTTGCGCAGCTGGGTTGCCTTGGCAACTAATCAAACTGACTGGGCAACTGCTTGGGCGACTAGGCAACAACTTCAAGGATCGGCAGAGCGTTCTTCAATGGTTTCTTCTTATCCCTAAGTTGAAATCTAGCTAGTTGTGCATGCCTTGACAATACATCCTTACGTGAATCAAGGGTGAACAACAACCAATCTTGCACTCCTCTTAGCCATTGAAATCCTTAACTTATTCATAAGCCAGATTAATCTTCACCATCGATAGATTGAATAAAGGCCATACTCATTCGTTTCTTGAATCTAACTCTCCCGATATTAGATAAATAGATAGAATTACGAGATCCTCTCCCAATTCACTCGCAAACAAGAATAAAAACCAAGAATGAGTAAACCCTGAATTGAAAGTGCAAACTCTTATTACCTAAACAAAATCCAATTGTTTCTGACAACAACAAAACGCAATAACCCTAACCAATCAAGTTAGTTCATGGTTGGGATCAAAAGATAAACAAAGAATAATCCCCAAACCATGAATCTAATGGAAGCAAAGAAAAAGAAGAAGAAATCGACTAGCCTTTAGTCGAACTCTCTCTCAATCGAATTCCCTCCAAGCTTTTTCCCAATCGAACTCTCCCCCTTGCTCTCTCTTCTTTGAGTTTGACGGCTTGGTCTCCTTTAAATAGCAGATGGCTAGGTCAAAGTCCTTCTTGAGGAGGAAGTTAAGTTGGAATTAAATACTTTAAAAGAATATAATTCTTTATTATATTTAAATTCCTTCTAGATCTTCTACTATCTTTTTGGGATTTAATTTCTCTTTGACCACTTCATGGAAATCAAACTCCTTTGAGATTTAACTTTGCTCCAAGTCATCTTGGGCTTATCTAGTCTTCAATTTCGACTGCCATATCATCTTATCCCTTATCGACAATTGCCCTGGCAACTAGCTCGGCATCTCCTTCATGCATTGCCCTGGCAACTAAGTCGGCATCTTCTTCATGCACTGCCCTAGCAACTAGTTCCAGCCTTGTTTAGGCAAGTGATTCTGCACACACACAAAAATAACTATCGGCAGCACCCTTTTTCCACAAAATTAAGCAAAATATGAAATCAAGCTTGTCCACCAAGGAAACAATGCAAACATGCATGAATGGCTAATAATGCAACTAATATGAGCCTAAGTCTAGCAATAATATGAATAAAAAGGGTTAATAAAATAGTACTTTTAGACACTTAACACACCCTCAAACTCAAGGGGAAAGCAAGGGGGAGAGTTCGAGAGAGAGCAAGGGAGGGAGAGTTCGATTGAGAGAGTTTCCAAAGAGGGCTGATCGATTTCTTCATCTTCTTCTTCTTTATTCTATTCGATTCATGTTTGGGGATTATTCTTTGTATATCTTTCGAAACCCGGCCATGAGTTAATGTGAATTGGCTTGGGTTATTTTGGGTTCGTGGTTGTGAGAATGATTGGATTTTGTTTAAGTAATTGAGTTTGTACTTTTAATTCAAGGTTTGTTCATTCTTGGTTTTTATTCTTGTTTGCGAGTGAATTGGGAGAGGATCTCATGAATTTATCTATTTATCTAATATCGGGAGAGTTAGATTCAAGAAACGAATGAGCATAGTCTTATTCAATCAATTGATGGTGAAGACTAATCCAGCTTAGAAATAAGTTAAAGGATTTTAACGGCTAAAAGGAGCGCAAGATTGGTTGTTGATTCACACAGGGATATATTATCAAGGCATGCACAATTAGCTAGAGTTTTGACTTAGGGATAAGAAGAAAGCATTAAAGAACGCTCTGCCAAACCTTGAAGTTGCTGCCCAACCACCCAAACAGTTGCCTAGTCAGTTGCCCAGGCAACCGTTCGACTAGTTACCAAGGCAACCCAGCTGCGCAAGTTGCCACAGCAACTGAGTTGCCCTTGCACTCTTTTACCAAGACAATCCTTCTGACTATCACATCCCAACTCACGATAACCTAGCCTACTCTTTCTTATTTGATTTTATCTATTCTTTTAGTTTATTGCTCTTAGTTTACTCGTTAATTAGAACTCCTATTATCAATTGTGTTTTTATTTTCATAGTGCAGTAACTTAAGCAAAATGGCCCAAACCAATCCCTGTGGAGACGATACTAGGTACTCATAACACTTTATTACTTGCGAAGTGTATACTTGCACCGTTTGCGTAGCACTCAATACGTGCAACACATTTTTGGCTCATATAATTGCTAGACTTAGCTCATATTAGTTGCATTATTAGCCATTCATGCATGTTTGCATTGTTTCCTTGGTGGATAAGCTTGATTTCATATTTTGCTTAATTTTGTGGAAAAAGATACTGCTTTGGTGTGTTTTTGTGCGTGTGCAGAATCGCTTGCCTAAACAAGGCTGGAACTAGTTGCCAGGGCAGTGCATGAAGAAGATGCCGACGCGGTTGCCAGGGCAATGCATGAAGGAGATGCCGAGCTAGTTGCTAGGGTAATTGTCGATAAGGGATAAGATGATATGGCAGTCGAAATTGATAACTAGATAAGCCCAAGATGACGTGGAGCAAAGTTAAATCCCAAAGGAGTTTGATTTCCATGAAGAGGTCAAAGAGAAATTAAATCCCAAAAAGATAGGAGAAGATATAGAAGGAATTTAAATATAATAAAGAATTATATTCTTTTAAAGTATTTAATTCCAACTTAACTTCCTCCTCAATAAGGACTTTAACCTAGCAATCTCCTATTTAACGCAGACCAAGCTGTCAAACTCAAGGGAGAGCAAAGGGGAGAGATTTCGACAAGGGCTTTCAACCATTCTTCATCTTTTTCTTTATTGTTTGATTAGGTTTATGTTAGGAATTCTTTGTTTTGTGTTTCTTTGGAACCTAGCCATAAACTAAATCTATTTGGCTAAGGTTATTGTGTTTTGTGGTTGTGAGAAACAATTGGATTTTGTTTAGGTAATAAGAGTTTGCACTTTCAATTCAAGGTTTACTCATTCTTGGTTTTTATTTCTGTTTGCGAGTGAATTGGGAGAGGATCTCGTAACTCTATCGATTTATCTAATATTGGGAGAGTTAGATTCCAGAAACGAATGAGTATGGTCTTTATTCAATCTATTGATGGTGAAGATTAATCTGGCTTAGGAATAAGTTAAGGATTTCAACGGCTAAGAGGAGCGCAAGATTGGTTGTTGTTCACCCTTGATTCGCGCAGGGGTGTATTGCCAAGGCATGCACAATTACCTAGAGTTTCAACTTAGGGATAAGAAGAAACCATTGAAGAATGCTCTGCCGAACCCTGAAGTTGTTGCCCAGTCGCCCAAACAGTTGCCCATCCAGTTGCCTAGGCAACCGTCGATTAGTTGCCAAGGCAACCCCGCTGCGCAAGTTGCCACGGAAACTGAGTTTCCCTTGCACTCTTTTACCAAGACGATCCAATTGGCTATGACTCTCCAACTCACGATAACCTGGCCTATTCCCTCTCATTTGTTTACATCTTTATTTTATTTACTTGCTAGTTTTCTTTACTCGTTAAAATCAACTCCTACTATCAATTGTGTTTTTACTTTTACAGTGTGATAACTAAAGCAAAGTGGCCCAAACCAATCTCTGTGGAGACGATACTCGATACTCATATCACTTTATTACTTGCGACGTGTATACTTGCACCGTTTGCGTAGCACTCAATACGCACAACAAGTTTTTGGCGTCGTTCCCAGGGATTGGCAATTGGTGTTAGTTGTTTTTTTTATTGCATTTTTCTTATTAGTTTTACTAGCTTTTCTTTTTGTTTGTTCTATCAAAAAAAATTCAGGTGTGCTACAAGTTAAGGGACATCAACATGTCGGGAAATAAAAGCTGATCTATTCGAGAGTTGATGTGGGAAGAAAGGAATCAATCCACTCAAGAATTTCTTACACCTTCGATGATTACCCATACCAACCGAGAAAAGCCCAAAGAGACTATACCGTGGAAAAATCTTGTGCTATGTGTGGAGAACATCGTGTGTTTGAAAATTGCCGTCACATTTTCGGTGTATATGACTACATGGAGGACCATAGATGGAACCAACGGCAAAATTCTTCATGGTATGATAAAAAAGCTCAATTTTTTTTACCATGACAATTTTGCCGCAGCAACAGATATGCCATGGCAATATAGTCCTTTTCAAGAGCATTCAAATTCCTTGGAAGAAACGTTGCTAGCTTCTTTGGCTAGACTTGATGGATCAATTGAAGAGATTCGAGAGCTATCAAAGTCCATGGATACGAGGATAGCTCAGTCGGATGCAACCTTGGGGGATTCAGAAGATCAATTGAGGAGATCCACATATGCCTTGGATAACATGCCCCAACAATCCATTCCTGGGGATACTGACGTCCCAAGGCAAGAGGATAAGGAACAATGCAAGGAAAGCTCTCTGATGTGTGAGGAACAACTAAAACCTCAAAGTCGAGAGTATGTTGATGAGAAAGACTGCCCAACACTTGATGAGCCTCAGAAACAAATTGCCTCGTCAATGATTGAGGAGCCTGAACAGAGCAATGCCGTGACAACACTCAGTGAAACTTAGAACAACAATACTACAGCAAATTCTGAGGAACTTGATGCCCAGAAGGTTACAACGTTGATGTTGAAGCAGGAATTTGTAGATTGCTCTCATCTACAGTTGCCACGGCAATTGCACGACCACATGCAAGATCAACGATATGATAATACTTTGCCAATGGAATATGAGCAGGTAATGGTTGAACCTTTTGAATTCTTTAAAAACTCACCTTGTCCATTGCATGTATGTCTTGAGGAACCAATGTTGGTAGATTTGAAGCCATCGAAATCTCTACTGATGGAGATGTTTGAGAGGCCAAAAGAAAATGATGTTTGGACTCGTGAAGCTTTTCGGAAAATTGGTTTTTGCCTTGACTTACAACGAATTTTGGCAACTGATTGCCACGGCAATTAACTTGAGCAGCAATTGCCACAACAACAAAGGCTACATCCAACCATGATAGAAGTCGACAAGAATGAGGTAATTGAATAGTTGGGAATGGATATAATTTTTCCTATTAATATATTAGTGCCTTCAGGAACAGTAGCAAGGTGGAGGGCATGCATGAACTACAAGGGAACACGAAAGAAAGACACCTCCACCATGGTAACACAAAAGGGAGTAGCTGCGAGCACATTGGCCAAACTCTTGTTGGGTAATATTGTCACCCAATGGAGGGTGCGGATGGACTATAAGAAGTATCGGAAACGACCCTCCTCAAGTTTTCTCAGGTATGCAGTAACATTAGAAGATGCATGAAAAATGCTCTTTTTAAGAATTTTTATTTTTTTTATTTTTGGAACTTTATTTTATTTTCGTTTTTTTTCTTTATTTATTTTTGAAATTTTAGGAGAGATTTTATTTTTCTTCATTATCTTTAGTTTCCGGGTTTTCTTTGTTTTCTTTTCTTTTCCACAACAAGACTCACAACCACCATGCTAAGGAAATTCACTGCCGACTACTTGCCACGACAACCGCAACAAAGGATGCCCCAACAACCGCCCCGACAACTACCTCAGCAGTTTCCACGGCAACAGAAACTGGCGATGCCCAGGCAACAACAATGGCTTCGGCAACTACTGATGCCCAGGCAAGTGAACCTGCCTCAGAAACATGGATCAAATCAAAGCAATGTTATTCACGCGGTACTAGCCAAGAGCATTCAACCACTGACCAGAAAATGAATCAATAAAATAACATGAAAGAAACTTATCACTCGAGGTGACGACCTCTCTGACTAACTCATTTCATTTAGTTTCTTTTAAATTTTGTTTCACTTTTACATGCATTGAGGACAATGCTTCTCTCGCGTTTGGGGGGTGTTGGTTTCTAGTTAGTTTCATGTTTAGTTGCATTCGTCTTTAGCAATCACATATAGGTTGCATATGTTACTTGGCATGCCTTTGATTGGATTTAATTGCTTAAGACGTTGAATATCCAATGATGAATTTTTGCCACTGCACTTAATTGAAAGAACCTTTAATTTTAGGATTGCATGAAAAGAACTTAGAATTTTACTAAGATGCTGAATTTTTTTTCACAGTTGTGGCTTGTTGATTAAAAGAAACTTAGTGAACTTAGGTTGGTTAAAATTTGGGTAAATTTGAAAATTAAAAGTTAAATTCTTGCTAGAGGTGCCCGAAACTGGCTCTAGTAGTTAATGCACATTAAAGAATCGCTAGAGGTGCCCGAAATTGGCTCTAGTCGACTAAAATAAATGAGAAATTGCTTACTTTGCTACAGGTGCCCAAAATTAGCTCTAGTGAAAATAAAAATAAATGCCCTAGTAATTAAATTGATAAAAGTCTATTGTTCACATAGAATCTTGAAAATCAACTTTTACACAACTACACACAAACATTGTCATGAGCATTATAGTTTGATTCCGGTTAATTTTTGTTCTATCCGAAAAATTAAAAGGTGATCATACTTTGTGCCACAGTTCCGAGGTTTGAATTCAAGTTTGAAGCATGTTTTTGATGATTAAAGTCTTGGCAGGTAATTATTAGTTTGCATTGCTTGAGGACAAGCAATAGTTCGAGTTTGGGGGTGTGTTAAGTGTCTAAAAGTAAAATTTTATTCACCATTTTTATTCATATTATTGCTAGACTTAGGCTCATATTAGTTGCATTATTATCCATTCATGCATGTTTGCAATGTTTCCTTGGTGGACAAGCTTGATTTCATATTTTGCTTAATTTTGTGGAAAAAGATATTGATTTGGTGTGTTTTAGTGTGTGTGCAGAATCACTTGCCTAAACAAGGCTGGAATCAGTTGCCAGGGCAGTGCATGAAGGAGATACCGATGAAGTTGCCAGGGCAATGCATGAAGGAGATGTCGAGCTAGTTACCAGGGCAATTGTTGATAAGGGATAAGATGATATGGCAGTCGAAATTGATGACTAGATAAGCCCAAGATGACGTAGAGCAAAGTTAAATCCCAAAGGAGTTTGATTTCCATGAAGAGGTCAAAGAGAAATTAAATCCCAAAAAGATAGGAGAAGATCAAGAAGGAATTTAAATACAATAAAGAATTATATTCTTTTAAAGTATTTAATTCCAACTTAACTTCCTCCTCAAGAAGGACTTTAACCTAGCCATCTCCTATTTAAAGGAGACCAAGCCGTCAAACTCAAGGGAGAGCAAAGGGGAGAGATTTCAACAAGGGTTTCAACCATTCTTCATATTTTTCTTTCTTGTTCGATTAGGTTTACGTTAGGGATTCTTTGTTTTGTGTTTCTTTGGAACCTAGCCATAAACTAAATCTATTTGGTTAAGGTTATTGTGTTTTATGGTTGTGATAAACAATTGGATTTTGTTTATGTAATAAGAGTTTGCACTTTCAATTCAAGGTTTACTCATTCTTGGTTTTTATTATTGTTTGCGAGTGAATTGGGAGAGGATCTCGTAACTCTATTTATTTATCTAATATTGGGAGAGTTACATTCAAGAAACAAATGAGTATGGCCTTTATTCAATCTATTGATGGTGAAGATTAATCCGGTTTAGGAATAAGTTAAGGATTTCAACGGCTAAGAGGAGCGCAAGATTGGTTGTTGTTCATCCTTGATTCACACATGGATGTATTGTCAAGGCATGCACAATTAGCTAGAGTTTTGATTTAGGGATAAGAAGAAACCATTGAAGAACGCTCTATCAAACCCTGAAGTTGCTTCCCAGCCACCCAAACAGTTGCCAAGCCAGTTGCCCAGACAACCGTCGATTAGTTGCCAAGGCGACCCCGCTGCGCAAGTTTCCACGACAACTGAGTTTCCCTTGCACTCTTTTACCAAGACGATCTAATTGGCTATCACTCCTCAACTCACGATAATCTGGCCTATTCCCTCTCATTTGTTTACATCTTTATTTTATTTACTTGCTCTTTTACTTTACTCGTTAAAATCAAATCCTACTATCAATTGTGTTTTTACTTTTACAGAGCGATAACTAAAGCAAAGTGGCCCAAACCAATCCCTGTAGAGACAATACTCGTACTCATATCACTTTATTTCTCGCGACGTGTATACTTGCACTGTTTGCGTAGCACTCAATACGCGCAACAACATGTATGATCCTTAGACTTGAGATCATTACTATCTCAACATATATTGTCATATGTTTTGATACAGTTAAACATGCTCCGTGACTGGTTGCACTATAAAGACTGATGTTGAACATATCACGATATATGTAGTGGGGTGTGAATGATCAAGATAGTATTTGTCCCTCCTACATAATAGGAGTTATATCACAGGCCATTTGATTGAGCGATACTAGAAATACATGGCCATGCTCGAACAAGTTGATATGAGATATCATAAGTTGTTCGTTTATTGTAGTCTACTCTAGATATCAAGAAATATTAGATGTGCTATAGAAGTGTGACTGTTCCAAGACTTGTGCATATTCTAGATATAAAGGACAAAATGATATAATACATAAAGAAGCTAGTCACGAAGATGTTATGTTGAATCATGACTTCTTGTAACTTAGATGACCATTATATATTGCTAGATGTCACTCATGGTTTGTAATATTAGAATGGTTCTAATAATTGCTACTAATGTTACAGGAACCTACAGGGTCACACCTAAGGGTTGAGTTGAGCAAATATCAAACGAGTTATAATTTTTCAATTTTATTGTACATGAAATATATAAATAGAGTTAATATATTATATATATGTGTGTAATTTTAATTATCCTAGATTTGTTAAATATATATTAAAAGAATGTAATTATGATTATAATTCTTTTAATAGATATAAAATTCGGATTAAATTACCTTAAGGGTTAGGGTAACTGCATATAAAAGGAGAAGTGTGGTCTAGAAATCGTTCTTCTTGCTTAGACGAGATATTCTCAAGAACAGTTTTTGGTAAAAGAAATATTTTCTCTCAACCAGGTGAACTGAGTAGAGGCCAAGATGTTATCATGGAGGCTTGGGATTCAAACTGGTCGTGATTGCACTGTTGACTTGCTGCTTTTTCAAATAACCCAAGGTAAATCGTGCGTCATTTCCTCTCGAATTCGATTGATTGTACATGGATTCTTGTATGAGATCATCAGATTATTTTTCCGATGCACCATAGGGTGTACAGGCGATCCTAACAACTATGTATTAGACCTAATAAATCACTTGTTTGCTCTTTTTTACCGTCAAACGATGATTTAGTCATTTTCCATTAAGCAAGGTTCACATATATCAAAATGTTAAAAAATAAAAGAATACAAAAATCCATCTTTATTAAGTTTTGATATGCGTTTCTCACTTATGTGACCCAAACGACATTGCCAAAGATAAGTTTGATTAGAGTCATTTGTTTTTGATCTTTTCGTATTTATGTTATATATGGAATTATCTTGATCTAAAATATAGAGGCTATTGATTAATTGAGCCGTACCATAAAAAATATTATTGAGGGAAAAAGAACAACTATTATTCTTAATAATAATCTCAAAACCAATCTTGTCTAAACAAGAAATTGAAATACTTTTTTTCTCAAACTAGGTACGAAATAACAATCCTCTAAATCTAAAACAAGTCCACTAGGTAATGATAAAGTATATGTTCCTATAGCTAATGCAGCAACAGTTGCTCCATTTCCCACTCGTAGGTCCACATCTCCTTTTGCCAATTTTCTACTCCTTTTTAGTCCATGTACAAAAGTACAAATGTGAGAACCACAACGGGTATCTAATACCCAAGAAGTAGATGTTGATATATTAATATCAATAACAGAAATACCTAATTCAGACTGTCCATTTTCTCTTGCCTTCTTGATGTCCCCAAGATAGACATGACAGTTTCTCTTCTAATGTCCAACATTGTTGCAATGGAAACATTTTCCTTCTTTTGCAACTCCTCTTTTGGTTTTCAATGCAACATTTCCTCTATTGGGCTGTGGTTTTGCCTTGGTGTTGGGCTTTCATTTTCTGTTATCCTTTCATACCATCAGAATAGGTTTTCAGCCAACATTTTCATGTTGTTTTCTGCTGTTCTTAACAGACCAAGCAACTGAGGCAATGATTTGTTAATTTCATTCATATTGAAATTAAGAACAAACTAATTAAAACTATCCAGCAATGATTGTAGGATAACATCAGTAGCCAATTCAACACTTAGAGGGAAGCCCAACTTTTCCAGGGTCTGAATATACCTTATCATTTTGAGAACACGAGTTCCCACTAGAGTTCCTTCAACTATCTTGCATCAAAACAAAGCCTTAAAGGTATCATACCTCTCTTGATGAGCTTGCCCCTCATATACTTCCTTGAGATTTTTAACCATCTTATAGGGAACCATGTCCTCATGTTGCTTCTGAAGCTCAAGGGTCATGGTTGCAAGCATCAAACAAACGACATCTACCATGTCACTTGAGTATTTTTCAAAGGATTTCAATTCATCTTTAGAGGCATCATATGCTGGCTTTTTAGGGATAGGTTCTTCGATGACTGTTAGTTTCTGTTCTTGTTTGAGGACAATCTACAAAGTGAAAACCAATCAAGGAAATTCAAGCCATTTAATTTGTCCTTCTGAAGGACGGATCCAATGATAATGAGTTTGAATTTACCATAATAAATCTACAACAATAAATATGATTTATAAGTACCTTTTTATCATGTTTATAAAGTAATAACATTCCCACTATTAAAAACCCTCAAAATCAAAATACTTATTAAAAGTATTTCTAGTGGGTAAGGATCCATATTTCATTTCATTCTAAGTTAGCTTTGGCTTTACTCCTAGAATTCAATTATTTAGGTAGGCAACACTTGCTAATTACATCTCATGCAATTCCTATATTTGGTGAACAACTATTGTTCCTAATCATCTCATGATTATCCAAATCATTAGCCTTTAGGTTTCTAATCTTATTAGAACAACCTATTTTAACCAATGTTACAACCAATGAATATCACTTGCTTATTCTTTGCGTTTAACCAAGATGGGTCTAAGTAATTTGCTTTGGAAAAACCTACATAGTACCGAGCGAGGTTTTAACGATGGCTAATATTGGATGACTATTTCAATTAAATATGGAGGGCTTTTGTTATATTAATCTCACCATTTTACTATGATCTAATCAATTACCATCATGCTAAAACATACATTGTATCACATATATGTAAAGCAGTAAATATAAATGCAATGGTTATAGCCCATAAAACTAAGGTGACCCGTACCAAGCCAATGGGAGAATGCTAAATATAAAATTTGCTTCTCAAGCACTTAATCCACCTTTGATTGGCCCATCATTCTGCTCCTTTGGTCCACACTTTTCTCCGCAAATATTACAATTTTTTAGAAACTCGTTTTACATACAAGGGAGTAAGATGAGAAAAGAATTACAATAGAAGAAAGAAAGGCACGATATGCATGCCGTATTTATATAAAACCAAAGTAAATAGGCTATTGGGCTATAACCATGCATTTCAAACACCGTGCATATCAGACATAACAACGACGTAGTTTATTATTGAGGTCTTACGAGATTGTCCCTACGCATGGGTCAAGGGGCAGAGCCCCTTGCGGGGGTCCGACGGCCCAAACAAAACTGTGACTAACTTTTTAATCACTTGGAACAATTAATTTAATTTATTCAGATTAGGCGTAAATCAATCTAAAGCATGAAAATATCATATATTTGTCAAAAATTGAATAAACTGTAATCTAATAACATGCATCTCATATAAAAACATCATCCAATTATTTAAGCCCAAGTTCGTATCGTACAAGTGGCTCTGATACCACTACCGAGAAACGCCGGTACACCCCATGGCGTAGCAAAAAATTATCTGGCGTAATCCACCAGTGATTCATGCACAAGGGATGAATTTTGGGTGAAAATGATAAAACGTTACCTCAACAAGTTTGGAAATCCGAAGAGAGTATAGGAGAATCCAAATCGAATCTGAGTCGTCACAGTAGTGTTCCGACCTCTATGCAGTCCACCAGAACAAAATGAACAATATTTTTCTCTTCTCTAACTGTTAGAGAGGTATTTTGAAAAGCATACTTCTGGCTACTAGACCTCATGCCTTTATATAGCATTTAAAATCCTAATTCTAATTAAATTCAGATTCTTAAAATATACATTATATTTATCCGAATATAATTAAATATGTAGAATCTAATTCTACTTCTATCAGGCTTCTTTAGGGATATATATATATATATATATATATATTTTAATAGTACATGATAATTACATTAATTATCTAGTATTAATATATATATATATAACCAAAATTATCTATAATTCCAATTATAATAATTTCATTTTTTTACTTATTTCATGCACAACAAGTTTGTACACATGCTATATAGTCGATATTTGTTCGTTTTAATCATAGTGTGTGACCGTTTTAGGTTCATGTAGCATTAGCAGTAATATCTAGAACAATTCTAATATTACAAGCAATGAGTGGTATCTAGCAATACATCATTGCTACCTAAGTTGCATGAAGTCGTGGTTTGATTTAACCTTTTCCGTGGTTAACTTCTTTTATGTATTTCATCCTTTTGTTCTCATATCTAGATCGGACACAAGTCATGGATTAGTCACACTTGTATAGTCCATCTAATATTTCTTGATATCTTTAGTAGACTATTATAAACGAATAACTATTATATCCCATATCAATTTATTTGAGCATGGCCATGCATTTTCTAGTCTCAATCAATCAAGTGGCCTATGATATTACTCATATTATGTAGGTGGGACAAATCCTATATTGATCAACCATATTCTGCTACATAGATTGTGACATATACAATATCAATCTTTATAGTGTAGTCAGTTACGACACACGTTTGACCGTATCAAAATATGTCACTCACGATGTTGAAATAATGATGATCTGAAGTCTGAGGATCATATATGTAGTTATCACTTCATTCAAGGACCTTAGTCAACAATGCTTGAGAGGAAAATTCACTCAGATTTTATATTTGGGATCTCCCTGTAATTCCTGAACACTCGTTAATGTCTTCTCGTTGGTCTAAATAATTTAGAAGAGGGTCACATTTCAGAATTGATCTTTGAATTTGATTCTTGGTCTCTCTTGGAGTGGATATTCAAGGACCTAATAAAAACGATTATGAAGATATATACATATATGTATGGGAGAACAAAAACTAACCCATGAAAAAGAATAAATAAAAATATTAAAAGAATCAATGAATGCAAAATGTTTTCCATTTGAGAAAAATTATGTAGGAAACAATCATCTAATACAAATAAACTGAATAACCTCCCTTACAAATGACCCCCTAATGCTCATGGGCAAAAGCAATTGGGATTGTTCAGGGTACTACTCTGTAACATTCCAAAAACTATAGACATGTCCCTCGTAATCTAACTGTCAATCACTACTCAAGTAAAACTTGAGCGGATTCCATCTTCAACAATTCTTCATTTTCCTTTGTTAGCACAAAAAAATGCTTCATCTTGTTCTCTATGTTGTTCTCATCGAGCCTTGAATTAAGATCATCCTGTCAATAAGTTTCCTTGTTTCTTCAATCAATAGTTTGCTCTTTTCCATAGAATATTTGATCATTTGCATGTGGAAATTAAGATCATCCTGCTCTTGGCTGGATGTGTTCAGGCTTTCAGTAGTCATGTTTGTTCGAGGTTTCTTCTTTCTCAACTATTGATTCTTGATCGATTCACCTTTCCCTTCTTTCCTTTTCTTTTCTTGATGCCTTTCAGTACTTGACTTTTAGACATTCTAATCGTATTGGCTCCAATAAGGTGACTACCTCTTGGGTTACAGATCTTAATGGACTGGCCATTAGTGTCGACCTCCAAAATCTCCTAGTTCAAAATTTTTTGGACTTGTCGCTTGAAAGTATAACAGCCCTCAATGTCATGATCATGGACTCTATTATGATATTCACAATGATTCCCGATGTTGTAACAACTTGGATGATGAGGCTTTCAAAACTTGACATGATGCGGCGAAGCTTCGTGCAACTTAAGGTATAGCTCATGATAAGAGATATGAATAAGATCCGATTTAGTCTTTGATTTTCCCTTGACAATAGCACCTTGAGCATCTAACTTTGGGGTTTTCTTCAGTAAAGGAAACTTTGAGGAGGCAGGTTTCAAAACATTACTTTGATTATGGTAAACCCCGAACTATATCAGTTTGCCCCCAAAAGATTGTTGTAAATTCTGCCCCTTTTCTTTTATCTCGATTCTTCTAGCAGATGCTGATCTTTTATGGAATCAGAGTTCTCCATTCTCAAAACATAAATATCCATTCCTAATGAGGCCACTGACTATGTGTTTTAGAAACATACAATCTTCCACAGAGTGACTGAAATCTCCACAATAATAACTGCAAGCATTTCTTATGCCATAAAAAGACTTATAAAACTTCGATGGAACCGTCATCAACAAGTGATTTTGTACAAGGTATGGCAATAGATCTGAATACGGTATTGGGATAGGAATAATTGTCTCCCTTTTCTTGCTAAACCATTCAACCTCCTTATCTTCCGTTTCTGTGCTTGATGTCTCTCTCTTCTTTAACGGAGACAATTTTTAGACAATACAGGTCTAGAGCAAAAATCAAAATTTTGGCTTTCGCTTGGACCTCCTGTATTTGTATGCTTGATAACATCCAGTTTAGCTCTGGTAAATCTTGTCAAAGCACCGAGGCTAGGAACATCATCTTTAAAATCTATTTCTAAGTTCTCTAAATCATGACTGATACTCTAATTGAGCTACTCTGAACCTTTTTTCAGAACTGATCCTTCAGGTTGAACCCTTTTGTGAGATAAGTTTTCATCTTGATCACCAGTGTTAGTATTTCTATTTGGAACTTTTTCCTTCTCGACCTTCTTGATTCTAAGAAATGTGGCAGCTCGAGTTACCACCTCATTCTGGGACTGATCAATTCTTTGCTCCATGCTACCTAAGCGGTCCTCAACAACTTTCTGAGTTGCCTCACCCTAACAAGCCTATTGCCCATATTTCTTAAAATATTGGTTTTCAACTTTCGCACTATTATCTAAAAAATAATGCAATATTATTTAAACAAAATGCAATGTTATTTTAAAAAATAATGTTATTTGAAAAAAATGCGATAATTTTTTCTAAAATGCAATATTTAAGCAATACAATGCATGAATGCACGAGTTATCGATTTAAAGGATTAGTTTTTAGAGCAACATTCATTAGCCAAAATGTCAAATACAAGAAATAGGCAATTAGATTACAAAAAGCAGGTAGCCCTTGTCTTTAGGTTAATCACTTCGTTTAGCTTCAGGGTCCTCCTGCCTTAGCTCTTTATTAATGCCAGGGTGTTGTTGCAGGTTCATGGCTTTATTGGACAAGATTTGCAAAAGCTGGACGATTCCTAGAACTTGATTTCCAAGGTTGATTATTTCATAATTCTGCCTTTGGTTAGTCTAGACAGCTACCTCAAGCTTGTCTTTCAGTGCATTGTCCTCCACTTGTAGTGCCCCTTACCAACGGGTTTTTCAAATACCGTAGGGCATTTTGCATTTCTACCACCTCCTTTCTTAGCTCTCCACTTACTAAAGATCGATTTTTCCTCGTTATCATACCCTTTCGATAGCTTTCTCCAACTTGTGATGACAATTTTGAATTCAAAGCTTACTCTTTCTCTAATTTTGTTCAGTTCGGTTGTTTGAATCCCTTAGTTCTTGAATCTCATATCTCGCTCTTTTAACATCTTCATACAACTTCTTGTAGCTACTAGCATCCCGACACCTCTTTCCTCTTGATACTGCCCCTTTCTTGAACTGAATCTTCTCTGACTGAGTTCACACTGTCGTATGGTCTTCTCCTTGTTTATCAAACCCATTGGCCATTAAGAACACTGCCTAACTTGACTGATACTCAAACCGATACCTCTAACGAATGAAAAAAATGATGACAAGTATTAAAAAACAAAAGAAAACAAAACAAAAAAATATTGTCGATGTTAGTATGGTAAAATAATATTGAAGGCAAAAATTTAAATTAAATTGACACGGTAAAACAAGTTATATCGAGCAGAGAGAATAACTAGAGAAGTGTATTTAAAATAGCAACACCCTATCTTAGGTTCATGTTTGGTTCTAACGGGGTAGGCTTCTAGATTACAACATGAGGGATTTGTTCTAGACTCTGGGTACCCGAACTGTCATTACTGTCTACTACAACAGTAAGACATCGATTTGTTCTAGACTCTGGGAATCCCACGGTGTATAAGGTTTGTATACAAAAAGAAAGACAAACATCTGGTCACGGAACCTATGAACTTATCGAGTAGCTAATGACTATTTTAAGCTTAAAATCAATTATCGATGTTGTTATATTGGTTATAAAAATTCTTTCATGAATTTCCTAGCTTAAGGATTGGAGGAAGCTAGCCCATCGTCTCCAACGAAAGCTAGGAATAAAGGGATTACCATTCGTGAGCCTTGAAAGCATCAAAATTCAAGGTGAGTGTAGTCGGAGTCTCGAGAGTTGGCTAGGTACCATCTCGAATCATTGATAATCGATTAATACATCACTAACCATTGTATTGAAGGTTTTTCATAAAACCCTATTGAAAGCCATATAGGTAAGAACGAGTAAGTATTGCATTGAAATCATGTCCAAAACATTGTTATTGTTGCCGTGGAAAGCATTGAAGCATTGTTATGTTAAGCTATTTATATCGACCTTTTCTTTATCTTTTAAAATATAGGTCCGGGTGCTATGGGTTATCCCTAAATCATTCTTTGAAACTTTGGTCCAAAGGGGATTTCTTTTGAAAAATTCACATTTTTTTGAAAACGATAAAAACTTGGAGTCGCGATCGGCCACTTGGGTAAGGTAGGCCGGACACCACAAAACCAGAAATTCATTATGAAAGGGTTCGGGAGTTGGTTACGTGTGGGGAAGGATTAGCACCCCCATCACACCCGGAAATCGGTACCAAAATATTTGTTGCTTTTAATCGACAGAAATTGTCAAAATTTGAATTGAATTTAATTTGGTGGCCTTAAATGAGAATTGACCTTAATTACACGGGCTTTATCATATTGGTGGGTTCAAATTAATTGAACATTTAATTAATAAGGTTGACAATACCTCGGACCATAGATTAAACTGACATCACATAAGCATGACTACCGTGTTAATTTATGGTTAGAGTTTCGTACGTCACCTTTATGCATGGCGCAAGCAATTGAAATATGATGTAATGATTTTATCAAGTTTTAATCTTACCGTCAGGATTAATTCAAATATTTGGTCAACATCCTTTAAGTTCGGTGTAACACTCCAAATATTAATTTAGAAAAGTAAACTTTAATGAATAGTAATGAATTTAATAATTGAGTATGGGTGCAATTCTTGAGTGACCGAATTAGAAACTTTAAATAGTTAAGACACCATTTGAAGATACTAAATTGACAACAATACAATCCTTGGGTATTGCATGATAAACTGATTGTTTTGATTGAATTGTACAAGTGGCTGATTTTGTTACATATACCTAAGCTTCAATGTCTTAATGGATAATCTATCATCTTCTTCCATCTATTTTGAACCGAAAACAAATAGAGTGAGAAATGAGATCACTGTTCTTGGATTTTTGCTTTGGGAATTGAAGGTTTTAAGTCGTTTATGGTGTACTTGTTAAGCATGTAAGTTTACTTTCATGAAATCTCCTTAATTTCGAAACCTAAGAATTATAGTGAATTGTTAGATCGATCCTTGCATGTTAAATAGTGAATGTTTTGATAGAGAATTCCATTGATGCATTGTAGAAATATATTTGGAAATGGGATGAATTGAAAATCAAATTGATAGTTTATGGGTTAATTTTGAGAGATTGAAAACATAGACAAGAATGTATACTTGTTGAAATTCCATGTTAATTTTGTTAGTAGAATTATACCAATTGTTGGTAATTGAAGAAACTGTTTGAACCGAGATTTCACACTGCTTCCATTATGATGTTGTTTAATCTGATTTAAACTATTAAATTGATGTATTAGAATGCATTTGTTATTGTTGAACGATAGATGAAGTAGTAGTGAAATAAATGAGGAGCTTGGAGAGATGTTAAGGGCTGTTTAGGGGTCTTTAAAAAACAGATTGCAATCTGCCCTGTTTCGAGCAGTGGATTTAAGGGTTGTTTATGTTTTAAAGTGGTCACTTAAGCAACTGTATGGCAGAAGCTAAGTGTTGAATATATAGATAGATAATTGAAGGTATTTATCATTAGATTGTATGATATTGGATGGAGAAAATGTGTTATTAAGCAAGGGTAAATAAGGCGAAATTTAGGGCAGTTCGAATGCTCCTTGTGGTGGGGGAAAGAAACTGTTTGTTGTTTGCAATCTATGTCATAATAGGACTCGAGAAATAGTTGAGTAGAGTAAGTATTTTTGTAAAGATTCTAATATGTCAATAATTTCTTAATTAGATAACAAGGGAAGTGATCAAGAGGAAGAGAGAAAGAAAGGTGTAGTGCTTCACTGTAACACCCTAAAAATGGCCTAGGAAAGTTACCACAATCTAAACTATAGGCTAATTGAATATATGAACTAATCAAATTAAAGAAGAAAGAACACTAGCCATCCTTAATATCAAATAAGTGAAATTATAACCAAATTGAATTGAAATTAAAACTAGAAGGCTTAAATGAAAGGATGAAATTGTGAACATGCAAAACTATAAAGTTGCATGCAAATTGAATGAAAAATAAAGGCCTTGACACATGTTCTCAATTGATGAGAACATGTGCCATTTGAGAGGATGACTCACGGCATGCATGGGGAAAGAATAACAAAAATATTGTCATCTTCCTCCCATTATCCTCCATGGCCGATTGTTGAAAGAGAAAGGGGAGATAAAAAGCTTCTTAAGATAACCTTCAATTCATGCTTTTTGATTTAGCCTTGGTCAAATTTAGCTTGGAGAAGGTATAATGCTTGACTCTTACATGTTATAGAATGTTTGAATCTTGAAAGGATGATGTTCTTGTTGCCTAGATTGATTAGGATGATTGTTATGTATGTTAAGATCATGTTAGCTTCTAATAGAACTTGAAATTTGAATGCTAGTAGCTAAATTGCTAATGAAATGTGTATATGGTTGAAAACAGTTTGATTAGGGACTGTTTTACTAGGGAAAATGTTTAAGCATGCCAATTGAATGTAATGCCCTATCTTGATCATGTTGGTAGTTGAATTGAGGATTAAATAGAGTAGATAAGTTGCTAGAAAATGATTGCACCTAATTGGATTAGTTAAAACTTGGTAATGGACTGCTCAATTGGTGAATTACGAGTATAATGTTGATCAAGTTGATCAAATTGAATTTAACATGATAATGCCCTGTTTTAAGCACACTTCGAGGTGAATTAGACTGACCTAGACATGTAAGAACATGAAAATGAATTGAATTACAATGATAGAACCTTGTTAAAATGAGTTATGAAACTACAAACTCAACCTAGAGTAATCTGCCCAGAATACTCTATTCTGGGCAGTAACTTTGAAAAATCACCATAAATTGTATAAAATGAATTTAATGCTGGATTTTTTTATGGAAAACGCCTTGACATGTATAAATTCATTAGGAGAAAACAGAATTGAATTTTGGACTGTGGAATGAATTGTAGAGAAGAAACACTAGGGACAGTGCAAACTGTCCAGTGTTGTAAGTTACCCTGTCTTTAAGCTAAAAACTGTATTAATTAGAAAATAACTAAAATGCAAGACCTATATGGTTAGAAAGAAAATTACGTTATCTTTCCAACTGTTTAAACCAATTAAAATTCTGACGTACGGAATGAAAGTTATGCATGTTTAAGTGAACAGACTACATGCTGCCTAGTAACAACAGTTTAGGTAATTGTACACTGTTTTGTGGCAGTTTTGGAAACTGTATTGTAAACAGTTTTGGGACATTGACTTCTGCCTTGTTTTACATGAATTAAAGTATAGATAAGTGTAGTTATGTATAGTGAAGAATGTATATGAACATGCTGCCATATTTGTATATGTTGTGTACTAGTAACATTGCCTTGATTGAATGATTATGTGAACTTATTTTAATGTGTATGTACTTGTGTAATGTGTTAGAACCAGGAGTGAACTTGGTGGATGAGGACAGGGTGGAACATCCTAAAGCTAAGGACAAACGAGTGTGGATCCAAGACTAGCTAAGCTTGGAGTATTGTGAGTGTAGTTATCTCTAGGGTTAGGACTAGGTCCTAACCAATGCATGCTTGTCTACATTCTTGTAATGCTTAAATGAACCTAATTTGGACTTGACCTAATAAGGGAAGAATGACTAGTAATGCATGAAACTTGATCATATCCTTTAATACATGTTTAATTCGAATGTTTAAACATGTTTAAGTGGTAACATTGGTGCATGAATGTGTGATATGGCATGAGATTGAATGACTTAAAGAACTTGCTTGTAATGTTATCCTACTTGATGAAATGAAACATGATAATTACATGATGTGTGAGCTATGGATCAATTGGCCTAAGGGCCTAGTATGAAAAGAACTTACTTGATATGATCTTGAACTTGAAATACTTGTATAAATGGTAAATCGAACAACCTTGGTAGCTAGTTGGACTAGGTAGAAGGGCATGCCTTAGAGTCTAGAGCTCATTGTGTTAGGGTGGACTGAGGTCCAGGAGCTCATTGTGTTAGGGTGGACTGAGGTCCAGGAGCTCAATGTGTCAGGGTGGACTGAGGTCCAGGGCTAAGGCCCCTATTTGGGGACAGATGGAGGGTACGTATGTGGTCTTTAGCGACAGTAGAAGGGTTGACCAGCACTATGGTGCATCTTGTGGCGACAGTTGGTTGGAGACTCGATTACCTATACAAACTAAGTACCAAGGGGGTTGTTTAATTGATAGCACATGAAATAACAATCCAATAACAGACGTTACTTGTCTTGAAAGATATATATTAAATGTTACTTTACATGAAAGCCATGAATTGTATGTTACTTGTCATGTAAGCATGACTTACTTGAATACTTGTTATGTAAGCATGATTTTCTTGATTCTTGATATGAAAGCATGAAGTTTGATTCATTATTTCTTGTATCCTATACTAGCTGAATGCTTGAGATCCTTAGCTAGGTTTATTCTAATGCTTGAAATCCTTAGATAGGACCATTCTTGTTTAATTGACACTTAACTTGATAAAACAAATGGTTTGAACTAGTTACTACCTCACTAAGCACATTCTTGTACTTATCACTCTCGTTTTCCAACATGATAAAGGATTCGAGTGTTGCTTGAACTTGAAGCCTGTTACTTGAGCTCGAAGCAAGACACAAGCATAGCTAAAGTATGGCTTAATACTTGTTTTGTATATCTCCTAGATTGGTGGCACTAGATTGTATAGAGTTTAGCTTGATCATGCATTTTGGAACACTTGAAGCTTGTATATATTGTTCTTGTATGAGCCTACTATGTCATGATCTTGGATGACAATTTGAAACATGTATTGAACTTAAATTTCATGTAACGGAATGGTATTTGCTGCGCATATATGAATATATATATGGAATGATCAAGTGTTTGATCTTGTTTACCTTGAAACATTCAAATGCCTTGCTTAATGTACATGTGTATGCTTGAATTGGAAGTAATATAAATCGAACCATGCTTGTTTGTATTCTATTCGAATGTCATTGGATTTATATGGTCTCTTGTGTGCGAACATGTCTTGTTGTAAGTGTATTGTGTGTTTGAATGATGAAGGCCGAATGGTCTAGTTGATTGGGAGACTAGTTACATGAAAACGTATGTTGATATGAGCATGTCTAATTGAAGTTACATGAAATGTTTCATGTCTTGATTGGATCGAAAGCAAAAATGAAAATGAACCATGCCTACTATTCTTGTCATTCGAATGCGTATGATATCATGGGTTAAATATGATAAGTGAATCATGAAAGTAGTAACTTATAATGTAAGCATGAAATGAAACCTTTTAATGTTCTATTCGAATGCCCTTCATGTCTTGAAATCAAAATGTGAGTTTGCTTGCAAGTTAAGTAATGAATGCTTGGTTGCTTGTTAGTTAAGTAACTCATCTAATAAGGATGAGTTATCAATTCATGCCTTGTTCTTGTTTATTCTTGTATTGCTTGCTTGTAATGTCCATGTCCTTTCTTGGTAACGCTCCCGAGCTGGTTTGCTACTAGCCCGGGTAGGGGTGTTACATTTATTTGGTAATCAGAGCTTTTTAGTCGATTCTAGGACTAAATTGAGATCTCTTGAATCATATAGGATTAATTGTGCCACCTAGGAGTTCTATTTCAAGTTGCTTGTGTCCTTGCTTAAACTAAACTCTTATTGTTCTACCTGAACTAGAAATGTCTTAAAAGAGACTTGGCTGGGACAATGAAAGTCCTGAACGCTCCTCGAATAAAGGAGACAGTGTAAGGATGGAACATAATCCTCCACAACAACAAGCTCAACGCCGAGCCCAAGTTGCTGCTCAACAGGAAGCTCCTGCTATAAATCCTGTGCAGCAGAAATGTCTCCTAAGTATGAAGGAGATGTTTAATCATCTTGTAACTGCTTTGAAACAAGACCATCCTATTGCTCCTCCTGTTGCTGTGCCAAACAAAGCTCCGATTGACAAGCTAGCTCAACACTGAGCCTATACTTTCACTGGCACTGATGAAGCCATTCCTGGAGTAGCTCAGTATTGGTTAGAGGCCACTACTCGAATCTTGACCAAACAACTACCTTGTCCTGATGAGCACAAGCTTGAATGTGCCATAGCCCTGTTGGCAGATGAAGCTCTAAGCTGGTGGGAAACCACTACACGGACTGCTCCTGCTGAAGCGGTAACTTGGAAATTCTTCCTCGAGGAATTCAGGAAGAAATACATCATTGAACAAAACTTGGCCGAGACCCGGAAATGTTTCTTGTATCTCAAGCAAGGTGGCCGACCCATTGAATAGTACGTGAGTAATTTCTGCAAGTATTGCAAGTACGGGTCGGAATACATCAAGACTGATGCTGATAAATGTAGAATGTTTATTGATGGACTGAATGATGAACTAAGTCTAATCTACACTGCCCTGGGTATCACTGACTTCTAGAATTTGGTGAACCGGGATATTGCAACCGAGGCAAAGATGAAGGCCTTTGAGAAACGTAAAAACGGTAACTCTTGGAAAGACAAACATTCCAGGAATGATGACAAGCCTCATTGGCAGTCAAAGAAGTCTAAACACTCCAAAGATCACTCCTCGAATTACACTTCTGTTTAGAAAAGAAACTACATACCGAGACCCCAATCGGTAACCAAGCCTTCAGCCATGATCATCTATGTTGATAGTACGGGGAATTCTGGTAAAGGTGCTCAATATCCTACTTGCAAGTTCTGTCAGAAGCACCACACCGGGCAATGTAGAACTCAACAAAATTTATGTTTCTTATGTGGAGCCTCCGATCACTATATCAGGGATTGTCACCAGAATCTTAACAAGGTTCCAAATCGAACTCCTACAAATGCTAGTTCAACTTCTTCCATTCGAAACAAGGGACCTAGACAAGCTCAGTCTGCAAATTAGGGGAAGAAAAAGGGAACCCATTTGAATGCCCTTACTCACCAAGAATCTCGAGCTCCTGCTCGAATCTACCATATTTGGGGAAAAGAGGATGAAGAATCACCCGATGTCATAGCAGGTACCGTTGAGCTAAATTCGACTACTGTTTATGCTTTAATAGACTCAGGATCTACTCATTCATTTGTATGCCCATCTTTGATTGTAAAGTTGAATTCGAAACCTGAAATTGTAAAAGAAAGTCACCCAATAGGGGGAATCACATCTATTAACTTTCTTTGCAAGGAATGTTCTATAATCATTCGAAACATACCCTTTCCTATTGATCTATATGTATTGCCAAATTGTGAGTTCTATCTAGTACTAGGACTAGATTGGTTAAGCAAACATGAAGCCTAGGTAGATTGCCAAAATAGGAGACTTTATCTTCGGGGTTTAGGAAAAGAATCAATCCTCCTAATTGACAAGAAACCGACCTCAATCTTTGCTACTATGGTCTTACAAGATGAACATGAATTCGGATTACCTAGTATGCCAATTGTATCTAAATTTATTGATGTTTTTTCCCGAGGAACTCCTTGGTCTCTCTCCAACCAGAGAAGTAGAGTTCGGGATCGATGTTCAACCTGGAACAACTCCGATGTCCATCACACCCTATTGAATGGCACCTGATAAATTGAAGCAACTCCAAGAGCTACAAGACAAAGGCTTTATTCGGCCTAACTCGTCTTCCTCGGGTGCTCCAGTCTTGTTCGTGAAAAAGAAAGACAAGACTATGAGACTCTATGTTGACTACAAACAATTGAACAAGCTTACTATCGAGAATTGATATCCTCTCCCAAGGATAGAAGATATCTTCGATCAACTCAAGGATGCTTCAATGTTCTCAAAGATCAATCTTCGATCGGGATACTACCAAATGAGGGTAAAAGAAGAAAATGTACTCAAGACAGCCTTTCGTACTCGATATGGCCATTTTGAATTCTTTGTATTGTCATTCGAGTTAACAAATGCTCCGGCTGCTTTCATGGACATCATGAACTGTGTATTCAAGCCCTATCTTGACAAGTTCATGGTCGTCTTCATCGATGACATCCTGGTGTATTCTCGGAATAAGGAAGAACATTCCGAGCACCTTCAAATTGCATTGCAAAATCTTTGAGAACGTTAATTGTTTGCAAAGTTCTCTAAGTGTAAATTTTGGCTATCGGAAATCTCGTTCCTTGGCCATGTCTTCTCGGCAGAAGGAATTAAAGTAGACCTGAGAAAAATTCAATCTATCCTGAATTGGAGACCTCTGAGGAATGTTGGCGAGGTCAGAAGCTTTCTCGGTTTAGCCGAGCATTATCGGTGTTTTGTCAAGGGATTTTCATCTATTGCCGCAAGCTTGACTAAGCTAACTCGTAAAGACACACCCTTTGTTTGGTTAGAGAACCAACAACGAAGCTTTGATCAACTTAAACAAGCTCTGACTCATGCACCGGTTCTTATCCAACCAGAATCGGGCAAAGAATTTAGGACTAGGCTGTGTCCTAATGCAAGATGGGAAAATGGTAGCTTGCGCTTCAAGGCAACTAAAACCACACGAGTCAAACTACCATACACACGATCTAGAATTGGCAGCTATCGTGTTTGCTTTCAAAATATGGAGACATTACTTGTACGGGGAGAAATGTAACTTGTTCACAGACCACAAGAGTCTAAAATACCTTCTAACTCAGAAATACTTGAATCTGAGGCAAAGGAGATGGCTAGAATTGCTTAAAGACTACAATTTGGTTATCGACTACCATTAGTGGAAAGCAAACGTGGTTGCTGATGCCCTTAGTCGTAGACCATACTCGGGTAAAACCCTAAATCTAAATTCTAGAATAATTCATTCAAATTTAATCTTTCTTCGATTACAAGTAATCCATTCGAATTAAACCTTTCTTGTCTTGCAAGTAACTATTTGAAATATTCCTTAATGATCTTGTCCTTTCGTTTGTAGCTTCCTTGGCTATCAATGCTCATTTTCGTTTATCCAAATGATGGAAATTCTTGTCTGAACTTCAAGTTCAATCTAGCTTGATCTCGAGAATCAAAGAACTCCAGCAAACTGAATCCTCAGAAGATCGTATCCAAGCTAGACTCTGAGTCTAATTCTAACTTTTCTCTCAAGTGGAATGGACTTCTCTATTTCAAAGATAGAGTATGTGTTCCTAACAACGTAGAACTAAAACAAGAGATATTACAAGAAGCTCACCAAAGCTCTTTCTCGATTCACATGGGATCAGTTAAAATGTACAAGGACCTAAAGCCACTATAGTGGTGGCCAGGCATGAAATCGGCTATCACAGACTTTGTTTTAAAGTGCCTAACTTATCATAGAGTTAAAGCCGAGCATCAAGTCCCTACTGGATTGCTCCAACCAATCGAATTCCCTTAGTGTAAATGGGATCGGATTACAATGGACTTAATTCTGGTCTTCCTTCCACTCCAAGAAAGAATGATGTTGTATGGGTGATTGCTGATAGAATCACAAAGCCTACTCACTTCATCCCTATTCAAATGAACATAAGCTTGGAAACCTTAGCCGAGCTATACATCCGTGAAGTGATTCGATTACACGGTGTACCTACAGCTATAATCTCTGATCTTAACCCCAGATTTGCTTCTCAATTCTATAATTCTTTGCAGAAGGCTCTAAGAGCTAAAGTGCACCTTAGTACAGCCTTTCATCCTCAATCAGATGGACAATCTGAAAGAACCATTCAAGTGCCTGAAGACATGCTACGTGCTTGTGTTATAGACTTCGGAAAGAACTCGAAGAATTCTCTACCCCTAGTAGAGTTTGCTTACAACAATAGCTACCAAACATCTATCCAGATGGCTCCCTTCGAAGCTCTATATGGAAGGAAATGCATAACTCCCTTGTGCTGGTCTAAATTGGGAGAAAACAAAGTATTGGGACCTCAATTGTTCAGAGAAACTGAAGAACAAGTGAAGATCATTCATGATCGATTAAAAGCAGCCTTTGATAGACAAAAAGCTTATGCTGACTTGAAAAAGAGAGACATCCAGCATATGTTGGAGACAAGGTCTTCCTCAAAGTATCTCCTTGGAAGAAAGTCTTTTGGTTTGGAAGAAAATGAAAGGTCAGCCCTCGGTTTATTGGACCATTCGAAATCCTTGAAAGGATTGGTCTAGTGGCTTATCGATTGGCACTCCCTAGTGAATTCGATAAGATCCACAATGTCTTCCATGTTTCTATGCTTAAAAGATATAGATCTGATCCATTCATGTCCTTGAACCTGAAGAAGTGGAATTGAATCCCGACTTATCATATGAAGAAGAACCTATTCAAATACTTGACAAGGAAGTCAGAAGACTTCAAAACAAGAATGCTCCTCTTGTCAAAGTCTTCTGGAGAAATCACAAGATAGAAAAAGCAACTTAGGAATCTGAAGAAGTCATAAGGAAGCAATATCCCCACCTATTTGATTCAGGTAAATTCGAGGACGAATTTATTTTAAGGGGAGGAGAATTGTAACACCCTAAAATTGGCCTAGGAAAGTTACCACAATCTAAACTATAGGCTAATTAAATATATGAACTAATCAAATTAAACAAGAGAGAACATTAGCCATCCTTAAGATCAAATAAGTGAAATTAGAACCAAATTGAATTGAAATTAAAACTAGAAGGCTTAAATGAAAGGATGAAATTGTGAACATGCAAAACTATAAAGTTTGCATGCAAATTGAATGAAAAATAAAGGCCTTGACACATGTTCTCAATTGATGAGAACATGTGCCATTTGAGAGGATGACTCACAGCATGCATAGGGAAAGAATAACAAAAATATTGTCATCTTCCTCCCATTATCCTCCATGGCCGATTGTTGAAAGAGAAAAGGGAGAGAAAAAGCTTCTTAATATCACCTTCAATTCATGCTTTTTGATTTAGCCTTGGTCAAATTTAGCTTGGAGAAGGTATAGTGCTTGACTCTTACATGTTATAGAATGTTTGAATCATGAAAGAATGATGTTCTTGTTGCCTAGATTGATTAGGATAATTGTTATGTATGTTAGGATCATGTTTGCTTCTAATAGAACTTGAAATTTGAATGCTAGTAGCTAAATTGCTAATGAAATGTGTATATGGTTGAAAATAGTTTGATTAGGGACTATTTTACTAGTGAAAATGTTTAAGCATGGCAATTGAATGTAATACCCTATCTTGATCATGTTGGTAGATGAATTGAGGATTGAATAAAGTATATAAGTTGCTGGAAAATGAATTGACCTAATTGGATTAGTTAAAACTATGTAATGGACTGCTCAATTGGTGAATTAGGAGTATAATGTTGATCAAGTAGATCAAATTGAATTTAACATGATATTGCCCTATTTTAAGCACATTGCTAGGTGAATTAGACTGACCTATACATGTAAGAACATGAAAATGAATTGAATTAAAATGATAGAACCTTGTTAAAATGAGTTATGAAACTAGAAACTCAACCTAGAGTAATTTGCCCAGAATACTTTATTCTGGGGAGTAAGTTTGAAAAATCACCATAAATTGTATAAAATGAATTTAATGCTGGAATTTTTATGGGAAAATACTTGATATGCCTAAATTCATTAGGAGAAAACAAAATTGAATTCTGGATTTTAGAATGAATTGTAGAGAAGAAACACTAAGGATAGTGCAAACTGTCCAGTGTTGTAAGTTACCCTGTCTTTAAGTTACAAACTGTATTAATTGGAAAAGAACTAAAATTCAAGCCCTATATGGTTAGAAATACAATTATGTTATCTTTCCAACGGTGTAAACCAATTGAAATTTCGACGTACAGAATGAAAGTTATGCATGTTTAAATGAATAGTCTACATGTTGCCTAGTAACAACAGTTTAGGTAATTGTACACTATTTTGTGGCAGGTTTGGAAACTGTATTGTAAACAGTTTTGGGACATTGATTTTTGCCCTGTTTTACATGAATTAAAGTATAGATAAGTGTAGTTATGTATAGTAAATAATGTATATGAATATGCTGCCAGATTTGTATATGTTGTGTACTAGTAACATTACCTTGATTGAATGATTATGTGAACTTGTTTTAATGTGTATGCACTTGTGTATTGTGATAAGTGTTCAAAAGTACTTTTTTTATTACCCTTTTTACTCATATTATTGTTAGACTTAAGCTCATATTATTTGCATAATTAGCCATTCATGCATTAATCCATATTTCCTTCCATCGTTGAGCTTGATTACATAACTTGGTAGTTTTTGTGGGAAAAGATGTTGTTTTGGTGTGTTTTGTGTGTATATGCAGGATCACTTGCCAAAGCATGGCTAGAGCTAGTTTCCAGGGCAATACATGAAGGAGACGCCGAGCCAGTTGCCAGGGCAATTGTCGACAAGAGCAAAGGTGATATGGTAGTCGAAATTGATGACTAGACAAGCCCAAGATGACATGGAGCAAAGCCCAAACCCAAAGGAATTTGATTTCCATGCAGAGATTAAAGAAGAATTAAATTCCAAGAAGATAGGAGAAGTTGTAGTAGGAATATAATTATAATAAAGGATTATATTCTTTAAAGATAATTTAATTCCAACTTAACTTCCTCCTCAAAGAAGGACTTTGGCCTAGCCCTATAAATAAGATGGAGATTTCGACAATTCAGAGAGAGCAAGAGGAGGGAAAATTTTGACAACCCCATAGGGCAAAAAGAGAGAAATTTCGACAAGAGAGCAAGGGGGAGAGAGTTTGATTTCTTCTTTTTCTTCTTTGCTTCCATTAGATTCATGGTTTGGGGATTATTCTTTGTATATCTTTTGAACCCAACCATGAACTAACTTGATTGGTTGGGGTTATTGTGTTTTGTTGTTGTGAGAAACAATTGGATTTTGTTTAGGTAATAAGAGTTTGCACTTTTCTATTCAAGGTTTATTCATTCTTGGTTCTTATTCTTGTTTGCGAGTGAATTGGGAGAGGATCTCGTAACTTCATCTATTTATCTAATATCGGGAGAGTTAGATTCAAGAAACGAATAAGTATGGTCTTTATTCAATCTATTGATGGTGAAGATTAATCCGGCTTAGGAATAAGTTAAGGATTTCAACGGCTAAGAGGAGCGCAAGATTGGTTGTTGTTCACCCTTGATTCACGCAGGGATGTATTATCAAGGCATGCACAAGTAGCTAGAGTTTCGACTTAGGGATAAGAAGAAACCATTGAAAAACGCTCCGCCGAACCTTGAAGTTGCTGCCCAGCCGCCCAAGTAGTTGCCCAGCTAGTCGCCCAGGCAACCCCGCTGTGCAAGTTGCCACGGCAACTGAGTTGCCCTTGCACTCTTTTACCAAGACGATCCAATCGGCTATCACACCTCAACTCACGATAACCTGGCCTATTCCCTCTCTTATTTGATTTCATCTATTCTTTTAGTTTATTGCTCTTAGTTTACTCGTTAATTAGAACTCCTATTATCAATTGTGTTTTTACTTTTCACAGTGCAATAACTTAAGCAAAGTTGCCCAAACCAATCCCTGTGGAGACGATGCTCGATACTCGTATCACTTTATTACTTGCGACGTGTATACTTGCACATTTGCGTAGCACTTATTACACGCAACAAGTTTTTGGCGCCGTTGCCGGGGATTGGCAATTGGTGTTAGTTGTTTTTGTTATTGCATTTTTTTCTCTTAGTTTTACTAACTTTTTTTTGTTTGTTTTATCAAAAAAAAAATTAGGTGCGCTACAAGTTAAGGGACATCAATATGTCGGGAAATAAAAGCCGATCTATTCGAGAGATGCTGTTGGAAGATATGAATCAATCCAATCAAGAGTTTCTTGCACCCTTTGATGATTACCTATACCAACCGAGAAAAGCCCAAAGAACTTATACCGTGGAAAAATCTTGTGCTATGTGTGGAGAACATCATGTGTTTGAAAATTGCCCTCACATTTTCGGTGCATATAACTACATGGAGGACCATAGAGGGAACCAGCAGCAAAATTCTTCATGGTATGGTCAAAAAGCTCAAAAATTTTTTTACCATAACAATTTTGCCGCAGCAACAGATATGCCATGGCAATGTAGTCTTTTTCAATAGCATTCCAATTCCTTGGAGGAAACATTACTAGCTTCCTTGGCTAGACTTGACGGATCAATTGAAGAGACTCGAGAGCTATCAAAATCTATGGATACGAGGATAGCTCAGTGGGATGCAACCTTAGGGGATTCAGAAGATCAATTGGGGAGATCCACATATGTCATGGATAACATGCACCAACAATTAATTCCTAGGGATATTGACGTCCCAAGGCAAGAGGATAAGGAGAAATGCAAAGAAAGCTCTCTGATGTGTGGGGAACAACTAGAACCTCAAAGTCAAGAGGATGCCAATGAGAGAGACTGCCCAGCACATGATGAGCCTGAATAACAAATTTCCTCGGCAATGATTGAGGAGCCTGAACAGAGCAATGCCGCGACAACACTCAGTGAAGCTAAGAACAACAATACTACAGCAAATTTTGAGGAACCTGATGCCCAGAAGGTTACAACGTTGATGTTGAAGCAGGAATCTGTAGGTTGCACTCATATACAATTGCCACGACAATTACACGACCACATGCAAGATCAACGAGATGATAATAATTTGCCAATGGAATATGAGCAGCTAATGGTTGAACCTTTTAAATTCTTTAAAAACTCACCTCGTCCATTGCAGGCATGTCTTGAGGAACCGATGTTGGTAGATTTGAAGCCATCGAAATCTCTACTGATGGAGATGTTTGAGAGGCCAAAAGAAAACGGTGTTTGGACTCGTGAAGCTTTTCAGAAAATTGGTTATTCTCTTAACTTATAGCAAATTTTGGCAACTGATTGCCATGGCAATTGGCTTGAGCATCAATTGCCACGACAACAAAGGCTACATCCAACCATGATAGAAGTCGACAAGAATGAGGTAATTGAATGGTTGAGAATGGATATAATTTTTCCTATTAATATATTTGTGCCTTCAGGAATAGTAGCAAGGTGGAGAGTATACATGGACTACAAGCGAACAAAGAAGAAAGACACCTCCACCATGGTAACACAAAAGGGAGTAGTGGAAAGCACATTGGCCAAACACTTTTTGGGCAATATTGTCACCCGATGGAGGGTGCGAATGGACTATAAGAAGTATCGAAAACGACCATCCTCAAGTTTTCTCAGATATGCACTAACATTAGAAGATGCATGATGGCACTCTTTTCAGACATGTTCTAAGACTCCCTTGAGATCTTCATGGATGATTTTTTTCGATTTGGTAATGACTTCGACAGTTGCCTCGGCAATTTAGAGAATGTGTTGGCAAGATGTGAAGAAACCAATTTAGTCCTTAATTGGGAGAAGTTCCATCTTATGGTAGATAAAGGAATAGTGCTCGGCCACAAGATTTCATCCAAGGAAATTGAAGTAGACAAAGCTAAGTTGGACGTGATCGAGAGACTACCTCCACCAAGATAAAGTCTTCAATTTTGATGATTCTTGCGCCTAAGCATTCGAAACCCTAAAAGCCTGCCTCGGCACCCATTATCGTTCCACCAGATTGGACGCTACCTTTTGAGCTCATCTGTGATGCAAGTGATTTTGAGGTAGGAGCAGTCCTAAGACAATGCACAGGAAAGGAACAAAAAATCAAGTGGCCGATCACTTATCACGTTTAGAACGCAATAGGGAGAAGGATGCGGATTTAGAGATATGCGATGCATTCCCGGATGAACAACTTTTAGCTGCCTCGGCAACCATGGATGTGCACGCCTCAGCAACCCTCGACGCCGCAGCAGCTCTTGACGCGCACGCCTCGGCAACTCTAGATGTGTACGCCTCGGCAACCCTCGATGCCGTAGCAACCCTTGACGCCTCGGCAACCATGGATGTGCATGCCTCGGCAACTCTAGACACACACGACTCGGCAATCTTGGGAGCAGTCGCCACGGCAGCACATGCCTTGGCAATACCCTGGTACGCAGATTTAGTTAATTTCCTTGTTTGTGGTATTTTACCTTATGACCTTACTCACCAAGGGAAGAAGCGGTTCCGCCATGATGCTAAGCATTACTTTTGGGACGAGCCTCTTTTGTTTAAACAATGTGCAGATCAGGTTATACGCCGATGTGTCCCTTAAGAGGAGCAACAGAATGTCCTCCGACAATGCCATTCTTCACGCTATGGAGGACATTTTGGAGGAACTCGTACCGCGGACAAAGTTTTGCAATCCGGTTTGTATTGGCCAACACTGTACAAAGATGCCCAAGAGTTTTACAAGCAATGTGATCGTTGCCATAGGACGGGCAATATCACCTACAAACCAATGGGCAATCAAGATCGTGAATATGGATTGGGAAAGTGCCGGGCATAAGCGTTTGTTGGACCTAAACGAGATAGAAGAATTTTGTGCACTCGCCTATAACAATGCACAAATCTACAAGGAGAAAACAAAGCAATGGCACGACAAGAAACTATTGCAGCGACAATTCATGTCAGGGCAACTAGTTCTCTTATTCAATTCTCGACTAAAACTTTTTTCGGGAAAACTAAAATCAAGATGGTCGGGACCATTCGAAGTTGTCAAACCATTCTCCCATAGTGCCGTGATAATCAAGTCCATTACCGACGAACATGAATTCAAAGTTAACGAAAAAAGATTGAAGCACTACAACGGTGCCCATGTAGAACGTAAAAAAGAAGTTGACACCTTAGGAGATGCATAAGCATGCTCTCATTTTGATATTTTATTTTTATTTTTATTTTTATTTTTATTTTTATTTTTTTGAACTATTTTGTTCTATTATTTTCAGTTATTTTTTTTCTCTTTATTTTTTAGGATATATTTTATTTTTCTTCATTATCTTTAGTTTCCAGGTTTTCTTTTCCACAACAAGACTCACAACCACCATGCTAAGGAAATTCACTGCCGACTACTTGCCACAGCAACTACAACAGAAACTGGCGATGCCCAGGCAACAACAATGGCTTCGGCAACTACTGATGCCCATGCAAGTGAACCTGCATCGGCAAACATGGATCAAATCAAAGCAATGCTATTCACGCGGTACCAGCATTCAACCACCGACTGAAAAATGAATCAAGCAAACGGCACGAAGGAAACTTATCACTCGAGGTGACGACCTCTCCGACTAACTCATTTCATTTAGTTTCTTTTAAATTTTGTTTCACTCTTACATGCATTGAGGACAATGCTTCTCTCGAGTTTGAGGGGGTGCTGGTTTCTAGTTAGTTTCATGTTTAGTTGCATTCATCGTTAGCAATCACATATAGGTTGCATATGTTACTTGCCATGCCTTTAATTGGATTTAATTGCTTAAGACTTGTTGAATATCCAATGATGAACTTTTGCCACTGCACTTAATTGAAAGAACCTTTAATTTTAGGATTGCATGAAAAGAACATAGAATTTTACTATGATGCTGATTTTTTTACACGGTTGTGGCTTGTTGATTGAAAGAAACTTAGTGAACGTAGGTTGCTTAAAATTTGGGTAAATTTGAAAATTAAAAGTTAAATTCTTGCTAGAGGTGCCCGAAACTGGCTCTAGTAGTTAATGCACATTAAAGAATTGCTAGAGGTGCCCGAAATTGGCTCTAGTCGACTAAAATAAAATGATAAATTGCTTACTTTGCTAGAGGTGCCCGAAATTGGCTCTAGTGAAAATAAAAATAAATGCCCCGATAATTAAATTGATAAAAGCCTATTGTTCACATAGAATCTTGAAAATCAACTTGTACGCAACTACGCACACACATTGTCACGAGCATTATAGTTTTGTTCCGGGTAATTTTTGTGCTATCCGAAAAAATTAAAAGGTGATCATACATTGTTCCACGGTTCCGAGGTTTGAATTCAAGTTTGAAGAATGTCTTTGATGATTAAAGTCTTGGCAGGTAATTGTTAGTTTGCATTGCTTGAGGACAAGCAATAGTTCGAGTTTGGGGGTGTGATAAGTGTTCAAAAGTACTATTTTTATTACCCTTTTTACTCATATTATTGTTAGACTTAAGCTCATATTAGTTGCATAATTAGCCATTCATGCATTAATCCATGTTTCCTTCCATCGTTGAGCTTGATTACATAACTTGGTAGTTTTTGTGGGAAAAGATACTGCTTTGGTGTGTTTTGTGTGTATATGCAGGATCACTTGCCAAAGCAAGGCTAGAGCTAGTTGCCAGGGCAATACATGAAGGAGACACCGAGCCAGTTGCCAGGGCAATTGTCGACAAGAGCAAAGGTGATATGGTAGTCGAAATTGATGACTAGACAAGCCCAGGATGACGTGGAGCAAATCCCAAACCCAAAGGAATTTGATTTCCATGCAGAGATTAAAGAAGAATTAAATTCCAAGAAGATAGGAGAAGTTCTAGTAGGAATATAATTATAATAAAGAATTATATTCTTTAAAGATAATTTAATTCCAACTTAACTTCCTCCTCAAAGAAGGACTTTGGCCTAGCCCTATAAATAAGATGGAGTTTTCGACAATCCAGAGAGAGCAAGAGGAGGGAAAATTTCGACAACCCCATAGGGCAAGAAGAGAGAAATTTCGACAAGAGAGCAAGGGGGAGAGTTTGATTTCTTCTTCTTCTTCTTTACTTCCATTAGATTCATGGTTTGGGGATTATTCTTTGTATATCTTTTGAACCCAACCATGAACTAACTTGATTGGTTGGGGTTATTGTGTTTTGTTGTTGTGAGAAACAATTGGATTTTGTTTAGGTAATAAGAGTTTGCACTTTTCTATTCAAGGTTTATTCATTCTTGGTTCTTATTCTTGTTTGCGAGTGAATTGGGAGAGGATCTCGTAACTTCATCTATTTATCTAATATCGGGAGAGTTAGATTCAAGAAACGAATGAGTATGGTCTTTATTCAATCTATTGATGGTGAAGATTAATCCGGCTTAGGAATAAGTTAAGGATTTCAACGGCTAAGAGGAGCGCATGATTGGTTGTTGTTCACCCTTGATTCACGCAGGGATGTATTATCAAGGCATGCACAAGTACCTAGAGTTTTGACTTAGGGATAAGAAGAAACCATTGAAGAACACTCCGACGAACCTTGAAGTTGCTGTCCAGCCGCCCAAGTAGTTGCCCAGCTAGTCGCCCAGGCAACCATCGATTAGTTGCTAAGGCAACCCCGCTGTGCAAGTTGCCACGGCAACTGAGTTGCCCTTGCACTCTTTTACCAAGATGATCCAATCGGCTATCACACCTCAACTCACGATAACCTGGCCTATTCCCTCTCTTATTTGATTTCATCTATTCTTTTGGTTTATTGCTCTTAGTTTACTCGTTAATTAGAACTCCTATTATCAATTGTGTTTTTACTTTTCACAGTGCAGTAACTTAAGCAAAGTTGCCCAAACCAATCCCTGTGGAGACGATACTCGATACTCGTATCACTTTATTACTTGCGATGTGTATACTTGCACATTTGCGTAGAACTTATTACACGCAACATAATGTGTTAGAACCTGGAGTGAACTTGGTGGATGAGGAAAGGGTGGAACATCCTAAAGCTAAGAGCAAAGGAGTATGGATCGAAGACTAGCTAAGCTTGGAGTATTGTGAGTGTAGTTATCTCTAGGGTTAGGACTAGGTCCTAACCAATGCATGCTTGTCTACATTCTTGTAATGCTTAAATGAACCTAATTTGGACTTGACCTAATAAGGGGAGAATGACTAGTAATGCATGAAACTTGATCATATCCTTGAATACATGTTTAATTCGAATGTTTAAACATGTTTAAGTGGTAACATTTATGCTTGAATGAGTGATATGGCAAGAGATTGAATGACTTAAAGAACTTGCTTGTAATGTTATCCTACTTGATGAAATGAAACATGAGAATTACATGATATGTGAGCTATGGTTCAATTGGCCTAAGGGCCTAGTATGAAATGAACTTGCTTGATATAATATTGAACTTTAAATCCTTGTATAAATGGTAAATCAAACAACCTTGGTAGCTAGTTGGACTAGGTAGAAGGGCATGCCTTAGAGTCTAGAGCTCATTGTGTCACGGTAGACTACGGTCCAGGGCTAAGAACCATATTTGGCGAAGGGTACGTATGTGGTCTTTGGCGACAGTAGGAGGGTTGACCAACACTACGGTGCATCTTGTGGCGATAGTTGGTTGGAGACTCGGTTACCTATACAAACTAAGTACCAAGTGGGTTTTGTAATTGATAACACATGAAATAACAATCCAATAACACACGTTACTTGTCTTGAAAGATATATATTAAATGTTACTTGACATGAAAGCCATGAATTGTATGTTACTTGTCATGTAAGTATGACTTACTTGAATACTTGTTATGTAAGCATGATTTGCTTGATTCTTTATATGAAAGCATGAAGTTTGATTCATTGTTTCTTGTATCCTATACTAGCCGAATGCTTGAGATCCTTAGCTAGGATTATTCTAATGCTTGAAATCCTTAGCTAGGACCATTCTTGTTTAATTGACACTTAACTTGATAAAACAAATGGTTAGAACTAGTTGCTACCTCACTAAGTACATGCTTGTACTTATCACTCTCGTTTTCATTCTTCCCAACCTATGGGATAAAGGATTCGAGTGTTGCTTGAACTTGAAGCTTGTTACTTTAGCTCGAAGCAAGACACAAGCATAGCTAAAGTATGGTTTCATACTTGTTTTATATATCTCCTAGATTGGTGGCACTAGATTGTATAGAGTTTAGCTTGATCATGCATTTTGGAACACTTGAAGCTTTTATATATTATTCTTGTATGGGCCTACTATGTCAAGATCTTGGATGACAATATGAAACATGTATTGAACTTAAATTTCATGTAAGGGAATGGTATTTGTTGCGCATGTATGGATATATATATTGTATGATCAAGTGTTGAATCTTGTTTACCTTGAAACATTCGAATGCCTTGCTTAATGTACATGTGTATGCTTGAATTGAAAGTAATATAAATCGAACCATGCTTGTTTGTCTTCCATTCGAATGTCATTGGAATTATTTGGTCTCTTGTGTGTGAACATGTCTTGTTGTAAGTGTATTGTGTGTTTGAATGATGAAGTCCGAATGGTCTAGTTGATTGGGAGACTAGTTACATGCAAATGTATGTTGATATGAGCATGTCTAATTGAAGTTACATGAAATGTTTCATGTCTTGCTTGGATCGAAAGTAAAAATGAAAATGAACCATGCCTACTTGTCTTGCCATTCGAATGAGCATGATATCATGGGTTGAATATGATAAGTGAATCATGAAAGTAGTAACTTATAATGTAAGCATGAAATGAAACCTTTTGATGGTCTATTCAAATGCCCTTCATGTCTTGAAATCAAAATGTGAGTTTGCTTGCATGTTAAGTAATGAATGCTTGGTTGCTTGTTAGTTAAGTAACTCATCTAATAAGGATGAGTTATCAATTCATGCCTTGCTCTTGTTTATTCTTGTATTGATTGCTTGTAATTTCCATGTCCTTGCTTGGTAACGCTCCCGAGCTGGTTTGCTACTAGCCTGGGGTAGGGGGTGTTACATTCACGATCAAGCTTAGCTCGGAATACTTGTGAGTATGACTATGTTTAAATAAGCATAGATTGTTAAATTAGTGCAATTGCTTGATTGATTTGTGAGGCATAAACTACCTATATATGCTTGGGGATTGCTATTGCTTGTTAAGGTAAGAGTCCAAGGTATGTGTAGACTTTTGATTATGCATTTCAAATCAAACATGGATTGATTGTTATTACGCTTAATGTGGTATCTTGTTGATGAAGTTAGAGAGCTTGAAAGGTAATAGAATACCTTGATGACCTATTGTAGAGTTGTAAGAGCCTTGATTAGTTGAGTCCTAGCTAGATTGGCATGCTAATAGGAATTTCTGAGCTCAGCCTGAACTGGACTAAGGTCCCTGATTGGTACTAAGGTACCCCTGAACAAATTGAAAATGACTAATGGTTCAATGGTAATATAATTACCATTGCCTGATGATATTGATTGATTATGTATTCTAGGCTAACAACTAGTCAAGGCCATATTATCCAACTAAGGTTGCTTGTAAGTGATTGAGAGTTAAGAAAATTGAATTGTTTAATTACTCAACTTAAATGAGTTGCTTGACAATGTAATCATCTTCCTAGAAGCATGCTATAAATATATGATTAATTAAGGTTGGAATAAGCTTCTTGTTTGATGAATAAGGAGTATGCTACTCAAATGATAAATGCCAAATGGTTGGTAGTAGTCTCGAAGCAATACTGTTTCAAGATTAAATTGTTAAATTATGATTTATTGTTTCAGTATCTATATACTTTAGTTGTTAAAGTTTTGAGACTAGCAACCTAATTACTCACCCTGATAATTGTACAGGAGAGATTGATTGTTGATCAAGCTTGGGGGAGATTTTGGCAAGGTCACTAAAGGCAACAAAAGTATGTTTTGTTTTGTTAAGTTAAACTCCTAGAAGGTGGCACTAGTTTGGAATGTTATGTTATAATATTTTTTTATCATAAGGGGATTGTACATAGTAATTTATTAAAGGCTTATATATATATATATATATATGTGTGTGTGTGTGTGTGTGTGTGTGTTTGGCCTAAGGTGCTTGTTAGTGATTGATATTGCTTGACTTGGTTTGGTTGCTAGATTCGAATGACCTAGGAGATCTTAAAAGCTTATTTCTGAATGCATGATAATGGTATGATGTGGTTTTATAATGGTTGTGTGTGATTATAGTATGTGGAAACCTATTGAGTCAAGAATTGAAATAAGCAATGCATGTATAGCGTATCAAATGATTATAAAATTGGAAGTTCCTCATGCCCATGTAAAATTTGGTTAGATCACATTATTAGGAATGTCTTGGATCTTTGTTATTACGAAATGACCTTAAAATCCTTAAATTGGTATGCCTTGCTTATATTGGTTCTTAATCGAGTATTATAACCTAAAATAATTGATATACTTGTGATTCACATCCTTGTTAAGTATAAAATTTCGAATGATCACATGTCTCCTATCTTCAATTCTAATTACTGTAATGCGATATCTTTGATGCTTTTTAGATTACCTGTTCGAAGGCTTGTGCTTTAAAGGTCTCACCATTAGTCATTTCCTTGTTCGATTACTAACTTGTTAGACAAGTTAGATTGTCTACTCCTAGAACAGTATTATCTTCTAGGCCTGGGGGTTGGGTATTACAATTTGGTAACAGAGCTAAGGAGTTAAATTGAATTGTGCCTGTGACGTTGTTTGATTGAATCTTTCTTAAATGCTAATTTCATATGTCTAAAACACATCTAGCCCGGGATAGAGATAGCCTGGTTGGCTCCTCCTATGAAGGAGGAAGTGTCAGATTGGGTCAGGAGCAAACAGACCCTCAAAAGGCGGCAGGACCACAACCTGAAGCTCCTCAAGTTAATCAAATCCAAAAAGAATGCCTTCTCAGTATGACTGAAGTGTTCAATCAACTTGTTACTAATCTGAAACAGAATGATCCTTTTGCACATGCAGTAGTTCAAATAAGAGCTTCTATCGATAAACTTGCTCACCACCGAGCCTATACATTTACAGGGTTTGATAAAGAGAACCTGAAAGCAGTTGAGTACTGGTTGGAGACTACTATTAGAATCCTAACCAAACAATTCCAGTGTTTAGATGCACATAAATTGGAGTGTGTTATGGCTTTACTTGCTGATGAAGCCTTGAACTGGTGAGAAACAACAATACACACTGCCCTGGAAGACTCTGTCACTTGGGAATTCTTTCTAAAAGAATTTCGGAAGAAGTATGTGAGTGAACAACACTTAGCATAAAAAGAAGACGTTTCTTGCATTTGAAGCAAGGTGGTAGACCCATAGAGCAGTATGTTAGTGATTTCTGCAAATACTGCAAGTATGGGTCCGAATATATTAAGAAGGAGGAGGATAAATGTAGAATGTTCATCGAAGGATTGAATGATGAATTGAGCCCAATGTTTACGACTCTTGGAATAACTAATTTTCAAGACTTGGTAAACTGAGTGATTGCTATCGAGTCTAGGATAAAAGTAGCCGATAAAAGAAGGGAGAGCTTTTCTAAGAAAGACAAGAGGCCAAGGAATAATGGCAAGTCTCATTGGCCTTTCAAGAAGCCAAAAAATTCAGGAAGGGATTCCTCAAGCTATGTTGCTCCTCCAATGGGTAACTCCATCCCGAAGCCTCTAACAATAATCAAATCCTCCACACCATCAATCTCTATCAATAGCTTAGGGAATTCTGGTAAAGATCCACAGTATTGACATTGTAATATTTGTCAGAATTATCATTTTGGTCAATGCAGAAAGCAGTCAAATACATGTTTCCGGTGTGGAAGCCTAGATCATTATGTTCGTGATTGTCCCCAAACCTTGGATAAATCTTTGGCTAGAATGGCCTCCAATTCGAATCAATTTCCATCTCCTAGGGGCAAAGGGCTGAAACAAACTCATTCAGGAAACTCGGGGAGAACACGAGGCCAAGCTCCTACTACCACTCATCAAGAGTCTCGGGCCCTGCTCGAGTGTATCATATTCAAAATCGTGATGATGAAGAGGCACCTGATGTTATAGCAGGTACTGTTGAATTAAATGAAAACCCTATTTATGCTTTAATTGATTCGGGATCCACCAATTCGTTTATTTGTTCTCCCTTGCTTGTGAAATTAAATCTGAAATCTAAAACTATTAATCAAGGGCTGGTAGTTTCGAATCCTATAGGAGAAATTATGACCATAAACCTCATTTGTAGAAACTGTTCCCTATACATCCAAAACATTCATTTTCCTATTGATCTGTATGTGCTACCCTTTGTGAATTTGATTTAATTTTGGGATTAGACTGGTTATGAAAACACCAGGCTTGGTAGATTGTAAAAAATGAAGGCTTTTTCTTCGTGGTTTAGGTAAAGAATCCATCATTTTGATTGATAAGAAACCCACCTCAATCTTTGCTGCTATGATCAAATGAGATGAATTTGATTATGGTTTAAAATCCATTCCAACTGTATCTGAATTCCTTGATGTTTTTCCTGAGGAACTTTCAGGACTGCCACCGAGCCGTGAAGTGGAATTCAAAATTGAGACTCAATCGGGAATCAACCTTATATCCATCACCCCTTATAGAGTGGCTCATGTTGAACTAAAAGAACTTCAGAAGCAGTTGCAAGAACTACAAGACAAAGGTGCTTCCAAGAACAAGTACCCACTTCCAAGAATCGAAGACTTGTTCGATCAATTGAAAGGTGATTCAGTATTCTCCAAGATTGACCTTAGATCGAGATAGTACCAAATGAAGGTTAAAGAATCTGACATACCTAAGACCACTTTTAGGACTCGATATGGTCTCTACGAGTTCCTAGTGATGCCATTCGGTCTAACAAGCGCCCTTACTACGTTTATGGATCTCATGAACCGAGCTTTTAAACTCTATTTAGATAAGTTTGTCGTGGTCTTCATTGAAGACATTCTTATCTACTTGAAAAAAGAAGCTGAACATTCAAAACATCTCAAAATTGTGTTACAGACTCTTAGAGATAATAAACTCTATGCCAAATTCAACAAATGCAATTTTTGGTTGCCCGAAGTATCCTTTCTCGGACATGTAATTTTGGCCTTTGGAATTAAGGTCGATCCAAAAAAGATTCAATCTGTGATTGAATGGAGATCTCCGAGGAATGTTAGTGAAGTCCGAAGTTTACTTGGCTTAGTTGGATATTATCGAAGGTTTGTTAAAAGGATTTTTGATTTTGGCCACACCCCTAACTAAACTTCTTCGTAAAGATGTGCCATCATATGGTCTGAAGAACAGCAAAGAAGCTTTGAACAATTGAAAAAAGTACTTACCCCATCTCCAGTGTTAACTCAACCAAAATCAGGGAAAGAATATACAGTGTTTAGTGATGCTTCTCACTTGGGATTGGGATGTGCTTTAATGCAAGGAGATAAGGTGGTAGCATATGCTTCCCGACAATTAAAATATCATGAACTGAATTATCCAACCCATGATTTAGAATTTGCTACAGTAATCTTTGCCCTAAAGATATGGAGACACTATTTGTATGGAGAAAAATGCTAACTTTACACTAATCACAAAAGCTTGAAATACCTCATTTCTCAAAAAGAACTCAATCTTAGACAAAGACGTTGGATAGAGTTACTATGATTTAATCATAGATTACCATCCGGGGAAGGCCAATGTTGTGGCTGATGCACTTAGTCGCCAACATACCTGTGGTTAGTATTCAATTAAACCAAACCTTCCCTTATTCCTATCCGAAATTTGTATTGATATCACCTAAAATATTTCTTTACAACTCATTGCAGCCTCATTCTCCATTAATGCTTGCCTTCAAATTAGTAGGAAGCATGGGATCTTGGCTTCTATTTGAATTCACTCGGAGATAATTGTAACATACTCTAACCACCCTAGTAGGATTAGGTAAGTTACAACATTTACAATCAATAATCCATTCAATTAAAGCTAGTGAGTTCAATTCGTTTTAAGCATTTCTTGCACATCAAGAAACAATTCGAATAGGTGAGGACCCATAATGCAATTTGTTATCATAATCAGTACCTTTTAGGAATTACTTGTTCTTCAAGTAACCATTCAAACTAGATGGATAACAAAAGAAGGTTTCAACATTCAATGTAGCTATTATGCATACAAATAGGTGATTTACATCATTTACCTAAGTTACCTTAATCAAACATATAAGCTTCCAATAATATATACTCCATTCGGCTAATACCTTAAGTGATCCAAGTGGTTCATGTCTAAACATGTAGATTACTACATTTACTTATTGTTAACTAGCCAACTTCAATAGATCTATTCAACCATTACATGCATAATTCAAACATGGGAAATCTAACATTAGGCTAACAAGCATTCAAGCTCAATAAAGTGCATACATGCTCATATATACATACCATACTCTTTATAGATCATAGATGAAGTTAATTTATACAAACCATAACTAAGTGATCATGAATATACATGCCTTAGGTGCCACCATCCTAGGAGAACTATAACAAGATGAAAACATACTCTTTGAAGCAAAATGTGACTTGTACAATCTTAGACTTCGAGATAGTATCCATTATCAACCAGTATCATAGTAAAGAGACTTTATTAAGCAAAGCTTAGTGAGTGAGTTTAAGTTACAAGGCAATCAATACAAAAAGTCTCAACTACGAACCATCTAATAGATGGTATGGTTCCCCCATCAATAAGGAACCATTCGAAACACTATAAACAATACTAGATGCATTTGCTTAATTCACAATCCAATATCAATACAAGGCTTGAAATTCAGACATGCTCAATCATCCAATTCAACTAACATTAGGAGTAACATTTCATTTGAACACAATCAATGTTTCAAACTCATGCAATCTCAAATAAGCAATGTTCAAGAAATGTCTCAATATCTATAGTTCATGGCAATCAATTTTTCTTTTCTATCAATCAATGCAATTCAATGTATCAATAGATTCAATGTACATGAGTTATAGTTCATTTTAAGTATAGCCTTGAGAATCAATTACTCGGTCTAGATACTCGAGTCCCCAGCCAAACTGCTGCCAATATCAATAGTCAATATGGTACAAAGTACAGGTCAAATCCTTCCTACTGTCTCCAATGACCAATAACAATACTTCCCTCCTATTGTCGCCAATTAGGGACCAATGTCTCGGACCGTAGTCCACCCCGATATGAGCTCTATAGACTCTATGGCATGCCAACTATATCTAAGACCGACTCGAGACCAAGGCTTACAATAGTTATCACTTTCATTCAATTAGAAACATGATTCAATTCAATGTGCACATTTTGTGCCAATATCCCCTTTCAATCGAATAGGGTCCAAAGCCAACACCAAAATCAATATTCCAATAGTCAATGAAGGTATGTCAATCAATATGTCATTAAAAAATGAATTGAGTTACTTCTAACTATAACAACATGCTTCATTTCGATATAGTTCAATTAGGCAAGAAGCATATCATGGCAATCAATTGAAATTCAAGCATGCTTCTCAATCAAGTAACCACTCAAAAGAGCACTTACCTTGCTAATGCTCCATAGCAAGCTCATTTCACAATTTATACTAAGCAACAATAAGAAATTCAAATCAGAAATGGACTTGGAGAGGTTACTACCCTCTCCAAACTTTAAACTACTCTCACAGGAATTTTCCGAGCTATTGTCAATCCCAGATTCAAATCCTTTTTCCTCTACTAGCTTGCTGATCTATCTGAGCTCCTTTTTCCTCGATTTCCACTTGATATATCATTCATAAAATGCATAGTGTATTAGGTAAAACCCAGCAACCATTTGAGTCATTATGTGACTCCATACACTCAAGCATTCAATTCAAACATCAAGACTGTTGCTGCCTGGCAACATGTGCACTACTGGCTTAAATGTCCATATCTTTTATTTTGTACGTTAGAATTTCGAACCGTTTATACGTTAGAAAGCTAACTTAATTTTCGTTCTAACCATATAGGCCCTACATTTTTATTCATTGTGAATTAATACAGTTTTTTATTTAAAGGCATGCCAAATTATGCTACTGGACAGTTTGCACTGTCCTTAGAGATTAATCTCTACAATCTGTTTTACAACTCGGAATTCGATTCCGTTTGTTGCATACGATACTAGACATATACATGATTCTAGACATATAAGATTTATTCCCTAATTTGGTCTATGTGATTTTCTACAAATTTTTAAACTCACTGCCCAAAACAGAGTATTCTGGACAACTTTCCTTTAGCTAGATTCTAGCTTCATTAATCACTTATACAAGGATTCTAACATGATCGTTCAACATATATACTCATTCATACATGTCTAAGTCAGTCCAATTATGTGTCAAACCTATAAAAACATGGCAATTGAGCAATATTTTAAAATTGGTTCATTAAGACATCAATTCACTAGAATTTCCAGCAACCAGAGTTTCAATCCACATATCAATCATTCATTCTAATCATCATCCAAATTTTTCCAGCAACTAGCATAGCATTTCACCATCAATTTGGTTATTGAAAACATCAATTTCTCCTACTCATTCAAATAGCACTACCAATTTCATGGTTTGATCAATCAATTGAACTTCTTAACTAGTTCATAGCATCAATTCACTAACTAATCATCCAATTCATGTAATTCAAGCAAGAACATAAAATCTACATGCATCATTTGAATCTATAATGCATTAAGAGATTTTACCTTCCTATCAAGATAATATGAATGCTAGCAACTCCAATTTCTCCAAATTTCAAACTTGAAACTATGAACATGGAGTTTTCTCACTCAATTCCCTTTCTCTCTTCTTTGTTCATCCACTCAGCAATAGGGAGAAGAAGATGATAATAGATCATCAATTATCTCCTCCCAAAATGACTAATTTGCCCATGATTAACCACTAATTAATGACATGTGTAGGGGCATTTTGGAATATAGCAATTTAGCATGCATTCCCTCATTTTGTTGTTTGTTTCGGTTTGGTCACTTACACATTAGGTTACCACTTTTCCAATTATAGAAGTCTAGTCCTTATTAACTAGACCTAGTATCCTATCTTCAATCAATTAGGGATCAAATGAAGTTGATAAGTGTTCAAAAGTACTATTTTCTTACCCTTTTTACTCATATTATTGTTAGACTCAGGCTCATATTAGTTACATAATTAGTCATTCATGCATTAATCCATGTTTCCTTCCATCGTTGAGCTTGATTGCATAACTTGGTTGTTTTTGTGGGAAAAGATGCTGCTTTGGTGTGTTTTGTGTGTATGTGCATAATCACTTGTCAAAGCAAGGCTAGAGCTAGTTGCCAGGGCAATGCATGAAGGAGATGCCGAGCTAGTTGCCAGGGCAATGCATGAAGGAGACTCTGAGCCAGTTGCCAGGGCAATTGTCGACAAAGAATAAGGTGATATGGCAGTCGAAATTGATGACTAGACAAGCCCAAGATGACGTGGAGCAAAGCTAAATCCTAAAGGAATTTGATTTCTGTAGCGATGTCCCTTTTTTTCTCATTGCTAAATAAAAGCGAGGATTTTTGAAGTGTTTGAAAAGTGTTTGTGATTCTTTTTGATATAAAATGTTTATTCTGTGGGGGTTTTAAAAAACCGCATTTTAAAAAAATGGAGTCGCCACCGGCCACTTAGGTAGGCCGGACACCATAATACCAGAGATTCAAAAAATGTTGGGTTCGGGAGTCGGTTACGGATGCGGAAGGATTAGCACCCCCACACCGCCCAAAATTGGTACTTTAATAATTACCGCTTTATTAATATTGGATTTTTCGGATAAAAGTGACGATTATTTTAAAATTCGGTCATAATTGCGAGTAAATTTTAAGGGCCCCATTATCCGAGAATAAATGCCCAACCACTATCACTACGCCTGATACTGGCCCCGTTTACGCTCGGATAAAAGGGCACCGCATTAACAATTTATATACCATATGCAATCTTAGTGACAAAAATATAAGACATAGCAGATAATTTAAGAACAGTAAATATTCACATAACAGAATACTAATCTAACATATATGAAATACGTAATTAAAATACACATATACATACCAAGCTTAATATCATATAAAAGCAAACTTAACATGCCACAATAACAAGGTAGGAATAAATACATATATAGACGAACATATATTTCAAAAAGACATACATACTAGTAATAAAACATATTTCAACATATATGGGACAATATATCATACAAAAAAGAAAAGACACTAACATGTAACCTAAAAAAGCCAAGAGAACATACACATATAAAAATATATAAAACATGTTGTGTACGAACCAACTAGAACATAACATACTTAACGAATAACCGGATAAAAAAGATACATAACTATCATAAGCTTAATACACATATACATGTAAACATAAAAATACGAGGCATATACGAGGGATATAAAATAAGACAAAAGACTACATTAACATATACGATTATAATACGAACATGAATATTTACATGGAAACAGGACTGAAATGAAAAAAAAATAAAAGTCAGTGGCAGAAATTAAAGAACAATAATATGTAATTTAAGGAAAAAAATGCGAAATAGACAGAACCTAAAAGGATTAAAACCGTAATTGGGCCAAGGGGCAGACCCGAAATGAAAAGTTCAAAAATGCGGGATGGTTAAAGGGGTAATTTTACCATTTAAAAACTGATTCGGTGTAATTCAGGGACTGGATTGCAAGATTTTGAAATACAAGGGGGACCAGAGTTGTAAATATACCATGCAGCGAGACAGAAGTGAAAATAGTGGAAACGCGGGGGGATTTAGTATGTAATTTACCCATTTAACAAAATAATAATAACTATATAAACCCTTCTTTTAGGCCAAAATCAATTTTTCCATCATTTGCTTCATTTTCAGTTTTATAACCAGCCCTTGTTCTTCATTTTCTCTCAACTCTCTCTATAAAACCCAGAATTCGGCGGCCGGCCGCCGGCCACCGCTAACCGGCGCCGGCGAGCCTCAAAAACCTACCAAAATAACCCCCGTCTCACCCTCGATACGAATCCGAGGTTGGATTCAGAGGAAAAGCCTCTATTTGCCCTAGATCTAGGAAATACGAAACGAAAAACCCATTTTTTAAAACCAAAACGAAACTACAAGGGGTCTCCCCCTCCCTTCAGTTCACCGTATCTGGCTTGGGGAAGCCGAAAAGGTTTGTCAATGATGAGAGGAGACCCACAAATGACGACGGTAAGACAACTCTCTCTCCTTTTTTATCTCTTTTGTGTATGCATGCAAAAACAAAAAGAAAGGGAAACGAGTATTTACCACTGGACTGACTTTTTGTATTTTTTGTAACTTGACTAGTTCGATTACAACTTCTTCTTTCGATTACAACTCTCTGTTCTTGTCTGTTACCACTCTCTTCCGTTTACAAAATATTTGTTTCCTACATATATATGCCTGTCTTTGGTTTTGGTACAAGTTGCATAATACTTACTTTTTCAGATCTGGACTGACAAATTTCTTTCTTGCTGTGTTTGACATGTTCTGAGCGCGGTGGTTGAAGATCGGCATGGTGGCGGTGTGGGGGTTTCGCGCCGGCGTCAGCGTGTTCTCGGCCGTTAGATCAGATCTGATCTAACGGTCGAGATGGCTTGAAGGATGAACGGCCCAGATGAAGCCTCAATTTGATGAAACGGCTCCAGATCGTGCCACGTGGAGCTCAGCAGTCGAGGGGTCAGAGCGCGTGGGGCTCACGCACGCGTGGGATATCAAAGCGTCCGCGCGTGGCACTCGAAGCGGTCGGACGCGTGATGAGCACGCCGGTGGCAGATATTTTGGCTCCTTGGTTGGATCGTGGCCGTTGGATCAGATCTTGATCCAACGCCCTGATCCACCCACACACACGAGTAATTGTAATTAGATAGGGTTTGGGTTTGGGCCAACCGGCCTTGTAATTATTTGTAATTGGACTTGGGTGTAATTTATTTATTTGGTTTAATATATATTTTTTGGATTTCATTTTATATATTAGCCCAATAATATTAGTAATAGTATAATTACAATACCCATACGATAATACAAACGTATATACTTATGCAAACATTAATTAATATAACATACTAGCATACGTACATATAATCATACACATAATTAACATAACATCTATATACATTAAACAAATACGCTCATACTCTATAGATACATACGCGACACACATATATCATTAATACGTATACATACATAGCTTATAATATACATGCACACACCACACCTTATATATATATTAGTAACACTCATGCAAATAATAAACATATAATAAGTATACATGCAACACTAATATGTATTTACAGGTAAAAATGAGTGATTACAGTTGCCCCTCTTTGCTTGTTCTCATGGAATGGGAAACAAAGCAAAGATTCATAAGCACTCATTTTTATCAGACTTTCCTGTTTGTAGCTTTGGAAAAACGTGTTCTTTTGGACATCTCCGCTCTCCCTTAGCTGAATCTTCGGGCTCGTAAGTTCTTCCTATATAGAGCTTCGTCACCTTCCGATCTTGGAGCTACAAGATCTTCCTATATAGAACCCTTCGCTCTGAAGCCTCGAGTTATGAGTCCCTCCTATATAGAACTTTTCACTTCGAGACAGTAAAGCTTGGAGTCCTTCCTATATAGAACTTTTCGCCTTCAACACTGGTTTCTCCTATATAAAACCTTTTGCGCCGCTGATGGATTCTTCCAACTAGGAGTTCCTCCTATATAGAACTACTAGTCTTCAAACCCTGGAGCCGTCAGTCCTTCCTATATAGAACTTTTGGCGTCTGAAATCTCAGAGCTACATGTTCTTCCTATATAGAACCTTTCACTCTAAGATAGTGAAGCTCGGAGCCTTTCCTATATAAGACTCTTCGCTTTCGACACAACAGGTTTCCTATATAACCTTGTGTCATAGGTGAATTCCTTCGACTGGGAGTTCTTCCTATATAGAACTGTGAGTCTTCACCTTGGAGCTGTCAGTCCTTCCTATATAGAACTTTCAGCTTCTGAAGCCTCGGAGCGGAGGATTCTTCCTATATAGAACCTCTCTCTGGAGCTTGGAAACATATGCTTTTTGTATGTAAAAACACTGTCTTCTCATTTGGTATTCACACCACGATGGCCATCGATGTCTCTTTGAATCTATAGATACCTGTCTGAGATAAAAACAAAATGCTATGACAAATGAATTGACATGCTCCTAATCCTAGTGATGTCTGACTATTCATGATGCATGAGTGTCAATATCTTGGTGGGCTTGTTTTGGTCCTTATTTGATCTTGATGTTCACTTTCTTCTTTCTCACGGGCGTCGATACCCCACTTCACTGTCAGGTTCAACCATTCCATCCTTTCTTTTTCTCCACTTACGACTTGGAATTCTAAAGTGCCCTTTCGGGTTTTCACTTTAGAGAGTTTTTTTTAGAGGGGTGCCCTTCTGGGTTTTCACCCAAGGGATCTCTCTTGTTATCTCGCATGCCTTCCTTGAATAGACAAGACGTACGCCATTGGTCATCCTATCCGGTTGTTTGAAGTTTTCCGCCTTCCCTATCAACAACCATTATGTAGGGAACTAGAAGACGGAGTTAACATCATTTTCTTTGATCACCTGCATTTTTAAGGTTAAATCACAGTAATGCTCCGAAATCTCTTGTTTCACTATAAGCCTATGTTAACTTATTTGACTGAAATTAACAAGAAGGCAAGGAATGGATGCTCAAAAACACGGTTTTATTACGATTAAGGGCTTGGGATATCTTAAAAAAGAAAGGTATGACACACATGAGAAAGAAGAAAAGTTAAGTATGAAATACAAGATCCCTCATTATCTTCGATATGAATGATACATGATCCTGACAACCGGTGTAGATTTTTTTTGCCTGGAGCCTCCTCTTCATGATATTCATGGATATTCAACTTTTCAATTTACTCGAGCCGCCTTTTACGGGTTTTCAACTCGGGTCCTCCCTTTGCTTCAAGATGCCCGGTTTCGGGTTTTCGCCTTGAGCTCTCCATTTTTGTTCTCTTTTTCATTTTTTTTGTTTTGTTTTTTTTGTTTTTATTCAAAGATAGTATTTCTTGACAGCATCAGAATTTATGGGATTTTTCAGCTCGTCTCCATCCATTTCTGTTAGGATCAGGGCTCCTCCTGAGAAGGCCTTTTTTACGACGTACGGTCCTTCCCAGTTGGGCATCCATTTTCCTCGAGAATCTTTCCGGATAGAGAGGATTTTTTTGAGCACCAGATCCCCTTCTTTGAATTCTCTTGGGCGCACCTTTTTGTTGTATACCTGCATCATCCGCTTTTGGTACATCTGACCATGACAAATGGCCTTTAATCTCTTTTCATCAATGAGATTTAGCTGGTCGTATCTGGCCTGCACCCATTCGGCTTCTTCCAATTTTACTTCGTTTAGGACCCGGAGAGACGAGATCTCTACCTCGATTGGGAGTACTGCTTCGGTACCATACACCAAAGAGTAGGGTGTTGCCCCCGTTGATGTGCGAATGGACGTCCTATAGGCGAAAAGGGCAAATGGCAACTTCTCATGCCAATCCCTGTAGGTATCCGTAGTCTTCGCTATGATCTTCTTTATGTTCTTGTTTGCTGCTTCCACTGCTCCATTCATTTTAGGACGATAGACTGTGGAATTGTGGTGTGTTATCTTGAATTGAGTGCACACGTCCGTCATCATTTTGTTATTCAGATTGGAAGCGTTGTCGGTGATGACCCTTTCCGGCAATCCGTATTGACAAATAATCTCCTTCTTTAAGAACTTACATACTGTAGTCCTTGTGATGTTGGCGTAAGACGCTGCCTCTACCCATTTAGTGAAGTAGTCTATGGCGACCAAAATGAAACGGTGTCCATTGGAAGCTTTCGGATGAATTGCCCGATGACGTCCATGCCCCACGCCGCGAAAGGCCACGGAGAATTCATGGTGTGTAAAGGCGATGGGGGTGCGTGAATTTTGTCAGCGTAGATTTGGCATTTGTGGCATTTCCTGGCGTAATCAATGCAATTTCCCTCCATGGTCAACTAGAAATAACCATATCTCATAGTTTTCCGGGATATAGACAGCCCGTTGGCGTGCATTCCACAGAGCCCGTCATGTACTTCGGCTAAAATCTCCTTCGCCTCCCGGGCATCCACACATCTCAGCAATGTCTGATCATGACTCCACCTATATAGGATCTCCCCATCTAGGACATATTTTGTTGCCATTTTTCTGAGCGTTTTTCTGTCATTGTCGTTTGCCCCTTCTGGATACTTTCGAAGCTTGACATATTGCAAGATGTCATAGTACCATGGGTTTCCATCAATCTCTTCCTGTACATTACAACAATGAGCAGGCTTTTCAAACGTCTGTATCTCAATGGCTTCATTTTTGCCCCGGTGTTTGTTTTAAACATGGATGCCAAGGTTGCCAATGCATCGCCATCTGATTTTCTTCTCGGGGCAGGTAATTGAAGCTGACCTTTTCAAACTCTTTGGTGAGCTCTTGGATCAATTCGTAATATTTGACCAACTTTGGGTCCCTAGTTTCCCATTCCCCGTGCAATTGGTAAATTACTAAGGATGAATCTCCGAATACTCGAAGTTCTTTAATCTTTCTTTCAATAGCTGAGTTCAGTCCCATAACGCAAGCTTCATATTCAGCTATATTGTTTGTGCAGAAGAATTCCAATCTGCTAGTGAAACGATAATAGACGCCCTCAGGAGAAATTAGCACTGCTCCTATCCCATGTCCGAGGGCGTTAGAGGCTCCATCGAAGTAAAGTTTCCATGATTTATCATCTGAAACCTCTTCTTCGGTTGTAATGCACATCAAGTCTTCGTCTGAGAAATTAAAGTTCAATGCCTCATAGTCATCCGAAGCACGACTAGCTAGGAAATCTGCTACGGCACTCCCCTTTACGGCTTTCTGGTTAACGTATACGATGTCGAATTCAGATAAGAGCATCTGCCATCAGGCCGTCCTTCCCGTTAGTGCTGGCACTTCCATTAAGAACTTCAATGGATCTAGCTTGGATATCAACCAGGTAGTATGGTACAACATGTACTGTCTAAGCCGCTTGGTAGCCCAAACTAGAGCACAACACAGCTTCGCACTAGCGGGTACCGCGTTTCGCAATCATTGAATTTCCTGCTTAGGTAATAGATGGCTTGCTCCCTTTTTCTTGACTCATCGTGTTGCCCCAGTACACATCCCATTGAATTCTCAAAAACTATCAAGTAGAGAATTAATGGTCGACCAGGTACTGGTGCGACTAAAATTGGAGCATTTGTCAGGTACTTTTTGATCTTTTCTAGGGCTCTTTGACATTCCTCATCCCACACGCCAGGATTATTCTTTCTAAGAAGTCTGAAGACCGGGTCACATTGGTCGGTTAATTGGGAAATGAAACGAGAGATATAATTCAGCCACCCCAGGAAACCGCGGACTTCCTTCTGAGTGCGGAGTGGTGAGAGGTCCTGGATGGCTTTCACTTTATCTGGATCAATCTCAATCCCTCTTCTGCTTACCACGAACCCTAGGAGTTTTCCAGAAGTAACGACGAAGGTACACTTGGCCGGATTGAGCCTCAGTTGGTACTTCCGTAGTCTTTGGAATAGTTTTCTCAAGTTTTGTAGGTGCTCTTCCTCTTTTCGGGACTTGGCAATCATATCATCCACGTATACTTCTATTTCTTTGTGCATCATGTCATGGAAAAGAGTCACCATTGCTCTTTGGTATGTTGCCCCTGCGTTCTTTAGCCCAAACGGCATCACTCGATAACAAAAAGTGCCCCACATGGTTATGAATGTGGTCTTCTCCATGTCGTTAGGGTCCATCTTTATCTGGTTGTACCCTGAGAAGCCGTCCATGAAGGAAAACCATGAATGTCCTGCGGTATTGTCAACCAGCGTGTCAATATATGGTAAAGGGAAGTTGTCTTTAGGGATGGCTCGGTTCAGATCCCTATAATCTACACACATACGAACTTTCCCGTCTTTCTTTGGTACTGGTACAATGTTTGCAACCTATTCGGGGTATTTGGCTACCTCCAAGAATCCAGCATCAAACTGCTTTTTCACTTCCTCTCGGATCTTTAACAACATATCTGGTCTCATTCTCCAAAGTTTTTGCTGTATTGGTTTGCACTCCGATTTTGTTGGCAATTTGTGCACCACTATGTCGGTATTCAACCCTGGCATATCTTGATAAGTCCAGGCGAAGACATCCTTGAATTCCTGAAGTAGGGTTATCAGTTCATGCTTGGTTTTTGAGGAAATCGTCGTTCCTACTTTTATTTCTTTTCTCTCTTCTTCAGTCCCCAAGTTTACAACTTCTTTTTCTTCTTGATGGGGCATGATCTGCCTTTCTTCGTTGGCCACCATTCTCTTTAACTCTTCCGGGACCTCACTTTCTATCTCATCATATCCTTCCTCCATTCCCTCCGAGACCTCAGGGCATTCGAAATTCACTCCAGGATTGGATCCGGTATCATTCATATCGTCAATCATGAGCGACCTGCATTAAATGAGAATGAATTGTATTGGGAAAGAGACGGCTTTATATGAAGGGAATGAACATGAAGAATGCATGAATGAAATAAATGAAACTTTGGTCATTTTAGGAAAGTAGGGATATTTTCATTTCAATTAAAAAGTTAACATAGGTGCCCCGTACAAGAGATCCCCATTGTTTACGAGCAAAAATAAAAGGTTGATTCGGAGCATTACTCTGATCTATTCCTAAAAACTACAGGTAGATCAATGCAGCTCCAATTATCTAGTGTTTCCCCGGGACGGCAAGGGCGGATGTTGGTCAACATTTTGCTGCCTCGGTCCTTTTCAGCTATCATGTTGATGCACATCCCTTCAAATGATTCACTGAGTATCTCCTCCTGGTTGAGTACTTTATTTTCCTTCATTGCCTCTCCAACATCTTAACCTGGCTGGTAGAACCCTCTAGAGACAAAAGTGGTTTCAAACTAGGAAAGAACATCAGTATCCACGAAATGTCTTCTCCTTTAGATCTGGCTTTTCTTTGCTCATCCTTCCTCTTATATTCCTCTTTCTTCTGTTGGACACTTGGTTGGTAACCCAGCCCGAAACGATCCTTCTTGGTTATCATATTCTTGGGTCTTAGGTTTCCTTGTAATTTTTTCCCCACCCCTTTTCCTACTTTGGCTCCTCGGCCCAAAGTTTCTGCGACGGTCATCTTGGTACAATTAGATAACCTGGGGTATGGGATCCGACTTCCCTCTGAAACGAATGTGGCATTTACTAGTTCCAATGCTCGGAACGAGCACTCTGCAGCATCTTCATCATTTTGAATGTAGGGGACGTCAGATGTTATTGAAGCAACGATTTCCTGCTCTGCCTCTATTGTGACCAATTTGCCTTCGCCTACAAATTTTAATTTCTGATGCAATGATGAGGGGACAACTCCTGCGGAGTGGATCCATGGTCTTCCCAACAAGCAGCTGTAAGATGGTTTTATGTCCATCACCACAAAATCGATCACATATTTAGTTGGTCCAATCAATAGGGGCACCTCAATTTTTCCCATTGTTCCTCTTTGTGTACCATCAAAGGCTCTTACCGAATTGTGGCAGGGCTTTAGGTGCGAACTGTCTATTGGCAGTTTTTGCAGGGTCACCATAGGCAAGACGTTCAATGCTGACCCGTTGTCGATCAATACGCCTGGTAGTACATACCCTTTGAGTGGGTAGTGATGTTAAGGGCTTTGGTGGACCCCATTCCTCCCTCAGGGATCTCATCATCACTGAACGTTATATGATTATAGGCAGTGATATGCCCCACTATCATGTCCAGATTTGTCACAGAAATGTCCTGGGGCACAAAAGTTTGATTCAGCACTTTCAATAGCGTCTCCCGGTGCTTTTCTGAACTCAAGAGTAATTCCAGTACTGTGATCCTGGCCGGTTGCTTCCGTAGTTGTTCCACCACGTTGTACTCGCTATGTCTTAAGAACTTCAGAAATTTTGGCCTGGGCCTCAGTTACCGGCTCATTTATCTTTGGGGGAGGTTCTTCTCCAAATATCTGCGTAGGGCTAACTGTTGTACTCTTCCCCTTATCTTTTTCAGCTGCTTTCAAAGCCTCGGAGGAATAACATCTGCCGCTCCTTGTGAAATGGCCTGCCTCACCAACGTTCACATCGTTCTGGCTTTGTTGGTCTTTCAGCGTAGGCTCTTTTACCTGACTGTGTTCTGGTTTTTCTGGCATGGTCACATTTACATCATAATTCCAAGGGGTTTGCCGCATATCTTTGAATGGGAATGGAGATGGTGCTTAAATGATGATCTTGGGACTTATCTTGCTGGTTTCTTCCTGGGAGGCACCTGCATTCCCTGGCCTAGGAGAGATGATAAAAGGTCTATCCTTCCCGTATTTAGATTTGGGGCTATCCGTCATGTGTACGTCCGACCCCTTCTTCCCCATGGGCTCCTCGAAGAATTCTATTTGCTTTTCATTCATCAATTGCTGCACCAATTTCTTGAACTCATCGCACTCTTGAATATCATGCCTTTCAGTCTGGTGGAATTCGCAATACACTCCACATCCCTTCAGCCTTGTTATCATGCCTTTGTCGATCATACGGGCCATGCATAACTGTTGAAATACCCACCGTAAAAGAGACTTGATTTCTGACACATCATCCTTAATCCTCCTAGTAAAGTATTCTTCAATAACATTTACCCTTCTGCTCCCATGATTAGGCAGCGGGTTGTTGGCTACAGTCAGCTCTTCAAACTTCAATATCCCGGAATCGATTAAGTTCTGCACAAGCTTTTTGAAGGCAAGGCAGTTCTCAGTGGGATGTCCAGGGATACCGCCGTGATAGTCGCAATGCGCGCTCGAATTATACCAAGACGGGAAGGGCGGATTGACAGGAGTAACGATGTATGGACGGACCAGGTCTGCTTCATACAACTGGGAGTAAAGTTCTGAGTACGAAACAGGTAGGGGAGTGAAAGTTCTTCTCTCTTTCTCTTTTCTGGCGATTCTCTCATCTCTTTGATTCGAGTTTTGTGTTATTCCCACAGGTGCTTGTGGCTGTGAGACTGTGAAGTTCTTCGGGGCGGTATAAGTGCTGGTGGTGTTTACTTCATTTCTCTTGTTATACTTTCGAGACCCTTCTCCGCCATCAATTCTACCACTCTTAATTGCCAGTTCAAGGGACTCCCCAGTCTTGATTAAGTCAGGAAAGCACTGCGTTGTGTTATTAATGAGGCGATCAAAGAGTGCCCCTTTCAAAGTATTAACAAATAACAGCGTAATTTCATGTTCCGGGATGGGTGGCTGAATTTGGGCGGCCACTTCCCGCCACCTTTGGGCGTATCGCCGCAGGCTTTCGTTGGACTTCTGCCCCATATTTTCCAACATAATTCTGCTGGGGGTCATATCTGTTACATGCTTGTATTGCTCAGTAAATGCTCTTGACAGATCTTTCCATGTCTTAACATTTGCTTTGCTCAACTGGGTGTACCACTGTAACGCCGCTCCAGTTAGGCTATCTTGGAAACAATGGATCAGTAGCTTTTCGTCCTTATAGTAGGCCGCCATCTTTTGACAGTACATTGTTATGTGTGCGGAAGGACACGTGGTTCCATCGTATTTGTCGAACTCTGGCGTTTTAAATTTTGGCGGTAGGACAAGATCGGACACCAGACTTAAGTCGCTAGCGTCATTTCCTGATTCTTCATTTGATTGTAACGTTTTAAATATTTCCTCCATGAGGCGAAACCTTTCCTCCTACTTTTTCTCTACCTCATTCCTGATCCTTTCAACCATGTTCAGGTCTGGTACTTCTTATTCATAGAGTGGTTCAGTATCGAGGGGTTGAGTCTCAGGTGCCCCTATTTGAAAACTAGATGACATTCCTACAGGGTCGATATACACCTTCCTAGCCGGGTTTGGTGCAGTTGGTTGAACCTTGTAGTGAGCTGGGGTACCCTCTGGCTCTTGAATGGTTTCTCCTTCGACTCTTTTTCCAAGACTCTTAGCCAATAATGCGGTTATGTCGGATACTATAGATTCTTGCGACTGCGCAATCTGATCACTGAGGCTTCTCTGGGCCTCTTCAAGTCTTGTCTTGAGCTCTTTTTGCCCTTTTTCTAGACTGATTATCCTGTCTTCCATGAGCTTGCTTTGTAACCGGGTAAAGTATGGGTGATGAATGATTGCGGGTTAACTACACACAACGCCATAATATTCATAATGTTAATATGGTTGCAAGAAAATAGATGCATGTATAATGATGCGAATGTCATGATGCAATGCAAGAATGTATGCAGATAAGGTACTGATTCCGCTGGTAATCACCCTTTTGAACTACTTCTACGGGAATTAAAGGGGCTGAATTACAACATAGTTCATATTACAAAATGAAGATTCCTAATACAAAAGAGCTAAATACAACACAAAGCCTTATAGATAAGTCCTAGCTCTATCTCCTAATTTTCCAATTGCCCTGAGCAGTTTGAGGAACCTGGGAGCTTCTTCCATTTCTGGGATTATGAAAGGTCGGAGTGTTTCAGCCTCGATAGCCAAATCATTCACATGTCTGGCGACTCGCTGTATGTCCACCATCAGGTTTGCGTAATATTGGTCCCTATCTTGTACCATCCAGGCAGCGTCACGCAATCTCTTTTGCCAATAGGTGTCCCCTCCGACTGCAGCCTCCTCAAACACACTAATTCTTTCCTTGTAATCCTCAATAGTTGCTTCGAGGGACTCAATTCGTGCTCGTAACACGCCCACTACGCGCTCTCTTTCTTGCAGCTCAGCGAAGCTATTTCTCTGGCAGTACATTCGAAGGGAGTGTTCAACTTCTGCCAACTTTCCTTTTAATTCGCCATTCTAACTTTGGCTTTGCTCCAGACTTTGAATAGTGTCATCGTACAGTTTTTGCATCTCTAATAGTCTATTTCGGCTACTCATGGACTTTCTTTTCCATACGGCGACGCTTTCTCTCTCATGATGGACAGCTTGTTTTCCCTTGCTGATTTCTTGCCTGAATCTTTCTTTCTCTTGATCAATGGCCTTCTTGGCGGACCGTTTTTCTTCCTCCATAGCCAAACGGCAGCTTTCTATCTCTTTCTCGATCGCTCTCTTGTTGATTTCTCGTTCTTCTTCCACCAAACGGATGTCGTTCATTCTTTCTCTTTCCACAGCTATGAATTGACTCCGGCAGGCCTTCTGTATTTTTGCTTGTAATAGAAGGGCATCTTTTTGATAAAGAGTGTTCTTGTCGCTCAAATCTGCATTTAATTTCTTCAACTGCCTAATGATCCCATCCCGCTCGTCAACCTCTAAGCTTGCCTTATAGAGCTCGCTCGCATGTTGAGTCTGTTGGATGTCCATTTTCTTTTTAATTTCTTCGAGTTCATTCCGTAAGATATCAGCTTCAGACGGTACCACCCTTGTAAGCTCTTCGAGTGACACTATTGGTCCTTGATCAGATTCGGGAATCATATCGTTTACCCTCAAACGTCTCCAAAGATCGTAGTCTGGGGTGGTCATGTACTCGGTGTCTCCTTCCACCCTAATCCGGTAACAATAATCCCAAGCCCTCATGATAGTCTGAACTTTCTCTTTGAACTCCCCTTTAAAAAGAAATTCAGTTCGGCTTAACCCGGCGGTGTTGGGAATGAACTGTCGCGATCCGAATTGTCGGAACACCAGAAGTGGGGCACAAGCAATTCCTCCATGTAGTCCTAACATCATCAACCAATTGAAATCACCACAACTATATAAAAAGTAATTAACTCTACCGAGCCACGGGACCCTCCATACTATGTCTTCGCCTTGGATATTTCTGAAGAAACTGGCCCATTTTCTTGTTTCCAAGTCCTCTCGCCACTCTTTTGTTAAGTAATCTTGTAAAGGCGAAAAATCTCGGAAGGATATTCTCGGCAGAACCCTCGTCGGTGTCTTCCACATGTGGCTCTGAATCCATACCTGTAACAGTTGTGTGCATCCTCGAAAACGCCCTTCTTCGTGCTTCCGACTGGCATTTAGAGAAATAAAGGTCTCGGCCAAAATAGCTGGTACTGGGTTTGCTCACCGTTTTACCCGCTCAAACAAATCTAGAATGGCCACATCAATGTTTCCCAGAATTCTTGGGAAGATCATCAATCCATATATTCCTAAGGCAAGCATGTCTAACTTTTTCTCCTCATCCGGATGTGCAGGTAGGATGTCTCGAATGTTTTCCCATGCAAATACTGTACTATCTCCTCGAAGTCCGATCAAGCCATTGACCCAATCGTCGCTCATTCCGGTAAAGGTTTTGAGCTTGGAAGTGTAATTCTGATTCCTTGGAGGTTTTGCGTAAATCCAATCTTCCTGAACATTTTTATGATTAAGAAGAGCGGTGTATTCTTCTACTGTGGGCATCATGTCCTGTCCATTGAAAGTGAAGCAGCAAAAGGCAGGATTCCAGAACTGAAAAATGGCTCGGAGTAGGGGCTGGTTGACCCGGATGTACATCAACTGTGCAATGTCACCATAACTATCACAGAATCTATCTTGTAATCTCTGGTCCCATTCTTCCCAGATACTTTGAAGATCCCCTAAGTTATTATGTTGAAGACTCACATAGATGTACCCGGCTATCACGCGTTCACTTGGTAAACTGTCCCCTTGGGCCTTCTGGCTGACTTCTGACCAATGTCTAACAGACAAGTTGAGTTCCTCTTTTCTAAGACACCTTTTTTCATGGTGAAAGACTTTCTGATCGGGTAAACCACTTGATCCAGTACCTTTATGTAATGCGAATGTAATAATGCATGAAAAAATAGCCAAAAAAAGGAAACAAGTCAGTACCGGATAGAATTAATAAATACACAAATAAAAGGACAAATTAAATAAGGTAAACAAACAAAAACAAAGAAACCTATTTATCCGTCTAAAACACCTAAGGTTATCCGCATGGCTCTAAAGGGGTGGGTTTCTCTATGTTCTCTACATGCAGTGTTGGTGCTAAGAGGTGCCCGAATTGTCCTTGCTGTCCTCTACTAAGAGTAGCAAGGCCTCTGATCATCACCCATTATAGGCTCCTTTCAACCGGGTTCAATTTAGGGGGACCCATTCGCTTATGCCTGCACGAAGGAACGATATCCTTACGAAAGCATAAGGTACTCGAGCCCCGAAGGTACTTGCTAGGCCTACACGGGAGAACGATATCTCCACGAAAGCATTAGCGTTTCCCCCCACTTAAAAAGACGGGTTTATATGCCATATTTTAAATGCGTTAAAATAAACGCGCAATTATAACCGAATGTTAATTTAATAGTCACTTTAACCCGGAATTTCTAATATTAATAAAGCGGTAATTATTTTAAAAGCTTGACTCTCATTTGTTTTTTTGAAAAAAAAACAAAAAATGTCCCCAGCGGAGTCGCCATCTGTAGCGATGTCCCTTTTTTCTCATCGCTAAATAAAAGCGAGGATTTTTGAAGTGTTTGAAAAGTGTTTGTGATTCTTTTGGATATAAAATGTTTATTCCGTTGGGTTTTAAAAAAATCGCATTTTAAAAAAATGGAGTCGCCACCGGCCACTTAGGTAGGCCGGACACCATAAAACCAGAGATTCAAAAAATGTTGGGTTCGGGAGTCGGTTACGGATGGGGAAGGATTAGCACCCCCACACCGCCCAAAATTGGTACTTTAATAATTACCGCTTTATTAATATTGGATTTTCCGGATAAAAGTGACGATTATTTTAAAATTCGGTCTTAATTGCGAGTAAATTTTTAGGGCCCCGTTATCCGAGAATAAACGCCCAACCACTATCACTACGCTTGATACTGGCCCCGTTTACGCTCGGATAAAAGGGCACCGCATTAAAAATTTATATACCATATGCAATCTTAGTGACAAAAATATAAGACATAGCAGATAATTTAAGAACAGTAAATATTCACATAACAGAATACTAATCTAACATATATGAAATATGTAATTAAAATACACATATACATACCAAGCTTAATATCAGATAAAAGCAAACTTAACATGCCACAATAACAAGGTAGGAATAAATACATATATAGACGAACATATATTTCAAAAAGACATACATACTAGTAATAAAACATATTTCAACATATATGGGACAATATATCATACAAAAAAGAAAATACACTAATATGTAACCTAAAAAAGCCAAGAGAACATACACATATAAAAATATATAAAACATGTTGTGTACGAACCAACTAGAACATAACATACATAATACGAATAACCGGATAAAAAAGATACATAACTATCATAAGCTTAATACACATATACATGTAAACATAAAAATACGAGGCATATAAAATAAGACAAAAGACTACATTAACATATACGATAATAATACGAACATGAATATTTACATGGAAACAGGACTGAAATGAAAAAAAATAAAAGTCAATGGCAGAAATTAAAGAACAATAATATGTAATTTAAGGACGAAAATGCGAAATAGACAGAACCTAAAAGGATTAGAACCGTAATTGGACCAAGGGGCAGACCCGAAATGAAAAGTTCAAAAATGCGGGATGGTTAAAGGGGTAATTTTACCATTTAAAAACTGATTCGGTGTAATTTAGGGACTGGATTGCAAGATTTTGAAATACAAGGGGGACCAGAGTTGTAAATATACCATGCGGTGAGACAGAAGTGAAAATATTGGAAACGCGGGGGGATTTAGTATGTAATTTACCCATTTAACAAAATAATAATAACTATATAAACCCTTCTTTTAGGCCGAAATCAATTTTTCCATCATTTGCTTCATTTTCAGTTTTATAACCAGCCCTTGTTCTTCATTTTCTCTCAACTCTCTCTATAAAACCCAGAATCCGGCGGCCGGCCGCCGTGTTCTCTGCCGGCGAGCCGAAAAAACCTACCAAAATAACCCTCGTCTCACCCTCGATACGAATCCGAGGTTGGATTCAGAGGAAAAGCCTCTATTTGCCCTAGATCTAGGAAATACGAAACGAAAAACCCATTTTTTAAAACCAAAACGAAACTACAAGGGGTCTCCCCCTCCCTTCAGTTCACTGTATCTGGCTTGGGGAAGCTGAAAAGGCTTGTCACTGATGAGAGGAGACCCACAAACGATGACGGTAAGACAACTCTCTCTCTTTTTTATCTCTTTTGTGTATGCATGCAAAAACAAAAAGAAAGGGAAACGAATATTTACCACTGGAGTGACTTTTTGTATTTTTTGTAACTTGACTGGTTCGATTACAACTTGTTCTTTCGATTACAACTCTCTGTTCTTGTCTGTTACCACTCTCTTCCGTTTACAAAATATTTGTTTCCTACATATATATGTCTGTCTTTGGTTTTGGTACAAGTTGCATAATACTTGCTTTTTCAGATCTGGACTGACAAATTTTTTTCTTGCTGTGTTTGACATGTTCTGAGCGCGGTGGTTGAAGATCGGCATGGTGGCGGTGTGAGGGTTCTGCCAGCGGCCAGACGTGTTCTCGGCCGTTAGATCAGATCTGATCTAATGGTCGAGATGGCTTGAAGGATGAACGGCCCAGATGAAGCCTCGATTTGATGAAACGGCTCCAGATCGTGCCACGTGGAGCTCAGCAGTCGAGGGGTCAGAGCGCGTGGGGCTCACGCACGCGTGGGATATCAAAGCGTCAGCGCGTGGCACTCGAACGGTCCAGACGTGATGAGCACGCGGCTGGCAGATATTTTGGCTCCTTGGTTGGATCGTGGCCATTGGATTAGATCTTGATCCAACGGCCCACAGTCACCTGCACACACAGTAACTGTAATTAGATAGGGTTTGGGTTTGGGCCAACCGGGCCTTGTAATTATTTGTAATTGGACTTGGACTGTAATTTATTTATTTGGTTTAATATATATTTTTTGGATTTCATTTTATATATTAGCCCAATAATATTAGTAATAGTATAATTACAATACCCATACGATAATACAAACGTATATACTTATGCAAACATTAATTAATATAACATACTAGCATACGTACATATAATCATACACATAATTAACATAACATATATATACATTAAACAAATACGCTCGTACTCTATAGATACATACGCGACACACATATACCATTAATACGTATACATACATAGCTTATAATATACATGCACACACCACACCTTATATATATATTAGTAACACTCATGCAAATAATAAACATATAATATAATAAGTATACATGCAACACTAATATGTATTTACAGGTAAAAATGAGTGATTACAATTTCCATGAAGAGGTTAAAGAAGAATTAAATTCCAAGAAGATATGAGAAGTTCTAGAAGGAATATAATTATAATAAAGAATTATATTCTTTAAAGATAATTTAATTCCAACTTAACTTCCTCCTCAAAGGAGGACTTTGACCTAGCCCTATAAATAGATCACAAAGCCGTCAACTCCAAAGGGGAGAGAGATGAGAGAATTTTTGACAAGCTTCAAGGGGGAGATCTCGACAAGAAGGCTTTATCCATCCTTCATCTTTTTCTTTCTTGTTCAATTAGGTTCATGCTAGGAATTCTTTGTCTTGTGTTTCTTTGGAACCTAGCCATGAACTAAATCTATTTGGCTAAGGTTATTGTGTCTTGTGGTTGTGAGAAACAATCGGATTTTGTTTAGGTAATAAGAGTTTGCACTTTTCTCCTCAAGGTTTATTCATTCTTGGTTCTTATTCTTGTTTGCGATTGAATTGGGAGAGGATCTCGTAACTTCATCTATTTATCTAATATCGGGAGAGTTAGATTCAAGAAACGAATGAATATGATCTTTATTCAATCTATTGATGGTGGAGATTAATCCAGCTTAGGAATAAGTTAAGGATTTCAACGGCTAAGAAGAGCACAAGATTTGTTGTTATTCACCCTTGATTCACGCAGGGATGTATTATCAAGGCATGCACAAGTAGCTAGAGTTTCGACTTAGGGATAAGAAGAAACCATTGAAGAACGCTCTACCGAACCTTGAAGGTTGCTGCCCAGACGCCCAAGTAGTTGCCCAACTAGTCGCCCAGGCAACCATCGATTAGTTGCCAAGACAACCCCGTTGTGCAAGTTGCCACGGCAACTGAGTTTTCCTTGCACTCTTTTACCAAGATGATCCAATCGGCTATCACACCTCAACTCACGATAACCTGGCCTATCTCTCTCATTTGATCTCATCTATTCTTTTACTTTATTGCTTTATAGTTTAGTTATTAGTTAAACTCCTATAATATTCTATTTGTGTTTTTACTTTTTTTAGTGCAAGAGATTAGATTCTTGAAGTGGCACCAATCCCTGTGGAGACGATATCTTTTATACTATAACTTGCGACGTGTACACTTGCACAATTGCGGAGCACTTATTACGCGCAACAAGTTTTTGGCACCGTTGCCGAGGATTGGCAATAGCGACTTTGTTTTTATTTTCTTGTTTAAAATTCAAAGGGCTAACAAACTTTGGTTTTGCATTGGTATATGACCAGGGCGAGACCGATTACACCAAAATATCCCTTTGATCCAGAAATTGAACGAACCTTACAAAGACTTAGACGAAGGTTAAGAGTAGCAATGGCTAATCAAGACGGCAATATGAATCAAGATGTTCCAACAGGAGGAGGAGTGATTCTTGTACGAAACATAACTATTCGAGACTAACTTGAAGAAGATCTTGATGGACTTAATCCAGGAGTTGTCGCACCTAAAATTGAAGCCGACCACGTTGAGTTGAAACCGATGATGTTTAATATGATCAACCAATTGGTCAATTTGGCGGCTCAGCAACTGAAGATGCACGACAACATCTTAAATCTTTCCTCAAGATTTGCAACTCGTTCAAAATACATAGAGTCACCCTCGATGTTTTACGATTAAGATTATTCCCCTATTCACTAAGGGATAGGGCGAAAGCATGGTTGAATAGCATTCCTGCCGGATCAATAGGATCTTGGACTTTTCTTTGTCGTGATTTCCTTGCTCGATTTAATCCTACAAATTTGATTGATAAGCTTCGTAACGACATTACTTCTTTTCGGCAGGCAGATGATGAATCCATGTACGAGGCTTGGGAGCGATATAGAGAACTTCTACACAAATGCCCCCTATATGGATTCCCAGTGTGGACACAAGTAACAATGTTTTACAAGGCCGTGAATACACCAACAAGGATGATGCTAGACTCCTCGGCAAACGGCATACTCCTAGATAAGTTGTCGGAGGAAGCAATGCAAATTCTAAACAGGCTGGCCAAGAATGATTATCAATTCCCCTCTACTAGAAGAGGAGGAGTTAGACGCCAAGCCACAATACATGAACTAGGATCATCAGACTCAATTTCTGCACAATTGGCCACTTTAACCAAGATGGTCCAAAACATTCAGAAACCAAACAATACACATGAGGTCAAGGTAATAGATTCTTTTTGTGAGTTATGTGGTGGTAACCATGATTCTTCTAAATGTATGTAGAATCCAGAATCCAGCTTCTATGTAGGGAATTACAACCGGAACAACAATGTGATGTCCAATACATACAACCCAGCTTGGAAGAAGCACCCAAATTTTTTATGGAGTAATCCCACCAATACTCTAAACCAGAACAATCAGAATGCACAAGCATCGAGATTCCAGCAGAATATGCCATGGCAACAGTTGTCGTAGCAACAACCGACAACATCTAGTTCTTTGGAAAATTCTCTAGATGCTTTTATGATGAAAATTGAATCTTATATGGCTGAGAATAGTAACTTCATAAAAAGAACTGATGCTTTTATTAACAGGACCGAGATGAGACTGCAAAACCAAGAGGCGGCATTCAAATCATTGGAAAATCAAGTCGGACAATTTGCTCAAAACCTGAATACTAGACCGCAATGAGGTTTACCTAGCGATACTGAAGTCGGAAGAGGAACTGGCCATGAGCAATGTAAGGCAATCACCACTAGAAGTGGCCAACAACTTAAAGAGGCTCAAGCCCGCTTATCAAACAAAACTCCACAAAAAGATCAAGACGAACCTAGTTGAAAAGCCTCAGATGCTGAACCAGGAATTGCCGCGGCAACCAGCAATAAGCATGCCTCGGCATCTAATGATAAGGATGCCTCAGCAACTTGCGATAAGCATGCCTCGACAACTCCAGTTGACCTGGCAATGTCGTCAATTAGGTTCCAAACCAATGAAAGGATCGAAGATATCTGACTTCCACCACCATTCCCACAAAGGTTGAAACGACAAAAGCAAGAATATCAATTCAAGAAGTTTCTTGATATCCTAAAGCAAGTCAATATCAACTTGCCATTGGTGGAAGCAATTGAACAAATGTTGAACTATGCCAAGTTTCTTAAAGACATTGTGTCCAAGAGAACAAGGCTAGGAGAGTTTGAAACAGTTGCCGCAACAGAGGGATGCATGACCATGTTGCACAATCGTATGCCACCTAAGTTGAAGGATCCTGGAAGTTTCACAATACCCTGCTCCATTGGAAACTACTATGTTGGGAAAGCATTATGCGACCTTGGGGCTAGCATAAACTTGATTTCTAAATCAGTTTTCCAGAAACTAGGAATCGGGAAGGCAAGACCTACAACAGTTATGCTATAGCTAGCCGACAGATTCTATGTGTATCCAGAGGGAAAAATCGAAGACATAATGGTAAAAGTTGATAAATTTATTTTTCCCGCTGACTTTATTGCTTTGGATTGTGAAGCAGATGAGCATGCACCTATCATTCTCGGGAAACCATTCCTAGCAACAGGAAGAACCTTGATCGATGTTGAAAAAGGAGAACTCACAATGATAGTGAGTGACCAGCAAGTTAAACTAAATGTGTTCCAAACGCTAAGGCATGCCGATGATCCAGAAGAATGCCAACTTCTCCATGCCACGGTAGAGTTTAACTTCGACGAGGAATTTAGTTACCTCGGCAACTACATTGCCGATCAAGAGGAACCTGAGGAGTATGAAGAGCTGATCGATGAGGAACAACAAGAAGAGGCAAATTGGCTAGTCAATCGACCAAGTACATACTTTGAACCACTGGATTACTCAGGTAAGGAAGGTAAGCTCGAAAAGCCCTCTATTGAACAACCACTAATTCTTGAGTTAAAACAGTTGCCAGAGCAACTAAAATATGCATACTTAGGAACCGATAATACATTGCCTGTAATTATTTCTTCTAAGTTACAGCCTGAGCAGGAAAAGAAGCTGATCAAAATGTTGATGCTACACAAGAAGGCAATAGGGTGGACAATTGCCGACTTGAAGGGAATTAGCCCGGCAGTGTGCATGCACAATATTTTGTTGGAAGATGATCACAAACCTTCAATTGAGGCCTAGAGGAGACTGAATCATGCCATAAAAGGGGTTGTAATGAAAGAAATCATCAAGTGGCTTGACGCTGGCATTATATACCCTATCTCTGATAGTACATGGGTAAGTCTGGTACAATGTGTACCGAAAAGTGAGGTATAACGGTAAGTAATGAAAACAATGAACTCATTCTAACCAGGACTTTGACCGGTTGGAGGGTTTGTATGGATTATCGAAAGCTAAACAAGCCACTAGGAAAGATCACTTCCCATTACCCTTTATTGATCAAATGCTTGATCGTCTTGCAGGTAAACCTTTTTATTGTTTTCTTGATGGTTATGCAGGTTACAATCAAATTGCCATAGCACCAGAATATCAAGAAAAGACAACCTTCACATGCCCATACGGTACTTATGCTTTTCGAAGGATGTCGTTCGAATTGTGTAACGCCTCGGTAACCTTCCAAAGATGCATGATGGCACTCTTTTCAAACATGGTCGAAGACTTCCTTGAGATCTTCATGGATGATTTTTCTATTTTTGGTAATGACTTCGACAGCTACCTCGGCAATTTAGAGAAGGTGTTGGCAAGATGTGAAGAAACTGATTTAGTCCTCAATTGGGAGAAGTGTCGTTTTATGGTAGATGAAGGAATAGTGCTGAGCTACAAGATTTCATCCAAGGGAATTGAAGTAGACAAATCCAAAGTGGACGTGATCGAGAGATTACCCCCACCAAGTTTGGTTAAAGGAATTCGAAGCTTTCTTGGACATGCAGGTTTTTACAGGAGGTTCATTCATAATTTTTCTAAAATCACTAAACCCTTGTGCAATTTGCTTGAATAGGATAAAGTCTTCGAATTTGATGATTCTTGCACCCAAGCATTCAAAACCCTAAAAGAAAAGCTTGCCTCGGCACCCATTGTCGTTCCACTAGATTGGACGCTACCTTTTGAGCTCATGTGTGATGCAAGTGATTTTGCGGTAGGAGCAGTCCTAGGCCAACGCACAGGTAAGACCTTTCATGTGATATACTATGCTAGTAAAACTCTTAATAGTGCTCAAGTGAATTACACAGCAACGGAGAAAGAGTTACTAGCTGTAGTTTTCGTATTTGACAAGTTATGATCCTATTTGATTGGTACAAAGGTAATAGTTCATACGGACCATTCGACAATCAAATATCTATTTGCTAAAAAGGATGCCAAACCTCGTTTGATTCGTTGGATATTACTTTTACAAGAATTTGATATTGAAATTAAGGACAGGAAAGGAACAGAAAATCAAGTGGCCGATCACTTATCACGTTTAGAACGCAATAGGGAGGAGGACGCGGATCTAGAGATATGCGATGCATTCCCGGATGAACAACTTTTAGTTGCCTCGGCAACTCTCGATGGCGCAGCAGCCCTTGATGCGCACGCCTCGACAACCATGGATGCGCATGCCTCGGCAACCCTCGATGCCTCGGTAGCCCTTGATGCGCACGCCTCAACAACCCTAGACGCACACGCCTCAGCAATTTTGGGAGAAGTCGCCACGGCAGCACATGACTCGGCAATGCCCTGGTACGCGGATTTAGTTTATTTCCTTGTTTGTGGTATTTTACCTTATGGTCTTACTCACCAAGGGAAGAAGCAGTTCCGCCATGATGCTAAGCGTTAGTTTTGGGACGAGCCTCTTTTGTTTAAACAATGTGAAGATCAGGTTATACACCGATATGTCCCTGAAGAGGAGCAACATAATGTACTCCGGCAATATCATTCTTCACCCTATGGAGGATATTTTGGAGGAACTCGTACCGCAGCCAAAGTTTTGCAATCCGATTTGTATTAGCCAACATTGTACAAAGATGCCCAAGACTTTTACAAGCAATGTGATCGTTGCCAGAGGACGGGCAATATCTCTACACGACATGAGATGCCGCTCCAAAACATCATCGAGGTGGAATTGTTCGATGTATGGGGGATCGATTTTATGGGACCTTTCCCATCTTCATTCGGCAACCTCTACATTATACTTGCCTTCGACTACGTGTCTAAATGGGTTGAGGCAGCTGCAGTTCCCAACAACGATTCTTGCATAAAAACATATTTACACGGTTTGGGATGCCGAGAGCAATTATCATTGACGAAGGCAAGTATTTTGACAATAGGCTTATTGCCAAGATGTTGCAACGCTTCGGCGTATCACACAAGATTGCCACGGCATACCACCCACAAACCAACAGGCAAGCAGAAATTTCCAACCTGGAATTGAAGGGTATACTCGATAAAGTTGTAAATCCCTCTAAAAATGATTGGTCATTAAGACTAGATAACGCACTTTGGGCATATCGCACTACATTCAAACACCCTTAGGTATGTCCCCCTTTCGACTTTTCGATGGCAAAACATGCCATCTACCGGTGGAAATCGAACACAAGGCATATTGGGTAATCAAGACCGTGAATATGGATTGTGAAAGTTCCGAACAAAAGTGTTTGTTGGTCCTCAACGAGATAGAAGAATTCCGTGCACTCGCCTATAACAATCCACGAATCTACAAGGAGAAAACAAAGCAATGGCATGACAAGAAACTATTGCCGCGACAATTCATGCCAGGGCAACTAGTTCTCTTATTCAATTCTCGGCTAAAACTTTTCCCGGGAAAGCTGAAATCAAGATGGTCGGGACCATTCGAAGTTGTCAAACCATTCTCCCATGGTGTTGTGATAATCAAGTCCATCACTAACAAACATGAATTCAAAGTTAATGGATAAAGATTAAAGCACTACAATGGTGCCCATGTGGAACGTAACAAAGAAGTGGTCAACTTAGGAGATGCATGAGCATGCTCTCCTTTCGATATTTTATTTTTTTATTTTTATTATTTTTTTTATTTTATTATTTTTAGTTTTTTTCAAACTAATTTTTTTATTTCTGATTATTATTATATTTTTAGGATAGATTTATTTTCTTTTTTATCTTTTTAGTTTTAAGAATCCCTTTACACATCTTTATTTATTTTCTTTTATTAGTTTATCTTTAATTTTAATCCTTATTTGATTTGTCTTTGAATTATAGGAAAAGAGTTCAAGATAAAGAGGAATTTTGATCCAAGAAGGAAAACATCTTCAACAAGGAAATTAATGGGCTGAATCTAAGGCTTATATAAAGCCTCCAACTTACCCTAATTAAACCCCATTGCCATCACCCTTCCCCTAAACCGAAACCCCATCCAAAATTAATCCCACTTACCATATTTACTACCTATCTTTTCTAAATAACCCATCACCCTTAACTTCCAAGAAACCTATTCCTACTTTTCATCTTGAAACTCTTTAGTTTCTTTTATTTTCTTTTCTTTGTTTTTACAAAACTCACAACCAAGATCATCCATGGCATCCAAAATTAAATTTTTGGTTCGTCCAAGTTCCTCCAAAGAACCAAGATATAAGAAGTTTGCTACACCAGTGGTTCAAGAAAGATTTCACTCCAAGTTTGAAAGCCGAAAGATTTATGAAGAACAAGGCTTTGAATACTCCAACTCTCATCAAGATTTCGGCCTTGAATCATTCATCTTCAAGAAGATTGCACATCAAAAGTGGAAAATCTTTTGCTATCAATCGGAACCGGGCAACATCTCTTGGGTAAGAGAATTCTATGCTCAATCACCTAACCCGAATAATCCTTATGTTTTTGTTCATGACAAGGCCATACTCATAAGTCCCGAAAACATCAACACCTTTTACGGGCTCTACATTGAGAAGGACGAGCATCAAGCCTTTGTTGATCAAATGACGCCCAAGCAACTCGACAAGGTGCTTCAAGAACTCACTCAACTGGGAACTCATTGGAACGACGGTAAATACAAGGGCACGGTAAATCACCTTCGGCTTAAACCCAAGGCAAAACTATGGAATAAGTTTGTTAAAACTTCTTTAATGCCCACCACACACAATACTACCGTTGATATACCACGTCTTTTACTCATACATTCTATTTTGCATAATCACATCATTAACATTGGAAAAATTATTTGTTCCCTTGCTTAATTTCTAATCTTTGCAAGGAGATGCATGTCCCAAGTGAGTCCACCGATGAAAAGGCCCTACCAAAGTCCGGTTGGAATCAAGCACCAATCCGAAAGCTAATGGGAGAGGCACCAAAAAAATCCTCAAGCCTCCAATTGCCGCGGCAACTCCTGCCGCCCCGGCAATCCCTAATGCCCAAGCACCTAACGCCTGGGCAACACGGCCATCAACCCCAGGACACTTTGAAGCACTCTTGCAACCATTGGTGAGCCACCTAAGGCAGATTGAAGACCGGTAACTAATGTTCATACGATACATGAAGGAGCAGAACAATGCCATCACCCAAGTCATCCTAGAAAAGTACCCAGACAGCTGCGTGTCGTTCCCAATCTTTCCTGCTGAGATCCTTGCCCCGGAAACAAACCCTAAAGATGCCACGACAACCAGAGCTAAAGACGTCCCGGTAATCACTGCAAAAGCCAAAGGTAAAGCACCTATGCCCGAATCAAATCCTACAGAATCATTGTATGATTTTTTATATTCGGACGAGTCCTCCATTGCACCAACAAAGACCGCACCAATCGAATCCTCCAAGCGAAAAGCCAACGACATTGATGAAGAAGACGATGAGGACAACCTCGTACGAGGATCGATTCCACCATCGGCAACAAGGAAACAACCATCGCGTTCAAGCAAGAGAATCAAGACACCGACCAAAAGGAAACTAATCATCCATGACGAAGAACTCTCGGAGTAAGTCCTCGTTTGCATTTTACTTTTCTTTATTTTTATTTCTCTTTAATGCATGCATTGAGGAAAATGCCTCACTAGAGTTTGGGGGGATTGTTATTAGTAGTTACCATGTTTAGTTGCATACATCTTAAGTATTGCATTTAGGATACATAAATTGCTTGCCATGCCTTTAGTTGGAACAAGAATTGCCTAGATTTGATGAATATCCAATGATGACTTTGCCAATGCACTTAATTGATAGAACTTTTATTCTAGGATAACCATGGAAAAACTTAGAATTTTACTATGATGCTAAATTTGATGAAACACTGTTGTCGTTTGATTGATTTAAGGAATTCTAGTGAACTTAGGTTGATAATTAAACAAATTGGGGGATTAGAATAAAAATGGATGAATGCTAGAGGTGCCCGAAATTGGCTCTAGCATGTGCTAAAAAAATGGATCGCTAGAGGTGCCCGAAACCGGCTCTAGTATGTGCTAAAAATTGATCGCTAGAGGTGCCCAAAACCGGCTCTAGTTAAATAAATTAATTAACTTAAGGAAACTAAAAACAAAACACTAGAGGTGCCCGAAACCGGCTTTAGTTAAAACATGTTAAAAAGAACCCAATGAAGTAATTTGAAAACCTCTTGTTTGTATAGAATCCGAAAAATCAACTTGCACACAACTCCGCACACACTCACAAGCATTATAGTTTGATTCTGAGTAACTCCTAAGTTTTTCGAAAAATGAAAAGCCAATCATACTTTGTGCCCCGGTTCTGAGAATTGAAATCAAGTTTGAAGCTAAGTTTGTGAAATTGAAGTCTTGACAGGTAATTATTAGTTTGCATTGCTTGAGGACAAGCAATAGTTCGAGTTTGGGGGTGTGATAAGTATTCAAAAGTACTATTTTTCTTACCCTTTTTACTCATATTATTGTTAGACTTAGGCTCATATTAGTTACATAATTAGTCATTCATGCATTAATCCATGTTTCCTTCCATCGTTGAGCTTGATTGCATAACTTGGCTGTTTTTGTGGGAAAAGATGATGTTTTGGTGTGTTTTGTGTGTATGTGAAAAATCACTTGCCAAAGCAAGGCTAGAGCTAGTTGCCAGGGCAATGCATAAAGGACATGCCAAGCTAGTTGCTAGGGCAATACATGAAGGAGACGCCAAGCCAGTTGCCAGGGCAATTGTCGACAAAGAATAAGGTGATATGGTAGTCGAAATTGATGACTAGACAAGCCCAAGATGAAGTGGAGCAAAGCTAAATCCCAAAGGAGTTTGATTTCCATGAAGAGGTTAAAGAAGAATTAAATTCCAAGAAGATAGGAGAAGTTCTAGAAGGAATATAATTATAATAAAGAATTATATTCTTTAAAGATAATTTAATTCCAACTTAACTTCCTCCTCAAAGGAGGACTTTGACCTAGCCCTATAAATAGATCACCAAGCCATCAACTCCAAAGGGGAGAGAGATGAGAGAATTTTTGACAAGCTTCAAGGGGGAGATCTCGACAAGAAGGCTTCATCCATCCTTCATCTTTTTCTTTCTTGTTCAATTAGGTTCATGCTAGGAATTATTTATCTTGTGTTTCTTTGGAATCTAGCCATGAACTAAATTTATTTGGCTAAGGTTATTGTGTCTTGTGGTTGTGAGAAACAATTGGATTTTGTTTAGGTAATAAGAGTTTGCACTTTACTATTCAAGGTTTATTCATTCTTGGTTCTTATTCTTGTTTGCGAGTGAATTGGGAGAGGATCTCGTAACTTCATCTATTTATCTAATATTGGGAGAGTTAGATTCAAGAAACGAATGAATATGATCTTTATTCAATCTATTGATGGTGGAGATTAATCCCGCTTAGGAATAAGTTAAGGATTTCAACGGCTAAGAAGAGCGCAAGATTGGTTGTTGTTCACCCTTGATTAACGCAGGGATGTATTATCAAGGCATGCACAAGTAGCTAGAGTTTCGACTTAGGGATAAGAAGAAACCATTGAAGAACGCTCTGCCGAACCTTGAAGGTTGCTGCCCAGACGCCCAAGTAGTTTCCCAACTAGTCGCCCAGGCAACCATCGATTAGTTTCCAAGGCAACCCCGTTGTGCAAGTTGCCATGGCAACTGAGTTGCCCTTGCATTCTTTTACCAATATGATCCAATCGGCTATCACACCTCAACTCACGATAACCTGGCCTATCTCTCTCATTTGATCTCATCTATTCTTTTACTTTATTGCTTTCTAGTTTAGTTATTAGTTAAACTCATATAATATTCTATTTGTGTTTTTACTTTTTATAGTGCAAGAGATTAGATTCTTGAAGTGGCACCAATCCCTGTGGAGACGATATCTTTTATACTATAACTTGCGACGTATACACTTTTACAATTGCAGAGCACTTATTACGCGCAACAGAAGGCATTGCAGTAACTTCTTTTATACTAGTTTTGAGGATATTACAATAATATCAAAAATTAGACTGTTGCAACAGCCAGATCCTGAATTATAAGAAATTAAGCTTAAACTTGATAAATGTGCCGAATCAAACTTTGTTCTTAAGGAAGATGGATTACTCTATTTTTGAAATAGGGTGTGTGTTCCCAATGATTCAAATTTAAGAAGGGAAATTATACAGGAAGCCTACAATAGTTCCTTCTCAACACATCCCGGATCAGTGAAAATGTACAAAGATTTGAAGAGTCTCTACTCATGGCTCGGGATGAAGTTTGCCATAACAGATTTTGTATCCAAATGTTTGTTATGTTAGAAAGTAAAGGTAGAACATTAGGTTCCTTCGGGATTGTTACAACCTATTGAAATTCCACAATGGAATTGGGAGCGAATAACAATGGACTTTGTTAGTGGATTGCCTTCATCACCAAAGAATAATGATGAAATTTGGGTGATTGTGGATAGGTTCTCGAAATTAGCTCATTTTCTTCATGTTCGAATGAGCATGAGCCTTTACCAGCTAGCAGAAGTTTACCTTCGAGAAATTATAAGATTGCATGGCATTCCTACTTCGATCATTTTTGACCGGGACTCTAGATTTACCTCTAGATTTTGGAAATCTCTGCAGAAAGCTCTTGGAACCAAAATCAATCTCAATACAGCTTTCCATCCTCAATCAGATGTTCAATCTGAAAGAATTATACAAGTCTTGGAAGACATGTTGAGAGCTTGTATAATCGATTTTGGAACGAACTGGGAGAAAACTTTACCTCTAGTTGAATTCTCGTACAACAATAGTTACCAATATTATATCCGAATGGCTCCCTTTGAAGCCCTTTTACGGAAGAAAGTGTAAGACCCCTCTATGATGGTCTGAGTTGGGGGAAAAGAAATCCTTAGGACCCCAATTGCTTCGAGAAACAAAAGAACAAGTACAGATTATTTGCAATTGATTGAGAGAAGCCTTCGATCGACAGAAAGCTTATGTTGACCATAAAAGACGGGATATTCAATATAATGTGGGAGACAGAGTGTTTTTTAAGGTATTTTCGTGGAAGAAGGTGTTCAGATTCGGTAAGAAAGGAAAACTTAGTCCTCGGTTTATAGGGCCTTTGAGATAATAGAAAGGATTGGCCCTGTTGTTTATCGGTTGGCCCTTCCAGAAGAATTCAGCAAAATACACAATGTGTTTCATGTATCAATGCTACGTAGCTATCGATCTGATCCTTCTCACATCTTCGAGCCAGATGAAGTTGAATTGAATAAGGATTTATCCTACGAGGAAGAACCAATCCAAATTTTTGATAACGAAGATAGGAGGCTTTGAAACAAAACCATCTCCCTAGTCCAAGTGTTGTGGAAGAATCACGGGAGTAGAGAAGCTACGTGAGAACCTGAATCCATCATGAGGGAACAATACCCGTACTTATTTTCCACAGGTAATTTCGAGGATGAATTTCCCTTAAGGGGAAGGGATTTCTAACACTCCAAATATTAATTTAGAAAAGTAATCTTTAATGAATAGTAATGAATTTAATAATTGAGTATGGGTGGAATTCTTGAGTGCCCGAATTAGAAACTTTACATAGTTAAGACACCATTTGAAGTGACTATATTGACAACAATACAATCCTTGGGTATTGCATGATAAACCGATTGTTTTGAGTGAATTGTACAAGTGGCTAATTTTGTTCGATACACCTAAGCTTGAATGTCTTAATGGATAATCTATTATCTTTCATCTATTTTGAATCGAAAACAAATAGAGTGAGAAAGGAGATCATTGTTCTCGGATTTTTGCTCTGGGAATTGAAGGTTTAAAGTTGTTTATGGTGTACTTGTTAAGCATGTAAGTTTCCTTTCATGAAATCTCCTTAATTTCGAAACCTAAGAATTATAGTGAATTTTTATATCGATCCTTGCATGTTAAATAGTGAATGTTTTGATAGAGAATTCCATTGATGCATTGTAGAAATAGATTTGGAAATGAGATGAATTGAAACTCAAATTGATAGTTTATGGGTTAATTTTGAGAGATTGAAAACATAGCCAAGAATGTATACTTGCTGAAATTCCATGTTAATTTTGTTAGTCGAATTATACCAATTGTTGGCAATAAAGAAACTATTTGAATCGAGATTTCACACTACTTCGATTATGTTGTTGTTTAATCTGATTTAAACTATTAAATTGATGCATTAGAATGCATTTGTTATTGTTAAACGATAGATGAAGTAGTAGTGAAATAAAGAAAGAGCTTGGAGAGTTGTTAAGGGCTGTTCAGGGGTATTTAAAAAATAGATTGCAATCTGCCATGTTTCGAGCAGTGGATTTAAAGGTTGTTTATGTTGAAAAGTGGTCACTTAAGCAATTGTATGGTAGAAGCTAAGTGTTGAATATATAGATAGATAATTAAAGGTATTTATCATTAGATTGTATGATATTGGATGGAGAAAATGTGTTATTAAGCAAGGTTAAATGAGGCGAAATTCAGGGCAGTTCGAATGCTCCTTGTGGGGGGGAAAGAAACTGTTTGTTGTTAGCAATCTATGTCATAATAGGACTCGATAAATATTTAAATGGAGTAAGTATTTTTGTAAATATTCTAATATGTCAATAATTTCTTAATTAGATAACAAGGGAAGAGATAAAGTGGAAGAGAGAAAGAAAGGTGTAGTGCTTCACGATCAAGCTTAGCTTAGAATACTTGTGAGTATGACTATGTTTAAATAAGCATAGATTGTTAAATTAGTGCAATTGCTTGATTGATTTGTGAGGCATAAACTGCCTATATATGTTGGGGGATTGCTATTGCTTGTTAAGGTAAGAGTCCAAGGTATGTATGGACTTTTGATTATGCATATCAAATCAAAGATGGATTGATTGTTATTATGCTTAATGTGGTATCTTGTGGATGAAGTTAGTGAGCGTGAAAGGTAATAGAATACCTTGATGACCTATTGTAGAGATGTAAGAGCCTTGATTAGCTGAGTCCTACTAGATTGGCATGCTAATAGGATTTTTTGAGCTTAGCCTGAACTGGACTAAGGTCCTCTGATTGGTACTAAGGTACCCCTGAACAAATTGAAAATGACTAATGTTTTAATGGTAATAGAATTACCATTGTCTGATGATATTGATTGTGTAACACCCCTCGCCCGGGTTAGGAGCGAGGAGTGTCGGTGCATGTAACATGTAAGGAGACACAAAATTCAGGAAAATTTGAACCATTTCTTAAGTTTCTTACTTAACAAGTTACCCTTGTAGTCAGTTTAAGTTACTACTTTCATAGTTCATTTTACAACTTCCATTCTTTATTTCCTATCCTATTCGAACTACCATAATGTTACCTGCTTCCAAATCAATTCTATGTTCCTTATCTTGTATACATTTAGACAACTCAATTCTTTACTTCCTAAGCATGATTATTTAACCATTCAATAGCATGAAACTATTATCCTAATCATCTAAGTCATTCGGCCATTTACACCAATCACATACAACAAGGCATATATCTAGTTCATTCAAGTCTTAATCAATCCTTATGCATTCGGCCAACCACTATTCAAGCATACATAATACATACATCAAGGTGTATTCACATTCAAGCAACCCTTTAGGTCCATGTCATTCGAATTAGAAAGCATTCAGCATGATTCATCTTATACTACTTCCATTTCTAGCAAAACACATGAACAAGACAAAGGTTTCGAATTGTTTAATAACTATCTAGATTAACATATGGATATTCCTTTTCATCAATAAATGCGCAGCAATACATCAACCATTACATGTTATCTAGGTTCATTTCATACAAAGTTAAGTACATTTACATATCAAAGGTTCCTTAAAGCATTACAACCATAGTGATAAATTTCATACAAACTATGTACAAAACAAAATGCATGAGATAACAAGACTAGACATCAATCTAATGCCACCATCTAGGAGTCTTACAAAAAGTACCAAGTCATACATTGTGCTTTGCTTGTGTTCTGCTCCAAGCTCAAGGAAAGATGGGTATCGATCAATCTAAACCTAAACTTTTTGGGAAGGAGGAAAACGAGAGTGATAAGTACTTAAAGTACTTAGTAAGGTAGCACCTAGATCTAGCAAGTTGTCAAGATTATTAGCTTTAGGTGTCTTTTGATCATTTCAATCAAGTTTAACCTAGCTAGGCTTCATTTAAGCAAAGTCAAATCCTAGCTAGTTCATCATGTACCATTTGAATGAAAAGGTTCAAGAATTCAAGGATTCATTCAAGTCTCACAATGAACAAGTCAAGCAAGCAACCAAGTACAAGTTCTAGTAATCAATCAAGCAATGTTTAGCAAGAATCAAGCATTTCAAGTATAGATCAATCATTCCAATTCGAATGGGGCATTCTTCCATATATCTTATCTTTCAAGTGATGAGTAGTTCAAGATAACATGTGTATCATTTCTCTTATGTAATTCCATTTCATTACCAGCTCATTAACAAGAGTCAAGTTTGCTCATTCATTTTCATGTTAACATGTCTTATTATAGCTTATTAATTTGTTTTGCCTTGGTAGATAGTAGGACTAGGTAATCAAGTCTCAAGTGGGTACATAAAGTACCTAGCAAGTGGGTACACAAGTACCTAACCAAGAAGGTGTCCACAACACCACACAACTGGGTACACAAAGTACCTAGCAAGATGATGCCCACGACATCTAACAAGAAGGTGTTTATAACACCAAGCAAGATGGTACACAAAGTACCTAACAAATCGAGCTCTAGACTCTAAGGCATGACGTTCTACCTAAGACCAACTAACAACCAAGGGCTTATTGAATCTTTTAGTTCAAGCAATCACACATCAAGTGATTAAGCAACAAGCATAGCAAGGTCAAGTCCATTTCAAGTCTCTAAGTCAAGTGAATCCTAGATCATTTTACAAAGTTTCATAAACTTCCAGCATACTCACATTCAAGCATCAACAAGTATCAAGCAAGGATTATACAAATCCTATTCGATCAGCCACATTACAAGGAAGATGTTCAAGCAATTATTTCAAGTTACAATTTCACTATTTATCATGTATCAAACATAATTCAATCACCAAGTTTCCATTTAGTCATTTCTTCCCTTTAATTGGTTTACCAAATATGGATTAAGTTCATTTCATACTGTCAATTATCAAGGAAGAATTTAGACATGGATTGTTGGTTAAGACACTAGTCTCAACCCTAAATAAGACTACACTCACAAAACTCCAAGCAAAAGCAAGCTAGTGTTGCTCCTTGGTATAGATTCCCTTATCCTTCCTTTTAGCTTGGCCAACCCTCTCTTCTTCCACAAGATCTTCTATTCCTTGTTCTAATAAGCCATACACAAACATATAAAGAGCATGTTAGCACACAATTCATCAAGCCAACTCATTCAATTCAAGACAAGATTACATGCATATAACATACACATATTGGGCAGCATGCTCTTGTACATTTTCCTTTTTACTCAACCACACTTTTTTACATTCTAGTTCATGTAAAATAAGGCATATTTCAAAGCCTAAAACTGTTTTCAAGACAGTTTGCAAAATGCCACAAAACAGTGTGCATTTGCCTATGCAGCTGCTGCCAGGCAGCTTGCACTCTAGTCACTTAATCAAGCATATCTTTCATTCCGTACGTCGGAATTTCAATTGGTTTACACCGTTGGAAAGATAACAAAATTTTATTTATAACCATATAAGGCTTGTATTTTATTTCTTATCCAATTAATACAGTTTTTAACTTAAAGACAGGGCATCATTCCTTACTGTGCAGTTTGCTCTGTCTCTAGTATTTCTACTATACACTTCAGTACACAACCCAGAGATTAGCTATGTTTTCTCCAAGTGAATTTAGACATTCCAAGGTGTTGTCCATAAAATTTTCAGCCTTAAATTCACTATATACAGTTTTTAGTGATTTTTCAAAGTCACTGCCCAGAACAGAGCATTCTGGGCAGATTGCACTAGGTTGGATTTCTAGCTTCTTAACTCATTTTAGCAAGGTCCTATCATGGCAATTTCATTCATGATCATGTTAATACATGTCTTGGCCATCATAATTTACCTAGAAATGTTCTTAAAACAGGGCATACTCATGTTTAATCTAGTTTGATCTATTTGATCGTATTTGTACAGCAATTCATCCACTAGGCAATCCATTACCTAATTTAACTAGTTCAATTAGGTGTAGTCACATTTCCAGCAACACATGTATTCAATTCAATCTTCACTTTACCTAGTAACATGATCAAAACAGGGTTCTAAGTTCATCTAACATGTTTGCACAATTTCTATAACCAAAACAGTCCCTAACAAGACTGATTTCTATCATGTTCATAATTCCCAGATTTTCCAGCAACTATACATGTATCTTATCTCAATTTGGTCACTAGGACTTAAAATTTCAAGTTCAATTTGAGTCTAGCATGCTCCCAACATGTATAAAATCCATCCAATTCATCAAGACAACAAGAATATCATTCAAACAACCATTCAATCAATCTATTCAAACATGTAGATTACAAGAGAAACAAGTGGTTACCTTACTCACTATGCTATATAGACTTAATTAGGAGCTAAATCAAGGTTGCATTGCCGTGGATTTCAAGCTTTCTCCCTCAAGCCCTCTTTTCTCTAGTTGAATTCGGGTAGAATGAAGGAGAAAGGGGTTGGCTGATGATTCATCTAATTTTCCCTTGATGAATGGTCCATTTTGTCCTTAAATTATCCACTAATGATGGATTAATCAAGGGCATTTTAGAGATGTTAAGAAATTTAGCATGCAATCTTTCAATTTGCTAGATTTTTCAAGTTAGTCATCTTAATTTAGTCACTCCTATCATTCAATCTTCCAATTAAGTCCTTAAATCAATTGTCTTTTGATTCCTTTAGAATTCGGCATTTCAATTTGTGGCTTTTGTATTTTGATCCCTAATTAGGTTCTATTCAATGTGACTTCTTTAATTATTTAAAGATTCTAAATAGTAGCAATAATCCTAAGCCCGATTTAGGGTGTTACAATTCTCCCCTCCTTAAAAAGGAAAATTCGCCCTTGAATTTTTACCTGAATTGAATAATTGAGGATATTGCTTTCTCATTGTATCCTCATGTTCCCAAGTTGCTTTTTCTACATTGTGATTCCTCCATAATACCTTCACTAGGGAGATATTCTTGTTCCTAAGCCTCTTGACTTCCTTGTCAAGTATCTTGATTGGTTCTTCTTCATAGGACAAGTTGGGGTTAATTCAACTTCTTCAGGCTCTAGAATGTGAGATGCATCAGACCAGTACTTTCTGAGCTTTGAAACATGGAATACATTGTGGATCTTATCGAATTCACCAGGGAGTGCTAATTGATAAGCCACTGGACCAATACTTTCAACTATATCGAATGGTCCAATGAACCGGGGCTGAGCTTTCCTTTCTTACCAAATCTGAGAACCTTCTTCCAAGGAGAAACTTTGAGAAAGACTTTATCTCCTACATTATATTGAATGTCTCTTCATTTCAAGTTTGCATAGGATTTTTGCCTATCAAAGGCTTGCTTCAATCTATCGTGGATTATTCGAACTTGTTCTTCGGTTTCTCTAAGCATTTGAGGTCCTAACACCTTGTTTTCTCCAAGTTCGGACCAGCATAGGGGAGTTCTACATTTCCTTCCATACAATGCTTCAAATGGAGCCATTTGAATCGAAGATTGATGGCTATTATTGTAGGCAAATTCCACAAGAGGTAGAGATTTCTCCCAATTCTTCCTGAAGTCAATAACACAAGCTCTCAACATGTCTTCAAGGATTTGAATCACCCTTTCAGATTGGCCATCACTTTGAGGATGGAAGGCCGTGCTTAGATTCAATTTGGTGCCAAGGGCTCGTTGTAAAGATCTCCAAAATCGAGCTGTGAATCGAGGATCCCGATCGGAGATGATAGACATAGGGACTCCGTGCAAACGAACCACTTCACAAATATACAATTCAGCTAGTGTGTCCAAACTATAATTCATTCTAATAGGGATGAAGTGAGCCGATTTTGTGAATCAATCTACGATCACCCACACGGCATCACATTTTCTTGGAGTACAAGGAAGACCGGTTACGAAATCCATAGTAATTCGATCCCACTTCCACTGAAGGAATTCAAGAGGTTGGAGCAATCCAGTAGGAACTCGATGCTCGGCTTTAACCCTTTGCCAATCTAAACACTTTGATATGTAATCATTGATGGCTGCTTTCATTCCTGACCACCAATACAAGGGTTTGAGATCCTTGTACATCTTAACCGATCCAGGGTGGATCGAAAAAAGAACTCTGATGAGCTTCTTGAAAGATGTCTTTCATCAATTCTTCATCATTAGGGACACAAACCCTACTCTTAAAGTATAGCATTCCATTCGAATGGACAAGGAAATCCTTGTTGCCTTTCGAGTCAAGCTTCAAGATAATAGCTTGAAGATCAAGGTCAGTTTGCTGAAGATTTTTAATTCTCGAGATCATGCTAGATTGAACTTGGAGTTCAGACAAAAGCCCTTGTTTTTGGTATATTTGAAGGTAAGCATTGATAGCATTAGGAGCTACAAAATGAATAAGATCATTAGAGGCATTCGAATAGTTTCTTCCAAAGCAAGAAAGACTTGATTGATTTGAATGTTTAAGGATTTAGATTGGCTTACCCATGGTCGGTTTACGACTAAGAGCATCTGCAACCACGTTAGCTTTCCCAGGATGATAGTCGATGATCAAATCATAATCTTTTAGCAATTCCATCCATCTTCTTTGTCTCAGGTTCAAGTCTTTTTGAGTTAGGAGGTATTTGAGGCTTTTATGATCAGTGAACATGTGGCATTTTTCACCGTACAAGTAGTGTCTCCAAATTTTGAGAGCGAAGACAATGGCAGCAAGTTCAAGATCGTGAGTTAGACAGTTTAGCTTGTGAGGTTTCAATTGCCTTGATGCATACGTTACCATGTTATCTTCTTGCATCAATACACAACCTAGCCCCGAATGTGAAGCATCACTATAAACAGTGAATTCTTTGCCCGATTCTAGTTGGATAAGAATTAGGGCATGAGTCAAGGCTTGCTTGAGTTGATCAAAGCTTCACTGCTGGTTCTCAGACCACTGAATGGTTGATCCTTTTGAAGGAGCTTAGTTAAGGGCAAGACAATAGTAGAAAAACCTTTTACAAATCTTTGATTGTACCCAGCTAAACCAAGAAAACTTCGGACCTCACCAACATTCCTCGGAGGTCACCAATCAATAATAGCTTGAACCTTCTTCGAATCTACCTTGATCCCTTCGGCTGAGATTACAAGGCCAAGAAATGAAACTTCCGATAGCCATAACTCGCACTTGGAGAATTTTGCGAACAACTGACGTTCTCGGAGAGTTTGCAAGACAATTCGGAGGTGTTTAGCATGTTCCTCCTTGTTACGAGAGTAGACCAAAATGTCATCGATAAAGAAGGCCACAAATTTGTCAAGAAAAGGCTTGAATACTCGATTCATAACATCCATGAATGCGGTTGAGGCATTAGTTATCCCGAAAGGCATCACAAGGAATTCAAAGTGGCCATAACGAGTTTGGAATGATGTTTTAGACACGTCTTCTTTTTTCACCTTCATTTGGTAGTAACCCGATTGAAGATCGATCTTTGAAAACACCGAAGCATCTCTAAGTTGATCGAAGAGATCTTCTATCCTTGGCAAAGGATACTTGTTCTTGATGGTAAGTTGATTCAATTGACGAAAGTCGATACAAAGCCGCATCGTACCATCCTTTTTCCTTTACGAACAAGATAGGTGCACCCCAGGGAGATGTACTAGGCCGAATGAAGCCTTTGTCTTGTAACTCTTGAAGTTGCTTCTTAAGTTCCTTCAACTCTACTTGTGCCATTCGATATGGTGTAATTGACACCGGGTTGGTCCCAGGTTGAACGTCAATCCCGAATTCCACTTCTCGGGTCAGAGGAAGACTAGGGAGTTCCTTGGGAAAAACATCGACAAATTTAGATAAAACATGTATAGATGGCAAACCAAAGTCATATTCATCTTTTAGGACCATGGAAGCAAAGATTGAGGTTGATTTCTTATCTATAAGCAAGATAGATTCTTTCCCTAATCCCCGGAGATAAAATCTCCTACTTTGGCAATCAATCCAGGCTTGGTGTTTACCCAACCAATCTAATCCTAACACTAGATCAAACTCACAATTTGGCAAAACATAGAGATCTATAGGGAAGGGAACATTTCGAATTGATATAGGGCAAGTTTCTTCCTATATGATTTGATACTACAAGGCTCGATTTAACAAGTTCAGGTTTCATATTTAGCTTATCAAGTAAGGAAGAACATATAAAGGAATGGGTAGACCCCGAATCAATCAAAGCATAAGCAGTACTTGAGTTTAGTTCAACGGTACCTTCGATCACATCGGGAGACTCTTCATCCTCCCTACCACGAATATGGTAGATACGAGCATGAGCTCGGGACTCCTAATGTGTAGTAGCCGAATAGTGGCCTCTCCCTTTGCCTTGGTTCCCGGACTGTGCATGTCTCAGGCCTTTGTTTCGGTTAGATGGTGCAGAACTCAGATTTTTAGGAGATTGAGCTGGAGCTTTGTTAGGATTTTGGAGGCAATCCTTAATGAAATGATCGGCTCCACCACAAGCATAGCATAGATTTGATTGATATCGACATTGGCCAAAATGGAGCTTTTGGCAAAATTTGCAAGTTGGGATCTTTCCATAATTTCCCGTGCTATTGACAGAGATAACCGAGGCTAGAGGCTTGTTCACCGATTGAGGTCTCGACATATAATTGCTCTTCGGAGTAGGAGTATAAGTCAAGGAGCTTTCTTTCTAAATTTTGGCTTTCTTGGATTGCCAATGAGGCTTATCATCACGTTTGTGCTTCTTATCACTTTTAATACCACACTTTCTTCTTTCCAAAACTTTCATCTTTGCCTCGGTTGCAATGGTTCGATTGACAAGAGTTTGAAAATTCGTGATCCCCAGAGTTGTGAACATCGGACTTCACTCATCATTCAAGCCATCAATAAACATTTGGCACTTATCTTTTTTAGTCTTGATATACTCCAAGCCGTACTTGCAATATTTGCAAAAATCAGCAACATATTGTTCAATGGGCCTATTAGCTTGCTTGAGGTACAAGAAACGCCTCCGACAATCAGCTAAATATTGTTCGCTTATGTACTTCTTCTTGAATTCTTCAAAGAAGAATTCCCAGGTGACCGAGTCAGCGGGAGCAGGCAGGGTTGTGGTTTTCCACCAACTCAAGGCTTCGTTAGCTAAGAGTTTTATGGCAGATTCAAGTTTGTGCTCATCTAAGCATTGCAATTGTGTAGTCAAGATTTGAGTTGTACGTTCTAGCCAGTATTCTGCATCTTCAGGTTTCTCCTCATTAGCAACAGTAAAGGTATAGGCTCGGTGTTGGGCAAGTTTATCGATGGGAGCTCTGTTTGGTGTAGCAGCAGCAGTAACAGCAGGATAATTTTGTTTAAGGTTTGATATGAGTTGATCGAACATCTCCTTCAAGCTAAGGAGACATTTTCTTTGTACAGCTTGGATAGCAGGAGCTTCTTGCTGGGGTAGAGCCTGTTCTCGGGGTTTAGTTTATCTTGGAGGATTCGGTTCCATCCTCACGCTACCTCTTTCATTATAGGAGCCTCGGGGACTTTCATCGTCCCGAGCAAATCTTCTCTTGGACATACTAAGATTGGGTAAACAAGAAGGAGTTAGATAAGCAACAACACAAGCACAATGATATATAACTCCTAGGTGGCACAATTCAATCATGTATGATGCATGAAGACTCGGTTTAGTCCGAGGATCTAAACCTTTAGCTCTGATTACCACTTTATGGAACACCCCTCGCCCGGGCTAGGAGCGAGGAGTGTCGATGCATGTAACATGTAAGGAGACACAAAATTTGGGCAAATTTGAACCATTTCTTAAGTTTCTTACATAACAAGTTACCCTTATAATCAATTCAAGTTACTACTTTCATAGTTCATTTTACAACTTCCATTCTTTATTTCCTATCCTATTCGAACTACCTTAATGTTACCTGCTTCCAAATCCATTCTATGTTCCTTATCTTGTATACATTTAGACAACTCAATTCTTTACTTCCTAAGCATGATTATTTAACCATTCAATAGCATGAAACTATCCTCCTAATCATCTAAGTCATTCGGCCATTTACACCAATCACATACAACAAGGCATATATCTAGTTCATTCAAGTCTTAATCAATCCTTATGCATTCGGCCAACCACTATTCAAGCATACATAATACATACGTCAAGGTGTATTCACATTCAAGCAACCCTTTAGGTCCATGTCATTCGAATTAGGAAACATTCAACATGATTCATCTTATACTACTTCCATTTCTAGCAAAACACATGAACAAGACAAAGGTTTTGAATTGTTTAATAACTATCTAGATTAACATATGGATATTCCATTTCATCAACAAATGCGCATCAATACATCAACCATTACATGTTATCTAGGATCATTTCATACAAACTTAAGTACATTTACATATCAAAGGTGCTTTAAAGCGTTACAACCATAGTGACAAAATTCATGCAAACTATGTACAAAACAAAATGCATGAGATAACAAGACTAGACATCAAAATGCCACCATGTAGGAGTCTTAAAAAAATTACCAAGTTATACATTGTGCTTTGCTTGTGTCCTGCTCCAAGCTCAAGGATAGGATCAATCCAAACATGAAACTTTTGGGAAGGAAGAAAATGAGTGTGATAAGTACTTAAAGTACTTAGTGAGGTAGCACCTAGATCTAGCAAGTTGTTAAGATTATTAGCTTTAGGTGTCTTTTGATCATTTCAAACCATTTTAACCTAGCTAGGCTTCATTTAAGCAAAGTCAAATCATGGCTAGTTCATCATGTACCATTTAAATGAAAAGGTTCAAGAATTCAAGGATTCATTATAAGTCTCACAATGAACAAGTCAAGCAAGTAACCAAGTACAAGTTCTAGTAACCAATGAAGCATTGTTTAGCAAGAATCAAGCATTTCAAGTATAGAGATCAATCATTCCAATTCGAATAGGGCATTCTTCCCCATGTCTTATCTTTCAAGTGATGAGCAGTTCAAGATAACACGTGTATCATTTCTCTTATGTAATTCCATTTCATTACCAGCTCATTAACAAGAGTCAAGTTTGCTCATTCATTTTCATGTTAACATGTCTTATTATAGCTTATTAATTTGTTTTGCCTTGGTAGATAGTAGGACTAGGTAATTAAGTCTCAAGTGGGTACAGAAAGCACCTAGCAAGTGGGTACACAAGTACCTAAACAAGAAGGTGTCCACAACACCACACAAGTGGGTACACAAAGTACCTAGCAAGATGATGCCCACGCCATCTAACAATAAGGTGTTTATAACACCAAGCAAGATGGTACACAAAGTACCTAACAAGTCGAGCTCTAGACTCTAAGGCATGACATTCTACCTAAGACCAACTAACAACCAAGGGCTTATTGAATCTTTTAGTTCAAGCAATCACACATCAAGTGATTAAGCAACAAGCATAGCAAGGTCAAGTCCATTTCAAGTATCTAAGTCAAGTGAATCCTATATCATTTTACAAAGTTTCATAAACTTCCAGCATACTCACATTCAAGCATCAACAAATACCAAGCAAGGATTATACTAATCCTATTCGATCAGCCACATTACAAGGAAGATGTTCAAGCAATTATTTCAAGTTACAATTTCACTAGCTATCATGTATCAAACATAATTCAATCACCAAATTTCCACTTAGTCCTTTCTTCCCTTAAATTGGTTTACCAAATATGGATTAAGTTCATTTCATACTATCAATTATCAGGCAAGAATTTAGACATGGATTGTTGGTCAAGACACTAGTCCCAACCCTAAATAAGACTACACTCACAAAACTCCAAGCAAAAGCAAGCTAGTGTTGCTCCTTGATATAGATTCCCTTATCCTTCGATTTAGCTTGGCCAACCCTCTCTTCTTTCACAAAATTTTCTATTCCTTGTTCTAATAAGCCATACACAAACATTTAAAGAGCATGTTAGCACACAATTCATCAAGCCAACTCATTCAATTCAAGACAACATTACATGCATATAACATACACATATTGGGCAGCATGCTCTTGTACATTTTCCTTTTTACTCAACCACACTTTTCTACATTCTAGTTCATGTAAAATAAGGCATATTTCAATGCCTAAAACTATTTTCAGGACAGTTTGCAAAAAGCCACAAAACAGTGTGCATTTATCTATGCAGCTGATCGATATTTTGGACTCATTAAGAGTAAAGAATATTCGTATGGATTTACGATAAAGGATTTCTAAGAGAAATTTTACTTTTGAAGATTTTCGATAACTAGCGGGATAATAAACTGAGTTAAGAAAATTCAGTCTAAGTCATTAAGCAAGGAAGTTTTTATGAGATGGTAATGTTTATTTCCCGAATATGGAAATATGAAATTTTTGGAATAAATCTGATAGTTCAGAAAAGATAAAATAGCAGTAAAAGTATTTTACGAATATCGGGAAATCGGATCGAATTGAAATTTTGAAGAAAGTTCCAAAGATTATGGGAAATTTATAAAATATTATTTTATGAATATTTTATTGTTGGATGGATTCTAACTAGATTTAGTTAGACTATGATAGAGTGGCTATAAAGCTTTAAAGTTCCTAGGAAGAAAATTTAGAAATCGTATTGAGTAAGATTCGAATAGTTGGATCAAATAAAATGTCATAAATAAATATCTAAGATATTTATGAAGGAGGATGGTTGGGTTGGAACCAAATTGGTTCAATTTTAATGGAATAGCAATTTTCAAGACTTGTTGTAAATAAAGACTAGTTGGAGGCAAATTGGACATTTGCCATGGATGGCATTTTTGAAATATTTTGAAACATTGAGGGCAATTTTTAAAGGTGAATAACACTTGGATTTGATCATGGCCATTGATTTTTGATAAGATTAAATCTTAGCCTTTGGATTAAAAGCGTAAATTAGTAATTTCACTAATTAAATGAATTTTAAATTCATTTAATTTTAACATGTGAATTAAATAAGTAAAAGATTAACCAAATTTGTTCATCTCTCTTGAAATATTTCGGACTGAAGGGAGAAAAAAAGGGAGAAAATTTTCCAAGCTCGATTCAAGCCCCGAAACTCGACTTTCAGGTAATCTCTTCAACTACAAAGTTATTCTATTGTTCAAGCTCTATCTCTTGATGTTAATAATTCATGGAAAACATGCTTGATTGATGAGAATTTTGCATGATAAGAAATTAGGGTTTATGGAAAAAGTTTGGGGCTTTTGGAATTTTATGATTCCGTGATGAAATTTAAGTTGGAAACAAGTTGTTATGATGATAAAATCATGTTTTTGAGTTGGGATTTAAACCCTACATATTTTAGTTTGTATGAAGATGATTAGGGTTTATGGATTCAAGTTTGATTTAGCGTTTGTGATGTTAGATAAATGATCTAGTAAGCTTGATTTGTTGTTTGAAAGCAAAACACTAAATTTAAAGTATAGGACCATTTCGCCAATTCTGAAAGTTAAAGGACCAATCTGAATTTTTATGATTTTGAAGTTTATTTATGTTATTAATGATGTTAGATATGTGAAATTGAAGTAAGAATGTTAAACCGATGTTGAATTAAAGTAGTGATCATTTTGACAATTTGTCAAAGTTAAGTGACCAATTCAGAAATAAGATTTTGGATTAGGACTAAATCTGATTTTTTTGTTGAAATAATAGAATTCAAGTAGTAAAGTTGATTTGAGGACTAATTTGCAAAGTTAAGAAGTTTGAATCCTTACCTTTGCATTTTAGTGACTATTTCGGCAAAGAAGGAAAATTAAAGGAAATTATTGTGAATAATTATTTGATGAAGAAGGTTATAATTTGGTGGTTTTAAGCAAGTAATTGGACTAAATTGACAAATAGCAAAGTAATAAGAAATTAGTATAAAGTTTGAAGTTATTCATGGAAGTTGTGTAGGAAAACTGGATTTTGGCAGTAAGTTCGAAATTTCACCATAAATTCTAAAAAAATGGTTAGACGGTGAATTTTATACCGATGTAAAGATTTGTTCATCTAGTTTCCTTTCCAACCAACGAAAACTAATTCCGAGTTCTGAGCTAAAAGATATGAATTTTTAAGTGATGAAAGGTCAGAAAACAGAGCACCAGTCTGTTCCGAATTTTAGCACTGTAATCGACTTTGAAAATTTGCCATAAATCGTACAAGTTGAATCGGGACTATTAATTTATATGGATGAAAAGCTTACTGAACCTAGTTTCTTTCAGAATAAAAGGAATCGAATTCCAAGTTTTAGATCATTTTATATAAATAAATCTTTGAAGGTAGTAAAAGCTGCCAAAAATTGGAAATTTAGATATTTTGTATCTAAAGTTAGTTAGCGAGCTCGGAAGAATTATTTGAAGTTCGAAATGGTCATTAAAGACCAAAAGTGGGTTTTGGACAGTATAAGGAAAGAAGGAAAAACTTTTGGAAATTTTGTATATTCGAATGACTAGATTCGATAGCATGTTTAAAGTATTGTTAGATTTGAATCTAACGAATGTCATTCGTATTTATGTGACGAATGAAGTTGATCCAAATCAAAAGAGGATTCGAGATACTATGAGGAAAAGGATCGAGTAAGCTTAGTGAGGCAAGATAATAAATGGCCTAGGTGAGTGCATTTATATGTTTTAAATGTATTTTGATAAACTTTTCAAAATTTATTTATTTGAATTTATTTAAAATGACAACATGGTTTTTGTACAAGCTATACAATGTTTTACAAGAAAAGGAAAAAGGTTAGTATATATTGGGGTATGAACTGTCTTATTATATTGTTTTGACAATTTATTATTGAATAAGGATGATATATGGATCATATGTTTTATCGACATTTTTACGTCTATATGATAAATTACAAAGTTATATGAAATGGATTTATTGCCCAAGTTTATGATAGAGAGTGACAGTATAGTGGCATGCCATTAGAGGTCCAGTAGTCAAGGACTATGTGTAGCTGCACACCGATCTTCGGATCTATATGTTATTGGCACTTATGTGTTTATATGATATCGTCATTAATACGTCTATATGATATTGGCACTTATGTGTTTCATATGGTATTGGCACTTTATGTGTTTTATATGTTATCATCACTTTGGTGACCAGTACTCAAGGAGTACAGATCTCTCATACTTCAGTTTCTCTTTATACAATTCTTGGGCTACTTATACGAATGAAATACTTAATGATCACCATTTTTTATATATGATGCCTTTATTGGTTTTAAAGTAGAAGAAAGATTTGATATGAACTTGCTTAACCATGTTTTAATTTACCCATTATTTAATTTTACGACTTATTATAATGCCTCACTAAGTTATACTTAGTGTGTGATTGTTTCACGCGTATGAAAAGAGAAGCATTAGGAGTAAGGAGCATTAGCGAACATCATCTATCAAAAATAGGTACATCAGCATCAGTAATATAATTTTTATGTTGTTTGATTTTTACTAGTCGGCATGTATATTAAAACGTGAAGCCAGCTCTGATATGAATCGTATTTTATTCAAAATCTAAATGATTTTAAATTAGGCAGTTTTCAGGTAATTTTATTATTTATATGCAAATAGATCAAATTGTTAAGTTGCTGCCTGAATCTAGATTCGAAATCGAATGTGAAAATATTAAGTTTAAATTTTACATGATTAAGTATTTTCAAAATTAAAGGATAAATTGTCTATGTTTTGAAGAAACAAAATTTTACCGATTTTTGAAGTGGGAATTCTTTACAAGTGTAATTTGACATCTCTAACTCGTATTCAGCGATGGATACGGGAAAAGAGGTGTTACAGATATAGTGTTCAAGTTGCTGACAAAAATTGATTCAAGAGTATGGGACGAAGAATGTCAGGAAACCTCATAAAGATCAAGAAACATTTAACAAGTACACAATTCTGATAGCATTGGTTCCAGATTGGTCGTTGATTCTTTAAGGTCTATGAAACTTAATGGGATGCACTAGGCCAACATGATGAAACCAAAAGGAAGGAATGAGTCATTCATTATCTGTGCACAGATTCACCAATTACAAACTTGAGGTACCCACCAATTCAAAAGCTTTGTTGTTTTTCGGTTTGGGTAGCTTGAAGGCTCGGACAATATATTCTGTATCATTCCATTTATTTGATCTAGAGAATAGATCCTTTGAAATTCTTGATGGAAACATTAGTGTTTACTAGAGAATGGCTCGTTGGAAAATGTTACTATCAGAGTTTGATACAGCCAGAAAGCAATGGCGGGTTTCTTGGCAAGACGTGCTTTAGATGATCACGAGTTCTTGAATTTTAATCCCCCAAATGAGGACACGATGTGAAAATGATAAAATGAAAACAACCCCCTAGAAGCTTATGTTTGAGAGAGCATACAATGCCTTTTGCTGTATAAGGTAGATTAAGAAATCCCAATAGACACAATTTTTCATGGTCGTGATTGATCACTTTACCAAGTGGACAAAAGCTATTTCTTATTTCATTATTACAAGAAGAACCGTTTGCAAGCTCCTGAAGAGAGTTTATTTGTTGATATGGTTTTCCAAAGAATCGTCATTGTTAGTGCCTCTAACCTGAACAACAGGATAATATCAGAAGTTGTGAGCAATTCAGGATAAAGCATCATGATTTTGCGATTTATCGTTTAAAGATGAATAAGGCAGTAGAGGCGGAAAACATGAACATCAAAGGATTATCTCAAATACTCGCAAAGATTAACATGAGAAACTACCATTAGCCTTGTATGCATATTGATTCACAGTGCACACTTCAACGGGGGTCACATTGTATTCTTTGGTCCAGGGGCAGTTGGAAGCAGTATTATCAATTGAGGTTCAAATTTTGTCACTAGGTATTGGCAGATGAGATATTGGACGATGTAGAATAAGTATAAGCTCGATAAGGTCAGTTGAATCTCATTGAAGAGAGGAGACTAAAAGTAACCTGTCATGGTTGGATGAACCAAGAAGGAACAATGCGAGCTCACAATAATGAAAGTTCATCCAAAAGAATTCCGAGAAAGGGATCTAGTGCTTGAAAATATCTTGCCAGTTCATAAAGATTTTCGTGGGAAATAGATGGCTAATTGGAAAGGGTTAAACATCAAGGAGACCTTTTTTCCGGAGGAGCATTGATTTTAACCAGAGATGAGTGAAGTAATTCAATAAACTCAGACTCGGTCAAGAAGTGTTACGCTTGAAGAATTAAAAAAAAGATTAAAAAGGAAAAAAATGGAGTGAAAACCCAAAAAGGGTGCTTCGCAAAATGAAAACAGCTATGGTAAAAACCCAAAAGGGCGCCTTAGATATCAAAAAGAGAAGAAAAAAAGAAGGAAAATGATAAATCAAAATAAAAGGGGGGTTCAAGATGAAAATCCACAAAGGGTTTCTTGAAACCAAGGGAGGATCTGGGTTGAAAACCCGCAAAGGGTGGCTCAGATATTTTGAGATTAGGTGTCGAGCAAGAAACTTTCTCGAAATCTGCAGTTTAGAAAATTTTTAGGGTTGGAAGCTCTATTCTGGCTGATGGGTTCTCTCTCCTTCATACAGTGGATACCTGGGGCACTGCATTGAATTTATCATGTTTTCCATGACTTATCAAATTATTCCAATTTAGTAAAATAATATTTTGAGCCTTTCACTTATCATTTCAACAAGCATCTTGCATATAAATCGATTAGATAAAAGCAAAAGATTTCGTGGGTATTATTATGATGTACTAATCATTTAAGTGCAGGCAGAATATGAGGTGGTTTCGGTACTTGTTTAATGATGAAAAGTATGACGATGAAAAAAGACACAACTCTGAGTGTCAAAAGCATTTGAACAAAGCTATAAGAAAGCAACACCGAAAACTCTGGGTAATGAGAGAACATGAGCCATCTTTTGAGGAAAAAACAGCAACCAGATCAATTTGCTAGAGGTTCACACTATTCAAAAGTAGAGATCATTACTCTTGAGGCATTGCAAGACAAGAAAGCTTTGTTAATGTTAGAGCGAATAAAGATGATAGTTGGGTCCAAGAGTGGGGCAATGCTATAAAGAATATTACATAAGAGTATTTTTTCGGTGAATAGAGCTCGTAAGCTGGAACAACAGAAATGATGATCTCCTTTGGAACCATAAGAAAGAATGTTGTCGAAGAAGCTGAATAAAGACATTGCAATAGTGTCTTTTAAAGAAAGGAGTTATCACCAAAACTCGAGATTTGAAAAATACATGATGAGATACAACAAGAGAAGGGTTGCATACTAAATCCATGAAGAGGTCAGTACAAATTCTATTGGAATGGAAGCTAGTTTTATTTGAAAAAGGGACATCATTGCAAAGAAAGAAGAAAAGAAAGAAACGAGGTGAAAACCCGCAAGGGCACTTCAAAAAAAAGAAAGAAAGGAAAAAAGAAAAAAAATCAAGGTGAAAACCCAAAAGGGCACCTTGAGAAAATGAGAAAAAGAAAAAGAAACCAAAGTGAAAACCCGAAAGGGTGCTTTAAGAAAAGTAATCTAAAGTGAAAACTTGAAAAGGCGCTTTAGAGAAAAAGATGCAGAGATCCTGAAGATTGAAATTGAGTGTGAGATGGGTTACCTTGGCAATAAAAGGATATTTAATGAAAAAAGAAGCAAGGAAATTTTGAGCTTCCCTGAATGAAAGCTCACCCAAGTAGTCCTCAATTGGAAACTTCTATACATCATATACAGTTAGGCATCCGTAAGATATGAGCATACTAACTCATGCATTCAAAGCACTTTTGTACATTTTTGTAAGAGTTTACAAGAATCAGCAGGAGTAGACAAAGATTTAAATCCACACCTTCAAGATAAGAGAGGTAGACCCAGTAAAGAACAAGCAAAGATTTCAATCTATAAATTCATATTGAAGAAGTTGATCCAGCAAAAACTAGCAAAGAGTTCAATCACAATGTTTGTGAAGCAAAGCAATCAAACTATTTGAAGATGTGGATCTCAGCAAAGATTTTCTCATTGTTTGAGCCATCAAAAAGTCCTTCGGGCATGATGTCAAGTCCTTCAGACCATACCTTCGAAAAAGATAATAACTTTTTGGATGGCGTCACAGTAAGACAATGGGGGCATAGTATCGACAAAGATATCAACCTTTGAACTATAAGTTTCAAAGAAAGAAGGAAGATCAAGCTGTCAGGTTGTAGAGCAAGATAGACCAACTTCAGGCTCAAATAAGGAGGATTCACAGTTTAATAGGTTAAAAGTTTCAACATCTTCGTTGAAACGTTTGAAGTTTATTAATGATACACCCAAATTGCATATTTACTTTACAATTGATATTGAAAGACTAAAGATAGATTCGACTCTTGCAGTCCACATATATTGCAAGAATAGAAGGAAATCAATCAACAGAAAGGAAAAAGAGCTTATATGAGCTTTAGAATGAATGATCAAGATACTTTAGATAGAAAAGTAGTGACTCTAAATATCTCAGCACTTCAAGCTGAAATTAAGGATATTCCATACAATTTCAAGTTGAAATTTTATTAATTGATGACAATTCTTTTGTAGGTTCGATTTTTCCCAGAGGAGGAGAAAAATTAGTATTCCTAGCAAAGAACAAAGAGCTCCCAATGAGAAGAGTTTGCCAAGAAAAGAAGATAGAGCTCCTTATATGAAGAGTTTGCCCAGCAAAGACAAAGCTCCTAATATGAAGAGTACATTCAGGAAAGACAGAGCTCCTAATGTGGAGAGTTCGCCCAGTAAAGACAGAGCTCCTAGTATGAAGAGTTCACTCAGTAAAGATAGAGCTCCTAAAGTGAAGAGTTCACTCAGCAAAGACATAGCTCCTAATGTGAAGAGTTCGTTCAGTAAAGAATCCAGAGTTCCAAATAAGAAGAGTTTATTTGTTCAACACCTTTACAGAGAGGTAGATCAACATTTCAAAAGAATGAAGAAGAAAAGTAAAATGACATTTCCAAGAAGAATGAGGAGTTCCTGATAAGAAGAGCTTGCTTATTCAATGCCTTTACAGAGAGGAAAGTTAGTGTTCACAAGAAGAATGAGGAGTTCTAAATAAGAAGAGATTGCCAGTTCATCACCGTTGTAAAGAAAAGGATCAACATCGCCAAGAATAATGAATAGGGTTATAAGAAGAACTATTTTAGATTTCACGGTCAAATTTGGTAAGAAGAATTTGCTCAAGCTTTCTTGAGATGAAAAGGGAGTTAAAGTTCATAATAGGAAGAACTTGCAACTCAGAGCAACAGTCGGCAGGTTCGGGTAAAATTTGTGCCTTTGTAATCTTTGCCCAATTTCTGTTCCACAACAATGAGAAAAGAGGGGTGGTTGTAATACCCTAATTTTACTCGGGTATTGTTATATATACATATATAAAGAAAATCATAAATAAATAAACCTAAATAAATAAATAATACCCAAACAATCCAAATCCTAAATAGAAATGTCCAAATTACATGATAAAATTCCAAAGGCCCAAGTTACAAATTAAAAGGCCCATTTTTCAGTTTCAATAGCTTTCCCACCCGAATCGGGTTATATACCACCCATTTACAGCTCAAACCGGGTAAACAAACACATAAATTCCTTTTTCCCGCCCAAAATTGTATCCAAAGGACACGTGGCATTCTTCATTGGTTTGTAAAGCCTTACACAGATAATGGTTTTGTTGGAGCCAACTAGCCCATGACCTCATCCCGATGACGTCATTTGGATGTCATTTTGGTTAACTCCTATAAATAGGAGGAGAGGAAAGTTATCAGTCAATCACTATCCATTAATTAATCACACACTAATAATTACCTACTATAACAATAATAATAATAAATATAGATAATAAAAGAGGGGGAGAATTAATTACCTTAGGATTCGAACCATCATGAAGAGATGATCGGCCACCGAAAGCGGAGAGGTCACTAGAGACTTCAACCAATATCATGAAGCCAGTTCATCGTCAGAAGCGCTATTGTGACCAAAAAGAAGATTATGGCACCATTCGAGTCACCACCATGAAGCTAAATCATCACCGAGAAGCTGAAGAGACTATCGTGGCCAGAGAAGAAGGCCAAAGTCGTGAAACTACTTTCGGAAGGTATATTCTTCCTTGATATGTTCACTTTCCTGTAGAAAAATGAAAATATGGTCAGATCATAAACAAAATAAGTAAAAACAAAAGATAAAAGCAAAATGGAGGTAGTTAGAAAGCTCATCTGATGGTTGGAGTTTTGGGTGGATCGGTAGAGTTGAAAAGGGTCGAGACGGATAGTTAGGTTAGGTGGTTGAAGTTGGGTGGCTCTATTGAGCTGGGATTAGCTTTTAGGGTTTAGGTTTGAAAGGGGAAATTTTTAGGGGTTTTAGTTTGAACGGTGCGGTGGAGGTATGACGGGTGGAAATCATCAAAATGACGGTCGGCACCACTTGCGGCAGACGGGGTTCGAACCCTAGCTACCTACGAACTTATCAGAAATTAATCGGAGGCGGTGGTATGGATCGAGCGCGTAACATCCCTAAAACTGGTCTATTCAGAATTGGGTTCCAGCGATCAGAAACCCTACACCAAAAAGTCTAAATATTGCATTGGTATTTACCATGTTGTCAATTTCATTGGTAATGAACCTTAATTGAGTCTAATCCCGGGTTAGGAGTCCCATTGAAACATTTGAGTATTGAAATTAACTTAAGCGTATCGATACGGTGGGTCCTGTATCGGTACGGTCCTTTAGTTTTTAACTAACTTACCAAACTTTGGCTAACTGTATTGATACGGCCATAAGGCATATCGGTATAGGTGTCTGTTAAAATATGTTTTAGTGATCAAATTGTGAAGGTTGGAAGTTGGAGGACTAAAGTATTAAGTATAGAAAGTTGAGGGACTAACCTTGTGGTTAGCCCATCCCTAAGCATAGTCATTACCCACGTGGATGATTGGAAATAGCTTCTTTCAATAGAAGGAAAACTAATCGATTAAATAACAAATAAAAAGAAAGAAAGATTGAATGAAAAGGATTTTACCCGATTGAAAACTTATCATTATCTTCATCTTCTACCTAAGCAAGCACCACCATTTCCATCTTCTTCCTTGAGCACAAGCAAGCACCTCCATTGTTGGAGTCCTTGAGCTTGAAGTTACTTTGATTTATCTATTCCAATACGTAGCTATTGATTGGGTAAGATGAAACCCTCAAACAATTTCCTGAATCCATGGATGTATTGAGTCTAATTCCAAACTGAAGTTGTTGAGCTTATAAGCCAATCCATGGAAATCTATTAATCTAATAGCTAATTTCTATTTCGAATGTAGATATTGAATTTGATATTGTTATATTGATTTCTATGTCATACTATCGATTCTAATCAACTTCTATTGTTGTAACCTAGCTCAAGAATTGGAGAAAGATCACATGTCATCTCCAACAAAAGCTAAGAATAAAATAATTATGATCTGAAAGCCGTAGGAGCATCGGATACTAAGGTGAGTGTAGTTGGAGTCTCGAGAGTTGGCTAGGTACCTAACTTGAATCATTGATTATTGATTATTGCATTGCTAACCATTGTATTGAAGGTTTTTGGATAAAACGTTATTGAAAGCCATATGGGTAAGTATTGCATTGAAACCGTGTCTGAAACATTGTTATTGTTGACATTGAAACCATCGAAGCATTATCATGTTGAGTTTTTGAGTATTTATTATTGATTATTGCATGTTGTTATTAGAACATTGACACATGCCTATTGTTATTGGACTATCGTATTGAAACATTTCTATTGAATTACCGTATTGAAACATTGCTATTGAAATACTGTTATTGAACTATTGATTTTTGAACCTTGGATTCAAGAGTATTGGATACAATTGGCATGCCATAGAATTCATGAGCTCATTGGTACGGGTTAGGATACAGCCTTTATTGTGGTACGGTGGAGGGATGTTGATGTGATTTGGTTAATTGGTGCGGCATAGGGTATGATTGGACCATTATTGATTTTGGTGCGGAGGTGAAATTTGTGTATCCATAAACCACATATCGATCCAAGGAAAACGTTGGTTATTGTTATTAGTTGTTGATTTGAGTTATTGCTATTGAGCATTGATGCCATGTTAATTATTGCTATTATTGAATATAGATAAGAAATACATGTTCATGTCATAATGCCATTGATAATATTGAAGCATGCTACATATTTGATCATTGCTATTAAGTAGTAATATTGCATAGTTCCCTATTGAAATACATGTTCATGTTGTTCCTATCGTCGAAAGTATTGAAGCATGTTAAAATTGCATATCATGCTCATTCATTGTTTATGGCTACCTCACTTAGACTATATAAGTCTAATGCATTCATCTTCCATACATTTTAGGTTAAGAGGTATATCAGTTCGAGATCGGAGTTAGCTGAAAGTTTGGCAAGTCACTATAAGCTTAAAGTAATGTACTTTGTCCTTATGAACTCCTATAATGGTGGCAAAGTAGCTAAAATAATTGTTTATGGTCTTTTGACTATGTGTGTATTGCCTATGTTGTGTAAAGGTCTTAGAGGCCCTAAATAGCAATTTGGTTTGTTTTAAAATGGCTTGATGTGCATATTTGGCTTAAAAAGGTGAAAACCTAGTAAACGGATTCAAATGGCTCAAAAATTTGACATGCTAGTAGATTATAGTGAATGAATATTGTTGGTAAAATTTCATTGCATTTGGACATTGTTTAACATATTAATTGATTAAAAACCAAAAGAAATATGTCATTAGTGTAGGGCGTACCGATACGAGTTTACCTATTTCGGTACGGCCTTGCATATTTGGCCAAGTCAAAGGCGAGTCAACCATAGCGTATTGATAAAGGTTTAAATTGTATTGATACGGAATTTGACAGTAAAGTTTGGGAAATAAATTGTATCGTTACAGCCTTAAGGTGTATTGAAACGGGTCAACATTGGTCAACCCGTACCGATACGAGGTTTGGCAGTTTCAAATGAAATTCTTATTCATGTGCATCTGTATCGATATGGCACCAAGGTGTTTCGATACGGTGATAGTTAATTTTGTTAAAAGACATAGATTATAGTTCTGCACTATTTACAGAATGATCACTAAATAATGTTAGGCTTAGTTGGAGGGGTAAATGATATAGGAATAACATGAAAATTTACAAGTTCACTGTTATGGTATTGAATTTCATTTTTGCATAGTCAATTTCATGAAAGGACATCTAAATTTCTGAAATTACAACTTAGTCCCTAAAACTTGTATTAGTTATGAATTGGTCCTAAGGGATGAATCTTTGTTTCATATTGAACAAATTGGACTAATGCTTATGTTGGGTAATGTTTAAAAAGCATAACATCATTTAAGGGTTGGTCATTAATTGAAATTTTATCGCACTGATCACTGTATTGTTCACCGATAGCACTCTCCGACCCGGTTCTCGACCAGGCCGGGAAGGGGATGTTACAGAGAGGCGGGGGCTGCGGTGGTTTGTGGCCAAAATTCTTGATGTTCATCAAGTTCTTGACGAACCATGAAGAACACCAAGCAAAAGCTCATGTTTTTTTATCTGAGAAGAAGGGGAAATTTGGGTTTCAGGTGTTTAAGGGCAGAGGATTTGAGAGATGAGAGAGGGCAGAGAGACAAGGGGGTTGATTTTATGGCCGAGTTGTCTCGTTCAAGGCCTTTTATCCTCGAATTAAACGATGTCGTTTTGGCACCGGGTTGAAAGGTTGACCCGTGTTTTTCTGAAATGGGTCAGACTAACCCGCACACTGTGGTATATTTGGGTTAATTTGGTTCCTGGTTCTCAAAGTTTTATGTTGTAATACAATTTAGTCCCCTTTAAATGAAATCAGAAGTTTAAGGTTCCAATTTAATTAAATTTGGTTCTAATCTGTTTGTTTAATTTTATTTTATTGCAATTTAAATTATATGTATGCTGCATATTTTAAAATTAGCAAATAGTTTTAATTGTAAGATAATTTAATCATCTAGATTTAATATTAATTGTTTAGAGCCTTAGATACTAAGTTCTTTAATAATAATTCAATAATTAAATAGGGGAGACAAATTGTAGAAAATAAATGAGTATTAAAAGGGAAGCTTTGAAGTTCTAAGTTGGATAGTGTCTCATTGAAATGAGATGTTATTCAAGGGAACTTTTAAGTAAAACATTGATACTCATTTAAACCTAGAAAATGACAATTAACCTAGCTAATTTAATTAGAGCCTTAAATAGGGTTAGTACTTAAATAATTAGATTCACAAATTAAATTAGGAATATTATTTAATTTGGGAGTTTAATATGAATGGTGCTCAAGCAATTGGGTGTTATCTCATAAATACCCTAAATTTAATAATATTCATAGTTTATAAATAATTCAATTAATCAAAGCCTTTTTAAGTTAGAACTTAAAATTAACAAGAAAATAATTAATCATGCATGAAAACCTTTTATGTTGGGATATATTTTTTGAATATGAATCAAAGTGTCCAAAAGTAACTGGGCCCTTCCAATCTCATATTCGTTCTAAAATATATTTCCTTATAAAAGAATATCTCCATTTGGAATTTAAATCTAATAAATAATCATGGTTAAATTAAATTCGAATTACTATTCTCAAAATGCCAAAATGTCACGTAAAATTAAAAGGTACCGATAACGGGCGTTTGTGGGATGCTAATCCTTCCTCACACGTAACAGACTCCCGAACCTATTTTTTAAAGAATGAATCTCTAGTTATTTTTATGGTGTGCGGTCTTCCAAAGTGACCGGTGGCGACTCCAAAATGTTTTCAAGATTAAATAAGGAAAATCCCAATTTAACATGAAAAACCTAAATTTTCAAGATCAAATTAAAAAAGAAAAAACCCTAATTTTCAAAACCCTAATTATCGAGCTACTTTCACACCAAATAGAAAAATAGTCACGACACCTAGTCATCCGTACTGGTACCCATCTTTCCCGTGCTGATACGCCCTTTTGTTTCCCCAAAACTCCAAATTCTAGTAGCCAAATAGAGTATCGATACGCCTTTAACCGTACCAATACCTAGGGACCTGTATCGATACACATGTATTGTGTACCGATACCAGTGTAAAAATGCCCAACGACTTTTTCTATTTAAAGCAGGTGTACCGATATCGACGAGCCCAAAACTGCATTTAATGCTAGAAATAAAGTCCCCAATGGATCCAAATCAACCTCAACGACTAGTAACGACCACAAACTCCTTATAGGGTTTAAAAGACCTCTCTAAGCATCCATGGGATAAAAAGAAACAACTTGCCAACATTCATGTATTAAGAAATCAAGTTTTGTACTTAAATTGTCATATTTCTTATAGAAAACACTACTGAGCCAAATTGTCACATTTGCTCAAGTGTTTAGGATTTTGGGTGAGAGCTTAAGATTGAAAACACATTTTCCTTGTAAGATTTTCCTTTGTTTGTCTATTTGTATTTTCTCTTTGAGAGATAGACAAGACTTTGGGGTATAAGTCTTGGGTTGTAAAGGTTATCTCCTTGAGCCTAGAAAAAAGAAAGACAAGTTAATGAATTTGTAAAAAATCCTTAGTATGGATAGCTAAGGTAGTGGAGGTAGACTTGGTTTAGAAGTCGAACCACTATATATCATTGTGTCTCAATTTTTATTGCTTAGCTTTTCATCCACAAAAGCAAAAATCCAATTCACCCCCTCTTGGCGGTTTCGGTTGATCTTTCGAGCTCCAACATATAATTACGTAAATCATCATTGAACTTTACTCTCAAACCTATTTTGGTCACTGAAATTTCAAAACGTTCAATTTACTCACTAAAGTTTAGACATTGAACGTTTTTTATTACTCTTTTGTTAACCTTCATCGGCACGGGGGTAGCAATATAATGAGAAACAAGCTGCATCTATCGATAGAGGAAGGAGATCGGCAAGAGAAAAATCAAAAAGTTTTTCCCGATTCATGAACTTCGAGGCACTTTTCGGTGAAATAGAGGTTGGACTCGAACTCAGGGGGCGAGACGAAGCAACTGATGAAACTTAGGACCGAACGATCACCATCTACGGTTGTCGGCGGTGGCGTCCAACAATGGTGAGATGTAGACAGGATCCACGTCATAACGCTGTCAAAAAGTTAATGGATGAGTGATAAAAAAAATGTTCAATGTCTAAATTTCAATGAGTAAATTGAACATTTTGAAACTTCAGTGACTAAAATAGGTTTGAGAATAAAGTTAAGTGGTAATTTATGTAATTTACCCATTCTTTTAATGTAAAGTAATTTAGCGCCTCCTAGCTCCGTGTTTAAGAAATTTCGAATCCAATTCTTTTAAAAGACATACATTATGCACTTGTCATTAAAACAATGCATTATAGATATACAATTCCTTGTGAGAGTATAACCAAATGCAGAAGATGGATTTAGTTTTAATAGAAATAGAAATGTGGAAGAGATGCAAATACAATCAACTATCTCATATAAGAAACAAAAGGGAAAAGCTTTGATCTCTTGTTGTTCCATATCTTCGATTGAACCTACGAACAAGATTCAAACAATAGATTGGCTACAATTATTATCCACTGCGCTTAAATGATAAACTTTATTGCCATTGTCAATGCCTTGCGATTCAGGTTCTCCGCAAGTAATCGAAATCTCAATCCCCAAAGCATTACTAAAACATAAAAACAAATTGATGTTTCGGTTTCCCTTCCCTCTCCTCCCTCTCATCGATCTACGGGACCCCACGGCGGATGCCGGCGGCATTCTCGACCCCCACCTCTCTATCTTCATCTCTAGTTCTTCTTGTTCCCTCTCTTTCCTCGTCCATTCCCTTATTTTCGTATTGTCTTTCGTCTGAACTTGGTTGTTTACCGGTGGTTTATACAACCCTTGTGCAATGGCGGCCGCTACGACCGAAACCGATGGTCCCACGTCGGTGCTACAATCAGAGCCACCATTCACCATGCTACCACCGTTCACCATGCTGCCATTAATAACCGAGTTGTCTTCCATTTTTAACTCGGTTCTGTCGCTTTGCGAGCGGATCATTTTGGCGGTTGCATGTAACTTGTCGTTTTGATGTTCATCGTTCTCGTGATTGTCTGTATTGTCGGTCGTTTTCGGTTTAGGTTGTTCTAACAGAGGCAAGCTGCGCATGGTGCTATCAACAAGCGCAACCTTCATGTTTAGAATCCCTTGGGGACGCCCCGAGGGGCGGCGTATTTGAAGCGTGACGGCTCTCGCGTCGGAGCTGCTGTCGGCGTTAGCGTCGGTCACGGACCGTAAATGGAAAATGTCGTTGATGTTGACATTAACACAACCGACCAAGGCATCTTTAACCCACGCGGCCGCGAAAATCTCGATGACGATCTTGGAGTCCTCGGAGCTAAGGAACTTGTCAGCGACTCGGAACGAGAACTTGTCGTTCCAAACTGGATTGGTTCCGCCGGTTTGGTCGACACCCGTGGTGAGCTTCCGGTCGGGTTGGACCCAAACAATGGCGTAGGTCTTCATGTTCTTGGAGACCTCAACGAGGTCTTCGGCGGAAAGGAGTGTGACCTCTAGAACCCTGGAATGAGCGGTCATTGTGGTGGCGCCGGGTGTTGAGACCGGGCGGCCGGGCCTGAGTCACCCACTCTGATCTATATGGATGACGCATGCAAAATCGTGGGATTGAAGGCCGGGAGGAAATAAATACGGGGACGAGTTTTGGGGCGAAATGGAGGGAGAATTTGTTAGGTGCCATGGATTTTAGGCCATCATCTTTTTTAAACATGGCTTGATAGTTATTTCGTTCAAAACTTTACAATTTCGGATTCTCTATAAACAGGGTTCTTCGTTACAGATTTAATGGGCGATTCGATAGAAAAGATGATAATATTTATTTTAAGAGATTCGAGCTTGAACACCTATGTATGTAAGATGTGTGTGCGTTTGTCAAAGGGTTAAAAATATATATTATCAAACAATCACACTAGTATATTAAAAAATTTGTCAAAACTCAATTCTCATAATTTACTAAAGGCATAATGTCAAAAAAATGTCATTAATGTTTGAATAGATAGTAACTTTGGTTCTTATTCTCTTTTCGAAGCACTATAACTTTTGCCAAGTCATTTATCTTTAGCTGACTAATTATTTTCATCTACGGATGGATCTTGTGGCCTAAAATAAAACATTAAGGGTTAAAATACTTTAAAAAAATAACAAAGTGACTATCCAATCAAACGTTAAAGACTTTTTGACATTATACCTTATAGGAAAAATAAGAAATAGTTCCATTATTAAAATACTTTTTGATTATCCAATCAAACGTTAAGGACTTTTTGACATTATAAATTTTTGACACATGAACTTGAATGATGCTTTTTGTTAATTTTTTGCATATAAATTATCAAACTGTAAATTTTTAGGTTAATTTTTTAACGATAGAATTTAACAGTGTTACCCAATTAGGGGTGAGCGTTTGATTGAGTCGAGTAAAAAAATTTTGAGTTATTCGAGTTGACGCGTCATATTTTACGGCTCAAGCTTTATTTGAATTTTTTTCAATTTGAGTCGAGTTTTCGAGTTCTCATACAAATTTAATTCTAATTATTTATCATGTTATAGTACGATTTGATTCTTATTTAAACGATTTTTTCTAATCATATAAGATACACATATAAATATTCTTCATATTTGGCATATATATATCAAAAAGAATTTAGAGACTCAACTCAAACTTATGGTGTATTGAATAAGATAAATTGCCTTGGCACTTTAAGATCGTAAGATTAATCTTATGCTTGCCGGGAATATTTTGTAATCAGGGCTGAGCATTCGATCGAGTCGAGTTAAAAAAATTCGAGTTGTTCGAGTTTGCAAGTCCTATTTTACAATTTAAACTTTATTTGAAATTTTTTCAAATCGAGTCGAGTTTCAAGTTCCTGTACAAATTTAATTCTACATATATATTTTTTCATATATATTTCTATATGCATATACGTAGCGGTGCACGTATATATTTTTATATGCATATACGTAGGGCTAGACGTTGCACATATTGATTCCAATTTCAACGGCTTTCTATATGCATATATAATATACATATATATTTCTCTATATTTTCACATCTGATATGCATAACATATTAGACTTAAACTTGAAAAGTGATCAACTAATTAATAAAAAGTTCAAGTTATTCAAATTTCTATTTCATAACTCAAACTTTATTTGAAATTTTTTCGAGTCGAGTCGAGTTTATAAAATTATAAGTCGGGTTTTTTTTGCCTCGAGTCGAATAATTCGATTTTTCGAGTTGAGTTTTGCCCACCCTATCTGTATTGATTAATTAGAATAGTCATTAGCTTTAACCCTTATGTAATAATGATATTTCAGTTGGGGCGAGATTATTATTATATTTTTAGATTTAATCATCGATATTTGACTCATTGATTTATTAATTTAGATTGAGTTTTGAAGAGATTCAGATCGGGGATAACTTTTTTGACTTAATTTTTTTCTATTTACAACATCAAAGTTTAAACCTTTGACATTGTTTAAAAAATCTAACATTTTATCCCACTAAATCAACTAGTTATTAATAGGGTGAGATTTATTTTTAGTTCGATGTATATGTATTATGATTGCTCATAATTGAGAGATTCATCTTTTTCATGTGTCACGTGAAGTGACGAAGTCACGAATTAAGATAAGCAGACAAAATATTATTATTATTAATAAAAAATAAGGTTTAAATAAAATAAAAATCGAAAGTTTAAATAAAAAATATTATATTTTTAATAAAGAGACATAGCTAGGGGTGCTTAATCAGTTGAGCAGCTCGTGAGCTGCTCGAACTCGACTCGGTCAAAATTCGGTAAACGCTCGACTTAGGTTGGTTCGATTCGAACTCGAACCTGACTCGAGACCTTAATGAGTTGAGTCGAGCAAAGTCTAATTCGACTCGATAAGTTCGCGAGCAGCTTGTTAATTTTTTAAAATATTTTTTTAGTAATTGCAAGCAACAATGAATGGAGTGAAGAGACGTTGATTTCCTTATTTTCAAGAATATTGGTTATGTATCATTGCACTTTTTTTTGCAAGAATGCTTTTAATATGTTAGTTTGATGTATTTGTGGATTGTTACTTTAGTTTTAATATGTTAGTTTGGTGAACTTATGGATTGTTACTTTATTTTTAATATGCTAGATTGGTGTATTTGTAGATTGTTTGTTTGGAATTTAGACTTTGAAAGTGCTTTATATACTCTTTTGATATTTTTTGGTTAAATTTGTTAATTTATGTTTATATTAAGCCTCATATAGTATTATTAAATTTTATTTTTAGTTAAAAAATAAGGTAAATTTTTTAGTGAGCTTAACGAGCAACGAGTCTAGCTTAACGAGCAACGAGTCAAGTAGAGCAACAAATTTTTTAACGAGCACGAGTCGAGCACAACTTTAACGAGCTTAACGAGCAACGAGTCGAGTTGAACAATAAAATTTTTTAACGAGCACGAATCGAACACCGTCCAACTCGCAATCGACTCGCTCAATAAACATCCCTAAATATAACTATCCCTAAATATAGCTCTCCCAAGCCTTATGTACTTCTGTCTCCTGTTACGTGAGTGTAACGAGGCTACAAATTGTCTAGAGAAACTTAGTAGAGGACATCTAGTAGGTCTTACGATGATGGAACAACCTCCAAAAGTGTTACAACAATTCCTATCCATGGATGTCTTTCAATCTATGCGTAGCCTATTTTTTGTTTAATCAAGTATTTAATTTATTTGTTGATTAATTTAGATCGAATACTATAAAGATTTATTAGAATATTATAGGGTGACTCTCCCAACTCAATTTATTTCATCTTTGATTTTAAAATTCAAACATTTGACCTTGCTTAAAAAATTTAGTGCCCGTCTGACTAGACCAACTACCAGTTGTCTATGCATGGCCTATTTTAGTTATTTATAAGTATGTTTTTTTAAGAAGAAGAAAATACATTTTTTTAATTTTTTTTATCATTTCTACTAAGCACACTAATGAAAAATATTTTTTGTTCTTATAATTTTCTCATTCCAATTGTCATTCACTCTACCAGTAAAATCTAAATACAATAAAATAAGTTAAAATAACAAAAAGTAATAATCTATCATTTAAGAGTTGGTGCATTTATATTTTTTATTTTTATCTTTCCATTTCAATATCTTCAATGAAAAACCCATTAATTTTGGAAAAGAAAATTGAAAACCAATGTTGGAAATAGTACAAATTATTGCAGACATTGTCAGCAAACGTTTCAGGTATTCTGTCATGTTAGAAATGAAAATTTGTCCATTAATTCCCTTTGATTCAACAGCAAATAATTCTTTACGTTGAAATTATTAAAACCAATGGTATTGCTATTCGAAACAAGTTTGATTAAATTGTTCTCTCATTCAAGGTAGGATTTCATCTCAAAATGGCCACCGATCGAGCCTGAGACTCGTCTGATTTTGTATTTGCATTTCCAATGGCCTCATTTCAATGTAACCACCAATAGGACCCCAAATTTAATATAAAATTAAATATACAAATGGTCACTAAACTACATTGAGATGTTGAAAAGATTTTTTGGCCATTGAAATTTAAAAATTATAAAATATCATTACACTTTTTATTCAGCAACAAAATGATTCATACTAGTGATAATTTTAAGGATTGTTTTGTAACAGTTCGTTAAATTTAAATGATCATATTGTAATATTCGGAAAAAAATAGTAACAATTTGATAATTGAATTAAAAATTAAATGATTAATTTGTAATTTCTAAACATTTAGGGACCAAAAATCATTTAAGCATAGTTATAGTTTAGTGATTATTTGTATATTTTACTATTAAATAAATAATAAATTACAAAAATCATCATTGAACTGTACCCTCAAACCTTTTTTGGTCATTGAAGTTTCGAAACGTTCAATTTAGTCACTGAAGTTTAGACATTAAATGTTTTAGCCGCTCTTCCCTTAACTTTTGGACGATGTTCATTTACCAGTGAACGGAAGAACTTCTTCAAGATCCGAATGGTGAAAAGCTTGATCGACACGAGAAAAATAATACACTGAGAAACGAGCTCCATTTGACGGCGGAGAAGGAGATCGACGAGAGAGAAATCGAGAGGTTTTAACTCGATTTGTGAACTTTGAGGTATTTTCCAACGAAATGAAAGTGGACTCAGACTCATGTGGCTGAGACGAAGCGACCAATGAAATTTGGGACCAAACAACTACCATCTACGATCATCGACGGTGGTATCCGATATTAAACGGTAGATGGCATTCATGTCATAACGCTGCCAAAAATTAATGGATGAGTGAAAAAAAATTAATGTCTAAACTTTAATGAGTAAACTGAATATTTTAAAACTTTAATGATCAAAATAAATTTAGAAATAAAATTCAATGATGATTTACATAGTTTACCCTTAAATAAATATATAGGTGCATGGGATGGGGGACTATTTCTTAAATATGTAGGTTCCTCTTTCAATAGGAAACATTAATAACAATAATGTCGAATTAGCAGCGGTTTAGGTCCCATGTTTAGGGTCAGCTACATAAACAACATCCATCAACCATCTCCTACACAAAGGTCGGATTCATGATTTATCATCACCTCCCCAACTTAATTCCCATTCTGTCCGTCTTCTATATTTCCTTACCCTTTGCCATCAATGTCATGGGATCGTTTTTGCAAACTAATATTATTTTTAGCATAATAATCTTTTTGGACTCTTAGTCGTATTAGTTTTAGTAGGGGATAGACGCATAATTTTATTTTAGGGGTGAACTTATAAATTTTTAAGGGTAGTAGAAATATATTTTTAATAGAAAATATATAAAAAAATTTTAAATTTTTTTCTAAATTATATAAAAATTTTAAAATTTTAGGGGTGATTATCTTCTCTTGCCTTATTTGGGTTCATCCATGGTTTTATTCACTTTAACTCTTAAATTTTTATTCTATATCTTTTGATCCTTCAATTTTTATTTTTTTAAATTAATAAAGTTGTAATGGAAGAATAATGACACCTTTAAACTGATTTTAGCTATTTTGTTCTTTTCTTCTATGTCATTAGAAAGTTTAAAAAATAAAAAATTTAAGGCTTAAAGGTTCAATAAGCCCCTTAACTTTTGTAAAAAAAAATTAAGCCTTTAAACTTTTTTTACACCCAATTAAGCCCTCAAACTCAGGAAAAAATCAATTTGGCCCTTTGACCAACGTTGACCGTGAAATTTAACGGTTTTTTAAATTGATACGTGTCGCAACAGGATAATGTCACTTGTCATTTCTAAGATTTTTTAATTTTTAAAAAATATATAAAAATCAGAAAAAAAATATAAAAATATTGAAATTCTAAAAATTATTTTGAATATATAAAAAATATTTTTTTAATTTCAAATTTTATTTAAAAATAATGAATAATATTTATTCAAAAGATTAAAATATTTTAAAATTTTTAAAATAATAAATATTATTATAAATTATAAAAAAAATTAAAAATATTAAACAATAAAAGTTATTTTAATTTTTAAAATATAAAACAATAAAATTATTTTAAAAAATATAAAACAATAAAAGTTATTTTAAAAACCAAAATAACTTTTATTGTTTTATATTTTTTCATTTTTTTATAATTTTATAATAATATTTAATATTTTTAATATTTTTAAAATATTTTAATGTTTTGAAAAAAAATATTATTTATTATTTATAAATAAATTTCAGAATTAAAAATATTTTTTATTTTTAAAATGATTTTCTATAATTTTTAATATTTTAGATTTTTATATATATTTAAAAATACAATTTTAAAAATTCCTAGAAATGAAAAGTGGCATTATCCTGTTGCGACACATGCTGAGAAGATTTTTTTTAAAAATCGTTAAAGTTAACGGCCAATGTTGGTTAAAGGGCCAAATTGATTTTTTTTTTAGTTTAAGGGCTTAATTGAGGACAAAAAAATTAGAGGTTTAATTGATTTATTTAGAAATTTTTAAGGGCTTATTAAACCTTTAAGCCAAAATTTTAACTAATTCATCCTTACTAAAATACCATTTTTTCTTTTTACAAATTTTTTAACATTTTTTAAAATTTTATAATGATACAGTAGAAAATGACACTATTTGACGTCACATTTTAATAAGGATAAATTAACATTATTGATCTGTTATGTTTAGATCAGTTCAATAAAAAAATAAAAATATAATACAAATATAAAGATTAAAGTGATTAAACTGATAAAATCAAGAGATGAAAAAGTTATTTTCAGTCTTTTTTTAAAGAATAAAAGGGGAAAAAGGGAAATGTTTTTTACATGTAAAAGAACTAGTGATTGAATGCAACAACTGTATACACCTAGTATTGTATGAATAAATGCAAACAAGGTCAAATAAAATAAAGAAGAAAAGAAATTAAAAGGCATCCTATTATCTATAACAACACACATTGGTCTCCATCTCCCTTTTTCTCTACAACTATGGATTCCGTATCAAATCGGAGTGCCCGTAAACAAACCACACCAAAAGATTGTGACACCATAGTTCCGGCAGCCAAGTACCATTTCTCGAGACGAATACCTTCGTCTCCGTCATCATTATCATCATCATCTTCACACGGATCTTTGTATTTACGGTGGGATTCGCCTCTCAATCATGCTACGCCACTCCGATTATCGGGTGTACCGTTTTCTTGGGAGCATTCGCCAGGGGTTCCTAAGAAGCTACAAAGTCACAAGAAAAAGGAGTCCACAAAGTTGCTGCCATTACCTCCGCCGGCAACTTCCCCGACCTTGAAAAAGAACAATTTCGAAGACATTCTAGCCCGGAAAAAGGCATCCGATGGCACCGCCGAGAGTTTCCGTAAGGATCCGTTTTTTGCGGCGATGGTCGAATGTTCCAAGGACGATAACAACGAGGGATCCGCAAGCAATATCTGGACCGAAATCAAGGTAACAAGGGGCATCAGTGACAGGGTTCGATTCATTAATCTTTACTCCTCTTGTAAAAGAACCTGTGCAGTTTCCGAATCACTAGTCTACCTTCCAAGGCCTAGCAGAACGGGTAACTACGGCCTAATTACCCGCCGCTCTCGATAAATGTAAGTCGTGCGGATCGAGTTATCGCATTCTGGGATCGTGATCTTGGTGTTAAAAGCACAAGACAACTTGCATTTGTGTCTTGATTTCCCTGTCTTTGGTTTTCTTGTGTGTTTTTGTTGCATGTGAGGACAAGGATGATCCCTTCATGACTGTAATATAATATGAATAGGAAGCTGAAATGTTGGCGCTGCCTTTGTATTTTAGTGAATGTTAGCTCATATAATAATTTCATTGTGTTTGTTGTATTTTCATATGATATAGTATATGTTTTTTTTTCAAGAATAAGAGTGAACATTACACTACTCCATTTGAGATCTAAGCTCCATTGGACCACAATAGAAAATGACTCATTTAATATTATTTACATTTTCCAAAGTTGACCGGTGTTTGGGTTATTGGGACGGTTGTTGAGCTATATGCAGGTTCACTTGTTGGAAAAAAATATATTATGTACAACAAAACATTAGCAATATTATAATAAATAAAGGGAATGAATTAAGTTTGTTGCGATAAAAATCATTACTTTATAAGTACTTTGTATTGATCGGCGTAATCGATAAATAGACATAGAAAATGAACATTTTCTCTAGAGATTATGAGAGTGTATATATCAAATAAGAAAGATGAAACCCTAAATAAATGGTTCTTTTTAAGAAAGAAATACCGATAAAAATCAAAGATGAGAGAAAAAAAATAAAAAGAATAAATAAGGTTGTTGTGATAAAAATTATTATTTTGTAAGTATTTTGTCTGGTCGGTGTAATTGACAAATATACATCAAAATAAACATCGTCTACGAAAATAACAAGAGTGCTTTTATATTTATACACCCGAATAAAAGAATAAAACCCTAAATAAATAGTTCTTTTTAAGAGAAAAATACCTTTAAAATGAGAGAAGAAAGAAAAAAAATAAAGAGAATAAATTGTAATCATTAATTTTGTCCGGGGTTAACATGTTTTCTTTATTTTGCAATAATGGGCTTATATATGTTTATATTATTATTAGGTGATTATAAGATGAGCTCATGTGTGTTAGTATACGTATTAAGTATATATATCATAAGTGTGTGTTTATTATGTATGTCTATTTAAAACATGAACATATATGTGTTGTTTGTCAAAATTGCATGTAGTATATGTATGTGTTATTAGTATATTATATGTGTTTACTATTGTTAATGTGAGTGTATATAGGTATTATGTGCATGTATATATATTTCCATTGTTACTTCAATATCATTAATACTTAACTATGAGTGTATATTGCATGTATAATTGTATGTACGTATTATGTGGTGCGTATGTATATATGTTATAAAAGTATTGTTAGAGCTATTAATATGGGCTGACAATTAATTAAAAAAGAAAAAATATATAATCTAAATGTATATAAACAGATTAAATAAAGAAAGCTCAAATGTTTTATTCCAGTCCATTTACATAAATAATTATAATACCTTATAAGCCCATTTCTGGCCCATATCCAATACAAACAAAAAACCCTTAAAATCTAATTACCCTTCATCTTTTTCTTACAGCCACCTCAAATCTGGCCGTTGGATCAGATTTGATCCAACGGTTCAGATTAAACCAGAACCAGTTGTCCAGATCCACCAATCGCCCCACGCGCGGTCGCTTTATCTTCCATGCGCCGCTGCCGACTCGTCTCCTGGCCACGTGGCTTCTTCGCCAGCAATCTCGCGATATTGTCACCGGCTCTCAACCACCAGCATGGGCAGAAACAATAAAAAATAAGGGTTAACAGAGCCTAATTGTAGACATAATCAGCCACAGTATTATCTATTAAAGTTTGCTTGGAAATGTAAACATAGATTGGAAATAAAAAGCGTGTAATCGGATTGTAATGGGGAGTTTTTTCCAGATTCAAGAATGGAATGAGAAAAAGCGTGTAATCGGTGTTGAGAAGGAAGAGGAGCGGCGACTTAGGATTTATTTCAAACCCTCCCCATTTGTCTGTGTTGAAGAAGAAGGGTAAGGGGTTATAACCCCTTTACTTCAATAGTCAGTTGTTTAACCGGTCAAACCGGTTATCCCTCAACCGGTCATCTATCCGACCTGGCAACCCGACCCGGTCCGCTCCAGCAGCCCCAACCCAGCAGTTTGAAGCCCAATTTGTTTGGGCTTGGTATACCCTTTACCTTATTTATTTAATTTCAACCCATATTTAATTTCTTTTAGTATAACATGTTTTATTTATTTTTTTGTAGTATTTATTATTAAATGTCGTATAATACGTGCATCTTATATATGTTACATAGTATTTAGGTTGTACATAAAGATTTAATATTTAGTTTATAATATATACTATATATGTATTTTCATTCAAATAGGTGACCCCTCTAATATTAATATATTTTATAAAAGCTATAGTGTAAGTATTATAATGTTTGTATATATATAATATGAAACATTTATAATACATAATTTACAACTTGTTAACATAATATAGGATATATATGCATGTAATTGTAATCACTCATTTTTATCCAGTGTATAAGTATTGTGTTAATCTACTTTAGTTTATTAATTAATATATTATCATTGCATGTATACGTATCATATTATATGTTCATTATTATAAGTGTGATTAATGTGTACGTAAACCATGTGTGTATAGTATATACGCATGTATGATTGTATTAATGTGTTACATATATTAACGTTTTGCATGTATATATTAATATGTGTGGATGTATGCATACGTATGGATGCTTGCATGTGTATATTAATTTGTATGTACATATATTATATATGTGTGCGCATATGTTGTTATTATTACTACTGTTATTATTACTATTATTATTAATGATATTGGGCTGGAATTTAAATAAGATAAAAAATGTATATATATTAAAACCCAACTAGTCCAAGTCCAAATTACATGAAACCCAAATTAACATTTACATTGGGCCCAATCCGGCCCAAACCCTAACCCACATCCTAAAAACCCTAACCTACATCAGATAACGGAGCCCTAATGCCCCTTTTATTTCGCGTAGCTGCACAAGGGCCATTGGATCAGATCTGGATCCAATGGCCACGGATGAAGCATAGAGACCCATCGTTTGTCGCGTGAAGACCACGCACGGGCTGTTGGATTATCCACTCGGACGTGCGAGACACGTACAAGGCTGGCCATCTTCTCCAGGCCACGTGGCGCAATCCTGGGCCGCTACATCATTTCCGAGGCCTCATCGCAGCCGTTTGATCATCGATCAATCCTAGCCGTTGGATAAGATCTGATCCAACGGCCAGGGATGCGTCCGCCAAGAGATCACCTCCACCATGCCTCTACCGTGCCACCAGCCCTAACCACCGTACTCAGATACACTAGGAAACACAAAGAATACAAGCTATGTTAGTATCATTTCAAATCCAACAAAAATATACGTATTTTTTATAGTACTTTCTACCGAAACATCAGACAGGATATATGTATGAAAGGTTGTAAGAACAAAGGCATCAGTTGTAATCAGTTTTCAAAAATACAAAAAAAATAGAGTCGCCATTAGTAATACTTTTTTCTCTCTCATTTTATGCATGCATGTAAGTAAATAGCCAAAAAAAGGATAGAGTTTACCGGGAGAAAACCCTTCCCTGTCGGTGATAAACTCCGAGGAGTGAGCCACAAAAAGGGGTTTTCTTCTTTGTTTTTGTCTCGAAACGTTAGGGATCTGGGCTTCGCGGTCTCAAAATAGGAGTGTTTTGGTTCGATCATTTCAAAAGTAGAGTTTTTTTGGTTTTTTGAGGGATATCTAGACTAGGTTTTCGAGCTCTTCGAGCGTTGAAGGTGGTTGCCAGAGTAGCTGGACCACCGCCGGCCTCTATAACTGCGGCGGCTGAAGAGTTTGTGGGTTACGTTTCTGGGAAAAGAGAGAGCTCTCTCTCTCTTTGGGTAAAAAAATGAAGGAAAAGTGAATAAAGGGGGCCGATTATCGGTTTTATAGAGGGGAGAAATAAAAGAAATGGGAAAATAATGTTATAAATTCCCCCACGTTCTTGAGATTTACATTTCTATCTCGCCGCATGGGACATTTGCAGCCCCAGTCCCCCTCCTTTTTGAAAATATTTCAATTTGGTCCTCAGATAAACCGAAATCCATTTTCAAATGGTGAAATTACCTCCCTAGTTCTTCCGCATTTTGAATGTTTGCATTTTGGGCTTGCCCCTTGGTCATATGACATGTTCAGTCCTCCTAGGCTTTCTTTGTTTTGTAATTACATCCCTGAATTTGCTTTTGTTTTTGTTTTATTTATTCCTTTTGCTTCTGCTTTTTTTTTTCATTTCAGTCCTCTTGTAGTTTCATTAATATCGTCAATATATCGTGTTTAAGCATGTTTTATTTTGTTTGTATATCAAGTTCATTGGTATTTTATTGCACATGCTTTTGTGATTATGTTTTTGGTATGTTCGATGTGCCCATTATGTGTTCTTATGTTTTTATTTCATGTTTTCATGTTTTATAATATCTGTTTAGTTGATCGTATTTTATCTCTATATTTTCGTTTGTTAGCTCATATCTTACATGTTTGATCGGTGCTTGTCTTGTTTATGTGTAGATAGCATGTTTTAGCATGGATTTTATGTTCATCTTTCTTTTTTGGTTATATGTTAGTGTGGTGTTTTTATCATATATAAATATCATGTTAATTTGCTGATGTAAATTATGTTATATGATAGAAGTCAAGTTTTAAATTTTTCTATATATTGGCATGTTGTTAGGTTGGTTTAGCATATTAGAATTAATTAGTTTAGTTTTGGAAATATGATCTTTTTGTATTTACATTTATAATTTTGTTTATCCATTATGGTATGTTATGTTATATTCAGGTTTCATATTATTTTTGTTTAAAAGTTTATAATTTTCTTTTTTTAATGTTTTTCATACCATGTTCATGTGAATGTTTTTTATATATTATTTCACTAAGTTTGCATAATGGAATATATAATGTCAATGCAGTGCCCTTTTATCCGAGCGCAAACGGGGCTAGTATCAGACGTAGTGATAGTGGTTGGGTGTTTGCTCTCGGATAACGGGGCCTTTAAAATTTACTCACAATTATAACCAAATTTTAAATTAATCATCACTTTAATCCGGAAAATCTAATATTAATAAAGCAGTAATTATTAAAGTACCAATTTTGGGCGGTGTGGGGATGCTAATCCTTCCCCATCCGTAACTGACTCCCGAACCCAACAGTTTAAAAAATCTCTGGTTTTACAGTGTCCAGCCTACCTAAGTGGCCGGTGACGACTCCAATTTCAAAACAAAATACAGTTTTTACAAAACCCCATGGAAGACATTATTTTCAAAACAAAAATAAAAATATCACTTTTTTAGCGAGAGGGACATCGCTACAGATGGCGACTCCGCTGGGGACATTTTTTGTTTTCAAAAAACAAATGAGAGTTGAGCTTTTTTCAAATAATTACCGCTTTATTAATATCGAAAATTCCAGATTAAAGTGACTATTAAACTAACATTCGGTTATAATTGTGCGTTTGTTTTAACGTATTTAAAATATGACATATAAACCCGTTTTAAGTGGGGGGAAACGCTAATGCTTTCGTGGAGATATCGTTCTCCCGTATGGGCCTAGCAAGTACCTTCGGGGCTCGAGTACCTTATGCTTTCGTAAGGATATCATTCCTTCGTAAGGGCATAAGCGAATGGGTCCCCCTGAATTAAACCCGGTTGAAAGGAGCCTATAATGGGTGATGATCGGGGGCCTTGCTACTCTTAGTATGGGACAACAAGGACAATTTGGGTACCTCCTAGAATCAAGACTGCATGTAGAGAATACATAGAAACCTACCCCTTTAGAGCTATGCAGATAACCTTAGGTTTTAGACGGGATAAATAGGGTTGCTTTGTGTGTTTATTTAATTCGTCCTTTTATTTATCTATTTATTAATTTTATCCGGTACTGACTTGTTTTCTTTTTTGCTTTTGCTTTTGCTTTGTTCATACATTATTGCATTTGCATTACATAAAGGTACTGGATCAAGTGGTTTACCCGATCAGAAAGTCTTTCACCATGAAAAAAAGGTATCTTAGGAAAGAAGAGCTTAATTTGTCAGTCAGGCATTGGTCAGAGGTTAATTAGAAGGCTCAAGGGGACAGTTTGTCGAGCGAACGCGTAGTAACAGGGTACACCTACGTAAGTCTCCAACAGAACAACTTATGGGATGTTCAAAGCATCTGGGAAGGATGGGACCAAAGACTACAAGACATGTTCTGCGTTAGTTATGGCGACATTGCACAACTGTTATACGTTCGGGTTAACCAGCCCCTGCTCCGAGCTATTTTTCAGTTATGGAATCCTGCCTTTTGCTGCTTCACCTTCAATAGACAGGACATGATGCCTACAGTAGAAGAATATACTGCCTTACTTAATCAGAAGAACGTTCAGGAAGATTAGATCTACGCGAAGCCTCTGAGGAATCAGAATTACACTTCAAAGCTCAAAACCTTTGCCGGAATGAGTGACGATTGGGTTAATGGCCTGAGTCAACTTCGAGGAGATAGTACAGTCTTTGCATGAGAGAGTATTCGAGACATCATACCTGCACATCCAAACGAGGGGAAGAAGATAGACCTATTTGCCTTGGGAATATATGGTTTGGTGATCTTCTCGAGAGCTCTTGGGAACATTGATGTAGCCATTCTAGACCTGTTTAAGCGTATGAAACGGAGAGCAAACCTAGTACCAGCGATCTTGGTCGAGACCTTTATTTCTTTAAATGCCAGTTAAAAGCATGAAGAAGAACGTTTTTAAGGATGTGCACAGCTGTTACAGGTATGGATTCAGAGCCACATGTGGAAGACACCGACGAGGGTCCTACCAGGGATATCCTTCCAAGGCTTTTCGCCCTTACGGGAGTACTTAGCAAAAGAGTGGCGAGAAAACTTGAAGACAGAGAGATGGTCCAGTTTCTTCAGAAATATTCAAGATGAAGACATAGTCTGGAGAGTCTTGTGGCTCGGTAGAGTTAATTACTTCTTGTACAGTTACGGTGATTACGACTGGTTGATGATGTTGGGTCTGCATGGCGGGATTGCTTGTGCTCCGCTTCTGGTGTCTCGACAGCTCGGATCACGGCAGTTTGTTTCCAATACCGCCAGATTGAGCCAAAGCGAATTTCCTTTCAAAGGTGAGTTCAAAGAAAAAGTTCAGACTATCATGAGGGCTTGGGACCATTGCTACCGGATCAGAGTGGAAGGAGACACCGAGCATATGACCACTCTAGACTACGATCTTTGGAGGCGTTTGAGAATTAATGACAAGATTCCTGAACCCGATCAGGGACCAGTTGTGTCACTTGAGGAGCTTACAAGGGTAGTACCGTCTTAAGCTGGTATTTTACGGAACGGACACGAAGAAATCAAGATGAAGATGGAAACCCAACAGACTCAGCATGCGGGTGAGCTTTATAAAGTGAGCTTAGAGGTCAACGAGCGGGATGGGATCATTAAGCAATTGAAGAAATTGAATACGGATTTGAGAGAGAAGAACGCTCTTTACCAGAAAGATACCATCCTACTCCAACCGAAAGTACAAAAGGCCAGCCGAAGTCAGTTCATAGTCGTGGAAAAGGAAAGAATGAATGGTATCCGTTTGGTGGAAGAAGAACGAGAGATCGGCAAGTGAGCGATCGAGAAATAGATAGAAAGTTGTAGGTTAGCTATCGAGGAGGAAAGGCGGTCTTTCAAGGAGGCCATCGACCAAGAAAAGGAAAGAACTAGGTAGGAGATCAGCAAAGGAAAACAAGCAGTCAGCTACGAAAGAGAGAACACCGCCGCCTGGAAAAGAAGGTCCATGGGTAGCAGGAATAGATTGTTAGAGATGCAAAAGTTGTACGATGACACCATCCAAAGCCTGAATCAGAGCCAAAGTCAGAATGTCGAGTTAGAGGGAAGATTGGCAGAATTAGAACACTCCTTTCAAACTTACCGTCAGAGGAATGGCTTTATCAAACTACAAGAAAGGGAGCGTGAAGTAGGCACGTTGCGAGCCCAGATTAAGTCGCTTGAAGCAACTATTTAGGATTATAGGGAAAGAATCATAGTATTCAAAGAAGCTGCAGCCGGAGAAGATAATTATTGGCAAAGAAGACTGTGTGATGCTGCCCGGATGGTGCAGGATAGGAGCCAATATTATGCGAACCTGATAGTGGACATACAGCGAGTCACAAGGCATGTAAGTGACTTAGCTGCCGAAGCCGAAGTACTCCGACCTTTCGTAGCCGCGGACATGGAAGAAGCACCCAGGTTCATCAAGATGCTCAGGGCTATTGGAAAATTAGGACATAGAGCTAGGGCTTATCTGTAGGACTCCGTGTTGTAATTAGGACTCTTTTGTATTAGGAACCCTCCTTTTGTAATATGAACTCTATTGTAATCTAGATCATTTAATTCTCGTGGAAGTAGTTCAAAAGGGTGATTACCAGTGGAATCAGTACCTTTACTTGCATACATTCCTGCATTGCATCATGACATTTGCATTATTATACATGCATTTATTACCTTTGCAATCATATTAATATTGTAAATATTGTGGCAGTGTGAAAATAGAAGTTAAGCCGCAATCATTCATCATCCATACCTTACCCGACTGCAAAGCAAGCTCATGGAAGACAGGATAATCAGTCTAGAGAAAGGAAAAAGAGATCTGGAAGCAAGATCTGATGAGGCCCAAAGAAGCCTCAGTGACCAGATTGCTTAATCACAAGCGTCGATAGTGTCCGACTTAACTACGTTGTTGGCTAAGAGCCTTGAAAAAAGAGTCGAAGGAGAAGTCGCTCAAGAGCCGGAAGGTACCCCAGCTCACAGTAAGGTTTAACCAGCTACGCCAAATCCGGCCAGAAGGGTATACATCGACCCTGCTGGGATGCCTGCTAATCTTCAGGTAGGGGCACCTGAGAATCCACCCCTTGACACAGAAGCACTCTACGAAGAGGAGGTGCCAGACCTGAACTTGGTCGAAAGGATCAAGACAGAGGTAGAGAAGAAATGGGATGAGAGGTTTCGCCTCATGGAAGAAAAATTTAAAGCCTTGCAAACTATGGAAGAATCGGGAGGTGATGCCAGTGACTTAAGTCTAGTATCCAACCTTGTCCTGCCACCAAAATTTAAAACAATGGAGTTTGACAAATACGATGGAACCACGTGTCTTTCCGCGCACGTGACAATGTATTGTCAGAAGATGGCGGCCTACCTCAAGGATGAGAAACTATTAATTCACTGTTTGCAGGACAGCCTGACTGGGGCAGCGCTGCGGTGGTATACCCAGTTGAGCCGAATAAACATTAAAACCTGGAAAGATCTTTCAAGAGCATTCATCGAGCAATACAAGCACATGACAAACATGACGCCCAATAGAATTATGTTAGAAAATATGGGGCAGAAGTCCAACGAAAGTCTGCGACAGTATGCTCAGAGGTGGCGGGAAGTGGCCGCCCAGATTCAGCCACCCCTCCCAGAACATGAAATTATGCCATTATTTGTTAATACTCTGAAGGGGACACTATTTGATCACCTCATTAATAACACAACACAGAGCTTTGCTGATTTAATTAGGACCGGGGAGTCCCTTGAATTGGCAATCAAGAGCGGTAGGATTGATAGCGAGGAAGGTTCTCGGAAGTACAACAAGAAGAATGAGGTGATCACTGCAGTACTTACACCGCCCCGAGAATTTTACAGTTTCGCAGCCGCAGACGTCTACTGGAAAGCATAAAACTCAAACCAAAGAAAGGAGAGAACCCTGAGAAAGGAGAAAGAGAGGCAAACTTTTACTCCACTACCCGTTTCGTACTCTGAGCTTTACTCGCAGTTGTACGAAGTAGATCTGGTCCGTCCATACTACGTTACTCCATTCAAACCGCCATTCCCGCCCTGGTATAACCCGAACGCGCATTGCGATTATCATGGCGGTGCCCCTGGTCATCCCACTGAGAACTGCCTTGCTTTCAAGAAGCTTGTGCAGAACCTAATTGATTCTGGGATACTGAAGTTTGAAGAACCAAGTATAGCTGCTAACCCATTGCCTAATCACGGAAATAGGGGAGTAAATGCTATTGAGGAGTGCTCTACCAGGAAAGTTAAGGAGAATGTGTCAGAAATCAAGTCACCTTTGCGGTGGATATTTCAGCAATTGTGTATGGCCCGCTTGATCGACAGGGGCATGGTAGTAGTACAGAAGGGATGTGGAGCGTACTGTGAATTCCATCAGGATGGAGGACACGACATCCAACAGTGCGGCGAGTTTAAGGGATTGGTGCAACAATTGATGAATGACAAGCAAATAGAGTTCTTCGAAGAGCCTACAGGAAGGAATGGGTCAGACGTACATATGACAGACAGCCCCAACATTAAATACGGGAGAGACATGCCTTTTGTCATCTCCTTCAGACCGGAGAGTGCAAGTTCATCCCAAGCATAAACTACTAAGGTGACTCCCAAGATCATCATCTCAGCACCATCCCTGGAACTATGCTGTAAATGTAACCATACCAGAAAAGCCAGAATCTGGTGAGATAAAAGAGCGGAAGGTTGAGCCTACACTGAAAGACGAGTAAGACAAGAGTGATGTGAATGTCGGTGAGGTGGGCCACTTCATGAAGAACGACAGATGTTACTCCTCAGAGACCTTGAAGGCTGCTGAAGCGGCCAAAGATAAAAGAAATGATACATCGGTTACCCCTGCGTAAATATTCGGAGAGGAACCACCCCCAAAGATAAATGAACCAGTAACCGAGGCCCAGGCCAAATAATTTCTAAAATTCCTGAGACATAGCGAGTACAGCGTAGTGGAACAACTACGAAAGCAACCGGAAAGGATTACAGTGCTAGAGTTGCTCTTGAGTTTAAAAAACACCGTGAGTCACTCTTAAAAGTGCTAAACCAGACTTTTGTACCCCATGACATTTCTGTATCAAAGTTGGACAGGATAATGGGGCATATCACCGTCTATAACCATATAACATTCAGTGATGATGAGATCCCTGAAGGAGGAATGGGGTCCACCAAAGCTCTTAACATCACGACCCAGTGCAAGGGGTATGTGTTACTGGGGGTATTAATTGACAACGGGTCAGCACTGAACGTACTACCTATGGTGACTCTACAAAAGCTACCAATAGATAATTCTCACCTAAAGCCCTGTCATAACTCCGTGAGAGCCTTTGATGGCATACAAAGAGGAACACAGGTAAAGATTGAGGTGCCTCTATTGATTGGGCCGACTGAGTACGTAGTCGACTTCGTGGTGATGGACATAAAACCATCATACAGCTGCTTATTAGAAAGGCCGTGGATCCACTTAGCAGGAGCCGTCCCATTATCACTACACCAGAAATTAAAATTCGTGATCAAAGGCAAGTTGGTCACAGTGGAGGCTGAGCAGGAGATTATTGCTTCGGTGACATCAGACGCCCCCTATATCCAAAATGATGAGGATGCCGCAGAATGCTCTTTTCGAGAATTAGAGCTGGTGAACACCACATTCGTCGCAGAATGTAATCAGATCCCCTGCCCCAGGTTATCTAATTGCACCAAGATGATCGTTGCTGAAACTCTGGGCAGAGGAGCCAAAGCAGGAAAAGGGTTAGGGAGAAGATTGCAAGGGAGCCTACGAGCCAAGAGCGTAATAACCAAGAAGGACCGCTTCAGGCTGGGTTACAAACCAAGTGCCCAGCAAAGAAAGGAAGAATACAAGAGAAAGAAAGAATAAAGAAGTGCCAGATTTAAGGGAGAGGACATTCCATGGAGACCAATGTCTTTCCCTAGTTTGAAAAACACTTTTGTCTCCGGAGGATTTTGCCGACCAGGACAGGAAGTCGAAGAAGCAATTAAGGAGAATGACATACTCAACGAGAAAGAAATGTTTAGTGAATCACTTGAGGGGATGTCCATCAACATGGTAGTTGGAAATGACCAAGTCAGCAGTGTGTTGACCAACATCCGCCCCTGCCGCCCCGGGGAAACTCTTGATAACTGGAGCCACATTGATCTACCTGTGGTTTTTAGGACTAGATCAGAGTAATGTTCCGAATCAACCTTTTTGTTTTTGCCCATAAACAATGGGGATCTTTTTTATAGGGCACCTATGTTAACTTGTTGTTTGAAATGAAAAGATACCTTCCCCGTTTTCTCAAATGGCAAACATCTCATTTATTTCATTCATTCATTATTCATATTCATTCACCTCATATAAAACCATTCTCTTCCCAATACATTCGTTCTCATTTAATGCAGGTCTCCCATAATTAACTGTATGAATGATGCCAAATCCAATCCCGAAGCAGATTTTGAATGCCTCGAGATCTCATCAGGAATCGAAGAAGAGGATGATGAGATAGAATGCGAGATCCCTGCAGAGCTAATGAGGATGATGGACAACGAAGAAAGACAAATCATGCCCTACCAAGAAGAAAAAGAAGTTTTAAACTTGTGGACTGCAGAAGAGAGAAAAGAAGTAAAAATCGGGACTACATTTTCCTCGGTAACCAGGCGCGATCTGATAGCCCTACTCCAGGAATTCAATGATGTTTTTGCCTGGACTTATCAAGATATGTCGGGTTTGAATACTGACATAGTGGTACACAAACTACCGACGAGGCCCGAATACAAACCAATACAACAAAAACTTCGGAGAATGAGACCGGACATGTTGTTAAAGATCAGAGAAGAGGTGAAAAAGCAGTTTGATGCTGGCTTCTTGGAGGTGGCCAAGTACCCTGAATAGGTTACAAACATCGTACCAGTACCGAAGAATGATGGGAAGGTCCTTATGTGTATAGATTATAGGGATCTTAACCGAGCTAGCCCTAAAGACAACTTCCTCTACCACATATTGAAACGCTGGTTGACAACACTACGGGACACTCATGGTTCTCATTCATGGACGGCTTCTCGGGGTACAACCAGATAAAGATGGACTCGAACGACGTGGAGAAAACCACATTCGTGACCATGTGGGGCACTTTTTGATACAAAGTGGTGCCTTTCGGGCTCAAGAACGCGGGAGCAAATTATCAAAGAGCGATGGTGACTCTTTTCAACGACATGATGCACAAGGAAATAGAGGTATACGTGGATGATATGAATGCTAAGTCCCGAACAGAAGAATAGTACCTACAGAACTTGAGAAAACTATTCTAAAGGCTACGAAAATACTAGCTGAAGCCTAACCCGGCCAAATACACATTTGTCGTTACATCCGAAAAACTCTTGGGGTTCGTGGTGAGTAGAAGAGGGATTGAGATCAATCCGGATAAGGTGAAAGCCATTCAGGATCTCCCACCGCCCTATACTCAGAAAGAAGTTCGTGGTTTCCTAGGGAGGCTAAATTATATCTCCCATTTCATCTCCTAGTTAACAGATAGGTGTGACCCAGTCTTCAGACTACTTAGAAAGAATAATCCCGGCGTCTAGGATGAGGAATGTTAAAAAGCCCTAGAGAAGATCAAAAGGTTCCTGACGAACGCTCCGATTTTAGTCGCACTGGTACCAGGTAGGCCTTTAATCCTCTACCTGACAGTCTTTGAGAATTCAATGGGTTGCGTATTGGGGCAACACAATGAGTCGGGGAGGAAGGAGTGAGCCATCTACTACCTAAGCAAAAAGTTCAATGATTGCGAAACGAAACCCGCCAATTCATAAGCTATGTTGTGCTTTAGTTTGGGCCACCAAAAGGCTTAGGCAGTACATGCTATACCATACGACATGGTTGATATCCAAGCTAGACCCCTTGAAGTTCCTAATGGAAGCACCAACACTAACATGGAGGATGGCCCGCTGGTAGATGCTCTTATCCGAATTCGACATTGTGTATGTAAGCCAGAAAGCCGTGAAGGGAAGCGCCATAGCGAACTTCCTAGCTAGTCGTGCTTCGGACGATTATGAGTCATTGAATTTTAATTTCCTGGATGAAGACTTGATGTGTATTACAACCGAGGAAGATATTTTAGATAACAACTTATGGAAGCTTTACTTTGATGGAGCCTCCAACGCCCTCGGACACGGGATAGGGGCCGTGTTGATTTCTAAAGAGAATGTCTACTATCCCTTCACTAGTAGACTAGAATTCTTCTGCACCAACAATATAGCCGAATATGAAGCCTGTGTTTAGGACTGAACGCAGCTATTGAAAGAAAGATTAAGGAACTTCGAGTATTCGAAGATTCATCCTTAGTGATTTACCAATTGCGTGGAGAATGGGAAACCAGGGATTCAAAGCTGGTCAAATATTATGAATTGATCCAAGAGCTCACCAAGGAGTTTGAAAAGATCAGTTTCAATTACCTTCCCAGAAAAGAAAATCAGATGGCAGAGGCCTTGGTAACCTTGGCTTCCATGTTCAAAGCAAACACGGGGGCAGAAATGAAGCCCATTGAGATGCAGACTTTTGAAAGGCCGGCTCATTGTTGTAATGTGCAAGAAGAGATTGATGGAAACTCGTGGTACTATGACATCTTGCAATAGGTCAACCTTCAAAAGTATCCCGAAAAGGCAAATGACAATGACAAAAAAACACTCAGAAAATGGCAGCGGGATACGTTCTGGATGGGGAGGTCCTATATAAAAGAAGCCATGATCAGACATTATTGAGATGTGTGGATGCCCGGGAGGCGATGGAGATTTTGGCGGAGGTACACGATGGTCTATGTGGGACGCACGCCAAAGGGTTGTCTATAGCCCGAAAAATTATGAGATATGGCTATTTCTGGTCGACCATGGAGGGAGATTGCATCGATTACGCCAGAAAATGCCACAAATGCCAAATTTATGCTGACAAGATCCACGCTCCTCTGTTACCTTTACACACCATGAATTCTCCGTGGCCTTTTGCAATATGGGGCATAGATGTCATTGGGCAGATTCACCCAAAGGCTTCCAGCGGGCACTATTTTATTTTGGTCGCCATAGACTACTTCACTAAATGGATGGAGGCAGCATCTTATGCCAACATCACAAGGACGACGGTTTGCAAATTCCTAAAGAATGAGATCATTTGTCGATACGATTTGCCAGAAATGATTATTACTGACAACGCTTCCAATCTGAATAATAAAATGATGACAGAGGTGTGCAACCAATTCAAGATAACACACCATAACTTCACAACCTATCACCCTAGGATGAACGGGGCAGTGGAAGCCGCAAACAAGAACATAAAGAAGATCATCGCAAAGACGATGAGTACCTATAAGGATTGGCACGAGAAGTCGTCATTCGCTCTTTTGCCTATAGGTCATCCGTTCGCACATCGACAGGGGCAACGCCCTATTCTTTAGTGTATGGAACCGAAGCAGTGCTCCCCATTGAGATTGAGATTCTGTCGCTCTGGGTCCTAAATGAAGTAAAATTGGAAGAATCTGAATGGGTGCAAGCCAGATTCGACCAGTTGAATCTCATCAAAGAAAAGAGGCTAAAAGCCATCTGCCATGGTCAAATGTACCAAAAACGGATGATGCGGGCATACAACAAGAAGGTGCACCTGAGAGAATTTAGAGAGGGGGATCTGGTGCTTAAGAAGATCCTCTCGATTCAAAAAGATTCTCGGGGAAAGTGGATGCCCAACTAGGAAGGGCCATACGTTGTTAAGAAGGCCTTTTCAAGAGGAGCCTTAATCTTAACCGAAATGGATGGAGATGAGTTGAAAAATCCTGTAAATTCTGATGCCGTTAAGAAATACTATATTTAAAAAAGAAAAAGAAGAAAAAAAGAAGAAAAAAAAAGAAAAAAAAAAAGAAAAAAAGAGGAAAAAGAAAAAAAAGAGGTAGAACGAAAACCTGAAAGGGCGTTTCAAAAAATGGAGAGCTGAGGGCGAAAACCCGAAAAATGGCGTCTTGAAGCAAAGGAAGGATCCGAGTCGAAAACTCGTAAAGGGCGACTCAGATAAATTGGGAAATGAGTCGTCCCCATGAGCCCCGTAAAGAAGAAGTTCCAGGAAAAGATTCTACTCCGGTTGAAAGGATCGTGCGTCATTCATACTGTGGATACTGTAAGGTTTTGCATTTCATGTTTGGTTTTTCCTTTTCCTCAAGTTTGCCATGACCTTCTCAAAATTGTTCCAAATCCTTAATCATAATAGAATCACATTTTTGAGCTTCCATTCCTTGTCTTCTTGTTATTTGCCATAAACATCATGCAAATAAGTTAACATAGGCTTATGATAAACAAGAGATTTCTGAGCATTACTGTGATCTAACCCTGAAGATGTAGGTGATTAGAAAATGATGTTAACCTTGCCCTCCAGCTGCCTACATGATGTATGTTGAAACAGGTTGAGCATAAGGTTTCGAGCACCAGGGTAAGATGACCAATGGCACATGCCCTGCTTGTTTAAAGAAAGTATTTGAGACAACAAGAGAGATTTCCCAAGTGAAAACCCGGAAGGGCACCTCAAAAAAACAAAAAACAAAAAAACAAAACAAAAAACAACAAAAAAGGAAAAAACAAAAAAACAAAAATCTCTAAGGTGAAAACCCGAAAGGGCACTTTAGAATCCCGAACCAGAAATTCAGAAAAAGAAAGGTTGGAATGGTTGAACTCGACAGTGAAATAGGGTATCGCCACTAGAAGAAAAAAAAGGAGAAAACAAGCAGCGTAGAGTCGAGATTGACTAATGGCCAAAACATACACACCAAGATATTGACACTCATGCATCACGAATAGTTAGACATCCCAAGGATTAGGAGCATGCTAACTCATTTGTCATAGCGTTTTGTCTTATTCTAGACAGGTATCTGCAGATTTAAAGAAGCGTCGGTAGCCATTTTGGCGTGAATCCCAAATGTGAAGATAGAGACTCTATATAGGAAGGGTCTATATTTTCAAGTGCCCGCAGCGAGAGGTTCTATATAGGAAGAATCCGCCGCTCCGAGGCTTCAAAAGCTGAAAGTTTTATATAGGAAGGGCTTGCAGCTCCAGGGTGTAGACTAGCAGTTCTATATAGGAAGAACTCTCAGCCGAAGGAATTCACCCATGATACATAAGGTTTTATATAAGGAAGACTCGTTGTGTTGAAGGCGAAGAGTCCTATATAGGAGGGCTCCGAGCTTTACTGTCTTAGAGTGAGAGGTCTATATAGGAAGAACCCGTAGCTCCGAGATTTCATAAACTAAAAGTTCCATATAGGAAGGACTGGCAGCTCTAGGGTTTGAAGACTAGCAGTTCTATATAGGAGGAACTATCAGTCGAAAAAATCCATCTGTGGCGTAAAAGGTTTTATATAGGAAAAACCTGTCGCGTTGAAGGCGGAGAGTTCTATATAGGAGGAACTCCGAGCTTTACCGTCTCAGAGTGAAAAGTTCTATATAGGAGGGACTCATAACTCGAAGCTTCAGAGTGAAGGGTTCTATATAAGAAGGGTTTGTAGCTCTAAGATCGAAAGGTGAATAAGTTCTATATAGAAGGAACTTAAGAACTCGAAGATTCGGCCGAGGAAAAGCAGAGAGTTCCAGAAGAACACGTGATTCTGAAGCTACCAACGGGGAAGTCGGATAAAAATGAGTGCTTATAATCTTTGCTTTGTTCTCGTTTCACAAGAACAAGCAAAGAGGGGCAACTGTAATCACTCATTTTTATCCGGTGTATAAGTATTGTGTTAATCTACTTTAGTTTATTAATTAATATATTATCATTGCATGTATACATATCATATTATATGTTCATTACTATAAGTGTGATTAATGTGTACGTAAACCATGTGTGTATAGTATATACGCATGTATGATTGTATTAATGTGTTGCATATATTAACGTTTTGCATGTATATTTTAATATGTATGGATGTATGCATACGTATGGATGCTTGCATGTGTATATTAATTTGTATGTACATATATTATATATGTGTGCGCATATGTTGTTATTATTACTACTGTTATTATTACTATTATTATTAATGATATTGGACTGGAATTTAAATAAGATAAAAAAATGTATATATATTAAAACCCAAATTAGTCCAAGTCCAAATTATATGAAACCCAAAATTAACATTTACATTGGGCCCAATTCGGCCCAAACCCTAACCCACATCCTAAAAACCCTAACCCACATCAGATAACGGAGCCCTAATGCCCCTTTTATTTCGCGCAGCTGCACAAGGGTCGTTGGATCAGATCTAGATCCAACGGCCACGGATGAAGCATAGAGACCCATCGTCTGCCGCGTGAAGACCATGCGCGAGCTGTTGGATTATCCACTCGCGCGTGTGAGACACGTACAAGGCCGACCATCTTCTCCAGGCCATGTGGCGTAATCCCGGGCCACTACATCATTTTCGAGGCCTCATCGCAGTCGTTTGATCTTCGATCAATCCTAGTCGTTGGATCAGATCTGATCCAACGGCCACAGATGCATCTGCCAAGAGATCACCTCCACCATGCCTCTGCCACGCCACCAGCCCCAACCACCGTACTCAGATACACCAAGAAACACAAGGAATACAAGCTATGTCAGTATCATTTCAAATCCAACAAAAATATATGTATTTTTTATAGTACTTTCTACTGAAACATCAGACAGGATATATGTATGAAAGGTTGTAAGAACAAAGGCATCAGTTGTAATCAGTTTTCAGAAATACAAAAAAAATAGAGTCGCCATTGGTAATACTTTTTTCTCTCTCATTTTATGCATGTATGTAAGTAAATAGCCAAAAAAAGGATAGAGTTTACCGGGAGAAAACCCTTCCCTGTTGGCGATAAACTCCAAGGAGTGAGCCACAAAAAAGGGTTTTCTTCTTTGTTTTTGTCTCGAAACGTCAGGGATCTGGGCTTCACGGTCTCAAAATATGAGTGTTTTGGTTCAGTCGTTTCAAAAGTAGAGATTTTTTGGTTTTTTTAGGGATGTTTAAACTAGGTTTTTGAGCTCTTCGAGCGTTGAAGGTGGTGGCCGGAGTAGCCGAACCACCGTCGGCCTCTATAACTGCGGCGGTTGAAGGGTTTGTGGGTTGCGTTTCTGGGAAAAGAGAGAGTTCTCTCTCTTTGGGTAAAAAAATGAAGGATAAGTGAATAAAGGGGCCGATTATCGGTTTTATAGAGGGGAGAAATAAAAGAAATTGGAAAATAATGTTATAAATCCCCCCGCGTTCTTGAGATTTACATTTCTGTCTCGCCGCATGGGACATATGCAGCCCCAGTCCCCCTCCTTTTTGAAAATATTTCAATTTGGTCCTCAGATAAACCAAAATCCATTTTCAAATGGTGAAATTACCTCTCTAGTCCTTCCGCGTTTTGAATGTTTGCACTTTGGGCTTGCCCCTTGGTCATATGACATGTTCAGTCCTCCTAGGCTTTCTTTGTTTTGTAATTACATCCCTGAATTTGCTGTTGTTTTTGTTTTATTTATTCCTTTTGCTTCTGTTTTTTTTTTCATTTCAGTCCTCTTGTAGTTTCATTAATATCGTTAATATATCGTGTTTAAGCGTGTTTTATTTTGTTTGTATATCAAGTTCATTGGTATTTTATTGCACATGCTTTTGTGATTATGTTTTTGGTATGTTCGCTGGGCCCATTGTGTGTTCTTATGTTTTTATTTCATGTTTTATAATATCTGTTTAGTTGATCGTATTTTATCTCTATATTTTCGTTTGTTAGCTCATATCTTACATGTTTGATTGGTGCTTGTCTAGTTTATGTGTAGATAGCATGTTTTAGCATGGATTTTATGTTCATCTTTCTTTTTTGGTTATATGTTAGTGTGGTGTTTTTATCATATTTAAATATCATGTTAATTTGTGGATGTAAATTATGTTATATGATAGAAGTCAAGTTTTAAATTTTTCTATATATTGGCATGTTGTTAGGTTGGTTTAGCATTACATTTCACGCATGTTATATATAATATATTTGTGGATCAAGCATATTAGAATTAATTAGTTTAGTTTTGGAAATATGATCTTTTTGCATTTACATTTATATTTTTGTTTATCCATTATGGTATGTTATGTTATATTCAGGTTTCATATTATTTTTGTTTAAAAGTTTATAATTTTCTTTTTTTATGTTTTTCATACCATGTTCATGTGAATGTTTTTTATATATTATTTCACTAAGTGTGCATAATGGAATATATAATGTCAATGCGGTGCCCTTCTATCCGAGCGCAAATGGGGCCAGTATCAGGCGTAGTGATAGTGGTTGGGCGTTTGCTCTCGGATAATGGGGCCTTTAAAATTTACTCGCAATTATAACCAAATTTTAAATTAATCGTCACTTTAATCCGGAAAATCTAATATTAATAAAGCGATAATTATTAAAGTACCAATTTTGGGCGGTGTGGGGTGCTAATCCTTCCCCATCCGTAACTGACTCCCGAACCCAACAGTTTTAAAAATCTCTGGTTTTACGGTGTCCGACCTACCTAAGTGGCCGGTGGCGACTCCAATTTCAAAACAATATACGATTTTTACAAAACCCCATGGAAGACATTATTTTCAAAACAAAAATAAAAATATCACTTTTTTAGCGAGAGGGACATCGCTACAATAATATTTTTAAAATGTACTATACATAGTTTTTTAATATAATACATGTCTTATATAATATAAATTTCTTTTGTACCGTGTATGTCATATAAAATTCCTAAATATATGATTTTTCTACAAATATAGATGATGTATTTTTATTATGGTATATGTTTTTGAAGTAAAATATTAATATTATTATAAATAAGGTTTTTCTTTAAATGCTAGTTTTATGTAATAAAAAGATTATAATATATATGTAATCTCCTTTTTAATATAATATATAGTTTTTGGAAGTGTATAATATATTTAGTTTTTTTTTAAAGGAAGCTATAATATTTATAGTTTTAAAGTTTGCAATATAATCTCAAATTGTATTTTGATAACATATGTATGGAAATGTTTTGGGTCTTAGGTTCTTGGGTTTAGTTTAATAGTTTGGACCTTTTGCTTTTGGGCTTAGATTGTAGGGCATAGTTAGTACCTTTTGGGCTCAAGTTAGGAATGGTCAAATTAATTTGAATAAATCGTGTGCTCGTCTTATAGGGGCACGATCCTAGAATTTAAGTTAGCCCTAGGTCTTTTATAATCTTAGTTAGATTAGAGTTCGGATTAATTTAGTGAATTTAAATTTATCATTGGCTTATTGGGGTAAATGTTAAATTCATTAAATTAATTGAACATTTCTTAATTACTTAGAAAAAAATCAATTTTAAGTTTAACTTACGATTTAGTTACCGTAAATTGGGTTTCTTAATCTTTTAAGCTAAATATGCAATTGGGCTATATATTAAATTGGGCCTTCTTTTTAAATGTTTACATTCATGCCCTTGTTTGTCATACCTTAATTGACATTCATATAATCTTTAATCTTAATTGCATCTCTAATTAACCTAAATCACAAAAGGGGAGGTATTTATTAATTCAAACATTTGTGTCGTAAAAGTCTGAGCTTAAAGGATGTTGACCAAATATTCGAATTAATTTTTACCATCCCGAGGTAAATGGATTAAAATTTAACAAGATCATCACATCATGTTTAAACGTTTGCATCATGCATAAAGGTGGCGTACGGAGGTCGAACCATGAATTAACACGACAGTCGGGCTTATTCGATGTCGGTTTAATCTATGGTATGATATGTCGTCAACCTTATCAATTAAATGTCTAATCAATTTGAGTCCACCAATTCGATAAGGCCCTTGCAATCAATGTTGATTTTTATCTAAGAACTTCAAATTAAATTCAACTTAAATTTCAATAACTTTCATTCTTTTAAGAGCAATAAATTTTCTGGTGCCGATCTCCGGGCGTGATGAGGGTGCTAAACCTTCCTCACACGTAACTAACTTCCAGACCCTTTCGCAACGAATATCTGGTTTTATGGTGTCCGGCCTACCTTACCCAAATGGCCGGTGGCGACTTCAAGTTTTCATCGTTTTTGAAAAATTAAAAGTTTTCAAAAGAAATTCTCATACTTCCAAAAGATTTTCATTTTTGGGATAATTAGTAGCCGACTTGTTTTCTAAACAAACGCCTTTAACGCGGCAAATTTCTTTTTTTAAAGAAAAGAAAAAAGGTCGCTACATAAATTCAGTTTGTTGTGATAAAAATCACTATTGTATAAGTATTTTGTATTGATCGGTTTAATCGATAAATAGACATCGAAAATGAATATCATTTTTAAAGATTATAAGAGTAACCTTAAATAAATAGTTCTTTTTAAAAGAAAAATACCGATGAAAATCAGAAAAAAAAAAAAAGAGAAAGATAATTTTCAGCATGTCAAATAATTATTTGAAGCGAAATAGGAGAGTTAAAATTGTAAAAAGGACGAGGTGGATACGAAAAAATCACAAAAAAATATCTTTTTGTTGTTTAAAACGGCTGATATTTTTTGTTTTAAAATAAAAAAAAGACAATAGCAAAATTAGTAGTTAAGTATTAATATTCGTTCGATTTGAACTAATACGCAGTGAAATGAACAATTATTCTTTTAATAAGTTAACAAATATAAAATTAAAAAGTATTTTGATACATAAAATTGTGTAGAGTTTACACAAGCCGATTTTAGGGTTTAGAAATTTAGGTTGTGGTTTAGGTTTAGGGATTTAGGTAGTATGGTGTAGAATTTAAGGTTTATGGTTAAAATTTAGGCTTTAGGGTGTTAGTGGTAGGGATTCATGTTTTAAATTTTATAGTTTAAATATCAAGGTTGTATAATTTTTTTTACGAAACTTGTGTACCAAAATATAACCCTATTAAATTTATTAAAATATTAATGAACTCATAACACGCCACTAATATAAGGTCCAGTTGAATTTCATTATAAATCAACAATGTAATCAATATACATTAGGATGTTAATAAGCACTTTAGAAAAACAGTTGCGTTCATAAAAGATGATTAATCCTTCACACTTATGTGATCTCATCAAGTTCATCTCAATATAGATCACTCGGATCGAAGCTAAGAAATCATTAAGAGTATTTAACAAATTAATCTTTTAATTTAAAATTTGATGAATTTATTATGTCCATCCCAATTAGAACCACATTAATTCTAAATATGAATTCCTTGTGAGCATTTAATAGCTCATTATCCAACTTCAGTGAATTCATCAAGTTGTTTTAGAGGACCACCCAATCCTAAAATATGAATTTATTAAGAGCAAAAGTACTTAATATGACACAAGGGAGGTTTTGTTGTTATTTTAAGGCTTGCTTGGAGCTCGTTTTTCTTACTTTGTTTAGACAGAAAGAAACTGCAGACTTTTCAAGAATGCTTGGAATGATTGCTCATCGACTCTGCAATCTATTCGTGAGGTTGTACAGTGCAGATTGGCGGGGAAGAACATTGATAGGACTGATTTGATTAATTTACAATTATGTCGTTATTGGGGTATATATGTATTTGTGTTTATTTTTGCTGTTTACAGTTGAACTGTATATGTATTCTGTCACGGGGCCATTACCCTCTTTCCAAAAGACATGTCTGATAGGATGTGCAGCGCCACCGTATTTATATTCCAAGACCTCCCTTTTACTTTCTGATGTGGGATTAATGACCCCGCCTCTTCTCAGGCGTGACATTCTCCCCCACTCAACCTCGTGACGCCCTCGTCACGAGCTTCCGCTCTCGTGATGGGCCACCTTGTCACAGTTGTCCACTCTGCCTACCCCACTCATGGGCGCTCGGCCCACCCTGCCTACCTCACTCATGGGCGCTCGGCGTGAAATCGGGCAGTCAAAGGGTCGCTCTGATACCACTTGTCACGGGACCATTACCTTCTTCCCAAAAGACATGTCTGATAGGATGTGCAGCGCCACCGTATTTATATCCCAAGACCTCCTTTTTACTTTCCGATGTGAGATTAATGACCCCGCCTCTTCTCAGGCGTGACAATTCTCTGTAGCAGACTCTACTTCTTGGATAATAAAATTAAATTGTCACAAAAAAAATTCAATCTGATAAGCTTACATAGTATTCTATAGGGATAAGTTGAAATATGTATAAAATGAGTTTTCTATGATTTTGTTCGATTGCACAGAACCTAAAATACTAGAATGGGTATTCACTATGAATTTAAAGGCTCATCCCTTGACAAGTGAGGAATCTAAAAAAATATTATAGTTGGACTAATATAACTACAACAAGAATTTGACTCAAGCACAAAGAATTTGATATGATCTATACTTTATGAATCTTTCTAATTTCGTCTCGCAACAATCAGTTCTGGTGTGATTTCACTTTATGTAACTGACCGAAAACCACTAGTTTATGCCCCAAACCTCCCATAATAACTCCCACACCAGCCCCCAGAAAACATGACTTATGTTGGGTTGCATGTTTGGCTTATAACTGATGGTCGTATTATTTAACATGTATGTATTAAAGTAGGTACAAATAACTATGAGTTTGGTAGAAGTGATATTTAATATGTAGTGTTATTTAATACGTAAATTTGGTGGTATTTATTACCGAGGTAGAGGTAATACTTATTCAACACATTAGTTTTACATTAGTTTTGTGATAATTCTAGATTAATTTTTTTAATTATCCTCTCATATTATTTTTCACGTATTTACATCGTTGTAAATGCGCTCACTATTTTTTCACGTATTTACGTCGTTGTAAATGCATTCGTTATTTTTTCACGTATTTATATTGTTGTAAATACGTTCACTATTTTTCACGTATTTTCATCAATGTCAACACGTTCACTATTTTTTTACGTATTAACAATGTGTTTAAAAAATAATACAATAATCAATGTTATAATAAGGGGAAAATATGAAATTAGCGAATTATCCAAAAAATATGAAGATAAAGTTTTAAGGGTAAAGAGGTACATTCATACATAACACTTATATTTTATCACAAATTTCAACAACTAAAACACCTAATAACAACTATCATTCATCAATCTTTTTTACACACGAGTATTATTTAATACAATACACCTTTTTACATTCACTGTACGGTATGTACCAAATGAGGTGTTTTATAAATAAAACCGTATGAACTTAACCCTACTTTTCTCTACAACGAAAGCACCGCATCCTCCTTTGCTTTTGCTTCTCTAACCAGTGGTCGACTATCAATTTTAATATTGATTGTCGACCATTGGGTTTAATATTTTATTGTTTTCTTTCTCTTTTAATATTTTAATAAGAATTGTTGTCCTTGTGACATGTTTTTCTTTGCTTTTATGGCACGTTTTTTTATTTATTTTTGTGGTTCGTTTCATCTGTCGTTTGGCATGATTTCTGCATACCTTAGCGGTCGTTTGGTACTCGTACAAAGATCTTCACGGCACTAGTTTCTGATTTTGATTCTGTCGATGGTCATAAAAAGATAGATCCTCACTCGATTGATGGTTGTTTGTCGATGTAATCAGACCTAGGTAGCGGAACATTCTGCTTGATAGTATGGTTCGCTCACCACTCCTTTTTCATCTCGTAAAGCGTCTTGATTGGATAGAGACAAGGAGATTCATGAAGGTTTTTGGATTTTAATGGTATGCTAATCTCGATGGAAGTGTTTGCTTTTATTTGCAATATTGTATGAGATTTTAGTGAATTAGTCCCTTTTTTTCTCTTTTTGATGCATTATATCTGTAATATCTTTCATAGTGATTAATAAAATCCAGATGTTATTATTAAAAAAACCGTATGAACTTCGGTTCACTTGCTATAAATGTTTTACAATAGAAACTCACCCAATAAAATCTTAATAATGGTTATATATATTTTATACTTGATCCTATTTTTTTAATTATAGTTTAAGTTTACGAATCAAGATTGTAGCGAGTGTGTAGACATTCTCTAGAGCAAGTGGTTAAAACTCTCAGTTGACACCTCCATCTCCTAGGTTGTACATAGGGGTGTAAATGAGCTGAGTCGAGCTCGAGTAGTGCTAAGCTCGACTCGGCTCCTTAAAATTTCGAGTCGACTTCGAGCTCAAGTAATTTTTAATGAGCATGAAAAATCTGATCTCGACTCGGCTCGTTAAGAATTCGAGTCGAGTTCAAACTTAATTCGAGCCTAATCGAGTCAAGTGTTGACCTATTTTTGACCGTGTCGGACTCGAGTAGCTCGCCATCTGTTACGTCTCATTTAAAGCCCTATCAAGAAAAAACTTTGATACACAAGTTGTGTAAACTCAAGCTTGTTAATTTTAGGGTTTAGGGTGTTAGTTTAGGGTTTAGAGGTTTAGGTTGTTGGTTTAGAATTTAGGATTTAGATTTTAGGGTTTAAGAATTTATGTTTAGAGTTTATATTTTAGGGTTTTAAGTTTAGGAATTTAGATTTTAAATTATAAAAAATAAAATATTTAATATATTATATTTTCGAGTAGCTCTCGAGCTTTACGAGTCGTGTATCAAGTAATTCGACTCGGCTCGTTAAAAACTCGAGCCGAGTTCGAGCTTGAGTCGAGTCCAATCGAGTCGAACTTTGACCGAGCTTTGACCGAGTCGAGCTCGAGTAGCTCGCGGTCTGTCTCGTCTCATTTACTGCCCTAGTTGTGAGTTCTAGATTCAATAAGAGCAAATTTTCCCTTCTCCTCTTTTAAGTAGGAATTATTCAAAAAAAATTGTAATGGGTAGCCCTCACTTACTCAATTGGGGTCAGCCTCTATCTATTTGTATTTTCATTTGAAACATAAAAAGAGCATTTTTTTTATAAATTTAAGAAATACCCATTTTAGTTTTCCTTCTTGATTTCTCAAATTTCGTCAGTTTTTTTTTATAAAATTTACCTATTCAATTAGTGGATCCATCTTGGGTTTTGTGCACATCCATGTTTCTGGAACTTTTAGAACGAAATAAATTGATTGTTTCAGTTAAGTACCTGGGGAACAAGCTTCAGTTTGTTCCAAAATACATTCTTTTCTTATTGTTTAGTGTAAGATTGTAGATTGATTACAATTTTTATAGCTACCGGTGATGAAGTATTTTGGGGCTTCTGCATAAGGTGTTGGGCTATGAAGATGAGTTCTTTGCTTTGCTGATGTTGGTTTATTACTTAAATCTCTTTTCTACGTATTTTTGCTCGGCATTTATTTGAATCTTCCTATTTCCACATTCTAGACAGTGTTTTTTGTACCCAAGTTTTAGTTTTCATCCAAATTACATGTGTTCTTCTAAACTTTATTGCTCACTCTGATTTCACTCGTTTTGTACATTGTGTTTGATTTGTGTCTCTGTGAACTATGGATCTCTTTTTGTTGCTTCTCTAGGAAATATAATGTAATCTTTGACAGTAGTGAAGGTGTTAGATATGTCATCTATAATTGTTCTTTCCGTTCACCCATTGAAATTGTATGGTGTAGGACAATAAGCAGAGACGGAGTCGTGTATGGAATCTTGTGGAAATTTCAAGGCTTGACTTTGCTCCATGATCTCACTTGTTCAAAATGAGTTGTAGGCAGCAGACCATCAATTAGTTCTAGCATACAGTAAAAAAAAAAATTGGATACTTTTTAGAACATCAATGAAGCTTAGAACTGACTAGCTTGTTTGTGGAAGGAGGTACCAAGTTTAACCGGAGAATGAACGGGCGAGTCTTAGTCACCTTTGAAAAGATCGATTTGCATGCATTGCATTACATGATGTTATTTTCTCTCTTCAACGGAATCTTTTCATGTCTAATTTTTGATGTTTTTACTTTTCGCACTTAGAGAACACGTTGAGCATATCAGCTCACCCCTTTTAGTTCTTTTCTCTACGTATACTCTATAACGCTAGGCTTCAGTTTTATACCGGAAAGATCGACTCGTCGTATTTTCTCATATATTATCGTACAGTTTTACGGACTTTTATACTATGATTAAGATTTTATGTTGATTTTGAACTTATGTATCTCGGGCCATGGACTCTTTTATTATTGAGACTATTTTTTTTTTTGAACTCATTTTGACATTCATAGACAGATTTGATACTTTTTGGAACAAAATATTTGATATTTTTAATAAATAAATGAAGAATATTTTAATCTTTTGAATGCTTCGAATAATCATTAATATCAATATTATTTTATTAATTATTTTACTGAGTTAAAAAGTTCGATTGTTCTTAAATTGCTCTTCCAACATTAGTGATAAACTTTAATATATCTAATTCATATTTAAGGCTTTTAAAGTCAATAATAAGAACAACAATCAATCGGGAGGATCAGCCGATAATAGATCAATTAATATTAGATCACTTAAGTAAGATTAAAAGTTCGATTTTTGGTAAATGATCGAACCCCTAACAGTCAGTAAAGGGTCGAACCCCAATAATAAACTTTTGCATTCGGATTAACAGCGGTAAAACTTGGAAATGTAGTTTGAGGGGCCAACATAATTTTTTTTAAATGAAAGGTTTAAAATGATTTTTTCAAAAAAAAACAAATGATTTAATTTACATTTTTCAAAAATTTGAGGTCTAATTAGAACTTTTGAAATTTTGAGAGGTTTAATGAGAATTTTTAAAAATTATGGGGATTTAATTAAAAATATTTAAAAATTATGAAGTTCAATATGAATTTTTTTAAAAATTTGTGGGGGTCAAAATTAAATTATTGAAAATTTAAGGGATTAAATTATAAATTTTTAAAAGTTTAGAGGTGTAGCCCCACTGTTCTCCAGCACGTTCTGCCTATGTGGATTAGTCATTCAATGGGATGAAAATTAATGGTTAAACCAATAAAAAGTTAGTCATTCAATGGGTTAAAAATTAATGGTTAAACCAATAAAAAAGTCAATAACAAGGGCGAATTATGAAATTTTGAACAATATAATCTTAGAGATTTGATTATAAAATCTGAGCCAGATATAAGGATTACAAATTATATAAATTATTTTGGGTAAAGTGCATAAATGGTCACTAAATTATGTCAAATATATACAATGGTCACCAAAATTTCAAAAGTTACATAATGGGCGTTAAACTTTAGTTATTGTTGTAAAATGGTCATTGAACTGTTAATAGTAGTGAATGACATGAAAATTACAAAAATTTGAATAATAACACATTTAATCCTTCATATTTACACATCCAATCAATTTAATCCTAATTTAACCCTCATTATTGATGTTTAAATTTATTGAATGTGTAAATAATGAGGGTTAACTTTGTTCTTATACAAAATTTTTGTAACTGTAATATCACCCAGTTAACAGCTCAGTAATCATTTTGAAACAAAAGCTAAAGTTTAATGTCTATTATGTAACGTTTGAAAGTTTAGAGACTATTTTGTATTTTTTGAGATAGTTTAGTGACCATTTGTATACTTTACCCATTATTTTTTATTTTCATATACAGATAGCAGACCCACTGCCATCGCCTTTAGTTCCGCCTCCGCCGTCGTTCTTAACTTCGCCGTCGTTGATCCTCTACGATCAAGAAAGCCATTGAAATCTTCCTTAGCCCAGCAACCCAAACGCTAAACCCACACAATCCCCATTGAAATCCGTTCTCCCTAATCAAACCATCCCTTGAATCAATCCTGTAACTATTCACCCAAAAAAATAAATAAAAAAGGCTATAAAAACTTGTTTAGTAACAAAGTAAAATCAAAGGAAAGCCTTAATAGAACCACAAAGAAAAACAATCTTCCATTCTTTCTTTAAGTAACCATAAAAGAAACATAATTTTATAGTTCAAAAAACTAATAAAGAAAAGGACAAATTACAAAAATCATCATTGAATTTTGCTCTCTGACTTATTTTGGTCATAAAACTTTTAAAACGATCAATTTACTCACTGAATTTTACATATTGACCTATTTTGGTCTCGTTAAATAATTAATGGTGTTATAACATGGGACATGGAACCAAAACGACGTCGTTTTGGGAAAGCTTAATTTGCATCAAACCGTTTTATATCCCTAGCCGTTGTCGGCCTTTTCAACGTTGTCGTCGTCGCTCCGATATCCTTTTTTGTCCGCCGTCACCACCAATTTGAGGATGAAATTGGAATATTCAAAAAGTTTAGGGACCAATTTAAAATGAATGTCATTGTTTAGGGATGAAAATGGAACATTCAAAAGTTTGGGGATCAGTTTAGAATGAACGCCATAATTTGAGGGTAAAATAGAAACATGTAAAAGTTTAGAGATTAATTTAAAATGAGGGTCATAGTTTGGGGACGTGTGCTGCGATTAACTCTATAAAGTAAGGTTTTGATTTTTTGAGCGATTCCCAAACCAAGATGTACTCAAAGTTATTATTCGATGGTGCATCTTTTACAATGAAGGAAAAAAGTTAAATATATACATTTACACCTATACCATAATATAAAAGCAATAATCCACTAATATTCCCTTGTATTCCTTTAGGTCATGGGTTCTAGACTTACTAGGAATACTCATTCCTTCCCCTAGAGTCTCATTTCTCCTCCCCTCTAGAAAATTAGGATTTGTAAAAAGAAAAAAACAATAATCCACTAATGGGATTGCAACAACACAAATGCAACTTTCTTTAAATCACTAAATTTTAGTAATTTTTTTAAAATTAATCCTATAAAGTAAGGTTTTAGCTTTTTTCGGGCAATATTCAAACTAAGGTTGCGTTCACTAAAAAAAATCCATTGTCCGTCAGTCTCCAACGACCGTTTGGGCAGAAAAGTTGAATTTTTCAACTGCAGGGAAACACCCGTTTGGGCGCTAAATTTGGCTGAGAAACGCCTGAAACGCGCATTGCTTGTACTTGTTCAACATTGCTTCTTCAATTGACGCTCCAACGACAGTTGGAGAAGCACTACTGAAAGGGGCCTAAGATTTACTCAAAGTCATTATTCGATGGTGCATGTAACATCCCAAAAAAACCGGTCTAATCGAAATTGGGTTCCAGCGATCGGAAACCCTACATCGAAAGAGTTTAAATCTTGCATTGGAAATAGTCGTATGGTCCATTTCATTGGCAATGGACTCTAATTGAGTCCAATTATTAGATAAAGGATCTTATTGAAACAATTGAATGTTGAAAGTGAGCTAGGTGTATCGATATAATAGGTCATGTATCGATACAGTCCAACGGTTTTTAACTAACTTATCGAACTTTGACCAGCCGTATCGACACGGCCATAAGGTGTATCGATACAGGTACCTATTAAAGACTATTTAATGACCAATTTGTAAAGACTGAAACTTGAGGGAAAAAATATAAAGTTTGGAAAGTTGAAGTGTTAATCTTGCAATTAACCCCTCCTTAAGCCTAGTCATCCCTATGTGGAATGCCCAAATGAAATTCTTTCAATTGAAGGAAAGCTTTGTTTGCTAAAGATTAAAAGTAATAAAGAAAAGAAGGGAAAAACACTTACCGGTTAGATAAGCAATATACCTATCTTTATCTTCTTTCTTTAGCAAATTAAGCACACGTCTCCATTTTTAATGGTGGCAAGCTTAAGCTTTCTTTAAATCATCAGTTCTATCGAATAGTTATTGTTTAGGTAAGTAGAAACCCATAATTTATCATCATTTCCATGGACTATTGAATGCCTAAATTCAAGTAGTAATTCCCCAAGTTAAACTCTTGCTTTCCAAAGCTTTAATCTATGAACCTATCCAATAGCTAATAGCTATTCTAAGCTTAGAGTATCGATATTGCTATATTGATTGTAATGATCTCCTATTGATTTTCCCTAGCTCAAGAATTGGAGGAAGCTAACCCATCAACTCCAACAAGGGCTAGGAATAAGGGAATTGCAATCTGAGAGCCATAGAAGCTTTGAAAGTGAGGTGAGTATAGTCGGAGTCTCGAGAGTTGGCTAGGTGTCATCTCGAATCATTGATTATTGATTTGCTAATCATTATATTGAAGGATTTTGCATAAAATATTATCGAAAGCCATAATTGGTAAGTAAGGATAAGCATTGCCTTGAAACCATGTCCAAAGCATCATTGTCATTGCCATTGAATCATTGTTACTTAGAGTTATTGATTATTGGATATTGAATATTGCATATAGCTATTGAAACATTGATATATGCCTATTGCTATTGAATTACCGTATTGAAACATTGCTATTGAATTACCGTATTGGAACATTGCTATTGAAATACCATTATTGAACTATTGATTATTGAATCTTGGATACAATTGACATGCCATAGAATTCATGAGCTCATTGGTACGGGTAGGCTACGGCCTTTATTGTGGTGCGACGGAGGGACGTTATATTTTGGTCATATTGGTGCCGCGAAGGGATTGCCTAGACCATTATTGACTTTAGTGCGGAAGTGGAATTCGTGTATCCATATACCGTATATCGATCCAAGGAAAACATTGATTATTGTTATTGGTTGTTGTTATGAGTCATTGCTATTGAGTATTGTTTCCATGTTGATTGTTGCTATTATTGAATATAGATATGAAATACATGTTCATGTCATAATGCCATTAGTGATATTGAAGCATACTACACATTGATTATTGTCATTGAGAAGTGATATTCCATAGTTCTCTATTGAAATACATGTTCTTGTTGTTGCTACCATTGAAAGTATTGAAGCATGTTGAAATTGCATACCATGCTCATTTGTTGTTTATGGCTACCTCACTTAGACTATATATGTCTAATGCATTCATCTTCCATACATTTCAGGTTAAGAGGTATATTGGTTCAAGATCAGAGCTAGTTGGGAGTTTGGCAAGTCACTAGAAGCTTAAAGTAATGTACTTTGTCCTTATGAACTCCTAGAATGGTGGCAAAGTAGTTAAACTAGTTGTTTATGGTCTTTTGTCTATGTGTGTACTGCCTATGTTGTGTAAAGGTCTTAGAGGCCCTAAATAGCATTTTGGTTTGTTTAAAATGGCTTAATGTGCATGTTTGGCTTAAGTTAATTCCGTTATAAGTCATTGAGCATAGTATTGAAACTTTGCATATTGATCACTGAAACTTGGTAAGTCTAAATGGATGGGTAAATGACATCGGATTAATATGAGATTTTGCAGGGTGGTTAGTTATGGATTGAATTTCATTGCTGCATGGTTAAATTCTGATAAGGACCCCTAATTTCTAAAAAAATCAGTTTAGTCCCTAAAGGTGATTAAACTTTAAAATTGGTCCTAAATCTGATTAATATCGTTCCATATCAATTCATTGACCTAGCTTGTAGCCATAGCATCTTATTGCATACCCTAACATTGAATTTTGAATGAAATCGTTGTACCGTTCATTGTATTATTTTCCGATAACGCTTTCCGACCTGATTTTCTACCAGATCGGGAATGGGGTGTTAAAGTGCATCTCTATCATTCAAGAAAAAGAGTAAAGAAAGGTTTTTTTTTAAAGCAACACCTCGTATTATTTAGCATTATCAATCTTCCTTATTTCCAAAGGGATCGAAACTATAGCAAGCTTTTACAAGGAGTGTACATTTATCTATCATACAATCATGTATAACACATGTAATAAGTCATTCATTAAATCCTCTTTTTTTATATTTACTCAAACAACCGAAAGTTGTCTTAGGGGCCTTGATTAGATACTAGCCTAGAAACAATCTTCATTCGAAGCATATAACAAGCAATAGTAGGTTTTACCATTGAAACATTTCTTTCCATGGATTCAAGAACATTCAAAGGTACCGTGGTACCAACAAGGGACCGTAGTCCACAACAAGCTAAGCTCAGAAACTTTGGCATGCCAAACAAGCTAGGACCAATACTAATCAAGGCTTAATTCCAATTCTTATTTCGTTTATTTCATACTAATTCAACAAGCAATCCATATATTTGCAATATGCTATCTTAGGCATGGTAAAATTATACACATTTGTCTTAAGCTTGATCTTACTAAACAATCACCAACTTACCTTGGTGTACTTACCTTTTTGGCTCAATTTTAATCGAAACATACAAAGGCACCTAGGCCTTAGATAACAGTTCACCAAATCTTGAATTTAGAGTTAATCTATAAGCAAGCAAATGCAAGCACACTCACAGATTTGTAGAGCTAATTTTGATCCTTTATCACAACTCCCTTCAATCTTTCATCAACTGGCTCGAACCCCTCTTTGTCTAGATAAGAAAATACGATACGATAGATACATATATATATATATATCAGAATTCATTCTACTTAATATAACTATTGTAATATAAACATTACCTAAAATATTCTTTGTTCATAGTATTAAACTTTTTATTCATTACAGCTTAAAAAATAGTTCATTACTCCGTTCGAATCTACCTCAATGTCACTAATTTTCATAATAGTCCAGGGCAGATTTGATTCCCCTGTTTCCCATCGATTTATACAGCCCTTTTCTAACACTATTTAGCATACTTTAAGTCATCTAAATTTTACTATAACAATCCTAAATCACTCAATTTCCATAACAGCCTGATTCGGAAACAATATTGAGCAGAACAACATCTAAAATCTCTAATTTAAAGCTATACAACAAGCATGTACTCAAAACATGAATTTTCAGCCTTATGAGCTAACCTAAATGATTCAGTTTGTCATGTTCTCAACCAATTCATGCTAATTCAAGTTTCAACTAGCTAAATCTTCTATTCTACATCAACCTATCCAAACAAAATTCTCCTATCAAGCCTACTTCCAAAACAACACCCGAATTACAAGCAACCTCTTCAAATTAAGATCAAAACAAGAATTTAGTAAGGAACTTACAATTACTTGATCATGCAGTAAATTTAAACCCCAACTTGCAATTGAATTTTCAAGCATTCACCCCCTCTAGACCGAAAACTTTCATTCTTCCTCTCTCTCCGCTCACATTTCAGTTACAAGGAAAGAATGAAAAAGAAATTGGCTATATATTTGTCTTCAAATTGAAAGGAATTAAACCACACGTGGACACCTTCACCATCTAACACGTCATTAATCCCCTTTTAATTATACTAGTTACCATGCAAGCATTCACATTTACAATATACTCAAATGGTCCTTTCTATAATTACCCCCTATTTCATTTGATTCAGTTCGGTCATTAAAGTCACATTCTAGCCATTTAATCAAGTCTTCAATTTTTTTTGACAAGGTTCAGGATGTTACAAATCCTTCCCCCTTAAGGAAAATCGTCCCCGAATTTACCTGAGGAAATCAAGTGTGGGTATTGATCTTTCATGGTTGATTCAGGTTCCTAAGTAGCTTTATGACCTCTATGATTATTCCACAATACTTTAACAAGGGAGATGGTTTTATTTCGGAGCTTCCTATCTTCCTGATCAATAATTTGAATAGGTTATTCATCATAAGTTAAATTGGAGTTCTACTCTACTTCATTAGGCTCGAGAATGTGAGATGGATCTGACCGGTAGCGGCGTAACATAGACATATGAAATACATTGTGTATTTTGTTGAATTCTTCTGGTAAGGCTAGTCGATAAGCAATGAGGCATATTATTTCTACTATTTCGAATGGTCCGATAAAACGGGGACTGAGTTTGCCATTTTTCCCGAATCTGAAGATCTTTTTCCATGGTGATACTTTAAGAAACACTCTATCTCCCACTTGATATTGAATGCCCCTTCTCTTACGATCAGCATAAGCTTTTTGCCGGTCGAAAGCTTCCTTTAGTCGATTACATATGACTCGTATATGCTCTTCTATTTCACAAAGTAGTTCCGGCCCTAAAGCTTTGTTCTCACCCAACTCCGACCAGCACAAAGGGGCGAGAATTCAGCTAGGGGCGAGATTTTCTCCCAACTCTTGCCAAAATCAAGTATGCAAGCTCTAAGCATATCCTCCAGAACTTGAATGATTCTTTCAGACTGACTATCTATTTTGGGGTGAAAGGCCGTACTTAGATTGATTTTAGACCCGATAGCTTTATGTAGGGACTTCCAAAATCTAGAGTCTCGGTCAGAGATAATGGAAACATGAATGCCTTGAAGTCTTATTATCTCCCAAATGTATAACTCTACTAATTGTTCCAAACTCATGTTCTTTCGAACGGGGAGGAAGTGAGCTGGCTTTGAAAATCTGTACACAATCACCCAAATGGCATTGTTTTTCTTTGGGGACAAAGGTAATCCACTAACAAAATCCATCGTGATTTGCTCCCATTTCCATTGAGGTATTTCAATAGGTTGCAACAAACCCGAAGGAACTTGGTGTTCGGCTTTTACTTTTTGACAAACTAAGCATTTAGATACAAAGTCCGTAATAGCGGATTTTATTCTCGGCCACCAATACAAGTCTTTGAGATCTTTATACATCTTCACAGATCCCAGATTATTGAAAAAGGGTTGTTGTGGGCTTCTTGCAAAATTTCTTTTCTCAAGGCAGAAACATTAGGAACACATACTTTATTTAGGAAATAGAGTAATCCATCATCTCTTAAAGAGAAATCTGATTCGGTACCATTCTTAAGTTTGAGCTCAATTTCTTGTAATTCAGGATCCGATTGTTGAAGTAATCGAATTCTAGGAACAAGGTCTGGTTGAATTCGAATGGTGGCCATTGATCCTTGCTTTTTGGATACTCGAAAATGAGCGTTTATAGAGTTTGAAGCTACAAAATGGTAAGTCAAGTTTTTAGCAATAGGTTATTTCAATCTTTCAAACAGAAGGAAATGAAATAGTTTGTTCGAAAGTTACCACTAAAATGTTGTCGACTGAGTGCATCATCCATGACATTGGGTTTGCCCGGGGTGATAATCTATGACCAAATCATAGTCTTTTAGCAATTCAATCCATCTTCGTTGTTGAAGATTGAGCTCTTTTTGAGTTAGGAGGTATTTCAAACTTTTATGGTTAGTAAACAAATAACATTTCTCTCCATATAAATAGTGCCTCCATATCTTCAAAGCAAAGATTACTCTAGCTAACTCGAGATCGTGTGTTGGATAGTTGAGCTCGTGAGATTTTAACTGTCGAGAAGCATAAGCTACAACCTTGCTGTCTTGCATAAGAACGCAGCTCCCAAGTGAGATGCATCACTAAATACGGTAAATCCTTTTCCCGATTCTGGTTAAGTCAAAACCGGAGCTCGAGTAAGTATTTCCTTCAATTGGTCAAAACTTCTTTGTTGTTTTTTTGACCAAACAAATGGTGTTTCCTTACGAAGCAATTTGGTTAAGGGAATGACAATGATAGAAAAGCCTTTCACGAATCTTCGGTAATAACCGGCTAAGCTAAGGAAACTCCGAACTTCACTAACATTCTTTGGAGTCCTCAATTCAATTATTGATTGAATCTTTTTCAGGTCAACCTTAATCCCCGCAGCAGAAATTACATGCCCGAGAAAAGACACTTCGGGTAACCAAAACTCACATTTATTTAGCTTGGCAAAGAGTTAATTTTCCCGGAGGGTTTGCAAAACTATTCTGAGATATTTTGAGTGTTCAGACTCATCCTTAGAGTAGATGAGAATATCATCGATGAAAACTACAACGAACTTGTCCAGGTAAGGTTTAAAGACCTGATTCATGAGATCCATAAATGCTGCGGGGGCATTCGTTAAGCCAAAAGGCATCACAATGAACACGTAATGGCCGTATCGAGTCCAGAAAGCAATCTTGGGTATATCGGATTCCTTAACCTTCATTTGATAATATCCAAATCTTAGATCGATCTTGGAAAACACGAATGCACCTTTCAACTGATCGAACAAGTCTTCAATCTTGGGAAGATGACACTTGTTCTTGATTGTAACTTGATTAAGCTGTCGATAATCTATGCACAGCCTTATAGAACCATCATTCTTCTAACAAAGAGTACCAGAGCTCCCCACGAAAACGAACTGGGTCGAATAAATCCTTTGTCTTGCAATTCTTGCAATTACTTTTGAAGTTCTTTCAATTCAACCGTGGCCATCCTATAGGGAGTAATGGATATAGGGTTGATTCCAAGTTGAGTCTCGATTCTGAATTCCACCTCTCAGGTTGGGGGCAATCCTAGAAGTCCCTTAGGAAAAACATCAACAAATTTAGACATAGTTGGTATTGAATTAATATCAAATTCGGTTTTAACAACTCCAAGCATATTAGCAATTAGGGGGTTCGGCTTTTTGGGTTTCGAATGAACAAGAAGTATTGATTCTTTTCCTAGTCCCCTAAGATATAGTTTCCTCTTTTGACAATCAACCCATGCTCTATGCTTCTCTAACCAGTCTAACCCTAAGATCAAGTCAAATTCACAATAAGGTAAGACATAGAGATCTATTGGAAAGAGAATGTTTTGTATGGAAAGGGGACAATTTTTACAAATAAGCTTTAAGGTTACAATGCCTCCTAAAGGATTCAAAACCTCTAACCCTTATTCAACTAATTCAAATTTCATGTTAAGTTTTTCAAGCAAGGGAAAGAAAAATAAATGAATGAGTAGATCCCTGGTCAACTAAAGCATATACAGAATTATTATTGAGTTCAATTGTACCTGCGATGACATTAGGTGTATCTTCTTCATCTCGGCCTTTGATGTGATATACCCGAGCAGGGGTTTGAGATTCTTGATGTGTGGATGTAGGAGCTTGACCTCGGGTCCTTCCCGAATTCCCTAAGTATGCTTGCTTCGATCCTTTGCCTTTAGGTGATTGAACAAGCATAGAATTGGAAGCTACCTTAACCGAAGTCTTGTTCCCAATTTGAAGGCAGTCTCTAACAAAATGATCTAGACTTCCACATTGGTAGCATGCATTCGATTTCTTCCTACAAGGGCCCGAATGGAAATTTTGGCAATGTTGGCAAAGACGGGATTGGAATTCTCTAGCCAAGTTTCCCAAGCTATCAACAAACATGGTCGGTGTCGAGCTTCTGATCATAGACTGCGGCTTGGGTAAGAAATTCCCCTTTTGAGAAGGAGTTTGATTAAAATAGTTTCCCCCTTGACTTTTGAATTTCTTAGATGACCAAAAGGTCTTGTTTTCATTCCTCGGTATCTTATCTTTTCTAAAGTAGTTATCCTTCCTCTTGTCAGCAACTTTCAACTTAGCTTCCGTATCGATTACTCGGTTCACCAAATCTTGAAAGTCGGTAATTTCAAGAGCCGTAAACATTGGACTTAGTTCATCATTCAACCCCTCGATAAATATTATGAACTTATCTTCTTCTTTCTTGATGTACTCCTACCCATATTTGCAGTATTTATAGAAGTCACTAACATATTGCTCAATTGGCCTTCCCCTTGCTTCAAATACAAGAAACGTCTTCTCTTTTCTGCTAAATATTACTCGCTCACATACTTCTTTCGAAACTCTTTCAAAAAGAAGTCCCATGTAATTGTTTCCTTCGGGGCCGTGAGAGTTGTAGTCTCCCACCAACTCAAAGCTTCATCGGCTAAAAGAGCTTCAACACATTCTAACTTGTATTCATCTGAACACATGAGTTGTTTGGTTAGGACTTTAGTAGTAGTTTCCGACCAATACTTCGCAGCTTCAGGATTTTTTTCATCAGATCCCGCAAAGGTATAGGCTCGATATTGAGCTAATTTATCAATCGGGGCCTTAGTTTGGATCGCTACAGGTACAAGAGGGTCACTTTGTTTCAAATTAGTGACAAATTGATTGAATACCTCAGTTATGCTGAGAATACATTCTTTTTAGATTTGATTCATTTAGGGAGCCTCAGGTTGTGGTTCTACAGCCTTCTAAGGATTTTCTCGATCTTGATTTAGTCTAATACTTCCTCCTTCATTGGAGAAGCCAGTCGGGCTATTTCCATCCCGAGCCAGATATGTCTCAGACATCTGAAATAAACATTCAATGTAACACCCCTCACCCGGGTTAGGAGTAACCCGGCCAAGGAGTGTTAAGACAAGCAAACAAGAATTCAAGCCATTTAAAACTTTTGAACTCATCCTATTAGATGAGTTACTTGCCTAACAAGAAAGGTAAACAATCATCAAGATCATGCTTTACAAACATTATAACTCACCAAATATAAACATATGTATCCAAGTATCAATTAAGAAGATATAACCTAGCCCCTTATACATGTAGGCAATTGAATACACTCAAGGAAAGACACAAATTCATATAAAGTTTGTTCAAGTATGTGCAGCTTTAATCCATTTCAAGACAATGTCAAACATGGTTTCAATGTCATATTCATGTCAAGTTAACTAAGCATAATCTTCTAGCATTTTACATTCAAGTCAAGGTTACATATAATGTTGGTTACTAGACATGGTCATCATTGTATTTATTCGAATCATATCACCATTAACATGCCTTCAAGCAAGCTTAACATCATCTAGAAATCATGGCTAAATTATCATGAGCTTAATTACTTGAACTAGAAGCATCCTAATCGACAAGTGATCAATTCGAATAGAGCATTCAAGAGTTAAGCATATAGTGTCCCATTGTTAAGCACATTTAAATATAACTAGACCATGTAACCAAGTTCTATTCTCCATATTCAACAAGATATACCTAATTCATTCATATAGCATTCGGATATCATGGGATCAAACATTGCTAACCAAGTCTTTACAAGCTTCTAAAGGTCAAGGCCATATATATACAAACTTCAAAATGAACAAAATGCATGATCTAGCTTAAATATGTACATATCTAGGTGCCACCAACAATGAGAGTTACAAAATAGATTCGAAGTCATACTTCTAGCTCTGCTTGTATCTTGCTTCAAGCTCAAGGAAGATAGCTTTAAGATCTCTTTAAACCTGTGGTTTGGAAAGGATAGAAATAAGAGTGATAAGTACATAATGTACTTAGTGAGGTAGCAACTATTTACTAGCCAATTATCAAGTTTAAGTAGTCTGAAATAAGAGTGATAAGTACATAATGTACTTAGTGAGGTAGCAACTATTTACTGGAAATAGTGACTTAAAAATAGGGGCTATTTACTAGCCAATAATGTACTTAGTGAGGTAGCAACTATGTACATAAGGTTTCAAGTGTTTCAAGACAAGTAGGGAGTCAAGTAGTCATGTATAGCTATTACCATTTATATACATTATCACAAGCACAAGAACATATAATTAGGCCTCAATCTCAAGTAATATACATTAATTCATGCTTCAATACCATTTGAACAACAATTAACAAGAAGGTTGTTTCCATTTCAAGTTGGACCGAGTACTGTATCAAGATGATACTTGACTAGGTTGCCCAACTCTATATAAAGGCCTAAAGCTTGAATGATACTTGACTTGATACCTTGAAATTGCTTGCTTATATGATACTTGAAAGTGATCATACTCGAATTGATATGCTTAAACATGCATCTTGTCTTGATACAGTACTCGGTCCAACTTGAAATGGAAACAACCTTCAAGCTTTAGGCCAAGGCCCTTTGAAATCCATTCTTCCCTTAATTCATTTCCAAGCATAGTTTAGATTCATTTCATAACATAAACATATCAATGGAATAGTAATTGTGCATATTTGGTTAGGACTTAAGTCCTAACTCTATGTAAAAGCTACACTCACAATACTCCAAGCTAGTTTTGATCCTTGATCCAAATCCCTTTTTGCTTGTTACTAGGTTGCCCAACTCTATCTTCTTCAACAAGATCCATTCCTTGTTCTAACATACATTCAATATAATGGAATCAAAATCAACAACCAAACAATACATTTCAAGCAATCCAAGTTCACAAGAAACTAGAGTCAAGCATTGTATTCCCAACAATCAAATAATTCAAGCATTTCTATTTAGCATTTTCATTCATGTTAACTTAGCCATTGCATAACATAACATGGCAAAACAATTTCATCTTTCCAATCTTATTAAAACATTTTTGCCATGTTCTTAAACTGTCCAAAACAATCCCATTTTAACTATATTTACAATGTTATACAAAACAGTCCCCAACAGTCCTAATTTTTGCTAAAACAGTCCACTAAAACAATTTGCAATTACACCCTTCTCTTTGTTCTACAAAACAGTCCAGATTGTGATTATCTCATAAAATTCATGTTAACAAACTTTTAATCAAATTCCCCTATTTTTAAGTCACTATTTCCAGCCCCTAATTCATACAATTCAGTCCCTAGATCATTCATGGTTTCGATTCTAGTCCTTATTTCACATACATCTCAACAAGCATCTTATAGTAGTCCAATTGATCATTATTCAAGCAATTCAATCCAGCAAGCATTTAAATTGACTTTCCCTATTTTAAGTTCATAAATTCCAGCCCTCAATTCCGTCAAAACAGTCCAACATTTATCAATTCTTTCAAAACAATCCCTAGTTAGCCATTTAACAATCAAATGTGACTAGTTTCATCTTTAAGCTCAATTTTCACTATCCAATCATGATTTTCAATTGATTAACATCTCAATTTAACATTTTTCTAAATTTCTGGCTAGCTTTTTACTCAATTCAAATCCCAATTCATACAATTCGAATTACCTTATCAAGTTACATGATCAATCAAACAATGGTTTTATTCATGTACATATATCATTCGGTCAAGCATAGTTTCATCCTATTTTCAATAGCATTTCAACCACATTCAAGCAACAATTCAAGTTAGTCTCAAGCATAACATGTAACATACAATTCTATGAATCCAAGTTCAATTTCTATCATCAAACATTCATTCGAACAAGTTGCTAGGGAGGAAGGACTTAGAAATCACTTACAATCTTCCTAGCTTATCCAAGTACATGAAAAATAGGATCACATGCAAGCTTCCAATCTCTACAATGGTGGCTTTTCTTTCCCTAGAGGGTTTCAACCAAGGAAGGAGAAAGGATGAGTGGAGAAGATGATAGGAAAATGGAAACCTATCCAAGTTGTTATCACTTGGCTTGGCCGAATGCCTTCAATTGGCAATTCAAGGTCTAATTACTTTACAAATCCTTAGTTATACATCCTAGTTGCATACAAATCAACATTTAAACATTGTTACTATTTGATCCTTCATGTTTCGGCTATTTAACTATCAAATCCATTTAATTTGGTTACTAGATTTAATCAATTCTTCTAATTTGTAGATTGTTTGTACAATTAAATTCTAGTTAGTTTGTGACATGTTACTAGGCCATGATTTGGGGTATTACATTCAAGGGAGGCTTTATTAAACAAAGTCATAAACATACTTAAGATTCGACTCCTATGTGGCACAACCTAAACTGATTTAGTCTAAGGATTGACTAAACCTTAGCTCTAATTACCAAAATGTAATACCCTAATTCAAGCAACCTAAGGTATTACTTAGCTAAAGATGAAAACAATCTTGCTTGCTCAACAAGAAAACATTCGAACAAGAGAACCAAAGTGAAACAAAAGAACAACCAAAAGAACCAATATGAACTCTAGAAGTTATTCGACTAATTGTTAACATTACCTGATAGAGTATTCAATACTTCATAGATTATTTCGAAACCATTCCTAACAATATAATCACCAAGCTCTTAGTAACACATATGTCAAGTAGCAATACTCACATTAAGAACCTATGTGTATATATATATATAAACAATTGTACTATATTTGAATTACCTAAGCATTAGTAACCTTGACTCTAGTAATTCTAACATACACTAACAATAGCATTTCTAAAATTTCTCAAAATAAGGCATAGATTTCCGCAAGATAAGTAAGCATGAGTCTTAAGTAGTTTACTTGAATTATCTTTTCTTTGTCTTTTTATATCTACCGTCCTCAAACATGAAATTCATGGTGCATACAACACTATAGGTTCATACTAAAATAAGCATTTTCATACATTATAGCAATTAAACAAACATGTATTACCATACACAAGAACCTAGCATGCATGCTACAGTCCTTCAAAATCAATGAAACAAAACCACCAAGACATCCAAGCATTTGCACCACACATAGAAATTAAGGACCTTTACATACAACCATAAAAGTTCAAATATCAAGCTAACATGTTTACATTCTAGTGCCACCCTTTTCTAGGAGTCTAGTTTAAACATACAAAATATACTTTCAAAAGACTTCTTGTGACTTTGCGCAACTCCCCAACACCAACTTAATTTTCTTCTTTTCCTGAAATGAGTCGATGTGAGCAATTAGATTTCCTTTCGGCCTTGGCAAACAATAGACAAACTGAGTGTAAACCAATTAGATATATGCATGCTATAATTGAAATAAATCCATCAAGGCCATGACTAACAAAATCACAATCTATATTTTCAAGGCTCACTAGATTAGTTAGCATTATCAATCTTCCTTATTTCCAAAGGGATTGAAACTATAGCAAGCTTTTACAAGGAGTGTACATTTATCTATCATACAATCATGTATAACACATGTAATTAGTCATTCATTAAATCCTTTTATATATTTATTTACTCAAACAACAGAAAGTTGTCTTAGGGGCCTTGATTAGATACTAGCCTATAAACAATCTTCATTCGAATCATATAACAAGCAATGGTAGGTTTTACCATTGAAACATTTCTTTCCATGGATTCAAGAACATTCAAAGGTACCGTGGTACCAACAAGGGACCGTAGTCCGCAACAAGCTGAGCTCAGAAACTTTGGCATGCCAAACAAGCTAGGACCAATACTAATCAAGGCTTAATTCTGATTCTTATTTCGTTTATTTCATACTATTTCAACAAGCAATCCATATATTTGCAATATGCTATCTTAAGCAAGGTAAAATTATACACATTTGTCTTAAGCTTGATCTTACTAAACAATCACCAACTTACCTTGGTGTACTTGCCTTTTTGGCTCAATTTTAATCGAAACATACAAAGGCACCTAGGCCTTAGATAACAGTTCACCAAATTTTGAATTCAGAGTTAATCTACAAGCAAGCAAATGCAAGCAAACTCACAGATTTGTAGAGCTAATTTTGATCCTTTATCACAACTCCCTTCAATCTTTCATCAACTGGATCGAACCCCTCTTTGTCTAAATAAGAAAATACGACACGATAGATACATACATATATATATCAGAATTCATTCTAATTAATATAACTCTTGTAATATAAACATTACCTAAAATCTTCTTTGTTCATAGCATTAAACTTCTAATTCATTACAGCTTAAAAAACAGTTCATTACTCCGTTCGAATCTACCTCAATGTCACTAATTTTCAAAATAGTCCAGGGCAGATTTGATTCCCCTGTTTCCCATCGATTTATACAGCCCCTTTCTAAAACTATTTAGCATACTTTAAGTCATCTAAATTTTACTATAACAGTCCTAAATCACTCAATTTCCATAACAGCCTGATTCGGAAACAATATTGAGCAGAACAGCATCTAAAATCTCTAATTTAAAGCTATACAACAAGCATGTACTCAAAACATGAATTTTCAGCCTTATGAGCTAACCTAAATGATTCAATTTGTCATGTTCTCAGCCAATTCATGTTAATTCAAGTTTCAACCAGCCAAATCTTCCATTCTACATCAACCTATCCAAACAAAATTCTCCTATCAAGCCTACTTCCGAAACAGCACTCAAATTACAAGCAACCTCTTCAAATTAAGATCAAAACAAGAATTTAGTAAGGAACTTACAATTACTTGATCGTGCAGTAAATTTAAATCCCAACTTGCAATTGAATTTTCAAGCATTCACCCCCTCTAGACCGAAAGCTTTCATTCCACTCACATTTCGGTTCCAAGGAAAGAATGAAGATGAAATTGGCTATATGTTTGTCTTCAAATTGAAAGGAATTAAACCACACGTGGACACCTTCACCATCTAACACATCATTAATCCCTTTTAATTATACTAGTTACCATGCAAGCATTCACATTTACAATATACTCAAATGGTCCTTTCTATAATTACTCCCCCTATTTCATTTGATTCAATTCGGTCTTTAAAGTCACATTGTAGCCATTTAATTAAGTCTTCAATTTTTTTAACAAGGTTCAGGATGTTACAAAATCATAATTAATTATTTTCGCAATCTTCTATGAAAATCATGATTTACAATAGTTATTAACTTTTTGCTAAGCCAAAATTTTTATTAATAATCAAAGAGATTGCAAGTAGTTAAGTTGAGGAAGCTTCAACAGAAAAAGGTTCAAACGTCACAGAGCTAGATTTTTCGCTTAACAAATTGTGCGGGCCTTAGACGATGACACAAATGCCTAAGTCAGCCTACAAAACAACTGTGAGAAGCAAAAAAGTTTCAAATGGACTGATTGTGCAAAAATTTTAAAAGAGCGGAAACAAACACAAGAGAAAGACAACCAAAAAATAGAGTGTGAGTGCTTTAAATTAATTGTTTTGTGTATTACACAATAATAAGATACACAAATAAAGTGAAAAAAACTCTATTACGGTACAAATTAAACTTACATCGACGATTAAAGATGAAATCTCGCCTATCCCTTTAGTACAAAATATAAAACATTCCATGAGATGCCACCTACATTTGTGGAAATTATTGAAAAAATCACAGGCAAACAATAAAGTTGCGAATGCTTCCTTAACTAACTCTGATTATCACAATAGAAAGAAGACATTGTTGAGAGAGGCTATAAAAGCTTGGAAACTGGGGTAAATTTTGGGATTACATATTAATGGTAACAAAGAGGGAAAATGTAACACTCCAAATTCATCCTGAATAATCCGAAGAATTCAGAATTTTATATTCGAGCTAGCGATATATTCCAAAAAATTTCAAAACATTAAAATACTTAATTCTTTAAATTTAAAACAATTTGTACAAAATTAGAGCTCCTTCAATTATAAAACCAATATACAAATAATTCAGTACTCAACTGAAAGGTATAAACTCTACTCAATAAGGTATCAAAATTGTACGTGCTCACCTAAGGTAAATATTTACCGTAATCTGAGATAACCAACCAAGACTTCTCCGATGATGTTGTCGTTCTATCGCGAACCCAAAAAATGATAACATGTGCACGGAACAATTCGAACGTTGAACTTATAAAGCTCAATGGTATACATTTAACTCTATTATATTTTACAAGATTTATAAACATAAGCATGCAAGTCAAACATAAACAAGGAGGCATAAGTGAAAGCATAAATCACCTATGCTCTGATGTCTAGGCTACACATGCTAGCAGTCATAGAAATAATGTATTTTCATTTTCCTTAGTCATGCTCTAATCACTCACAACAATAGATTTATACAGTATCATAGGGTAATATTGTCCAAGCAACTACCACCCAACAAATAAACATCATCCACACAACTATATAACAATACTTGAGATCACACAACATCAAGTATGAAGGCAGTAACGGTACTCGGAGTCACACATCAAGTTTAATCACAATAGCGGTACATCAGATCACACAACATCGCGTACAACAAATGTTATCTAGGATCACATAACATCGAATCTAGTTACGGTATCGGTACATGGGATCACACAACATTATGTACAATAGATGTTACCTGGGATCATATAACATCAAGTACGATATCCTCTCAATTAATTGAAAGTACTACAACATAATTTATCAAGTATTTGAATCCCATGTCAGACAAGACAAACATCTCTCAAGTATCTCAAATGTCTGCATTGTTACCTTTGTACAAACAAAACCACACATCAATCATTACAAATCGCGTAGACTCGCCACACAACTTACCACATAATAATCGTTACAAATCATGCAGACTCACTACACAACTTATCAAGTATTAGAGTTATTTGTCTTTTAATACGTTATTCATAGTGTTATTTCAGTAGTTTAATAGCTTATGATTGATGATTAAGCTTAACTAGTCATTACCAAGTTATTATAAGTATTTATGGATATCTAAGTCTTTAAACCACACTAGCTAACAAAAAGGGTAATTTAGTCTTTTTCAAATATGCATTTTGATAATTTCAGCACATATGAGCATTTCGGTCTTTTAGTACAAAAGGGTATTTTGGTCAATTCAACATAAGGGCACTTTAGCCATTTTAACACACATTGGTATTTTAGTAATTTAGCTGACAAGGGAATTTTAGTCATTTTTACATACCCTGTTGTGGCAAATTTCAACACAATGACTTTTTCGTAATTTAACATACAAGACAAATCTAGTCATTCTCACATACAATGGTATTCTAGTAATTTCACAACCCAGGGATAATTTATTAATTTCACACTCTTAACATCATTTTAGTAATTTCCACACGCAAGGGCATTTTAGTCACCCTCGCACGCGTAAGGGTGTTTTAGCCTTTTTAATTCCATAATTTCTCATGGCCTCAAGCTCAACTAATTGATATCGGGGTATTTCCGTAATCTACCCTCTCAATACTCGAACCCCACAACATACACATATATATGATAGATAAAACATCACATTTATGAAATTCATGAAACGATCAACATGCCTGAATTTGCAAAAACAAAAAAGATTGTCATTTAAAAAAAAAAACCCACTGGTTTATGTCCCCAGCCTCCCATAATAACTCACACGCCAACCTAAAATACATGATCAATTATGTTTAAACCCCTTTGGTTTTATTCTTCTTACAAATAAAACCTTATGAATTTCGGTTCCCTTGCTATAAATGCTTTACAATAGAAATTCACCCAATACAAATCGTAGTAACAGTTTTGTATAGACTTAAGGGTTATTTCTGACTTCGAACTCACACTAAATAATTAAGGGAAAACTACCCAAATAGTACTCAGCTATTACCGAAATATCATTTTAGTATCTCAGCTATTGCCGAAATATCGTTTTAGTACCCTATCTATTTTTTTGGCAAAATAGTACCTAACGTTATGTTTCGTTTTCAAATTAGTACCCTGCCGTTAAAAATTAACAGCATGCTGATTAGGAGAGAAAAAAATCACACGTGGCAGCGTGCCACATCATTTTCTCTCTCCTAGTCAGCATGCCACGTGTGCTTTCTTATGATTTTAGTCGACGTGGCATGCTGACTAGGAGAAAGAAAATGACGTGGCAGGCTGCCACATGTGATTTTCTCTCTCCTAGTCAGCATACAGTTAGTTTTTTAACGGCGGTGTACCAAAATAAAAACGAAATGTAACTTTAGGTACCATTTTGCCAAAAAATAGCTGGGGTACTAAAACGATATTTCGGCAATAACTGGGGTACTATTTGGGTAGTTTTCCCAATAATTAATTTAGGCCTTTGATCGATGTTAATCGTTACTATATTACGTGGTAGCTAAAAGTGGTGATACGGCGGTCTAATATGCTAATGTAGCAGTCCACGTTGGATGAAGAAGTGACATAGGGGAAATATTATTTTTTAGGAAGTTTGAGGGCTTAATTGATTTATATAAAAAGTTCGAGGGCTTATTTAATATTTAAGCAAAAATATTAAGAATTTAAGAAATTATTAAAATTTTAAAAATATTTTTTAAAAAAATTAAATATTAAAAAATGCTAAAAATAAAAAACAATATTAAAAGTTTAAACGAATTAAATGTAAATTACGAAATTTAAAAAATATATCAAAAACTATAACATGATAAATTATAAAGTATTAAAAATTAAAAGTTATTTATAAAATATTAAAAAATTAAACACAGCTAATGTCATTGTTAGCGTGAGTCAATTACTTTTCACTGAACATATTTTTAGTGGATTCAACTTTACATTAGAGTAGCAATGACTATTGACTTTTTTTAAATAAGTTGTGAACTTTCATTTAAAGCAGAAAATACTGCTACCTCAGTACAAAAAAAAAACCTTAAGAGATTAATCTCTCTCCCAGGCAACACAAATCTGTCTGTTTACAATATCACTTCTATCTATACTTAATTTTCTTCTGTACGGTTAATTGTATTACTTTCAGTATAGCATCAAAAACTTCAACTTTAGTTTTAGTAACCTTCTGAAATAATCTCCTATTCCTCTCGATCCACGTCGTATGAATAAATGCGTTCCATGCAGGTTTTAAAACAAAAACAATTAGGAAATTACCTTTCAGCTTTGCAACTGCCCAAGCCAACTCCATCTCCCAGCTCTAAATTGCCCGATGAATTCTGCAATTACACAAAAATTTTGATCACACCCTCTTTAAAAATGAGCATTCAAAAAATAAATGGTATCGAGACTCGTCTGCCTGCCCACATAAACAACGAACAGAAGGAACCAAAATCCCCATCTTCAACAATCTATCAGTAGTGGGGAGACTATTCAGTAGGGCCATTCATGCAATAACCGCATGCTTTGGAATGTGAGATACAAACCATATAAGCCCAGACATGGTCTAGAAAACATTCAGAACACTCCTTACTCCTCAAATGAAATCCAACGACCCTTTACAGAAGATAATGAGATCATCAACAAAACTTAGGTGTGTCAAGTGTATCCTTTTACACTTCAGGTGGAATTGGAAATTGTTCTTCATTGCTTGATACCCCTCTGTCCCTTAAAAAATCTCACCAAGCTGCCATTCAATGTCACTGAGAATTTGGACATGGTAATACATGCCTTGATCCAGTTGTAGAACACTAGAAGAATTTCCATTGCTTCCATAACCTGTAACAAAAACTTTCCACTTATGAAATCAAATGCTTTCTGAAGATCAACCTTCAAAGCACACCTTGATGAAATAAAACTTCTTGCATACCCACTTACCAACTCTTGTGCAAGAAGAATATTATCAGCTATACTTCTCCCCTTGATGAAAGCTGACTGGCTTTTTAAAATCATTTCAAGAAAATAAGGGGCTAATCTACTCACTATAATTCTAGTTATAGTTCGTAAAAAACTAAACAACATGAGATTGGTCTGAAGTCCTTTGCCCTGCTTGCATTAGGCACCTTTGGGAGAATAACTAAGGCTGTTGCATTGAATGATGGCAACACGATAGAAGACTCAAAGAAATGTCTCACAGCACCAACAAAGTCCCTGCCCGCTATGTGATGATGGCATGATAGAAGACTCAAAGAAATGTCTCACAGCACCAACAAAGTCCTTGCCCGCTATGTGCCATGCCACCTGAAAAAACCCTGCAGTGAACCTATCTGTCCTAAGACTCTTGTCCTTGCCCATTCTAAAAAGAGCATCTTCGATTTCAACATCTGAAACCTCAATGCATAAGTCATTAGAAGCCCCTTCTAATATTGATTACTGAAGAAGATCTTTAAGCTCATCAATAGAAGCTCCCTGCACCTCTTTGTCCTCAATGCCTATGAGCTTTGTACAAAACTCAATAAACTCATTTGCTATGTCATCAAAGGATTCCAATTTCTTCAATGGAAGCTCCCTTCACCTCTTTGTCTTCAGTGCCTATGACTTTTGACTTTTGAGGTCCATTCTTATAATTTAAAAAAGCATAATATCAAAAAATACCCCTAACGTTTGACTGAATTATCATATTGGCCTTTATTCTTTTTTTGAAGTAATTTAGCCTTCAACGTTTCATTTTAGGTCAAAATGACCCCTCTGCAGATGAAAACTGTTAGTCAACCATCGCTAAATAACTTGAAATGATATGAAAAACATACACGGCTGTGCTCGTCGTGATAGTAATGTCTATAGGCAAATATACTGACTTTAGAAAATGACACATCAATCAAAAAATAATTTTAGAAAATTGTATAAAATATAAAATATTTTTTTCTTCTGATGTCATTCTGTCAAGTCATTTCATGTTGTTTATCGTCAGTTGACTAAGAGTTTTCATCCACAGCGGGGTCATTTTAACCCAAAATAAAATGTTGAGGGCTAAATTGCTTCAAAAAAAGAATAAGGGTCAAAGTGATAATTCAATCAAACATTAGGGAATTTTTTTAGCATTATGCCAATTTAAAAATGAAGAATAGAGTTTGCAGTAAAGTGATATTCATGAATCTTATTTTGAATCTAAAAATGTAATTTTTTTTAGATGTAATCATCGATACAAAAAGATAACACTTGTTTGAGTTTTTCCATAATAAAACCTAAATTCGTAGTAATATATTCACATAAAATAATAAAAAAATCATAATCAATAAAAAACCATGCATAAACTCAAACAAGTGTTGTCTTGCTACATCGATTGCTTTAAAAAAATCAAATTTAAGGTTTAAAATAATATTAAGAAACACTAATTTAGTGCAGATAAAACTCCATCAGTTTTAAATCTCACAAGCGAATCTCATAAATCAATATCGCTCTACTACAATGCTTGTCCATTAAAATTATGTTTGTAGACTCAAGCTGTCTAGAACGATAAGAGTTGTCCAATGGTGGAATTTGATTTTTCAACATTTAAGTATTTTTTAAATATCTATTTTTCTGAATTTTTAATTTTTATTTCAAATACTTTCAATATATTTTTCATATTTTTTTAAAATTTATTTTTTAAAACATTTTAAATTCCATAATTCTAAGTTTATTTGAACTTTTTATAATTCTTACTTTTTACTTAAATATAAAATAAGTTTTTGAGCTTGCTATAAAAATCAATGTTATTCCTATGTCTTGTTATTATTTTTACGTCAGCACAATAGATTATCACGTCAACATTGTTAACAGTCACGTCAACACAATAAAAGTTAATATTAATCAAAAGGTTAAATTAATTTAATTTGCGAGTTCGACGGTCTAATTGAATATGTTTTTCACGGAAGGATTAAATTAATTATTTGGTGCAAGTTCAAGGGCCAAAATACCCCTTAAGCCTTTTTGTACATATATTCACAAAGAAATGTATTTTATACTTGATCATATTTTTTGGCTCAAGAATATCATATGGCCTTGAACTTTTGTAAAAATTTTAATCAAGCTTCTAAATTTTTTTTGCGCCTAATTAAGTCTGTATACTCCAAAATTTCATCAATTATCCCATTTATTAAATCTAACAGTTTTTTTGATCAATTGGTGCAAAATAGTGTTACAGTATAGTCACTTGTATTTTTAGAATTTTTATTTTCTTTAAAAATTCTTTAAAAGTTCTAAAAGTTATAAAAATTAGTTCTCTAACAAATCTGTAAATGTCACATGACAAAACTGTAGTGTGTCATGCGACAGTAATATCTCAAAAAATTGTAAAAGTTTGATGGTCAAAATTGATCAAAGGACTTAATTGATTCAATTTAATGGTTTGAGAAGCATCCTTAAGACTATTTTTAAGGGTAAAGTACATAAATGGTTACTGAACTTTTATGACGCTTTTATTTTAGTCACCAAAATTTTAAAATTTTTATTAGTATCACCGTTAATTTTTATTTTTCTTAATAAAATAATATAATCTGGGTCCAATTGTTAGTAAACCATCCCACCTCACGTGAACCTTCTCTTCCTCCTCCTCAACTTTTTCTTATTTTATTTCCTTCATCTTTATCTATTTTTCCCATGATTGAAAGGAGATCAAGAATTGAATGATAAGTTCATCGATGAAAGTTTACATATAAAACAGAATCTTTGCGAAAGTTTTCATCTTTGCATAGTTTGGGCTAGGAACAAGAACCCGTTTTTGAGAGTCTGTTCTTATCTTTTAAAATCGTTTCAAGACAAGCCAAGTGTCTATAAACTTGCATTCACAGTGTATGCACCAGAGTATCAACTCTATCTCGTTATCTTTGCGGAACCATAAATTCAAGCTTTACTCGATACCAGCTATCCCAATTGTCGGCAGCCGCCAATTTATGTTAAAACCTTTTGCTACAGTTGATTCATTAGAAACCCATGTCTCTCCTCATAAATATGCTTCTGCTTCTGGCTCCCACACGTGGGGAATTTATCTTAATTACCCATTTACCTTTATCTGAAATTCTTATGCTTCAGACATTGCTTGTGTTGCTTTGATTCTTCACTTTTCTTAAAGAACCTGTTTCCAGTTCATATTTGGACATAACTATGGAGATATATCCTTGAAATAATTGTAGAAAAATCTGTATCCAGCAGGCACTCAAGTAGGAATAACATAGAGCTTTGCCATTAAGTGACGATGGATTATACCATTGGTTTCAAGTCTGACCAATGCAATGATCTTGGCATTGTTCTGAATTCATCATTAGCTGTTTAGTTGTATCATTCTCTAGCCAGCCTCTAACTGACGAGGAACATTGTTCTTGATTCTACTTTGTATGTAAATTTCATTGATGAACTTATCATTCAATTCTCGATCTCCTTTTAATATGGGGAAAATAGAAAAATAAATAAAAATGAAGGAAATAAAATAGGAAAAAGTTGCAGAGGAGGAAAAAGAGAAGGTTCACGTGTGGTGGGATGATTTACCAACAATGGGACCCGGATTATATTATTTAATTAAGAAAAAAAAACTAATGGTCACGTTAATATTTTTTAACGGAAGATAGCGAGAAGGACCAAAATGAAAGTGAAATAAAAATTGAGTGATTCTAATAAAAATTTTAAAAATTCGGTGACTAAAACAAAAGTACCATAAAAATTTAGTGACCATCTATGTACTTTACCTTTTTTAATTATAGTTTAAGTTTAAGATTGTAATGGGAGTGAAATTTGAATAATCAATAGAATTATATGGTATTGGCCTAGTGGACAAAAATGCTCAACCTCATCTTGTTTAGGTTCGAATTCCGGTATGAATATGTAATACCTTTTAATTTAATAAAAAAATAGAATTATAGGGGGTCATGTGTAAACTTTGTTAAAAATAAGGGGGCGGGTATATACTTTTCCCCAAAAAAAAGAAAGACAAAACCATGAAAGTATCAAATATTCTTCAACAAAAAAAGGAAACTGCTGGAGCCCCCAATGGCTTTCACAATATTGTACTTGAAGATGACTTACTAACCGTGATTAAAAAGCTTAAGAGCTCCGAGGAGGATATTTCTGTTCCGGCGGCTGTTATTGGTGATGCAAAGGCTAGACTTGGTGATTTTCATTGCTGCTCTTGTTCTTTTGTTCCACGAATGGCGAACCAAGCTGTCCATGCTTTGGCTAAGGAGGGATGGAGTGTAGCTTCACCTTCTTATTGGATAGAGGATGTTCCTTCGGCAGTGGCTCCGATATTGGAAAATATTTTACGCGGAGCTCCTTACTCGTAACTTTTATTGATCTTCCAAAGTGCCGAGGTTGGGTTGTTGGGTTTCAGGCGGAGGATCTTGTTTTTTTTTTCTTGACTCCGATACTGGCCCTTGTCTTACCTCTGAGGGAGTTTTAATCCTTTTCCTATGATTTTTTCTCTTTGAGTCTTCCTGTGTTGCATCTGATTTGCTTTGTTTTTGTGCATCCTTGAAAGGGTGGTTTTCTCTTGTTTCATGCTTTGCTGTTTCCCTTTCCCGACTGGGGTTTTTGATTTTCTTTGTTGGTTTTCTTTTGTATTGAACTTTGCTCTCCTCCCCCTCCCCCCTTTTTAATGAAAGCAGATATGTTTGTTCAAAAAAAACCCGAAGCTGGAAAGTTTCAGGCGAAGAGATTAGCAGCGGCGGAAGAAGAAGATGTTGTTTCAAGTGGGAGGACAAGGGACTCGTCCCACCTTCTTTGCAATGGCTGCTGCTCAGCAACTCCCGGCTAGTCTCCGTGCAACCCTCACTTACTCAATTGGGGTCAGCCTCTATCTATTTGTATTTCCATTTGAAACAAAAAAGTGCATTCTTTTATAAATTTAAGAGATACCCATTTTAGTTTTCCTTCTTGATTTCTCAAATTTCTTCAGTTTTTCTATAAAATTTGCCTATTTAATTAGTAGGTCCATCTTGGGTTTCTGTGCATATCCATGTTTCTGGAACTTTTAGAATGAAATAAATTGATTGTTTTAGTTAAGTACCTGGGGAACAAGCTTCAGTTTGTTCCAAAATACATTCTTTTCTTATTGTTAGTGTAAGTTTGTAGATTTATTACAATTTTTATAGCTACCAGTGATTAAGTATTTTGGGGTTTATTTGTGGATTGGTAGGTATTGGCATTGAGAATACCAATTCTGCATAAGGTGTTGGACTATGAAGATGAATTCTTTGCTTTACTGATGTTGGTTCTTGAGACTCATAGCCTACGAACTAAAGGTTTCCTTCTGCTTTGATTTTCTTTTAGTTTATCACCAAATCACTTTTCTAGGTATTTTTGCTCGGCATTTATTTGAATCTTCCTATTTTCACATTCTAGACAGTGTTTTATGTACCCCAATTTTAGTTTTCTTTCAAATTACATGTGTTCTTCTAAAGTTTAATACTCACTCTGATTTCACTTGTTTTGTGAATTGTGTTCATTCTATTGTGTCTCTGTGAACTATGGATCTGTTTTTGTTGCTTATGTGTTAAATATAATGTAATCTTTGATAGTAGCGAAGGTGTTGGAAATTGTTTTATATATCATATATAATTGTTCATTCCGTTCACCCATTGAAATTGTATGGTGTAGGATAATAAGCAGAGATGGAGTTGTATATGGAATCTTGTGGTAATTTAGTTCATTATGTTGTTTCAATGTGATATGGAGAACAACTTAAATTTTAAGGCATGAATGTGCTCCATGATCTCACTTGTTCAAAATGAGTTGTAGCAGACCATCATCTAGTTCTAGCATACAGAAAGAAAAAAAAACATTTTTGGTTACCTTTTTTAACATCAATGAACCTCAACTTGAAGCCTAGAACTAACCAGCTTGTTTGTGGAAGGAGATAGCAGAACATGGTCTGTTCCCTTTTTATCTTTTGTTTCCTGAGAGAACAAAGTAATTTTATGTATATAGGAAATTATCATTATTAATTCTTTATGGAATTCATTATCTTTTTAGCTTGTTTCTTACATCTGAAGTTTATAGTAATACCCATTTGTGTTGTTTGCATTGTTTGGTTGTAAATTTTACTTTAATGTTGTTAGTGCAGTTGGAAGATTTATGTTTGGCTCGATGAGACTCATTTTTCTGATATAATGGTCTTATATAGATGCTTCTTTTGCTGAGTCTCTATATGGCTTACGGAGGAGAGCAGCAAAAATAAGAACAAAACAGGCTGACGTCCGATCAAAGACTAGTGATGGGATCAAACACTCTAGTCTAGAAAAGCGTCAAAGGATTCTTTCAGTTGTATTTTTGGTAGAATTCTACATCTAATTTTCTTATTAAGATGTTTTATGAACCTTATAACCAAGTAATCTACCAAAGTTCTTCCGTTTAAGCGTTTTTTGTTGTTGTTGTAGAAAGTTAGTTTTGGGTATTGATAGTTTGAATTGATTTACAAGCTCCAACACCAGTCTTCCTCAACAACTTTTGTTGGATGTAGAAGTAACCTCTGATTTGCTATGTCTTTCTAGGTTGTTTTGTCATACCTTTAGTCAAAATTGCATTCAATTTATAACAAAGAAAGGGAAGCCAGACTTCAAGCAAGTTTATAGGGTCCTGGTGATGAAAGATTTGAAGATGTTGACTACTTTGTTGAAGGGGAGGTCTCTATTGCTTCGTGAACATCAACAGAAGCAACAATAAGAACACGATTGGCAAAAAATATTCAGAAAATTATAGGCATACGTTATCCATGGCTACATGCTACCACTGAAGGTGTATTCGGATCTAAGTTATCATTTTATATCCGCGTTTTCACGAATGAAGATCATTTATTAATATAATATTTGTTTATGGACTACCAAGACCTAAAGTGGAACATGTGATTAAGAAGGTTAGGGGTGAGCAATATATGTTGTGATCACCGATTAATAAGTTAATAGTTAAGTTGTGCTTGCTGGCCGCGGGACTCTCATTTGTGTCTCCATATTGAATAAAAAGGATGAGTAAATGGTTTCTATTACTAAGAGAAAATTGAATGCCAAATGAGGTGAGGTTGAGCTATTATTTATAGGTGAACCCTAACGGTTGAGAATAATATAAATAGATGACTATAAATAGCCCATGGATTGTTGCTATCTATCTAAGGAAACATAATCACTAATTGCAAGACTGCCAACTTTGTTTCCATATGGGGTGGGAGCATGATTTTCTTCAATCAAGCTATGTTTGTTGCAATCATGTTCCCAAGGATACTTTGATCAACTAGATTGACATTCTTCAAGAGATGTGTTTGCTTGGGCGGAATGAAGTTGGACAAGCCTAAAAGTTTTGACAAAGCCTCTTGGGCAACATGTAGTGTACTGAACTGGGCCCTTGGTGTGTGCTTGTTTCGGTCACGAATTGGTTATCTGTGACACTATGTTAAACTAAATCTGTTAAACTGATCCAACTTACATAACAACTAATTGCACTAATTTCTCAATTGTTCTAGATCATACTTCAATATGCTCATGCTTCTTCCACTCTTCAGCTCATCAATGGATATAACTCCCAACTTTTGGCTAAACACATTAAAGAAAGCTTTGGATAATGGCTTGGTCATGCCATCTACAATGTAGAGACATAATGCACCTGGAGCTTGTTCGCAACAACTCTTTCTCACATGAAATGTACATCAAGTTCAACCTACTTAGTTTTAGAATGATAAACTAAGTATTTTGAATCTGTTATCTAAAATATGCTACGAGTACTGGTACGGCTATACGTGTATCGGTATAGGGATTAAGTATTTTTAAATTTGTTTTGACCGTTAGCCTTGTCAGAACTTGGAACCAAAATTTAAATTTCTTTGCACGTGTACCGGTACAGCTATACGCGTACCAATACGATATGTTAACAAAATGTTCCAAGGATTGTAGTGAGGAAAATGAGTATCAGACGGTACGGCCCATACCGGAACCCTTTGTAATTTCATCACTCCGTATCGATATGCCTGCTATCGTACCGATACCCATTTGTTGCAACGATTATTTCTATTTTGAGCAAGTACCGATACAGAAGCTCATGTACCGAAACCCACCTTTTCAAATAGCATTTAATACGGGAAAATTACAGCCCAACGGCTCTATTCAATTTCCCAACATCCCAAACGGCTAGAAATCAATGACAGGGTATAAAAACAAGTCTCCAAAGCTTCTTCAACAATAAGACAACCATTCTAAAGCATTCAAGCACATATCCAACTTCTTTGAGCTCAAATTGCAATATTCTTGTAACCTACTTGAGTGATTCTTATTGTATTTCATTTTTCATCAAGTTTGGGATTTTAGTGAACTTTAAATTGTGCAAACAATCATCCTTTAGAGGAATTTTATAGTTTACTTCTTTGTATCTACTTTTAGGAAAATAGATTACTAGACTTTGGGTTATAAGTCTAGGTGATTGTGAGGTTATCTCCTTTAGCCGAAAAGAAAAGACAAATTAGTGAATTCGTGAAAATCCTTAGTGTGGATAGCTAAGGTAGTGGATATAGTCCTTGTTTAGAAGTTTGAACCAATCTAACCATTTGTGCAAATTTTCTTTCTTTTTGCTCTTTGCTTCCACCAAATTTTTAATTGTCAGTTCACCCCCTCTTGACCATTTTCATTGATTGATCAACTCAACACAAAAACAGCTAATTTTATTAAAAAAAAGACTATCCAAATTATAATGAGCGTTTAGAATCATAAACGTAAACAAAATATATTATTTGGACATTTTTCTAATAACCAATGACATAAGTGTAACACCTCTTTCTCGGCCTTGTAGAGAACCAGGTTGAAGTATGTTACCGATGTTCGATACAATGATTAATGCAATATTTTTATTCAATATTCAGAGATCCAATGAAACTACTGACAATGTAATGAAGTCGATGATGTGATAATGTACTCAACTCATAACTTTAGGCCAATTTTAGACTTTTTACACCCTTTAGGGACTAAACTGCAATTCTATAAATTAGAGGTCCTTTTTAGAAATTAAACTTACCAATGTGTAATTCAATCTATAAACAGTGAGCATAACAATTTTCATGCCAATTAGAGACCATTTTCCCTTCCAATTAACCCATTTATTAAACAATGACCACTTTGTAACTTTTACAAAATTATATGTATTGGTACCGGTACTCAAGAGGTTGTAACGATACGCCTATGTCATGACCGTTAAAATGATTCAAGATTGGTAAGCACGTATCGGTACAAAGTTAATCCATATCGGTATGCAAGGTTGGTAAAATTATTCCAGATTCTAGTGTCAAGAAGGTGTACCAATACGTTCCTATATGTATCGGTACAAAGCTGGCTACTCAAGGAGGGATCGGTACGGCCCTATACCGTATCGGTACCCTGTGCAATACACCGATTCTAGTGTTGAGCTTCCGTACCCTGCATTGTAATGTCATTTTAGTCTGGATTTTAAGGAATTTGACTGGTCAAACAATGTCCAAACTCTATGAAATTTTACAGACAAGTTTAAAACACCATGCTCTACTATCATGCCAAATTTCGTAGCCATATGAATATATTTACTAGAATTTTACCTTTTTAGGCCAAACATGCATATTCTACCACTTTTAACCAATTCCAAAATAGCATTTAGGGTCTTTTAAGCTTATACATACCTTATGCATCATACACATAACAAAATGGCTAAAAGCGACTAGTTTAACTACTTTTTCACCGTACAAGGAGTTTGTAGGGATAATATATATTACTTTAAGCTTGTAGTGACTTGCAAAAACTTAAAATAATCCCTGATCTCGCGGATGATGACTTTCTTAACCTGAAATGCATGAGATGAAATGCAATAGACATACTTTGCCTAGTGAAGTAGTCATAAACAATATCAAATGTGATGAGATGCTTTCTAAATCATGTTTTGTCATTAACAATGCTATCAATGATGCTTAATAACAATAATATCATATTTCAACAATGTTCCTTGGATCGAATCAAGATAGTGGATACGTGAATTTCTACGCCTCGCCAAATCAATGAGTGGACTAGTCACTCGCCTCTATAATTGACCAATATCACAAACTAAAACACCCATATTAAAATATAATTAAAGTTCAAGTGAAAAACAAATAATAATAATAAAGTAAAATGGGAGTTGCTACCATGGGGTGTTGAGACCTTGACCTCATGGTTAATGAGCCCATGTTTTAACCATTTGAGCTAATAATCACATCCAGTTATCTCATGCACCAGCCCCCTTTTGAATTATGCTTTATTGTTAAGATCTGATAATAAATAAGGTCTGAACCACTCACCTGTAATACCCCAAAATTTACTAAGTTGATTAAGTATCATTTAGTACTAAGATAATAGCTTAAAAGCTAACTTAGTGACTAAAATGACAAAAATGCGAAAGTTGGGATTTCTTTAATTATGGATTTTGGAAAGGAAATTTCTAAGGTTTAAAGGTCTCATGTGATAGATAGAGAATTGAATAAGTTATTCTTAAAGTTTGGTTGAATTCCAAGGAAAATTGGAATGGTAATTGAAGTTTAAAAAGGTAGTGACCAAAATGTAAATTTTGAAAATTTTATGCCTAAAGTATAAACTTTGGAAAAGTTTGGGGACTAAAGTTGTAATTTCCTAAAAGTTAAGGGTTTTTATTTCATAAATAAACAGATAACCTGAGGGTATGAATCGAATGCAGAATTATTGGTTCGATCTGATACTTCGATTATTGGGAAAATCACAGTTAAAGTTTAAGTGGAATTCGGATACCCGGACCGAACTGGAAAATTTTGAAATTTTGCCATATGATAGATAAAGGTTATAAAAGTCATTTCCAAGTGTTGGAAATATTTTTAGTTCGATTCAAGATGAATCCTACAGTTTATTTCTGAGTAAAGGATTATTTATCGGTATATTGGATCGAATGGAAATTTTGGAGACTAATCCAAAAGATATGGAAAAGTCATAAAATATTTTTTTTAGAATATTTTGTTATGGTTGGTTGAATTATAACTAGATTTGTAAATAAAAACTAAATACATTGTAATATTTTTAAAGAAACAAAATTTTATCGAATTACAAATGTAGAAGGTTTTACGAATGTTTTGTGATACCTCTAACTCGTATTCAGTGTGGATACGGGAAATGGGGTGTTACATTTATTGGTATAAGAGCTACAGGTTTAGCCGATTCTCGGCCTAAATGGAAATGGTTTTATGTTAAAAAGAGTATACATGCCACTAGGATATCAATACTACTGATCTGATGTTTTTATGATCCGATTGATGTCGCTCCTTACTAATGTAAATTGGGACGAATTATAAGAAATATTTGAGCCAAGAAAGCGTGATGAACTGGTAAATTGGAAGCTTTGAAAGGAATCAAGAGTAGTAACAATTAGGTTAATAATAACCCTTCGGATAAATTGGAACAAGAAAGGGGCACTGGTACAACAAGAAGTGTCTGTACCGGATTAAGGAACTGAAAAGTTTAGAAACACCTGAATTGAAAGGAAAAGCAGATTAAGGTCCAGCGATTGTTGATTTATAACTGAATAATCTAAGGATTACACTGGACGGATACCGAGAAATTGGATGAGCTGTTTTGTTGCTCCGAGATTTAAGCTAGATTAGAAAACCATCTTAATTTGCTTCATAGCCAGGATTGCACATATCAGTTCGAGTTTATAACATAAGGACTGATAAAGATTGGGATGATTCAAAAATCATAGAAGGTACATCTCATCTTTTTGGATAAACCTGTACTGATGTTGATGGATCCTAGCTTTACACATTCATATATAAGTATGAAGTTGAGTGGTGAACGAGATATCCTTTTAGAACCCATTTCAAGTAATATAGCTGTCACGAATTTGTTGGGTTGTAATGTAAGGTCGAGCTGAGCATGTGGAGTTGCTCGATAAAAACATAAAAAATAGAGTTCCCGATAAATTTAATGGAATTATCTTTCGAGGAGTTTAAGATGATGGTGAGCATGGATTGGTTACCTTCCTATCAAGTCATGATGAATTGTCGCATAAAGCGATTAGTATTAAAAAACACAGAAGGTACAAAAATAGTAGTAGTTGAAAAAGGGTAAATCCCTTTTCCAATGTAATTTCAGTTGTTTTATTAAAGAAATTGTCGTTATAAGGTTGTTAAGTTTTTTTTAGCAAATGTAGTGGAGACTCGGGCTGTTGAAGTTAAATTGAAAAATAACTCAACTGTCCAAAAATATCTGGATGTATTCCCAGATGGGTTACTCGAAATTACCCTAGATTGATAGGTGAAATTCAAAATAAAGATGTTACCAGGCATTGCGCCTAAATTAATAGCCCCGTATAAAATGGCTTCGACTGAACTTCGAGATTTAAAGGTACAAATTGCAAGGAGTGTTAGGTCGATGTTTTATAAAGCCAAGTGTGTCATCTTGGGGGGCGCACCAGTGTTAATTGTGAAAGAGAAAGACTAATTTCCATTAGCTCGAGAAGGTAATAGTAAAGAATGAATATCTTCTTCCGAAGACTGATGATCTTTTGACTAGTTAAAAAAATCAAGGAAGAAGAAATTCTAAAGACAGCTTTTTCAGACTCGGTATGAATACTATGAGTTCGTGATGATACCTACGGTATTTATAAGCCTAATGAACCAAGTATTCTAATTTTGCTTGGACCAATTTTTTGTAGAGTTCATTGAGTATATTTTGGTCTATTCAAAGGAAAAAGGAAGAATAAGATGCCCATTTTGCATTGTTCTTCAGAACTTTCGAGAAAAGAAGCTATATGCTAAATTGTTAAAGTATGAGATTGGTTGTCAAAAGTTGTTTTATTAGTTATGTGGATTGGGCAATGGGAATAAGAATAGACCTCAAGAAAGTACAAATTATAGTTGAATGGAAACCTGTGAAAAATGTTTTAGAGGTTCAGAATTTCTTGATGATTGTCTCCTTATTGACAAAGCTATTGAGGAAAGAAATGTCATTCAGTTGAACAGATCAATGCTAAGAAATCTTTGAGACATTAAAGGAGATCTTAATAGAAGCCACGGTACCAGTACAACTAGAATCGGGTAAAGATTATATGGTGTATAGCGATGCTTCTTATAACAGTTTGGGATGCGTACTTATGCAAGAAGGAAAAGTAATGCTCTATGCTTGAGAAAACTTAAGATATATGAGATAAATTATCTTACTTAGGATTTGGAGCTAGCAATGGTTGTATTTGCTTTAAAAGATATAACATCATTATTCATACAGTGAACGATGCTATATTTATATAGGTTATAAAAGTTTAAAGTATATGCTTACTAAAGAAGAGTTAAACTTGATGTAAAAAAGTTGGATTGAGCTTTTTAATAATTATGATATGGTTATTGACTATCATCCAGAAAAAAACTAATGTGATAGCTGACGCTCTTAGTCGAAAGACAATTGTTGCCTTAAGAGCTATGAATGCAAGATTGACATTAAAAGAAGATGGTGTTTTGATTGTCAAGTTAAGAATAAAATTTACCATATTGGATTAAATAAGATGTCTTTAAAGAAAGGATGAGAAATGTTGTCAAGGTTCAAATAAGTGGAAAAGAGTGAAACTGAAAACTTGGAAGTTAGGTTTGATACATATTTGTATTATCAGGGAATAATTTCTATCTCAATGATGGAAACTATATGTTGACCCTAAAAGAAAAGGATATTTAATATGAAGTTAAGGATAAAGTATTCCTTAAAAGTTTCACATTGGAAGAAGGTGTTATGGTTTAGACAATAAGAAAGTTGAGTTCAAAATTTATTGGGCTATAAGAAATTGTGAAATGAGTTAGTCTGATAGTTAAGCTTAGTAGTTAGCTTTATCTTTGGAAATGAACAAGATTCATAATGTATCGATGCTCTGGAAATATTGATTAGACCCCTCATATGTTGTTACTCTGGAGAAAATAGAGATTCAGCCGGATTTAAGCTATGAAAAAGAATTGGTAAAGATCCTAGCGCATGGAGTCAAAGAACTAAGAAAACACGACAATCCCATTTTTTAAAAGTTCTTTGACAAAAATCACAAGGTTAAAGAAAAGAATTGAGAGAAATAAGAAGAAAATATAAGAAAATAGTTTCCACACATTTTGAATCAAGTGCGTGTTGAAAATTCGAGGACAAATTTTATTAAGGGGGATAGAATTGTAATACCCCAAAATTTACTAAGTTGATTAAGTGTCATTTAGTACTAAGATAATAGCTTAAAAGCTAACTTAGTGACTAAAATGACAAAAATGTGAAAGTTGGGATTTCTTTAATTATGGGTTCTGAAAGGAAATTTCTAAGGTTTAAAGGTCTCGTGTGATAGATAGAGAATTGAATAAGTTATTCTTAAAGTTTGGTTGAATTCCAAGGAAATTGGAATGGGAATTGAAGTTTAAAAAGGTAGTGACCAAAATGTAAATTTTGAAAATTTTATGCCTAAAGTATAAACTTTGGAAAAGTTTGGGGAATAAAGTTGTAATTTCCCAAAAGTTAAGGGTTTTTATTTCATAAATAAACAGATCACCTAAGGGTGTGAATCGAATGCGGAATTATTGGTTCGATCTGATACTTCAATTATTGGGAAAATCGCAGTAAAAGTTTAAGTGGAATTCGGATACCGGACCGAACTGGAAAATTTTGAAATTTTGCTATATGATAGAGAAAGGTTATAAAAGTCATTTCCATGTGTTGGAAATACTTTTAGTTCGATTCAAGATGAATCCTACAGTTTATTTCTGAGTAAAGGATTATTTATCGGTATATTGGATTGCATGGAAATTTTGGAGACTGGTCCAAAAGCTATGGAAAAGTTATAAAATATTATTTTAAGAATATTTTATTATGGTTAGTTGAATTATAACTAGATTTGTAAATAAAAACTAAATACATTGTAATATTTTTAAAGAAACAAAATATTACCGAATTACGAATGTAGAAGGTTTTACGAATGTTTTGTGATACCTCTGAATCGTATTCAGTGTGGATACGGGAAAAGGGGTGTTACATCACCTACCACATTCAATGCCCCCTTTGAATCTGAAACTTGTGGATAGATCTAGAATACCAACGTCTCCCTTAACCCTTCGTCTTCCTAGCTCTCACAGCCCTGATCTTCGCTGCCGTTAGGCGGTGGCGTGCACTGCCGGTGCCAAAATAACCGTCTCTTTCGTTCGAACAAAATTCTAGCCATCACTCGCCCTGCCTCTCCGCCATTCACCGTCGAGAACGGTTTAAAGGCTCGTCAAAATAACCATTGGTTCATTGCTGCTGTATTTCGTGTTTTTCGGCTACCGTGACTATCCTTTCGAGATGCTAGCATTGTCATCTTCATTCCCAGGCCGAGTCGAACAAAATCCCTCTGACCGATCGTCATTCTGACACCGGCAAAGGCCTCATCGAAGCTTCGACAGTTTCGACCAGTTTTGGTAAGTTCTGGTGAGTTTTTGTTCCTTTTTCAGTTGTATAACTGTTGTGGATTGATGGATTCTGGAAATTTTGCATTTTAGGCATTTTTCAGCCGTCTAGGGCCGCGTGTGGAACACACGTGCCGTCCAATATGATTTTCGACCGCCTTGGACGGTGGCCTAGATGAATCGGCCTTCTCTTGAACCGAACCGAGCTAAACCATCCTAAATCGATTTTGGCATACCGATCTAACTCGAACTGAATTGTCGACCCGAACCCGTTTGACCCAGACCCACACCCGACCGATCGAGTTTGACCCGTACCCGACCCTAACTGAGTCAATTTAGTTGACCAAGTCAACTCAGTTGAAAGAGCCAACTCAGTTGACCGTTGACCCGTTGACCACTAACATCAGCGTTGACCGATGATGTCAGTGTTGACTTTGACCCAAAAAGTCAAATTTTCTAAAAACCCATGTTTTTATGTTTTTCGACGTCTTGAGTCTGTTTTTGAAGTCCACTTCGTGAAATTCTAACCCAAAAGCCTCTCAATTTTAAGTGCAATGTAAATAAGGATTGATTATGGGTTTTGATTAATTAAAGGTATTCAGAGTTCCTTTTATACGAGATGTTGAGGACTTCAATTTTGGGTTCGAGAGAGTTTGAATGTCATTTCAAGGGGTCGACCGATATAGCAAGGATTCCAAGTAATACATTACTACCTCTTGTATGCTTTATGAACATATTGGTATTCGGTTAATGCATGCACACTTATGGTGAAGTGTACTGTTAACTTTGCTTAAGTCAAATAAGATATGAAATATAAGTATGATAATTTCGATAAGATTAAAATACTCGAATAAGATGGTTAATATCGGAAGGATCTAGAGTCCAATAAATAATTAAGAAGGTAGTTAATTTCCAAACCCGACCAATAGTGTTAAAGGACTCAATGTCAAAAATATTTGGATATGAAATTATGAAAATGCCATCGAGATATAAGAATGACTAAAATACCCCCTAACAATAAAAGTGGTCTGGAAATTTACACTAGATCCAGTAAAATAACCGATTCATCTGAAAACTTTGTATTACTTGGGAAGTTATGGTAGCAAGACTTAAACCTTCAAGATTGTATAATACTTGGATTTTCTTGAATTCTGAATAAATCTCGAAAGATAAACTTATGTAAAACTTTTCATATGCCTGAATAAATAAAAGTGGTGTAAAGTACTGAATTAATCGAAATGAAAAAAATAAATTGAAATATTGATAAGGCTGAATTGATCAGAATGATTGTAATGACCAAAAGGACTGAAGAATCATCGGGCACCGAAATTTCCAAATTAACTGAAATGATGGATAAACCCTTGAGTTCTGAAATGGGTGAATTGTTTGGAAATACCAAAGTACCTGAATGATTGAAACACCGTCGAGTATTTAAATGATTGAATCACCTACGTGACTTGAGATAAATAAAAGCTTGGAAAATCCTGAAATTTCTAATAGATCACAAATGACTATAATGCCCATGTAGGTTTGAAGCCTGACTTATGTAAATTAGTCATTCTTAACATTGTTACAATAATAAAAGATTACTATACAAATACATGTTCAACCATTCGAGGCTCGTTCCAGGATAATTTGTGACGTTGACATGTTCAACTATACCATGCAGATAGAACTAAATATTGACCACGTGTGATGTGTACCTATTTGAATGCTTGGAAGTAATGATTGATGAGATGTATTTAATGGAATAGACTTGGAAGCCTGGCAAGCCATCAATAATCTTTAGCACAACAAAACACCAACTTACCCTATCAAGGTTAAATTATGAAAACGCCCTTAAAAGTCAAATGACTAAAATGCCCTTGTTAACCAAAATGATTAGAACATTCCTGATATATCTAATATCCTAAATGATCCAAACGTATCAATTCCCGAGTGTTGGGTTGGAGATGTTGGTTACCAAGCCCCTTTTTAATAGGATCTCGTTTCTAAAATTCGTTCAAAATTTGCCAGAAGTTCAGTGTGTTCCCCTTTTTGTAAATATCAAGTATCTCCGTGAAATAAGTTGTTCCATCTAGTGTATTCCAAGTGCACATGAATATTCTCTCCGTTTTGAACCCAAGACTATCTCTTAATCTGAATCATGACTTTAATCTATCTAAAATATACCTTTGTATCTGAACTGAAAAAACGTGCGCTCTGGTTATTGTTTCACTGAAAACTAAAGTTTTCTTTATATCTACTGTTATTACCGATTATTACTAATTACTATCAATTATTGTTATTACTGATTATTACTGTTATCACTGCCTAGACTGTTACTGGGGTACTTGGTGTTGGGTCACGCTGGCCGATTACTGTTATTGCTGATTATTATTGTTATCACTGTCTAGACTGTTATTGGGGTACTTGGTGTTGGGTCACGCCGGCACACCTCATAGCGCAGTGGAAAAATTATCTGGTGATTACCACTAGAGATCCATGTACGAGGAACAAACTGGGGTGAATAAGGGTGAAGAATTACTTGTTTAAAATCTATAATTCTAAACTTTGAGGAGATAGATATCCAATCACGATTCCACGATGTCGATTCCTAACCCGCAACGATAGTGCTCCGACCTCTACGTAGTTCACCCAGTTGAAACGAGCATATAAAACTCTCTAAGCTATTTAGAGGGTTTTTTTTCCAAAAGCATTAATGATTGCTAGATCTTTCATGCCTTTATATAGCCTTTGAAATCCTAATTCAACTCATATTAGGATTTCAATATATATATAATCCCAATTCAACTTAATTAAGATTTTAATATATATATATATATTAAATATATATAATCCCAATTCAACTTTAACTAGGATTTCAATATATATATATATATATATATATATATATATATTAAATATATATATAATCCCAATTTAACTTAATTAAGATTTTAATATATATTAATATATATAATCCAAATTCAACTAATTAGGATTTTAATATATATATATTAATATATATAATCTCAATTCAACTTTAATTAGGATTTCAATATATATATTAATTTAAATCGAATTATATTATTTATATATTAAAAGAGTCATAATTACAACAATTATTTTCTTTTAATATTTATCCAATAGTTAAATTATATATATATTAATTTAACTAAATTCGTGTACAACAAATTTGTACATATATATAATTCGTTTAATATATGCTCATTTCAACCGTGGGTGTGACCCTGTAGGTTCATGTAACGTTAGTAGTAAATATTAGAACATTTCTAATATTATAAACAACGAGTGACATCTAGCAATATTTCATTGTCACCTAAGTTACAAGAAATCATAATTCGACATAACCTTTTTCGTGATTAACTCTTTTTCATGTATTACATCCTTTTGTCCTTTATATCTAGATTGGGCACAAGTCATGGAACAGTCACACTTGTATAGTCCATCTAATATTTCTTGATATCCTAAGTAGACTATTATAAACGAATAACTATGATATCTCATATCAACTTATTCGAGCATGGCCATGCATTTCTAGTCTCACTCAATCAAGTGGCCTACAATATTACTTCTATTATGTAGGAGGGACAAATCCTATCTTGATCAACCATAACTCACTACATAGATTGTGACATATCCAATATCAGTCTTTATAGAGTAATCAGTTACAACACACGTTTGATTTATCAAAATATGTCACCCACGATGTTGAAATAATGATGATCTCAAGTCTAAGGATCATACATGTAGTTATCACTATGAGCAATATTGTGATAGTCACATAGTTATCCAAGAAACATGCTTATAGCGGGTCAGTCCAGTATGTCGTTCTCTAACGCATACTTATGTATTGATTTTGACATCTTCATGTCAATGACAACACTTTGTCATCAATCAACTACATATTAGTCTTAATGCATTATTGTTGTCCATTCCCACAATAATACTCGACTAAGGACATTTAAGAATAATCATATTATTCTAAAGACTTTATTATAATTCAGTTTATTTATGCACATAGAATTGTAACTGAAAATAATAATGGCAATGCCTCTTTTTGAATAAACAAGGTAAAAACAAATTTCATTTACAGTCATCTTATGATTGGTCTTTGGGCATACTCTAACAATTGAGATAGAGTGTAAAGTTACCACAGGTTCAGCCCTGATCCAGCTGGTAATTCCTACCATTTCAGGCTCCTATGCTTCGGCTAGGGTGATTCCTACCGTACCTAAGGTATCCTCTTAGGCTGGTACCTACACCCAATAGGCCTGGGTTAACTCCCCTTTTAGATGCAGTTCTAGGGAACTGCATACTGGAGTTTGGTTGAAGGGTAGATAGAAAATTTAAAATAAACTTTACTGGTACTATTATGTGTCCGGGAAATAAAATGTACATTGCACTGTTACATTGTATGTGTTAACTTTGCACTGTTAGAACACATACTAAACTCTATGGTTCAACTTCCGTAATCTATCTCTCTTCAGATTCTCTGGTCTATATATTTCTCATTTGATACTCAATAATTAAATAAAGAACAATTATGTTATCTTCAAACATATCGCTTCACTAAAATATCAAATCATAATTGGAGTCTATTGTTGCCCGGAACATCATGACGGTATTATGCTTTCCATATACCTGCATGTGGTTACAACATCTTTTGGTAGTTCTGTATTACTGAGCTTTTCCAAGCTTACGGTGTTTTTACCATCGCAGGTTAGAAGAAATCTATCATGGTATAGTGACTGACATCAGTGTTTGGAGTTCTCTCGGTGTTGCTTTTGGAGTACGGTATTGATACAGTTAGTGGGCATGTATGTTGTGTATTAATATATGTCATAGTCTGTAATTTGTTTTTGGGTTTCTGTTAAATGTTTAAATGATTTCCTTAAGTGGTATTTTAACTAAAAGTTTGTTTTTCAACTTTAATGTGGTTAAAGAAAAACATTTTTATGGGGATTTTTACTGTGGGTCGCTCTCGGGACCCTAATGTGACCTCCTAGATTTAGGTGTGTCGCATAGCGGGGTTTAGGGGGTTACACAAACATCCCTCCGCCTTGCCACAATAAAGGTCATAGCCAAGGACCGTAGTCCACCCATACCAATGAGCTCATGAATTCTATGGCATGCCAATTGTATCTAATGTCCTTTCGAATCCAATGTTCCATAACAATAACAATAATGATGGCAAAAACAATATCAATAGCAATTACCAATGATAATAGCGATAACAATATCAATGTTGATATTCAATGGCAATAGCAATATCAATGTCTGATGCTTAATGTTTCCATATTTCAATGAGACCGATGACAATAGCAATGTTTTTATGAACAATAATTCGATCCAACAACTTACCAATGCTTACCAATACAGTCTCCTATGAGATTCGATGCAATATCCTTAGACACAATGTTAGCTATGCAAAAATCAATATCGATAAAATTGAGAAAAGCACATAGCCTATTCCCGAGACTCCGACTACACTCACCTTGCTTTTCGAAGCTCATACGGCTCTCGAATTTCCACCCCTTGTTCCTAGCTTTAAATAGAGATGATAGTCTTTCTTTCTCCAACTCTTAAGCCAATTGATGACAACACAGGGAATCTAGAAATCGAAGAAAACTTAAGCTTTGAATCAACAACAATGGAGGTGCTTGCTTATTGTAAAAGATGATGAAGGTAGAAGATAACAACTAAGGTGGTTGCTTCTTTCTTAATCGGGTAAGTTTTTAACCTTATTCTTATTTCCCAATTAAATTTCAAATAGTCAAAGGCTTTCTTTCAAATGAGGGAAAGTAACCTGAGCATTACACATAGGAATGATAAGGCTTGGGAGGGGCTAATTACAAGGTTGGTCCCTTAACTCTTCAAACTTTACACTTTTACCCTCAAACTTTTAATTTTCACATTTAGGTCACTAACAGTTTTTCAATAGATTCAATATGGTCCTTAATCAATAAATTGACTCAATTGGAGTCCAATATCAATGTAATTGACCACATGATCAAAGTCAATGCAATATTTGGACCTTTCTGGTGTAGGGTGTTTGATCGCTGGAACCCAATTTCGACTAGACCGGTTTTTAGGATGTTACAATAAGAAACTAGTCACTTTAGATCATACAAGGACCATACAATGAAAAGGTTAAAAATCCAATCAAAAGACACGAACAAAAGATTAATACAAACAGATCTGACTGTATCGGCAAACAAACTACAAAATGAGATCAAATTACTGAAAGACCACCAACAACCACAAGTCAAAGCTGAGTGTCGTGAGAAAACCCACAAACACAAACCACGTATTCAAATCCAATTCGAAGGTCCAAAGCAGAGAAGATCAACAAGATAACCAAGTAAGCGTCATCTTGATCAGTTGTGGCGATATCAAATCCAACCTTAAGAACAATAAAATGAAAAAAAAATGACCAAATGACCATCAATAAAGACAAAAAACGTGCCAAAAGGCAGAGAAAGACGTGCCACAAGGCAAAGAAAAGTGTGTCAACAGAGTTATTCTTAATTAAAACTAGATAAAAAAAGAAAAGCATATATATAATATAATAAAAACTAGCAAAAAGAAACTAATATTACCAGAAGTTGACAACCAATACCAAGGTTGATGTCGGCGGCGGCGACCAAACAAGATGAAAAAGTAAAATTGTTAGAGAGAGAAAAAAATTATGAAAAACCTAGAAGCGGAAGTAAATGAATCATTTTTATCTAAAAAATTAAAAAATATGAAATTTGTTAAAATAAAAGTAAACTCATAACACCCGACTAATTTCAGCTCCAATTAAATTTTGTGACAAGCCAACGATTTAGTCAATATACACCGAGGTGTTGGTAAACACTTTACAACAAAGATTAGAATGCCCAATCTTGTAAGTGTACATAGTATTCCATAAGGATAAGTTGAAATAAGTGCCTAATATGTTTTTATGATTTTATTTGACCGCATGAAACCTAGAAGACTAGGTTGAGTATCAACCATGAATTCCTCAAGCAATGAACTTAAAACTAATTCTTCGACCTATGAAGAATCCATAAAATATATTATTGGTTAGATCAATACAAATAGAATAAAAATTTACACTTGTATCAGATAAGCACAAAAGAAGCACCATCAACTTCATACATTAGAAGGTTTTTCGTCTTGAACTTAAGTAAATGACCCTTGAATTACACGAACAACCAATATTATGTCTATTCTCAAAGTTTAATTCTAGTGTGATTTCATTTTATGCCATAGACAAAAAAAACCACTAGTTTATGTCCCCAACCTTCCATAACAACTCAAGCCAACCCAAAAAACCAAACCCAATCAATCAGACACCTTTGTTCCTCCTAAAATTTTTTTGTTTATTATTCTTTTAGGATCCTATTTAGAATTAATAAAATTAAATTTTGACCTTTCATTTTTTTGGTTTAATTATTTTTAAGACCTTTCAATTTTAAAATTTATAAAATTAAACCTAAACCCCATTATTTTTCATGGTTTAATTACTTTTTGAGACCTTACTCGTTTCAAAGTTAATTGGTCTGCCTCCTCGTAATTCAATTTGGCTCCGTTTTGAGATCAATAAAGGTTTTACAAATAAAACCTTATGAATTCCAGTTCCACAAAGGTTTTACAACATGAATTCACCCGATAAAATCGTAGTAACAGTTTTGTAAAAGCATTTTAACACTTAACGTTTCATTTTAGGTTAAAGTGATTATTCTGTGGAAAAAACTGTTAGTCGACTAACACTAAAATGGCTTAAAATGACATAACAAACCTACGTGACATTGTATGCTGACATAACAATATCATATACTCATATAGACAAACGTGCTAATGTTACAAAATGACACATCAGTCAAAAAATATTTTTTATAAAATTGTATAAAACATAAAATTACTTTTTTGATGATATGTCATTCTGTCAAATCCTTTTAAGTTGTTTATCTTCATTTGACTACCATTTTTCATCGATAAATGAGTCATTTTTACCTGAAATGAAACATTGAGAGTTAAAATACTTCAAAAAAGAATAGAAGACAAAATGATTATTCAATCAAACATTAGTGGCTTTTTTACATTTTGCCTTTTTTAATTATAGTTTAAGTTTAAGATTGTAATGAGAGTGAAATTTGAATCACCAACAGACCTATAGGGTGTCATTTGTAAACAAATGTTAAAATAAGGGGGCAGGTATGTGCTTTTCCAAAAAAGAACGACAAAAAAAACATGAATGTCAAATATTCTTGCGTAAATTACAAAGTTCATCTCTCACCCCTATTTTTTATCATTGAAATTTAAAAAATTTCAATTTAATAACTCAATTTTTGAATTATTCCTATTTTGGTCACTCTAGAATGGCATAGTTTTTGTATTAATATTTTCATATGACATGACATATTTGTTAAAGTATGCCCAAAGACCAATCATAAGATGATTGTAAATGACATTTGTTTTACTTTGTTTATTAATACATAGGCATTGCCATTATTATTTTTCGTTACTATTCTGCGTGCATAAATAAACTAAATTATAATAAAATCCTTAGAATAATATGATTATTTTTAAATATCCTTAGTTGAGTGTTATTGTGGGCATGGACAACAATAACGCATTAAGACTAATATGTAGTTGATTGATGACTAAGTGTTGTCATTGACATGGAGATGTTAAAATCAATACATAAGTATATGTTAGATGTAATACATGTATTTTGTCCAGGGTTAGTACTATAATTTACAATAAATAAAGTCCAAATAAAAATAAAAATCTAAATGTTCAAAAATCAGTCCAAATGCCCAAAATCATTAAACAATGTCCATATATAGTCTATAAATTTCCTTTATACATAAATACAAGGCCCAAATTCCTTTCTAAAGCCCAAGTTGTTTTTACAATCCAAGATCCTCTTCTAAACAAGCTTTCCTGCCTATTTATGATAATTTCAGCCCCAACAAGCACAAAATACAAGCTGAAATCTTTTTCCCGCTCAAAATATGCCACGCAGCAATTACGAATTGGCCCAGAGCGTTCTCACGCAGATTGTGCTTTTATCCTTCATTTGGATGATGAAGTCACCCTCGTGACATCATCCATGACATCAAAATCCACCCACTATAAATAGTAGGAGAGAGGGTGTTAGACTTCAATAATGATCCTCATAATTACAAATTAATGAATAATAATAATAAATATAGTAATAATTGAGAAGAGAGAGGGGCTAACTTCGGGATCCGGAGAGATCACCGAAAGCCATACCGTCTTTGGAAGAGGAGGAGACACCGGGAAGCTGAGGAGTCACCAAAGGCTGAACGACGCCACCGGAGCTATAACTATCACCGAAGTTGAAGATCGTATCGCTGTTTCACGGCCGAAAAAGTAACCACTCGCATTCATTTTCAATCCTGCAAAACTAAGGAAAAAGGAATATTGGTTCGTTTTAAAGGGAAACCGAAACAAAAACATAATAATATATCGGAAAAGGGGAACGATGGCCAGAATGCTTATCTTGACAAAGGCGGAGTTGAAGAGGGAACTAGGACCAGGTAGTTAAATATTTAGGTGGTTGAAGATGGGGGATCCTATGGATCGAGTTAGATTTAGGGTATTAGTATTGAAAATCGGAGGTTTTTTAGAGTTTTAGGGCTTAGAGACGGCGACAAACGGTGGTCGACGTTCACTTACGGCGGCCGGCAAACGGCTAAAGAGTGATCGGAGTTAGTGAATTAAGATTTGACGGCGATGTTGAAGGCGGAGCTTGGTTGGAGTTGTATGTGTTCATCCGATTCTGGATGAACACGATGAACACCATCCTAAAACCTATGCTTTTGATCCAAATTGGGGCAAATTTCTAGGAATAAGCTATTTGTTAGAGAGAAGGCAGGGCATGAGGGTTGAGTTAGAGAAAGAGATGGGAATTTAGCAAATGAGGGGAAAGAAGCAAAATTTTGGGCAAAGATGCCTTTTATAGCCCATAGGAAACGACACCATTTTGGCGTTGGACCATCCTAGACCCGTGCGTTTAACCGGATCTGAATAAGGATCCACACATTTTTAAGTTTGGGCTAATTGTGGTTTTAGTCCTTAGGATTTTGGGATGTATTGTAATTTGGTCACAAATCATAATAAAAGCAGCATTTTAAATTTGTTTTCTTTCAATTTAGTCCTTAGTTTAATTGTTTAATTTAGGCTTAATGTCAAAATAAGTGCCCAAACTATCATGGTTTTTTTTTTCCTTTTAAGTGCCTAAACTATTTTTTGCTCCTTTTAGGTGCCGAAACTATCATGTTTTTCCCTTTTAGGTGCCTAAACTATTTTCCCATTTTAAGTGCCTAAACTAATTTTCCCCTTTTAAGTGCCCAAACTATCATTTTCCCCTTTAAAGGTCAAATCGAGGCACTTACTTTGACCAAAAATGATAGTTTAGACACCTATTTTGACCAAAAAATAATAGTTTGGGCACTTAAAAGAGGCAAAAAATAGTTTAGGCACTTAAAAGGGGAAAACGAGATAGTTTGGGCACCTATAAAGGACAAAAAATAGTTTAGGCGCCTAAAAGAGGAAAACGAGATAGTTTGGGCACTTATTTTGGTATTAAGCATTTAATTTAATATGTAATATATTTATTTGTATGATGCATGTTTTAAATTAAGCATGTAGTATTAATTGTTAGATAATTTAAACACCTTCGTTTAATTAAGATAGAATTAAAGCCTTAGTCATATGCTTTTATTAGGGTTTGATAATTTAATTAGGAAGATCATTGTAGCAATTTAATGTTTGTTAAGTGGAAACTTTGGGGCTCAAATTTGGATGGATGGTGCCCAAGCAATTGAGTGTTATCTGATGAAAGCCTTTAAATTTAATAATATTCATTGTATTAAACAACTTAATTAATTAGAGTCTTTTTAAGATAGAACTTAAAATAATCAAGACAATAATAAATCATGCATTAAAAACTTTTATGTTGAAAATATATTTTTTGAATGAATGGAGATGCTCCGTAACAGGGTGCTTTTAATCTCATATTCGGATAAAAATATATTTTCTTATAAAAGGATATTTCTATTTGGAATTTGAATCCAGTTAATAATTAAGAGTTAAATTAAATTCAAAATATTATTCGAAATGCCAAAATGTCGCGTAAAATTAAAGGTACCGATAACTGGCGTTTATGGGAGGTGCTAATCCTTCCCCCACACGTAGCCGACTCCCGAACCCAATTTTAAAAGAATGAATCTCTGGTTGTTTTTATGGTGTCTGGTCTATCTCGAAATGGTCAATGACAACTCCAAAATGATTTTTAAAATCGAAATTAAAAGAGGCAAAATCCCAATTTTCAAACTTAAACGTCAAGCTGTTTTCTTGCGTAAAAAAATGGTTTCGACATTAGAGAACGACATACTGGACTGACCCGCTATGAGCATGTTTCTTGGAATATTATGTGACTGTCACAACATTGCTCATAGTGATAACTACATGTATGATCTTCAGACTTGAGATCATCATTATTTCAACATCGTGAGTGACATATTTTGATACAATAAAACTTGTGTCGTAACTGACTACACTGTAAAGACTGATATTGGATATGTCACAATCTATGTAGTGGGATATGGTTGATCAAGATAGGATTTGTCTCTCCTACTGTAATCACTTATTTTTGTCCATGTTTTTAGTATTTTTAGAATTATTGTAATAATATTATTATTAATTTAAATATTAATAATAATTAAAAAAATGAATGGAGGGGGAAGCTCCACGTCACCCCAAACAACCCCCAATTGCCTATAAATAGGAGGCATGGGGAGGGGGCAAAAAAAGCATGAATCGGCAGAGGGGCTGGCCGAATAAGAGAGCGGTGCTCTCGGCTAGCCTAGGGCCAAGGGGCAGTCTCCTCGGTCCTAACCGGTTCGATCGAGGTCTTATTTTGGATCCGATCTAGTTATTTTTTGGAGAGGTCGTGGTAGATCTCGGTGGGGTTCATTCGGGGTTCGTCATTCGAACTCCTAGTTAGGTATATTTTCTTTCTTTTTTATTTGTGTTGTAATTTTTATGATTTAATGAAGTAGTAGTTAATTTAAAATTGTGTTTTTTAGTTTGTATGTTTATTTATGTTTTATATTAGATTTACTATGTTTTAAATTTATGTTTTATATTAATATTTTATTTATGTTAGATTTGTTTTTATTTATGTGTTAAATTAATAGTTATGTATGTATGTTTTATATTAGTATTTTATTATGTTAGTATTTATTTATATTTTTATCGCAATGTATTTATTTATATTTGCCATGATTTTTTAAGTTTGCATAACGGATATATATTTTGTCAATGCGGTGCCCTTTTATCCGAGCGTAAATGAGGCCAGTATCAGGCGTAGTGATAGTGGTTGGGCGTTTATTCTCGGATAACGAGGCCTTTAAAATCTACTCGCACTTATAACCAAATTTTAATTTAATCGTCACGTTAATCCGGAAAGTCTAATATTAATAAAGCGGTAATTATTAAAATACCAATTTTGGGCGGTGTGGGGTGCTAATCTTTCCCCATCCGTAACCGACTCCCGAACCCGACAATTTTAAATATCTAGTTTTTACGGTGTTCGGTCCACTTTGAGTGGCCGATGGCGACTCAATTTTTAAATATAACACGGGCTTTCTAAAATCCCACGCAGAAGACATCATTTTCAAAATAAAACAAACTAAAAAAAACTCATTTTTCATTTAGAGAGAGGGACATCGCTATAGATGGCGACTCCGCTGGGGACATTTTTTGGTTTTCAAAAAATAAGAGAGTCGAGTTTTTTAAATAATTACCACTTTACTAATATTAGAAGTTTCAGATTAAAGTGACTATTAAAGTAACATTCGGTTATAATTGCGCGTTTATTTTAACGCATTTAAAATTCGGCATATAAACCCGTCTTTTTTAAGTTGGGGGAAAACGCTAATACTTTCGTGAGGATATCGTTCCTCCGTGTAGGCCTAGCAAGTACCTTTGGGGCTCGAGTACCTTATGCTTTCGTAAGGATATCGTTCCTTCGTGCAGGCATAAGCGAATGGGTCCCCCTGAATTGAACCCGGTTGAAAGGAGCCTATAATGGGTGATGATCGAGGGCCTTGCTACTCTTAGTAGGGGACAGCAAGGACAATTCGGGTACCTCTGAGCACCAAAACTGCATGTAAAGAACATATAGAAACCCACCATTTTAGAGCCATGCGGATAACCTATGTGTTTTAGACGGGATGTAAATAGGGTTGTTTTGTTTACCTTATCTAAATTGTTCTTTTATTTATGTGTTATTGATCTTATCCGGTACTGACTCGTTTTTTTTTGTTTTACCCTTTTTTGCATACATCATTGAATTTGCATTACATTGGGGTGTTAGTTAGTGGTTTACCCGATTAGAAATCTTTCATTTTTATCCTAATTTCAAATTGACCCATTTTTGTGATCACATTATATCTGCTCATTTTGGCATTCACTGCATGGCATATCATAACACTTTAATTTTTTGCATTTTACCAGCATGAAATGCTGATTCACGACTGGTTCTCAATTTGAAAAATTATCATTGGGAGAAAATCTAGCACTCTAGATATCGAGGCAATATTCAAAGTTGCAAATGAATCCCTTGAGTTCGAAAGTTGAGCCATATGAACCATTTTTGAATTAGTACTTTCACATCTAGGACATACATTTTGCATTTACATGCATACATTTTGAAATTTCGAAATTAGTTCCTGGGTTACCCCATCTGATACAACAAAGTTAGTCGATCTAGCACCTTACAGAACCTCTACAAAAGCCCGATCTTGGGGCATATCCGAAATCGTCTGGTGCAAACACCATATCTCTGACAAGACTTCAATTTTGGGGCATTCTCCATCAAGGTTCAGAAACAAGCATTCGACAACTACATATCATCACTGCTCCACATTGATCAGAAAGAGATAAGTTACCCAACACAGTAAATTTGTGAACCCGACCTAGGGGGCAACACAATATCTTCATGAGGAAAATGAAAGCCCCTCAGAAAAAAGAAAAAACGAACATAGAAGTTTCAAATTTGCTATAAGAGCAGTTTCAGATGACAACATAGAATGAACAAAAATGCTGGGGCATGCACCCTGATGAAAGATTCAAAGAAAGGTAATCGAACCCAAGAAGAGGTTGGGGCATTGTCATATGCAAAAGACCAAGATCAAGACAGGACCAGTGAGGAGTCAGGAGCATCCTATTGAGGGCAAAAAAAATCATGCCACATTCATGTATTTAGTTGCATTCATCTTGCATTAAATCATTTTTGCATACGTCATACATCTATGTTCAGTGCATACACTAAAGTCACATTGCATTTAGGATAGACACATGCATTTAGGCCTAAAATTCATGCATTTTTGCTTGTACATACAAATAGGTCTACGGAAAAGACCGAGATACCCTCAATATGAGGGCAATGACAAGAGGGCCAACCTTATTCATGGAAGAGGACAAACAAAAGATGCTAAAATATCTAAATAAAAGGTATCAGTGACAAGTTTTTGAACAGTTACTAATAAATGTTTTTTCCATTTCAGGATTTTATTCCTTCGACGATGGTGTGACAGACGCCAACATTCCAGATCTTACCCTCTGCCAACAGAAGTAGAGCAAATTTTTTCTAGACATAGTCTCGCTGTGAATAGCACAACAATTCAATATCTTGCAAATCATGCCTCCGTCAGTGGTGGTACACCAACTTAATCTAGATCTTGCCTCCGTCGGTGGTGTTGCAGATCAGATTTTCCATTCGGTCCTGCCTCTCCGTCAGTGGTGTAACGGGTCTCACATTTTGCTAATCTAGTCCCTCCGTTAGTGGTAATAGATCAAAAAACTATCCATATCTCGTCTTCGTCGGTGTTGTAGATCAAAGTTTCCATTCGGTCATACCTCTCCGTCGGTGGTGTAGTGTGTCCCATATTTTGCTGATCTAGTCTCTCCGTCAGTGGTGTGACAGATTAAATCCTCTCCAGGTCTTGCCTCTTCGACGGTGTTGCAGCTAGACCTAAATTTTACTCAGAATTTACCTTTTTATTATAATTGTAGCTAAAAATCAATTAGAAAAAGAAAAGAAAAAAAACAAAAAAAGAGAGAAGAAAAAAGTAAAAAAGAAAATTGAAAATAAGAAAAAAATGAAATGAAAAAATGAAAAAAGAGCAAAAAATGAAGGAAAAATCAAAAAATGAAGAAAAAAAGAAGAAGAAGAAAACTATCTGATCCTGCCTCTTCGTCGGTGTCGTAGCTGGATCAAATCTTCAGACCTTGCCTCTTCGTCGGTGTTGTAGCTTGGTCAAATATAACTCTCCGATCCTGCATCTTCGCTAGTGTCGCAGCTGGATCAAATCTTTAGACCTTGCCTCTTCGTTGGTGTTGTAGCTTGGTCAAATTTAACTTCCAGTTCTGCCTCCTCGTCGATGTTGTAGCTGAACCAAATCTACTAACTTCCGGTCTTGCCTCTTCGTCGATGTTGCAGCTAGACCAAATTCACTAACTCTTGATCCCGCCTCTTCGTCAGTGTTGTAGCTGGATCAACATTACTAACTTTAGACCATGCCTCTTCGTCGGTGTTGTAGCTTGGTCAAAATTTACTAATTTTCAAATTTTATCAATGTTGTTTCTTGAAAAATGAAGAAAAATCAAGAAAAGAGAAAAAGTGAAAAAAGCAAAAATGAAATTGAAAAATAGAGAGAAATTCAAAAAAAAAGAAAAAAGAAAAAAGAAAAAGAAAAAGAGAAAAAAAAGAAAATCAAAATGAGCTTTCAATCCTTCGATCATGCCTCTTCGTCAGAGTTGTAGCTGGATCAGATATCAAAACTTTCATCCACCGATCATGCTTCTTCGTCAGAGTCGTAGCTGGATCAAATCTTCAGACCTTGCCTTTTCGTCGGTGTGGTAGCTTGGTCAAATCTAACTTTCGTTTCTGCCTCTTCGTTGGCGTTGTAGCTGAACCTAATTCACTAACTTCCGGTCTTGCCTCTTCGTCGATGTTGTAGCTAGACCAAATTTACTAACTCTTGATCCTGCCTCTTCATTGGTGTCGTAGCTGGATCAACATTACTAACTTTAGACCATGCCTCTTCGTCGGTGTTGTAGCTTGGTCAAAATTTACCAACTTTCAAGTTTTATCAATGTTGTATCTAGAAAATAAAAAAATGGAAAAAAGAAGAAAAAAAGAGCAAAAAAAAAAAGAAAAAAGAAAGAAGAAAGAAGAAGAAGAAGAAGTTTTCAATTTTCTGATACTGCATCTTCGTCATAGTTGTAGCTGGATCAGACATTGGAACTTTCATCCACCGATCCTGCCTCTTCATCAGTGTTGCAGCTGGATCAAATTTTGTAGACCTTGCCTCTTCGTCGGTGTTGCAGCTGGGTCAAATTTTCTTTAGGTATTATCATCGTCAATAATATAACAAGTTGAACTCATTTTGCTTCCCCAACAAACAACCCCCCATTTTGAAGGTTTTGCTTCCCCAAGAGTGACAAGGTGGATCAATCAAGAAAAAAGACATGCACCAAAGAAAAAAAAGATCTACCGAAGAAAGAAGACACGCGTCAAAAGAGAGAAGTTTAGCCAGATCAGACAAAAATGGTTATTCTTGTCTTTGCTTTATTCCTGTTACACAGCAATGAGCAAAGAGGGGCAATTGTAATCACTTATTTTTGTCCGGGTTTTTAGTATTTTTAGTATTATTGTAATAATATTATTATTAATTTAAAATAATAATAATAATAATAATAATTAAAAAAAAGGAGGAATGGAGGGGGAAGCTCCATGTCACCCCCAAGCAACCCTCAATTGCCTATAAATAGGAGGCATGAGGAGGGGGCAAAAAAAGCATGAATCGGCAGAGGGGCTGGCCGAATAAGAGAACAGTGCTCTTGGCTAGCCCAGGGCCAAGGGGCAGTCCCCTCGGTCTTAACCGGTTCGATCGGGGTCTTATTTTGGATCTGATCTAGTTATTTTTTGGAGAGGTCGTGGTAGATCTCGGTGGGGTTCAGTCGGGGTTCGTCATTCGAACTCCTAGTTAGGTATATTTTCTTTCCTTTTTATTTGTGTTGTAATTTTTATGATTTAATGAAGTAGCAGTTAATTTAAAATTGTGTTTTTTAGTTTGTATGTTTATTTATGTTTTAGATTAGTATTTACTATGTTTTAAATTTATGTTTTATATTAATATTTTATTTATGTTAGATTTGTTTTTATTTATGTGTTAAATTAATAGTTATGTATGTATGTTTTATATTAGTATTTTATTATGTTAGTATTTATTTATATTTTTATCGCAATGTATTTATTTATATTTGACATGATTTTTTAAGTTTGCATAACGGATATATATTTTGTCAATGCGGTGCCCTTTTATCCGAGCGTAAATGGGGCCAGTATCAGGCGTAGTGATAGTGGTTGGGCGTTTATTCTCGGATAACGGGGCCTTTAAAATCTACTCGCACTTATAACCAAATTTTAATTTAATCGTCACGTTAATCCGGAAAGTCTAATATTAATAAAGCGGTAATTATTAAAGTACCAATTTTGGGCGGTGTGGGGGTGCTAATCCTTCCCCATCCGTAACCGACTCTCGAACCCGACAATTTTAAATCTCTGGTTTTTACGGTGTCCGGTCCACCTTGAGTGGCCGGTGGCGACTCCATTTTTAAATAAAACACGTGTTTTCTAAAATCCCACGCGGAAGACATCATTTTCAAAATAAAACAAAATAAAAACAAAAAACTCATTTTTTTTAGCGAGAGGGACATCGCTACACCTACATAATAGGAGTAATATCGTAGGCCACTTGATTGAGTGAGACTAGAAATGCATGGTCATACTCGAATAAGTTGATATAAGATATCATAGTTATTCGTTTATAATAGTCTACTCAAGATATCAAGAAATATTAAATGTACTATATAAGTATGATTGTCCCATGACTTGTGTCCAATCTAAATATAAAGGACAAAAGCATGTAATACATGAAAAGAGTTAATCACAAAGAAGTTATGTCGAATCATGATTTCTTGTAACTTAAGTGACAGTGACATATTGCTAGATGTCACTCATTGTTTGTAATACTAGAAATGTTTTAATATTTACTACTAACATTATATGAACCTACAGGGTCACACCCACAGTTGAAATGAACATATATTAAACAAATTATTTATGTACAAATTTGTTGTACACGAATTTAGTTAAAATAATATATATTTGATATATATAATTTAACTATTAATTAAATATTAAAAGAAAATAATTATTATAATCATGACTCTTTTAATATATAAATAATATAATTCGATTTAAATCAATATATATACTGAAACCCTAATTAAGTTGAATTGAGATTATATATATTTATTAAAATTCTAATTAAAGTTAAACTAGGATTATATATATTAACATATATGTTGAAATCTTAATATGAGTTGAATTAGGATTACAAAGGCTATATAAAGGCATGAGTTGAATTAGAGAGTTTTATATACTCATTTTAACTGGGTGAACTACGTAGATATCGAAGCGTTATCGTTGCGGCTTAGGAATTGATATTGTGGAATCGTCATTGGATATCTATCTTCTTCAAATTCAGAATTCCAGATTTTTAACAGGTAATTATTCACCCTTTTTCACCCCGATTCGTTTCTTGTACATAGATCTCTAGTGTTAATTGCCGAATAATTTTTTCGTTACGCCATTGAATGTAACGGAGTGACCCAATAATATTTTATTATTTTTAATGTCATGTCAAGATTTAAAATTAAAAATTTTAAACCCTTATTCCAATCCCATTCTACAAACCCTAATCTACGTTAATCCCAAATATCTCACTCATTCAGCAGAAACCATATCTACGCTGAGAATCGCCCATCATAAGGTTTTTTTTTTTTTTGCTTCTCTCCCCGAGTTTTTATTATTTTTATTATGCTTCAAAGAAAGGGCTTCTAGGGATTAAATTTTCTTTATTTTATTTTTGGGAGGGTTGAAATGATATATGCAATTCTGTTAAGACTTCAACTTTCAATTAGAAGAGTGGTGTGAAAAAGTATGTTTGAAGAGTGATTTGAAAAGTTTAATTTAAAATTAATTGTTTGTGATTCTATCAAAAAGTACTTTTTGAATAAATAAAATATTTATTTTAGATATATATTATAAACATCAATTTTGAATTATATTTAAATTTGTTATATATGAAATATATTAACTTAAACTATAATAAAAACATAAAAAATATTTGATGGTAATTCATTATTAATTTTTTATATATGAAATATTTTTTAAAAATATAAATAAAGAGAAAATCAATATATATTAATAGCATACTTTAGGGAAGAAGAACAATAAATGAATACGATTTAAAGACTATAAAAAATCATTTTACCCACGTGAAAGCGTAACAAAAGCGTTAGCAATGGACATAAACCCTAGCAGACAAATCAAACCGGTATTGTACTGAAATTATTGAGAGTTAGATATGGTATTTCTGTTGAATGAGTGAGATATATGGGATTGATGTAGATTAGGAATTGTGGTCGGAATTATAGTTTAAAATTTTTATTTTTAATTTAAATAAAAACAATAAATTGTCATATATTATATGAAAATATTAATAAATAATGTCATATTATTCCAGTATGATAAAAATAGAAAAAATTTAAAATTAAATTATTAAATTAATTTTTTTTAAATTTTATTGATCAAAATAGAAGATAGAAGAAAGTTAAGTGGATAACATTTTAATTTACCCATATTCTTCAACTAAAAGAAAAAGAAACTGCTGGAGCCCCCAATCATAATACCCGAAGGTGGAAAGTTTCACGCGAAGAGATTAGCAGCGGCGGAGGAAGAAGAAGAAGATGTTGTTTCAAGTGGGAGGACAAGGGACTCGTCCCACCTTCTTTGAAATGGCTGCTGCTCAGCAACTCCCGGCTAGTCTCCGTGCAGCCCTCACTTACTCAATTGGGGTCGCCCTCTGTCTATTTGTATTTACATTTTTAACAAAAAAAAGAGCATTTTTTTTATAAATTTAAGAGATACCCATTTTAGTTTTCCTTCTCGATTTCTCAAATTTCGTCAGTTTTTCTATAAAATTTGCCTATTCAATTAGTGGGTCCATCTTGGGTTTCTGTGCATATCCATGTTTCTGGAACTTTTAGAACGAAATAAATTGATTGTTTTAGTTAAGTACCTGGGGAACAAGCTTCAGTTTGTTCCAAAATACAATTCTTTTCTTATTATTTAGTTAAGTTTGTAGATTTATTACAATTTTTACAGCTACCGGTGATTAAGTATTTTGGGGTTTATTCGTGGATTGGTAGGTATTGGCGTTGAGAAGGCCAATTCTGCATAAGGTGTTGGACTATGAAGATGAATTCTTTGCTTTGCTGATGTTGGTTCTTGAGACACATAGCCTACGAACTACAGGTTTCCATCTTCTTTGATTTTCTTTTAGTTACTTTATTACTTAAATATCTTTTATAGGTATTTTTGCTCGGCATTTATTTGAATCTTCCTATTTCCACATTCTAGACAGTGTTTTATGTACTCCAGTTTTAGTTTTCTTTCAAATTACATGGGTTCTTCTGAACTTTATTGCTCACTCTGATTTTACTCTTTTGTACGTTGTGTTTGGTTTATGTATGGAATTATTATTCGTTTTGTATTGTGTCTATGTGAACTATGATCTGTCTTTGTTGCTTCAGCGTGAAATATAATGTAATCTTTGATAGTGGTAAAGGTGTTGGAAATTGTTATATGTATCATATATAATTGTTCATTCCGTTCACCCATTGAAATTGTATGGTGTAGGAGAATAAGCAGAGTCGGAGTCATGTATGGAATCTTGTGGTAATTTAGATTATTCTGGTTCTTTCAATGTGATAACTGATATGGAGAACTTAAATTTGAAGGCTTGACTGTGCTCCAGGACCTCACTTGTTCAAAATGAGTTCTAGCAGACCATAAATTAGTTCTGGCATACAAAAAAAAAACATTTTTGGTTACTTTTTTGAACATCAATGAACCTTAACCTGAAGCATAGAACTATCCAACTTGTTTGTGGAAGGAGGTAGCAGCACATGGTTTATTCCCTTTTCTTTTTCTTTCTTGCGAGAACAAAGTCATTTTATGTATATGAGAAACTATCATTATTAGCTCTTTATAGAATTCAACATCTTTCTACCCGGTTTCTTATATTGGAAGCTTATAGTATATGTTATTTGCAGTGTTTGGTTGTATGTTTACTTTAATTTTGTTAGTGCAGTTGGAAGATTTATGTTTGGCTCAATGAGACTCCATTTTCTGATATAATGTTTTCATACAGATGCTTCTTTTGCTGAGTCTCTATATGGTTTGCGGAGGAGAGCAGCAAAAATAAGAACAAATCAGGCTGACGTCCGATCAAAGACTAGCGATGGGATCAAACATTCTAGTCTAGAAAAGCGTCAAAGGGTTCTTTCAGTTGTATTTTTGGTAGAATTTTGCATCTATTTTTCTATTCTTCTTATTAAGATGTTTTATGAACCTTATAACCAAGTAATATACCAAAGTTTTTCTGTAGAAGCATTTTTTGTTGTTGTTGTGGAAAGTTAGTTTTGGTTATTGACAGTTTGAACTAATTTACAAGCTCTAACACCAGTCCTCCCAACAATATTTGTTGAATGTAGTATTAACCACTGATTTGCTATGTGTTTCTAGGTTGTTTTGCCATACCTTAAGTCAAAATTGCATTCAATTTATAACAAAGAAAGGGAAGCCAGGCTTCAAGCAAGTTTATGGGGTCCTGATGATGAAAGATTTGAAGATATTGACTACTTTGTTGAAGGGGAGGCCTCCATTGCTTCAAGAACATCAACAGAAACAACAATAAGAACACGATTGACGAAGAATATTCAGAAAATTATAGGCGTATGTTATCCATGGCTACATGCTACCACTGAAGGTGTGTTCAGATCTAATTTATCATTTTATATCAATGTTTTCAAGAATGAAAATCATTTACTAATGTAATCATTGTTCATGGACTACCAAGACCTAAAGTGAAACTTGTGATTGAGAAGGTTAGGGGTGAGCAATATATGTTGTGATCACCGATTAATAAGTTAGTAGTTAAGTTGTGGTTACTGGCTGTGGGACTCTCATTTGTGCCTCCATATTGTAGGTTTTTTGATTTACTGTAATTGTATTTATATTTGTAATGATTCCTTGAAAGAGCTTTGAATGACCATTATCTGTCTTTGACCATACTTTGGAGTTTGATCAGATCTCAAGTTATGTGCTTTTATCTAATCTTGAATTTTGTGGTGCAGGACTAACATTTACTTATCAACTTCTATATCTGCTGGATGCAACTGGGTTCTATTCTGTTGGATTAAATGCCCTTGGGATTCATGTTTGTCGAGCAACGGGACAAGAATTGGTATTAGACTCAACAATAAATTTTGCTCTTTCTGTGTGTTTTATTACACTAATATACATGCAGCAGTATTTTTGTTTCTTCATACTTTCTCCATGCCCTATACACTTGCATAGACATGCACACTTCTGCATTTTGTTATTATTTATATCATATATGCACACATACTCAATGTACTTAATTGATGTCGAGGTAGATGGATACTTCTTCTAGAATTTCCAAAATTCGAAGTCGTGAACGTGAGAGGTTGCGAGGGCCTCCATGGGTAAAGGTATGTTCTGTGAATATTTTAGTTAGGACCATTAATTTTTTTTTACCAAAATTGCTCCTTTAACTTTAGCTAATGTTAAAGTGGGCATACTCATTAGACAATATGATTCCTGCAGGCGGTACAAGGAGCTTTGCTTAAATGTGCATATGTGGTGCTGGATTATGCACAAACCGGTTTAATTGCTGCAGTATTTATCTTTAAAGTAAGTTTAGTTTACTGGTTATTAAATTTATTACCCCTTGGGGTTGAAGGATGATATATTATTTTTAACTAATAACTATATCTGAAAAACATAATATATGCAAAATATTTATGGATAATACATTTCTCAAAGCAAAAATCTGCAATAGCTGGTCCAAACCAAACTAAACCAATCAGTTTCTTATTTGTTTTAGGCCAAAACAGTGAGCCCTACCCGTATGCCATGCTGACTCATAATATTCTTTTATAGATACTTTCTTAAGCTTGTGTAGTTTTGCTTTAGCCTTCATCCACTTTCCTGGATTTCTATTTAACTTGATAATAAAATAAGACCAAATGCCATCATTGAGGTTTAATAATTAATATCAATAAACTCCTACAATTCTTAAAGTTCTGTCATCCTTTCTGAAGTTAATATTTTTATGTTAACTATTCTTTGCTATTCTTTTGATCCTTGAAACCTGTATTTTCATGTAACTGTTCAACTTTATTTCTGGAAATAGTAATGGAATTTGCTTTGACTTCCTTTCCAATATGGATAATCTTTGTTTGTGCACTATAATCATAGATGATGGAATGGTGGTATCAATCTGCTGAGGAGAGAATGTCGGCTCCGACTGTGTATCCCCCACCTCCACCACCACCACCCCCAAAGGTGAGAAATTCTCCTCTCTGTCTCCTCACTTATGGGCATGCACACACATGCTCACTAAACAATTCCTTGTTATTTCGTGAACCACATTTCTTTTAAGAAAATGGAGAATCATCTATGAGCATGTTTATTTACATATGTTTCATTGTATATACTGATGGATATTAAATCAGGGATATTGCATAGGATATGATGGCATTGTTTCTTTTATTGCATTGGCCATAAACTATGCAACCATTTGAGGATTTTGGCAGAAGTTTCTATTTTTTTCAATTTATCAATCCAAAAATAGAAGGAATAAGAAGGGGCAAGCTTTTTATCACTCTGTTGCTTAACCAAATATTTCACTCATCATCCGTGCAGGTTGCCAAAGATGGGATCCCCTTGCCATCTGATAGAACAACTTGTCCACTGTGCTCACAGAAGCGTGCAAATCCATCAGTGGTTACAGTTTCAGGATTTGTCTTTTGTTATGCTTGCATACACAAGTATGTTTCCCAGGTAAGGCCTTCAAACCCTATTTGGTGAACCAAATGAATATTTTTTTCACAGTGCACGTATATGTAGGGAAACTTGCCGGCTTCATAGAATGCATGAATTCCTTTCAGAAGGATACCCTTTAATCATGTCATAAATTTGACAATTTATATTTTCCTTTTCTCGTCTGTTTCAACCTGATGTGAAACTTCACCGGACTCCCTTTGAAGTAGTCTAGTAATATTGGAAATATCTTCTTAAGTCACCTTCAATCTTTGGCTTTTCTAAGCAAAATGAACATGTTTTTATTAGGTTGTTGTCTTGTTGATGAGAAGCAATCTCGCTCTTATCCAACTTCAAGGAGACCCACTTAAAACCAAAGTTTTCATACATTTACAGATTTAGTTGTTTTTACTAGTTTATAAACGTTGATTTGTTGTAAGCTTAAGATAATTTTCTCCAAGGTTCGGTGAAAAGAACTGTGTGTGCGTAAATTTAGGTCATCCATGTTGATTTTCATCTTTAGTCCTTTTCAGCTATGTATAGGTTTTTTTCCCCTTAAGCTTGAAGCACTTATTTGATTTGTGATGTATTTCATTGCCACAGTATAAGCGCTGCCCTGTCACATTAATGCCAGCAGACATCGACCAGATAAGGCGGCTCTTTCATGATGTGTGAATTAATTCATTTTTATACATTTTCAACAACCGAGTCATTGATGAATGTAAAGCTGCCAAAGGACAACGAGGGCCGAGATGAGCACAACGAAAATAATGTAGTAGGGAATTCCTTGTTTTCTTCCTGTACTGTTGCCACTATTTCTGGCGTTTTAAAAAGTTAATTTTCTGTAAACATGTAGGTAGCTTTGAAACTACAAACATCCAATTATGGTCAGTCACCATATAAACACTATCTGTACACAAAAAAGATCCATTTACTGTAAAAAGCTTTGATTTCATCTTTAGCATGTACTACATTAAGCATGTTCTTTCCCCCGGATTGATTCGATGATGATGTTTGGGATCCATGAGGACTAAAATAGTTCAATGGTCAGATTCATTGATAGAGTAAATCAATATTATTTTGCCATTCAAACAGCTCAAATCTTTGTACTTGGTATCAAAGCAGACTATTATTTCCATGCAAAATTATGTAGACGAGCTACAAACTTGACATCCAAATCAGGAATCAATTAGAGAGAATTTCAGGAGGATGTTCAGTCTATCACACAACTAAACAAATGAAGCAAACAAAAATGCATATCAACAGAAACATGAATGAGAATGCACAGCAGAAACATGCTATACTCCTGCAATCCCTGTATTCAAAGCTCTCTCCAACCTTGCCACGAATGGTATAGCATTCCATATCAGTCTCTCTTCCTGCACGACCAAAACAATTATCACTTCCATATGAAAACCTCACTTTGTATACCCGAGTGTTTTTGCTCCTTGTTTTCAGTGCTCCTTTGCGCGGAGAGCTTGAATCTGTATCTACTATCTGGCCAGTATGACTCCAGTAGCTCCCAACAGTCCCTATGATAGGCGTTTCATCCGGACTCCGGCTCCTGCACTTTCTAGAAGAATTCGTTGCAGAATGATGTTTAAGATCTTCCACTGTTAATGCTCCTAGAATGGGCCTGTCTTCATAGCTTCTTGGTGAGTTTGTCTTCCAGGATCCCGCTGAATTCCCAACTGAATTAGTACTACCCTTCGAATTCAGTGTGTTTTCAGGTCCCACTAGCCAGCTAGAAAGACTAGTGTCAACAGCAATCTCTTGCCCTGCCAGCTTCTTGCCATTGGAACATAGTTTTGCACTCGAGGTTCCGGACTAATTGGTATATTGAAACCTTCCACTACATTGATGTTCTCCTTCTCTTCATTCTTCAATGGTGAGCTTACTTTTGCTTTCACTCCTTTCCATTGAGGAAGATTTTCCACAGGATGCAAAACTGATTGCACACACTGATCACCCTCATCTTTGGCATTTCGATTTAACACAACCGGCATCGAACTACTGACTTCCTTCTCATCCGATTCAACTTCACAAACAAGTTTCCTGGACTCTATCAACAACGAAAACAGCGACTCGGATGACTCTTCTATGTCCAATTGTGCCTCATTTTTAGACTTTGCAATGACATCCTCATTACCACCATTTATTTCTAAATCCAAATCTTTCAATTCATCCTCACTTTCTGCACTGCTCTGATATCTATTGTTTTGAGGCATACAAACAACAGTCGAAGCACTCAAATCCAAACCAGAACATCTGCTTCCTTTAACTGTTCCTTCAGTCTCCTCATTTTCCTCATTTTTCAACAACTTGTCAGATGATTCAACAGGCAATTCCTCACGAATCTCCACATTCAAATCAAAAGCTACCATCTTGTAATCACTCATTTTTTACCTGTAAATACATATTAGTGTTGCATGTATGTTTATTATATTATATGTTTATTGTTTGCATGAGTATTACTAATATATATAAGGTATGGTGTGCATGTATATTATAAGCTATATATGTATACATATTAATGATATATGTGTGTCGCGTATGTATCTAGAGTACGAGCGTATTTGTTTAGTGTATATGGATGTTATGTTAATTATGTGTAGGATTATATACACGTATGCTAGAATGTTATATTAATTAATGTTTGTATAATATAAGTATACGTGTGCGTATGTATGTGTATTGTTATACTAATTATATTATTATTAATGGGCTGATAAAATGAAATCAAAAAAAAATTAAATATATTAAACCCAAATAAAAATTACAGTCCAAGTCCAAATATCATTACAAGGCCCAAACCCAAATCATATCTAATTACAACTGTGTGTGCAGGTGGCTGTGGGCCGTTGGATCGAGATCTGATCCAACGGCCACGATCTAACCAAGAAGTCAAAAATATCTGTCAGCCGCGTGTTCCACACGTATGGACCGTTCGAGTGCCACGCGCGCGTGTGGTCCACGCGCGGACGCTTTGATATCCCACGCACGCGTAAGATCCACGCGTTCTGACTCCTCGACTGCGGAGCTCCACGTGGCAAGATCTGGAGCCGTCTCATCAAATCGAGGCTTCATCCAGGCCGTTCGTCCTTCAAGCCATCTCAACCGTTAGATCAGATCTGATCTAACGGTCGAGAACGCGTCTGGCCGCTGGCAGAACACCCATACCGCCACCATGCCGATATTCAACCCCCGTGCTCAGAACATGCCAAATACAACAAGTAACAAGTTTGTCAGTCCAGATCTGAAAAAGCAAGATGCAACTTGCACCAAAACAAAGACAAGGATATATACGAAAGAGAGATCTAATAACAAAAGGGAGGAACAGAGAGAGTTGTAACAGGGAGGTGGTAACAAAAAAACAGGAGAGAGAACAGAGATCTTGTAACAAAAAAACCAAAAGTTGTAACCAGTCAAGTGATAATCGAAAGTCAGTCCAGTGGTAAACACTTGTTTCTTTTTCTTATTTGTTTTTTACATGCATATACAAAGAGATAAGCAAAAAAGAGAGAGAAGAAGTCTTACCGTCGCCGTCCGTGGGTCTTCCTTCCTCAGTGACAAGCCTTTCGGCTTCCCCAAGCCCGAGATGGTGAACTGAAGGAAGGGGAAGGCCCCTGGTAGTTTCGATTTTAGGTTTAAAAGTTTTTTTTTATGTTCATATTTCCTAGATCTAGGGCGAATAGAGGTGTATCCTCTGAATCCAACCTCGGATTCATGTCGAGGATGGAAAGGGGGTTATTTTGGTGTGTTTTGGAGGCTCGCCGGCGCCGGTTAGCGGCGGCCGGCGGCGGAGAACACGGCGGCCGGCCGCCGGATTCTGGGTTTCATGGGGGAAAGTTGAGAGAAAACGAAGAACAATAGGCTATTGCAAAACTGAAAAATGAAATGAAATGGTGAAAATTTGGTTTCGGTCTAAAAATAGGCTTTATATAGGTGTTATTATTTTTTGAAATGGGTAAATCACACACTTAATCCCCCCGCGTTTTCAATATTTTCATTTTTGTCTTGCTGCATGGTATAATTACAATCCCAGTCCCCCTGATATTTCAAAATCTTGTAATCCAATCCCTAAATTACACCGAATCAGTTTTCAAATGGTAAAATTACGCCTTTAGCCATCCCGCATTTTTGAACTTTTCATTTTGGGTCTGCCCCTTGGTCTAATTACAATTTTGATCCTTCTAGGTTCTGTTTGTTTCGCAATTTCGTCCTTAAATTACATATTATTGTTCTTTAATTTCTGCCACTGACTTTTATTTTTCTTTCATTTCAGTCTTGTTTTCTTTGTAAATATTCATGTTCGTATTATAATCGTATATGTTGATATTCTATTGTTTTATTTTATGTCCCTCGTATATGCCTCGTATTTTATGTTTATATGTATAGGTGTGTTAAGCTTATAATAGTCATGCATCTTTTTATCCGGTTATTCATATTAAGCATGTTACGTTTTAGTTGATTCGTACATGGTATATATTGTATTTTTGTATGTGTGTATGTTTTTTTAAGGATTGCATGCTAGTATATTTACTTTTGTTTGTATGATATATTGTCCCATATATGCTGAAATATGTTTTATTACTAGCATGTATGTTTTTGAAATATTTGTTCGCCTATACTATACGTACTTATTCCTGCCTTGTTATTCTGACATGTTAAAGTTGTTTTTATCTATTATTTAGAATAATATGTATATATGCATGTTTTAGTCTAGTATATCATTTATGTTAGATTAGTATTTTGTTATGTCAATCTTTATTGCATTTAAATATTTTGCCATGTTTTATATTTTTGCCACTAAGATTGCATATGATATATAAATTGTTAATGCTGTGCCCTTTTATCCGAGCGTAAATGGGGCGATGATCGACGCGTAGTGATAGTGGTTGGGCGTTTATTCTCGGATAACGGGGCCCTTAAAATTTATTCGCAATTATGACCGAATTTTAAAATAATCGTCACTTTAATCCGGAAAATCCAATATTAATAAAGCGTTAATTATTAAAGTACCAATTTTGGGCGGAGTGGGGGTGCTAATCCTTCCCCATCCATAACCGACTCCCGAACCCAACATCTTTTTGAATCTCTGGTTTTATGGTGTCCGGCCTACCTAAGTGGCCGGTGGCGACTCCATTTTTATAAAAAAACGGTTTCTTTTAAAACCCCACGGAATAAATATTTTATATCTAAAAGAATCACAAACACCTTTCAAATCCACTTTTTTAGCGATAAAAAGAAAAAAACATCGCTACAGATGGCGACTCCGCTGGGGACAATTTTTGTTTTTTTAAAAAAAAAACAAATAAGAGTCAAACTTTTAAAATAATTACCGCTTTACTAATATTGGAAGTTCCGGATTAAAATGACTATTAAATTAACACTCGGTCATAATTGCGCGTTTATTTTAACGCATTTAAAATATGGCATATAAACCCATCTTTTTAAGTGGGGGGAAAACGCTAATGCTTTCGTGGAGATATCGTTCTCCCGTATGGGCCTAGCAAGTACCTTCGGGGCTCGAGTACCTTATGCTTTCGTAAGGATATTGTTCCTTCGTACGAGCATAAGCGAATGGGTCCCCCTGAATTGAACCCGGTTGAAAGGAGCCTATAATGGGTGATGATCGGGGGCCTTGCTACTCTTAGTAGAGGACAGCGAGGATAATTCGGGTACCTCCTAGAACCAAAACTGCATATAGAGAACACATAGAAACCCACCCTGTTAGAGCCATGCGGATAACCTAGGTGTCTTAGATGGAATGTAAATAGGATTGTCTTGTTTGCTTATCGCATTTAATTTGCCCTTTTATTATGTACTTATCATTTTTGTCCGGTACTGACTTGTGTTCTTTTGCTTTGTTTTTGCATTCGCATTAGACAGGGCATTGATTCCCGAGTGATTTCTCTCATAATAGAAGATTGTTCATGATGGACCAAAGGTTCTTTGACCTGAAGGAAGGGGGTCCAATTCCAGAGTTCCATCCCAAGACTAGGACAGTGACAGCCGAAGAAGAACCATTCAAGGACACCAGAACAGATTCGGTAAGCAGTGTCAATCCTAGTGACAAACAAGACGAAATACAAGAACTAAAGAAGCAGATGTCCGAGATGATGGACCGGATGAATGCCATGATGAAAGGCAAGCAACATGTCGAACTCAGAAAAGATTCGGTCAGGGAGCAGAATGTGGAACAGAATGGTCAGAATGTCAAAACAGACAACATCGTTAAATATGACAAATCGAATCCCTTTGTGATCAATCTCAAGAAGCAGACAAGTAGCATATCTGGGGAAGATACCCAGGGAACAGAGGCAAAACCAAGGGAAGTTCGAGAATCTAATGACATCAAAAGACATTATCCTATACCCGTGAGATACACTGAGTTACTTCCGTTGCTTGTCGAAATGAACCTTATCATACCAATGAAGTCTGTACAAAGAAAACCTCCTTATCCGAAAGATTACAACAGTCGTGTCCGGTGCAGCTACCACATAGGCGATTCGAGTCATCACACTGAAAATTGTAGGGCCTTGAAGGACAGAGTTCGAGATCTTGTCAGAATGGGAATTTTGGGTTTCGAAGACGGACAACCCCGATTCTTCAGCCAGCCAGCCGTTGCCCGATGGGCAAAGTAGAAGAAGGAACAATACCCAACCCAACGTTCGGATAACACAGGAGTGGGTCACTCAAGCGGGATAAAGTTAGGAGTCAAGAATAAAAGTGTCTCAGAAGATGAACTTGCACACAAGCGCGACCAGCTCGAGCATGAGAGGCACAATCTTAGCATGAAATCAAAGAATGTACAAGACGAGTACCAGAAGCTGCACTTTGAATTCAAGAGTTTCAGTCTGGGTGACACCGCGGAAGAGTGGGTCAATGGTATGATTCAGCTAAGGAACGGTTTGAGCATTTGGAAGCGTAAATGCAAGAATAGTAAGAATAAAGTCGGATGATTATCAAAGAAATTTGGAAGAAGCCGAGGCCAACGCGACTTTCTCCAAAATGAGTTGGAAAGCGATCGGCCATGGAAGATATCCACGAAATCAAGTCTGCAGCGAGAAAGGAATGAATCACAAGCCTTTCAAATGGAAAATGCAGCACTCAAAGAAGCAGATAGTGGGGCTCGAGGCGCTACGTACCCGGTGAGATCCGTCTTTGGGGCAATGACCGTTAAGCTACAAAAGGCCGAGCAAACAATACCGAGAAAGATCGGGACATGAAGATGGTTACGACTCAAGCCCGACAAGTAGCTCAACAGTAGCAGATTTAACCGATGCAAAGAGCCGGCGTAATAAGCGAATATGGATCCGGCATTGGACCGCGAAGGAAAATCGACGGGACTATTGAATGAGGTCAACATTAGGTGCAGGGCTCACCGCTATCTCGTAAAACCCTAATACCGGATGTAATGAAACCTCTTAGTTCGAATGAAAGATGTCCTATAGGGACAAATCATTTCTTGGAATCAATGCTTTATTGCATTCATGCATTGCATTTGCATCACGTTCTTTGCATTGTTTTATCATCACATGGCACTTCATCATTTAATACGGGGTTCGATGGCGAATTAATCGGAAAATAGAATGAATTGAAGAGTCGAGGCTTGATCGGTTAGAAGAAAAAAATCGAGAAAGAGCTTAAGAAGAAAGAGAAGATAAATGTCTTCAATACGAGGGAACTCGCTTAGTCCCCGATTTGGTTATTCCTCCAGATTTCAAGGTTCCGGGTTTTTGCTGGTATGACGGAACCAGCTGCCGAAGATTCACTTAACCATGTTTTGTAGAAAAATGGAAGGATACATGAAGAACGAAGAATTGTTGATCCACCATTTCCATGATAGCTTCGACGGGACCCAGCAGCGGTGTGGTATAACCGTTTGAGCGTAAAACCAAGTTAGGTCATGGGGTGACCTCGCTAATGCCTTTTGGATCAATACAAATATGCTTTAGATTTAGCACCACTCGTCGATGATTTCTTTAGAATGAGAAAATGAGGCCAAATGAAAGCTTCAGGAAATATGCATTAAGGTGGCGATGTCTGGCGACCCAAGTCCAACCCCCTATAGCGGAAGAAGAGTTGACTCCCCTATTTCATGCAACGCTTTCCTCTTCCTTCTTCGATGTGATGTTGGAGAAATCGAGAAACAGATTCGAAGATTTCATGACGATTGGAGAAAAAATAGAATACGCGGTCAAAGAAGGAAAATTGGGGTCTAAGTCTAAGGACCGAATCGAAGATAAGATAGATAAGGATGGAGACGTAAATGAGTGTCATCTCCAGGGTTCGCGTGGCCGTAAAAGAAAGAGACAGACTGACAAATCGGGGGCATCAAGGAAAATTCCTCGGACGAGCGCAAATTTGGAAGTGTTTGGAACATCTATCTCAGACATTTGGCCTCATCTGGTAGAGGGTCACTATTTTGTTCCTAGGCCGATGAAGAGTGCACCTGATCTGTATGCCCATAGTTTTGACTCAAGTAGCACATGCAAATTCCATATGGGGGCACCAGGGCATCCCACCATAAAATGCAGACCTTTACTGGAGGAAATCAAGAAATTGGTCAATGATGGAACCCTGACACAAGAGCTGATCAAGCAGTGGAAGACCAAGGATGAGAAGCAAATCTACATAGCGTTGAAGAAGCCATATATGTCTCTACATTAAAATACCTTCCTGAAGTAATACAAGGAATCAACTCTATGTGGCCCCCGTGTGGCAAAGATCTTTTGTGATGGGGCATGTTTGTTGATTTTCAATAAAGAACATTTCGCTTAACATATAATGTTTTTGAAAGCACATAGATATTTTCTCGCCGTTGTAGGACGCTGGATATCAATCGCAAGATGTGACATTAGATAGATGTCGTGACAACGATGATGTGTGATCTTCCCCACCGGACTCTGGTCAGCAAAGCGAGATTATTACTCTTTCGATGATATTCAAGGACGAAAAAGCTCTAAATGTCAACCATGTAGAGTTGCTTGAAATTGAAACTCTATGCATAATCTTCTAGGTAGTAAAGAAAAAAATAAACAAAAAGGAAGAGAAAAAGAAAAGAAAGAAAAGAAAGAAAAAATAAAGGAGGAGAAAATAATAATAAAAAGTACTCCTATGTTCGAAACCTGGTAATAGGCTTGTTCGGATAAGATTATGGAAATTTTGGGGCACTCCGCTGAAGCGATAGGGTGGAGATATATCATCCAATTCAAGAAACCTTAGCTTAATGAGTGATGGTAATATTTTCAAATCGTGACTATGCCGAGTAACTTGGGGCAGTGTTGTTTGCTCCATCGTTGTCCTCAAGACAAAGGACTGTGACGAATTGATTTCCTCAAATAATGATAAAAGCAAAAAACAAAACAAAACAAAAAAGGGAAAAATGATGAAAAGATAAAAAAGAAGAAAAAAGAAAAAGAAAATAGGCGATATCATGAGAAAAATTAAGACTCGCACCACCCAGAACTCTATTCCTAGAGTAATATTTCTACGCTCAAGTGGTTATACAAGCCTACCCTTTTGGGGGCGGAGTAGATAATGAGAATTGAGAAAGAGTAGTACTTTGCAGCAACACGGTAATCATGAGGATGAACCGAGTCACCAGGGAAGACTTCACATCTTTGAATTACCAAGTGGTTGAATCTAAGCCACTCTTGTACATGATATCCAGAGCTCCTATGCTGTGTTTTCAAAATCTTGTATGTTAATCTAAATGATACCCTTCAGTGGAACACCAATCAACAAATTGACAAGTTAAAGCAACAAAAATTTCCATATATTACTTCAGGGGTAAGATCCAGAACACAAAGAGGCGGATACTATTAGAGCCCCTAACCAGAAATGACCTCACAATGCATAGAATGAAGATGATAACAGAGGTATAGGTGTCAGACAGCTCAAGAACAAGAAGCGAATTCCAGCCACGATGCCTTGTTTGGTTCAAGAAAATGAAGGACGAAACATGACAAGAATGAGCTTACAAAGTGAGGGGACGGTAAAAAGTAAACAGTGAGTCTCCAAAGAATTAAAGCACAAAGATCGATGAATGGTGTCTGTCAAGAGGCAACAAGAAGATTGAGGTTAAGAAGCATTTCGCTCACCCCCGAGGATGAAATTAACAAATACTCAGAATGTTGGGTCAAAAGAACTAGAAGATAGCCGAGCACGATCGAATGGGGCAATGCAGAACAGAAAGAATAGTAAGAATCTCTGCACACGCATGATATAGTGTTTGTTGGTGAAGCAGGCAGAAACCCCGAAGAAGAAAGGCGGGTGCTCGTGCAAAAGAACAAGAGCAGATGCCCATTGAGCAAAATTTGATAGAAATGAAGATCAAAATTGAGCATACCGCAAAAGGAAAGGAAATAGAGAAATCAGAAGAATGACTTTTCAGGACATAAGATTAACAAAGAAAAAAAAGAGGAGAAAGAAAGTACAACATTACATGCATCATATAGATAGGGGCATGTCAATTTTGCTTGTTCCTAAACAGGTATTTGAAGAATTATCGAAGAATTTACCAAAGTCCCGAAAGAACCATAGCCATGGCGGCATGATATCCAGATGTTAAATCTTTCGGGTCATCGGTAAGTCCTTCGGGCACGATGTTAAGTCCTTCGGGCCATCAGTAAGTCTTTCGAGCGTGGTGTTAAACCCTTCGGGTCATCAGTAAGTCATTCGGGCATGATGCGGCAGCATATCAGCGTGAGTCCCCATAGAACAATAGCTATGTCGGCGTTAGATCCAGATATTAAATCCTTCGGGTCATCGGTAAGTCCTTCGGGCACGATGTTAAGTCCTTCGGGAAATCAGTAAGTCTTTCGGCGTGGTGTTAAATCCCGGGTCATCAAGTAAGTCCGCCGGGCATGATGCGGCAAGATATCGGCGTGAGTCCCCATAGAACAATAGCCATGTCGGCGTCGAGATCCAAATATTAAATCTTTCGGGTCATCGGTAAGTCCGCCGGGCATGATGTTAAGTCCCGGGCCATCGGTAAGTCTTTCGAGCATGATGATAAGTCCTTGAGCCATCGGTAAGTCCCGGGCATGATGCGGCAAAGATATCGGCGTGAGTCCCCATAGAACAATAGCCATATCGGCGTCGATCCGATGTTAAATCGCCGGGTCATCGGTAAGTCCTTTGGGCATGATGTTAAGTCCTTCGGGCCATCAGTAAGTCTTTCGAGCATGATGATAAGTCCTTCGGGCCATCAGTAAGTCCTTTGGGCATGATGCAGCAGTCTTAGTAGCGTAGGTCCAAAAATGGCAACAACCTCGTAAAAAAAAAGAACTTGCATTTTCAAGCCCCAGTGAAAGGTTCCATAGAGGGAGAACCCTAAATCCAGAATCTCAAAAAAAAAACTCTCTCAGTCGAAGGAATTCACCTATGACACAAGGTTATATAGGAAACCTTTTGTGTCGAAAGCGAAGAGTCTTATATAGGAAAGGCTCCGATTTTTATTGTCTTAGAATGAAAGGTTCTATACAGGAAGAACTTGTAACTCTGAAATTTCAGACACCAAAAGTTCTATATAGGAAGGACTGACGGCTCCAGGGTTTGAAGACTAGCAGTTCTATATAGGAGGAACCCCAGTCGGAAGAATCCATCAGTGGCGCAAAAAGGTTTTATATAGGAGAAACCAGCATGGAAGACGAAGAGTTCTATATAGGAAGGACTCCAAGCTTTACTGTCTCGAAGTGAAAAGTTCTATATAGGAAGGACTCATAACTCGAGGCTTTAGAGTGAAGGGTTCTATATAGGAAGAGCCTGTAGCTCCAAGATCGGAAGGTGACGAAGCTCTATATAGGAAGAACTTACGAGCCTGAAGATTCAGCCAAGGAAGAGCGGAGATGTCCAAAAGAACACGTTTTTTCCAAAGCTACAAACAGGGAAGTCTGATAAAAATGAGTGCTTATGAATCTTTGCTTTGTTTCCCATTCCATGAGAACAAGCAAAGAGGGGCAACTGTAATCACTCATTTTTTACCTGTAAATACATATTAGTGTTGCATGTATGTTTATTATATTATATGTTTATTATTTGCATGAGTATTACTAATATATATAAGGTATGGTGTGCATGTATATTATAAGCTATATATGTATACATATTAATGATATATGTGTGTCGCGTATGTATCTAGAGTACGAGCGTATTTGTTTAGTGTATATGGATGTTATGTTAATTATGTGTAGGATTATATATACATATGCTAGAATGTTATATTAATTAATGTTTGTATAATATAAGTATATGTTTGCGTATGTATGTGTATTGCTATACTAATTATATTATTATTAATGGGCTGATAAAATGCAATCAAAAAAAAATTAAATATATTAAACCCAAATAAAAATTACAGCCCAAGTCCAAATATCATTACAAGGCCCAAACCCAAATCCTATCTAATTACAACTATGTGTGCAGGTGGCTGTGGGCCGTTGGATCGAGATCTGATCCAACGGCCACGATCCAACTAAGAAGTCAAAAATATCTGCCAGCCGCGTGTTCCACACGTATGGACCGTTCGAGTGCCACGCGCGCGTGTGGTCCACGCGCGGACGCTTTGATATCCCACGCGCGCGTAAGATCCACGCGTTCTGATTCCTCGACTGCGGAGCTCCACGTGGCAAGATCTGGAGCCGTCTCATCAAATCGAGGCTTCATCCAGGCCGTTCGTCCTTCAAGCCATCTCAACCGTTAGATCAGATCTGATCTAACAGCCGAGAACGCGTCTGGCCGCTGGCAGAACACCCATACCGCCACCATGCCGATATTCAACCCCCGTGCTCAAAACATGCCAAATACAACAAGTAACAAGTTTGTCAGTCCAGATCTGAAAAAGCAAGATGCAACTTGCACCAAAACAAAGACAATGATATATACGAAAGAGAGATCTAATAACAAAAGGGAGGAACGGAGAGAGTTGTAACAGGGAGGTGGTAACAAAAAAACAGGAGAGAGAACAGAGATCTTGTAACAAAAAAACCAAAAGTTGTAACCAGTCAAGTGATAATCGAAAGTCAGTCCAGTGGTAAACACTTGTTTCTTTTTCTTATTTGTTTTTTACATGCATATACAAAGAGATAAGCAAAAAAGAGAGAGAATAAGTCTTACCGTCGCCGTCCGTGGGTCTCCCTTCCTCAGTGACAAGCCTTTCGGCTTCCCCAAGCCCGAGATGGTGAACTGAAGGAAGGGGAAGGCCCCTAGTAGTTTCGATTTTAGGTTTAAAAGTTTTTTTTGTGTTCGTATTTCCTAGATCTAGGGCGAATAGAGGTGTATCCTCTGAATCCAACCTCGGATTCATGTCGAGGATGGAAAAGGGGTTATTTTGGTGTATTTTGGAGGCTCGCCGGCTCCGGTTAGCGGCGGCCGACGGCGGAGAACACAGCGGCCGGCCGCCGGATTCTGGGTTTCATGGGGGAAAGTTGAGAGAAAACGAAGAACAATAGGCTATTGCAAAACCGAAAAATGAAATGAAATGGTGAAAATTTGGTTTCGGTCTAAAAATAGGCTTTATATAGGTGTTATTATTTTTTGAAATGGGTAAATCACACACTTAATCCCCCCGCGTTTTCAATATTTTCGTTTTTGTCTTGCCGCATGGTATAATTACAATCCCAGTCCCCCTGATATTTCAAAATCTTGTAATCCAGTCCCTAAATTACACCGAATCAGTTTTCAAATGGTAAAATTACGCCTTTAGCCATCCCGCGTTTTTGAATTCATTTTGGGTCTGCCCCTTGGTCTAATTACAATTTTGATCCTTCTAGGTTCTGTTTGTTTCGCAATTTCGTCCTTAAATTACATATTATTGTTCTTTAATTTCTGCCACTGACTTTTATTTTTCTTTCATTTCAGTCCTGTTTTCTTTGTAAATATTCATGTTCGTATTATAATCGTATATGTTGATATTCTATTGTTTTATTTTATGTCCCTCGTATATGCCTCGTATTTTATGTTTATATGTATAGGTGTGTTAAGCTTATAATAGTCATGCATCTTTTTATCCGGTTATTCATATTAAGCATGTTATGTTTTAGTTGATTCGTACATGGTATATATTGTATTTTTGTATGTGTGTATGTTTTTTTAAGGATTGCATGCTAGTATATTTACTTTTGTTTGTATGATATATTGTCCCATATATGCTGAAATATGTTTTATTACTAGCATGTATGTCTTTTTGAAATATTTGTTCGTCTATACGTACTTATTCCTGCCTTGTTATTCTGACATGTTAAAGTTGTTTTTATCTATTATTTAGAATAATATGTATATATGCATGTTTTAGTCTAGTATATCATTTATTTTAGATTAGTATTTTGTTATGTCAATCTTTATTGCATTTAAATATTTTGCCATGTTTTATATTTTTGCCACTAAGATTGCATATGATATATAAATTGTTAATGCGGTGCCCTTTTATCCGAGCGTAAACGGGGCCAGTATCAGGCGTAGTGATAGTGGTTGGGCGTTTATTCTCGGATAACGGGGCCCTTAAAATTTATTCGCAATTATGACCGAATTTTAAAATAATCGTCACTTTAATCCGGAAAATCCAATATTAATAAAGCGGTAATTATTAAAGTACCAATTTTGGGCGGTGTGGGGGTGTTAATCCTTCCCCATCCGTAACCGACTCCCGAACCCAACATCTTTTTGAATCTCTAGTTTTATGGTGTCCGGCCTACCTAAGTGGCCGGTGGCGACTCCATTTTTATAAAAAATACGGTTTCTTTTAAAACCCCACGGAATAAATATTTTATATCCAAAAGAATCACAAACACCTTTTAAATCCACTTTTTTAGCGATAAAAAGAAAATGACATCGCTACACATCTTTTGACCACTGTTCAATAGCTCCCCTAGCTTCTCTCTACACAAATCGAGACGAAACAAGTAGATCAACACAGGGACAGACACATGATTTCGAACTATTAGGAAACTATATAAGAAATGCAGGATGTGCGAAATCAAATCATCAAAAAATACAAATGAAATATCTAAACTATATAGGAATTTGAAACTTTTAGGAGTGCAACCGCCCCTGAGCACCCCTCGATCCATCTCTGAACACATGCATAAACACAAATAAACAAGAGAATAAGGCCTGAAACTGGACTTCCATTACTTACTTTTTCACTATGATGGGGTTAAAGGGTTTCCAAAAATCTTCTTCCTTACTGGACTGAACAGCTTCATAATTGGCTTCATGTTTCTGGATGGAACAAATTTGTTTTAAAAAAAAACAAAAGAAGCCAAGAATTATAAATCATGAAAGGGAAGAGAAATCTAACCTGATCAGCAGAGGAAGTCCCATCGACCGAATGCTTGTGTCTTTTGTTCTTGCAGGCTGAAAAACAAGCGAAAAGAGAGCAACCCATTGTTACCCTAATTGACTTCTTTAAAAAAGTTCTCTTTTTCAACACCCTGGTCAAGAAAATCGTCTTCTTGGAGAGTGAAAGCGAAGAGAAAATCAATGGGGAAAACTGAAAAGAAACTAAGAAACTTGGTCAATGAATTTGAAGAAGATAAAGACCTGGAAAATATGACCGTTACTGCTGTTGGTGGATTCGTATAGGCTTCATTTAAACTGGGTTTAATTTTGCCCCAGTCCCTGTACTCTTCGAATATTAAAAACAAATCTCTCTTGTTTTAGTTGCACGAATTTAGTTTTCAACTTTGACCGATTAAAGTTAAAATCCAATTGATAATATTATTAATGAATTTCCATCAAAGTAAATGTGGTATTTTTAACATTTAAATATTTTATTTAGAAATTATAATTTAAATGAAAACGCATATTCAATTTTTGAATAGTCTTAAGGTGATTATAAAGTAGTATATGTTCATACATATTATTAACCTTTTGATAATGCACACACACCTTGTTGACAAAGTAATTTGAACACAAATCCCCTAGAATGAACATCATCTGCTTTTTCACTGAGACCACTTGTTGGGTTCAAAAATATGTACTATCTAATTAAAAAGTAAATGAGTAGCAGATAAACTACCAATGTCATGATTGGAATTTATTTTTTAAATCAAACAAAAAAAAAAGGAAATCAACTTCATGAAGTTAAAAGTATGCTAAATTTTGAAGGTCGGAAGAGTAAAGGGTCCGGAGGCATAATTATATCTTTAAGGTGAAGGCATAGATTTGGGACTGAGATTAATGCAACTGTTGGGCTTTAAAAGATTTGAGTGAACAAAAGGGAAAATAATAATGGATTTGTGCTTTAAAAGGAAGCCTTCAATAATTATGGGATTTGTGGGGGTAAATGCAATAAAATGGAACTCTCTATGAATTCATAATCATTTTTTTTCAATTATTGTTAACAGTATGCGTAGGATTTCATAGTTTTTTTTCTTTCAATTATATAAGTTAAAGTTAAAAATAAATATCAAATTGCGTATAAATTTAAATTAAATGTGTAATGTGATACATAAATTTTGATTTGCTACGATTATATACATGAATTTTAATTTTTTTATTTAATTGTCCACATGAAACTATGATTACAGTTTAATTGTACATTTATTTTCATATTGAAACAATTATTTGTATATGCAATACATAAACATAAAATTATATTACCTACGTTAATAACAATATTAATAATGTGATTTTAGCATTTTTTTTTACATTGCCAACGTATTAATAGTTTACATATAATTTATTTTCATAATAATTTATACATACCTTAACAATGACATTTAATTTTATTGAAAATATTAATTTATTATTAATTTTCATATTAAATAAAATAAAGTATACGCATTTTGATAACAATATTTAATTCAATTTACACGCCTGAAGGTTACACAACCATATTATATTAAATTTATCTCCCCAAAAATCATATTATATTAAATTTCTAGTAGTTCTTTCCCTTGGTTTTTTTTATAGCATCTTCCCATATCAAGCCTGATATTATACGTCACAGTTCGGACAAAGAAACGGGGGAATTATCCTTTGAACCGTGTCGGATACTTATCCTTGTCCGACACTCATCCTTAAATTCGAGTAACATAACTCCTATGTAATGGAAATATAACCAGAAAGAGCTGAACCATGAGCACCTACTTCGGGAAATGATCTTTGGGTTCCTAGGCCATTGCTAAGTATGCATGTAAGAATGAGAGACAATGCATGTGAAATGAAAGTGTTCGAATTTGAACAATATATGGAACTCGCTCACCGTATTCGGATGTGCTTTCTGCATCTCAACAATATTTGGCTCTCCACCGAAATGCAGGTTAGCATTTTCTAACAGTTTTACCAGCAGAACAATGAATACGCATCTATCTAATATCGCGAATGATACAACTAAATCTCAGGAAGTGATCGATAAAACGAAATCATACCCTCATTGGAATTTCTTCTACACAAATGTGAAACGCCAAGTCAGTAACATATTGATGGCTGCATACGAGGCAAGTCATGGAAGGAAAACCAGCACGAACTATCCTCTTGTTTAATTTCTTGATGGCAGTCGAATCGGACTTTTTTGTCGGTGCATTGGGATCAACATGGTGCTTTCTCATAGATGGCATGAGGAACACAGGAGGGAAAGTAATGGCCGAATACTTAAGCGTCAATAAGGATAGGTTCTGGTAGAGAAACCTGTGAACCAGAGATTGACTGTAGCCATGTATATATTAGATAAACAATCTATAGCTATTAAGTTTGTTCATACTTGCCACTTTGCAAAAGATGTAGTGCCTCTTTGCACGTATTTAAATGAACAAGGAAATCACTTACTACATATGCAGATATAGTTGCAATTAAATGGAACAAACCTCTTGTCCCAGCTTCGAATGAGCATCTATTTCGACTCTTCAAGATAATTGACACTTATCCGAGTATGTGTTGATACATACTGGCTTGTGACACTGATACTTGCAACCGAATCTGAGTACCTACAAGCATCACTGGATGCAAGCTTGAAATCCTTGTCGATCCTTTACCAGTTTACCTTTATACGAGCCAAAAGGTGGGGGGAAAAGAGCAAGAAAAAAGAACCAACAATGACAGGTAAAAGAATAACAATCACAAAAATGAAACTTTGACAACCAAGAACTTAAATGCAGAGATCTAATGTCCAATAAAAATCAGAAACGAAACAAAGCTAATAAAAAACGAGGAGATTTTGGTCCCTCTCCTATTTCACATCACATAACAAAACAACAGATGAACAGAAGAAGACAAGGCTCTTCTTTAATCAAAGATATTCCCCTACCAATCGTTCAGCTAATCAACTGCCCCATTGGCGAATTGCAAATAGTAAATGTCAGATGGGTATAGGGAGGAGCCTTACCTCCTCAATCTGTTGTAGATGCCACTAGAAGGGTAAAACAACTGGGAACGTGCAACTATTCTTCCACCTCTTCATTCACCTGCTGGCCTCCATCCCCACCTTTGGCTGCGGCAGGCCTTTTGTGCTTCTTGCTTCTGGCTTTCTTGGCTTTCATGCGACGTTTTTTCTCGTTAGCGTCAACCCAGGTATAGTTGGACGGTATGTGGAAAGGATCAATGTCATCCTTATAGTGATTACTATCACTATCACTTGACTGGCCACCGCGATTCCCTCTCATCCACGAAATCCATGATGTTGAACCCTCTGATTCTTTTGACTTAGCATCCTGGAAATGAACCGGGCTGGAAGGAGGTGTTGCGAACTCCTCCATCGGCTGAAGCTCCTCAAATTTAGTGAAAGTGACAAGAACTCGAATAGTTGGGACAATAGGGATGGCAACCTAGATTAGGGAATGTATAAGATATCAATGTGAATTCATTCAAAACTTAAGTAGAAAGCTTTTTCAAAAATAACTATTTTACAGAAACCGACCCAACACAAATTGTTGAGAAAGCATGTCACACTCATAAGACACCACTTTCTACTGTACTTGCACAACAGTTTCCACATGAACATCAGAATGAAGATCTTATAAGGGTCATTTTCAAAGTTAATATTAATGATAACAGTGTTCAACGGAAAGACAATAGAACTGGCAAAAGAAATAAGGTATTTTGCGCCTCAATATAATGCACATAGCATGTGGTTCACTATCAACAAGGTGGCCTCCTTAACTAGAATTCAAAGGTAGAAACGTAAATAGTAACCAAAACCATGTTTTGTAATGTCTGAATCATATCTACGTATTTTAATGTAGAATTCCGGGCAGATTCCTGCATATGGACATAAATATTGATTATAAAAGTGGCTTCGCCTTCAGAACTTTATAGGTCCTAAGTTAAAGCTCTGAATCTTAAAAATATTCATCCCCACATTCAAGGATAATTTATAGTTCAATCACTCAGTCATTTAGAAATATCGAATGGCAAGACACTCTTAAATCTTAAAACCTATACAAGACACAAGCCTTTACCTAGTGACTACAGCTAGGGTCCGAAACCATCAAGCACTAATGCATTATGACAATTGCACGAATTGTAGATCCAACAGAAAGAAAGACGGTGAAAGAGCATATTCCCATCAAATAAATTTTACGTCTCAAACCACCTGTACACAAAAACTATCTCAGCCTTCTATTATCAGACACAAATACCAATAGCACAAGTTCAGGTGAGCAATTGCCAAACCGTCCTAAGAGTTCCAACGAGAAACCATTAATAATATACAAGTGACTACTGCTATGCATGTACATAATATTAGTAATTCTCAAGTAACAATACGCTCACAATCTATAGCACAACCGGACCTCAATTCACTAGTTACCACAAAACAAACCCCTACTTCAGCACTTATTCAAGTTAATTTCCAATCAACACTAAAATGTAATTGGATTTTAAGCACCACAGGACCAAGGATATCACTAATACACTCATTAGAGTTTGTTAGAATTGATGTGAAGAAAATGAGGTGATTAGATCACAGGAAACAAGCAAGTAAAACAAGGCCGGCAAAGTGTTCATAGCAATTTGAGTATTTTCTCTAACCTAGTACATTTTTTCCTGCCTAAAGATATTGGTAGCTCTTCATTTTCAGACATTACTACTACTCTTAGTCAACTGTGAAGCCTGAATTCTACTTCAGTGTTTTTTTTTTTTTATCATAACTTACTCTGTTCCAACCACAAAAAAGAAAAACAAATTAAATAGAGAAAAATTCACTGACATAAAAATAAAAGCATAATTTATGGATACAATTGAAATCTAAACTGAATGTTTAACATCAAATCAGATAAATGATTGTGTTGTTGGCTTTATATAGCTTAAATTACCTTGACAGGAAATGTGCCCAAAGGCAGCTTAGTTGTCAAAAGCTCCCTTAATCTTCTTATAGCCTTGACCTTGTTGGCTAATATGTCAAGTAAAGGCAGGAGTTCCTCTGTCTTTAAAGGGAAATCTGGTGTTAACCACAAAACAGGTCTCAAACCCTTCTTGTACTCACTCTCAAGTTTGGCATCACTATTTCCCCCTTTCTTCTTCCTCTTCTTCTTACTGCTTTTATCTTTACCCTTCTTGCCATCAGCAGCATCTTCCTTCAGAAATTCAGATGATGATCTACGACTATCAACTTGTTTCTGATTGCTACCTTCAGGAGCCGAATTTGAGAACTTCCAAATCTTTGAATCATCCAGATCATCACTATTCTTTGAGCCTTTCTTGTTCCAGCCAAACCAGCTCTTCTTCTCATTTGCAACACCATTTGATTCACAATTTTCATTGGAACCTCCTGATCCATTTTCTTGGCAGCTCACAACTCCATGCTCATCGTCATCAAAACCATCTGAATTTCCCATACGAAGTGCCGAATTCAACTGCACCCTTTCCTCAGCTGTCAATACATCATCATACTCGTCATTTTCACCACCATTTGCCATCCTTTCTTCATCATCAACAGAAAAAAGCTCTTCATCAGTCATTGCACCTGGAACCCTCCTTGACTTCACACTGACCGTCACATGAAGCATATCAAAAATTTTTGCCTTCCAGTTTCCAACCATCTCACTTCTCTCTTGTCGCCTCCAGTTCAAATGAGGAACAAGTTCAGCCTGAGTGACATCAATACCAGGCCTGTACATGTTAGTTTGAGACATCAATTGCACTTCATGAGCAACTTCTGATTCGGTTGGTTGTGCACCAGCCCCCTCTAGGGCATTTGTAACTTCTTTTTCCTTATGAGAAAGAACAATCAAAGAGCCTGGAGGAAGAGAAAGATTCCCATCCTCAGATGTGTAGCCTTCCCCTAGAAAGAGGAATGTTTGGTCTGATCTTTGAATACGGAACCCATCAAATCCAGCAAGTGTCATATCAGCACGGAGATTTGAACCCCTCTTCCAAATACGGTAGGTGTCAGATGGTGCAATGCGTCCAATAAACGGAATGACTGAACTTTCAAAATTAAAAGACATCTCCATGTAGAAGTCACGGATACGAGCTGTCGAGGCAACAATCCTGGGAAGCCTCCGGCACCATTTTGACCAGGCAAGCGGCTGGTAGTGTCGAGCAATGATCATAGCAATTGCCTCTTCCCTTGTGCAAACGGCTTCTTGCAAAGCACTCCAACCCTGCTCATTCTGAAGACTCCAATCTGCTCCAGCCACCATCAAAATCTCCGCTGAGATTGGATCTCTCAATCGAACTGCTAAATGCAGCGGAGTCTCCCTACCTGGGACATCACGACGATCTATGACAGCCGAGACAGCATCAGCCCGTTCCTCAGCCTCAAGGGATTCAGCTTCAGTATTAACCTCACCAGCTTTGGCAAGCCGAGGGAGTGTCGAGATAATGCGCCTAAGCCCAGCATAGTCACGGCAGGCAACAGCTAAATGGGCAGGACTATGGGCATATTTGGAAAGATCCTCCATTATACCCGACTCTCTCTTTAGATTTATATTACTAAACTATCTTTTCCTCCATCTCCAATACCCCTATCCTCGAAAACATAATAATTAACAACAACAAAAAACCCACTCCCAGCTTAATCTCAATATCTCCAAAACACTGTACTTTAAGATAAACGAATCAAAAATTTCCAAGGTTTACGGCTTTTAAGCTTTGCTATGCAACTTCACTGCTAACATAAGTTAAAAGAATAATCGGCAATGTGGTAACTTCTTTACATTAGCTCAAATGATCAGTTTTTTTATCCTCCGTTCCATTTACAGGGCAGTTAAAGCTTCCACAGAGTTCAAATCTGTAAATGAGATCCCAAAAACAAGAAATAAACAAAAAAATGAAGCTTCAATAAGTAAAACTTCCATATAAGCACCACAAAAGTTTGCTTTTTTTAACAGCCAAAAATAGTAAATTGCAGAAAAAAAAGGAAAAAGAAAGTCCAACATAAATGTTTTAACTAGTTTACTCTAAATTAAATTTCACATGTTTTTAAATAATTACCAAAAATATGCATTTATCTTCTTTCCCTCGTTTATTTTCGTTCATTGCCTAGGGAACCAAACAAAAAAAATAAACACAATTAAAGAATAAGAAAAGCCAAACCTGAGGAAGCAGATGCAGCATCCAGCTAACCGGATCGTTAGGTTTTCCTTTCCCTTCCAATTCGGCTTCGTCAAAGTTCAAACTTCAGAAAGAGAGAAGGTTAAATCGAACGGTTAACGTCAATTTGAATGATATAGGATCCGACGGCTCACGATCTGAATCTTTGAAACAAAGACTCGCCTCCACGCCACGAGTCGACTCAGTCCTATACCAAGTTAATTGCTTAACTCAGATCTCTCTGGAAAATCTTTTGGTTTTCGATCTATCCAATAACTTTCTGTATATTTCAGGTTGCGTCCCTTAACTTTGTCGCTTTTTCTTTTCTCTCGCCGTTTTGGAACGCTAAATGCCCCTCGTTTTGGTGTGAAACTACCTTTACTGCCATTCACGGCGTTACTTTTGCTGGGACTATATATACAAATTATTATAGTTATATATATTTTTATTTTTTATGTTTATTTTATGAATTATATTTAAATTTTGTATTTTAATTCAGTTTCTTATTTAAATAAATTCATGCACGCGAGTAGACTATATCTTTTGAACTTAAATTACTTTAAAAATATTTATCGCTGAAACTACTCAATAAGATCATAAATATGATATATAATGATCTTTTAAAAAATATAATATACGATGATTTTAAATATAAAACAAAATAGTGTTTTATAATAACTTTAACCCGTAGCTTATTAATGGAGTTACTTCAATTATTATAAAACAAGAGTTTTTAAGATTTCTTAGTTTACATTAATTTCCTAGCATTAATTAAGCACTTTAATAACTTTTCTTTCAAGTAATTTCAATAATGAAATGTAACAAAAAGTGGACCAAATTTGTTAAGGGTAAACTACTTTATAGGTACTCAATTATTCCCTATTTCTATTTTAGTCATACAATTTTAAATTTTTAATCCATCCCTATTTCTAACTTCGGCACCCAAATGGTGTGTTCTGAGCCTTTTATTTTTGAAAATTTCCTAAAACTTTATCTTTCTTCTTTTCTATGGTCGAACATTTTCTCCACCACCATATTCGATTGTCGTTGGCCTTTGTTTTCAATGTAACTGGTTCTAAAATATTCCCTTTCTCCCCTTCTTTTTTTTTCTCAATTTGATTTTTCTTGAAATCGACAAAAATCAAATCAAAGCTTTGACCTTATCTTGGCCTGATCGACAATTTATATCGTCTAATCATTTTCTTCTCCTTCTCAACCTTCCTACCATTCAAATTTAGAAGAAAATACTTTGACACTGGTGAATCAAAGGGGGCCAAAAAAATTGGTTTGAGAGGAAAGTTTTAGAGTTTTTTTTTTGCATAAATTTATCAAAAAAAATTAAAGACTTAACGGTCAAATCACCAAAATGATCGAATTTCAAAAATTTAATGATAAAATTGAAAATTCTTAAAATTGAGTAACAAAGAAAAAAATGCAAAGTTGAGTGACCCAAAAAGTAATTTACCCATTTGTTATAAAGTGTTGAAATTCCTAATTTTAACTTCTCAAAAAGAAATGTCAAATTAAACAAAGGATTATTATCCGCGGTGAAACTTTTTACCAAAACTTTTAAAATATAAAATATTTTTTTACCCACCAACACAATAGTAACAAAAACAATAAGCCTTCACGTCTTATTTTACCAATAAAAGGTCTAAAACCATGTTTCATTTAATTAACTTCAATTATTACAAAGCACACATAATAATCATCAAAATATTTGTTGACAATCAATTTTTAACGAATTTTAAATTTGAAAGCGATCTGATCTACTTCATTTATATAATCACTTTTAACATGTAATACTTAATAAATTCAATATTGAATTTATCATCTTTCTTTCCTTTCTATATCCTAAAAATTTAATTCAAGATTTTCAAGATGAAATCTTGAATTAAGACCCATAAGTGTCCCATGAGACACAATACATGAACCAAACATTTTGCCTCTCTTTTGCCTTGTTTAGCTTTATCAATGTTTGGTTTGATAGAACAAGTCTACGGTACAACCACCTAATTTAAGGTTAAAAAGCGACAAGTTTTTAACTTTATTTAAGTAATCTAAAATGTTATATTTGTATAACATTTTAAGTTGGTATTTTTTCAACTAGTTTTAAAACTTGTGAAAAAAAAACATAAAACATCTTAGGTTGCTTGAACAAATTTCAAAACTTACTATTTTTTAGCCTTAAATTAAGCGGCACCAGACCTACCAGATCTGATCAGGTTCCAACATAATTTCTGCAAAAAGCTAAACCACTCTTTTTCTCTAAAACTTTAGTACTTTGTTAGGGAGGGTGTGGACCATGGAGGCTAAGGTCCTTATGATTTCAGTGCTGCTGAGAGCTTTGTTGAGCTCAAAATGTGTTGTGGGGCTGAGGGGTTTTGCCTAACACAATCATGATTTGCCCCTTAAAACTGTCATTGGTCCCCCTTTTCCCCCATGTGAGCTGTGATTTCCCACATAAAACTCACCAAAAACCCTTTTGGAACTTTGTTCCTTTGCTTCCTGTTCACTGAAAAGCACCACGACTCCCCTCCAATGTCACTTTCACAAATTTATAGCTGAACAATAATGGTGTGTTGTAGGGTACATTCCCGACCTATGTTATCGATATCCATGCGGATCATATATTCAAACATAGATATACGAACGTAAACATGAACATAATATTAAACCATTAAGCATGAATCACAATACTTCAACTAAATGTGTCATATTGTGTTTATCGAACTATTTTCATGTTTGTGTTTTCATATCACACATCCAAAATGATAAGTTTCTGATAATAAATCCATAAACAGGACTCCAATCTTGAATATGGACCTCAAGAAAGCTCCTCATAACTGCCAAAAAAGAACAAAAACTATAGCAGTCTCATCGAGACAGATTAGATGTGACTTGGCTTAGAGTTTCCTCAAATATATGAACACTTAGTCAAGGTTTTAATAATGATAATTTGATGTTTTGCAATCACAGTAGTAGGATGTTGGGGGTGACAAAACCTAATTTTGATGAAATGAAGACATCCCACATGCAAATTTGTTAGCCCCAATTTGGAAACTCATTTCACCACTCTCTATTATACGGTTGAATTGTTTAAAAAGCCTTGAACTATTTCACTTTTCTTAAACAAGCCCGTCCTTTGGTTTGTGTCTAAATAAATCGCTATTGTTAGAGGCTTAATTGGGTACAAGTTAAAGGTTAAGGGCTTATTGGACTTATTTTCGATTTAGTAAAAGTATCGGGAGTTAACTAAATAAGATGGTAAAGTATAGGGAGTTAACTGAATAAGATGGTATAGGGACTTATTATATTTATTGAGGCAAAGCTAATGCACCAAGGACGGTAGACAAAAACAAGAAATTCTCAATCAGAAATATATCATAAAGTTTTCCAATTAACATTTAAATTTGTCTTGTTTAGATTCCATCAAATGTGAAGAGAATTGCTTGTAAGTTGTAAAGGCAAGAAATCTTACATATAAATTGACCAAAAGTATTACCTCTTCATTCAAGAGCAAAGAATGTTGGTGGGGCTGTTTTAACTTTCAAAAAGGAGTTTATTTAATGATGATCCATCCCTTGGAGTAAGAAATGATTGCATTGCCAAGTGAAGTGCAGGGTCAAGATTTCCGAGCAAACAGCTCACAGGTGATTATATCTTCTGTGGAAGCAGCAGATCTTCCGGCACCTAGGACTGGAACAAGATTGAAGATAGGTTTCCCGCCTACTTTAGCATTGTCATTCATCTGATCAAGTTCCTTGAATGCGTCCTCGAACAAGCTTGATATTGTCTCCAAAGGCACATGGAGGTTTTGTGGGATGTATAGTCTCAAACTCTAGGGGGGAAATTGGGGGAAATAGACGTGAGGAACTATAATGAAAACAGTCGAGGAATAAAAATAACACATAAATGGAGAGGATTAATAAAATAAATGACAACTCCAGGAACCAATAATCAAAATCTAACCATTATGAAGATTTCCTGATGAAAATCATTTTCCTAACCAAAGTTCAACAGGATATAACTCAATTTACAATCAATTTTGATGGAAAATTCGGCACTTGCCTAAGAAACTTACCATAATGTCTTTCCAGGAGAAACCATTTTCGATAACAGTTTTGCCAAGAAGACAGATGCAAAATCTAGATATTCTTTTCATTTGGCTCTCTGTGAGAGAATTCTGATGATTGCGGTTGCTCTGATCCGCATTCATAGAATCAGAACAAATCTTCATAGCCACTACACTTGTGATTGACAAAACCATTGAACATATCTTCCTGTGAATGACACATTTCTGAATACATGAATCATGCCAATCTGCAGGTAGAAAACCGGAAGAACTAGGTGCCACCATGCTAGAAAGTTCATATGAGGTTTCTTCAGGTGTTTCTGCAATTTCTGGGACATAAAGAATCGGCTTTACTTCTACAAGTGCTCTGCGATGTAAGAAACAAAAGATGATGAACTGCCCTTCTGTTGGATGCAACACATACTATTACTTCTTCAATTATTCATCCAGTAAGAAAAGCAAACATAAATTCAAGTTGAAAACTTCCTTCTCAGCATACCTTATTATTCATCAAAAAGTTGACAAGAAGTGTGGTTCATTTACCTTTTCGGAAGATCTGGAACTAGAATATAAAGAAATATAGGATCAAGCACTTCGGGCTTGGTCTCTTTATCCAGATGAGACAGCTTAAGTTGCTTCACAAACATATCCAGCTTGTCGTGGATTTTTGGTCTCTCTTCTAATGGAATGTTTGTCGAGCAGTAAACCACAAAGAGAATAGCAGAAGTAGTTATTGAACACTTAAAGCATTCTGCTATTGCCTCACTGTTTTGCAGCGCCTGTTCAAGTTCTGCAGTGGAGCCTCCATCACAAAGAGTCATTGTGGGTGGATCAAGTCCCAATTGACCAGCCATATGTAGTATCTCCTTATGCAAAGTTGCCTAAAAGTAAAAATGGATCGGATTAAAAGTCGACTAGACTGCATTTGGATAAAAACAATGCAATTCGTCGAAATAACAGGCATGCCCGCACCAAAAAAATAGTCATCTTTGAACATTTATGAATGCTATCTTAATAATTTAAGATCCCCATGTGGCTTCCAATTCAATCTCTTGTCATAAAGAAAACTATTACTGTGCTTCACTCCCCACCATAAAAAATATTCAACCAGACAATTTCTTCTAATCATTTCAATATTCTTTTGGAAATATATGAAGTATAAAAATGTTTCAAAAAGGAAACTTTATTGATTGATGTCAATTGCCATTATTAGGAGTACCTGACTGTAAGGTCCAATGCAACTTGGTGCCCAGCACGAAATACTTTGAACATGCAAAACTCTTTTGCTCTGATCATTGGCAACTAGAACTTCAATATACGCTCTCCCTAAACCTGCTTGAACTAAAGGCAGTTCAATAGTACTTCGCGATGGAACACCAAAAGGGCATTTGTCTTGAGTAATAAATCTCACGTATGTCTCATTTGCCTGAGTGAACTGATCCATATCAGAAATGTAGAGATGGATATAAAGCACATGCTCCCAACCTAAACCACAGCCTGCAAGTTGCAACTCAATTTGCCTAAGGATCAGCTTCAGGTCTTCCTGCAAACCTATTAAACAAAAGGTAATCGAAAACAGATTGTCCTGTTGTATTTGGAAACAATGGTTGAATAGAAAGGAACAATATGTTGCATAGAATGATAACAATAAATCTGCAAAGCATCTTTTTTTTGTACCTGCTGATGGTCCTGATGGATCTTGCAACCAACAACACAGAGAAAATGTATTATCTTTTTCTGTTTTAGAGAGGTGAAGCTTATAACTTGAAACTCTGATCAAGTCAGTAACTTCAAGAACAGGCTCGTATGGAGGTTTGCATTCTATTGGGTTTTCTCCTTGCACTTCAGATACAGAACTGAAATTCTCGCAACAGAGATCATCAGTTTTGTCATTACCACTTGATGAGTTGGACACCTTTCTTTCCAAGTGAAATTTCAATGGATGCAGCACTCCAACTGGAGCTATGGAATCTGAAGAGTGCAGTACAACTTGGAATTCATCAAGCACTATTCGAGCATTCTGAAAAAATTTCAACCTTAATAATTACATGGAAAAATAATATGCGAAGAATTTGTTAAATGCAACTGGGATGTAAACCCCCTTGCTCAGAATATGAATTCCGATTAAATCCTTGGAAAGAAATATAAGAAACCACTAAAATGGAAGAAAGATGGGTTGAGATTGGGGGAAGTGACAAATATAAGGAAATATTTATGCCAGTAGACTGGTCAACAGAAAAACTTACATGGAAGAGTGGGCAGTCAAGAGTCAGAGTTTCATACTCCCCTCCCTCACCACATACGTTTATTCCATACAAGCTGCAAAAAGGGAGTTTGGAAAGAATAAAAAAACACTAAGTTTCCAGTCATGCTTTAAATGTTAGAAGTTACATCATGCATTTAAAAGAGAGAGGACGTTAAAAGAACAGCACGGACATACTCTTTCAATTTATGCAGATACAGGTTCAAGGATGCTATTTCTTTGCCCAAGTGCTTTGCAGGGTCCAACCCCATGGCTGCAACCTATGACATGATAATCCAATATAAAATACACAATACTTCAATTAAAAAAAAACATGATGAAGCATCTCATAAAAGAAATAGCCAGAAAATAAATCTGCATAGCACAAGAAAAGACATCACTAGGGTTCTAAATAAATGTTAGAAGAATGATAAAATTAAAGATACTACATACCTTGACTGTGATAGCAATAATACCATTCGCTATCTGAACAGGAAAGAACAGATGATAATATGTGAGACAAGTTATCTAACTTTTTATTAAGTACTCACGTCACATTAACAAAATAAAAATTACCATTTCTTGGAGAAGCAACGATTGATCTTGTTTCCACAAATATGCCAGAGAAACAAGCCCTAACCTTGAACAAATGCTTTCTACTCGTAGCCTTTGATAGTCTGATGCAATTGCACCAGAAGAAACTGCTGTGACAGAAGGTATCTGCTTCTTAACTTCGTTTAACAGAATAAACATATCTTCAACTTCATCACCCGGTGTCTTCTGGTAGCTAAGTTTCTGGTGCCTACAATAGTCACCAAAAGCTTCAGAAAAGAAAATGCATATAATGTATCTGCCATGTTGAAAGGGCATATGCTTGGCTGAAAACCAACTGATCCAAGATGCAGCCTATTAGGAGATCAATTTTACCAAACATAAAGTAAATTTCTTCATGATATTCCTACTTACAGAATGAATTAACAAATTTTCTATGCTGTATCCCAACCATTACGCAGTGAAAGGGAAATGTATGATTTGCATAGACGCATCATACTTAGCACAATCTGGCAAGGGGAAACCACATGATATGCCCACACAAAGAGCTACATACCCAAGCATTCGAAGTTCTTAATAACACCGTTTAATAACCCGATAACAGATCAAACAAACTTGAAGGAAATACCATAACTAAAAATATGGAAAACCCTGAAGTATACAACAAACCAAGCAATCGTGAAATGACTAACAAAGAAAGCATTTTTATCCCTTTCACAATTGTGATACAAAGTGAAGATCATTAATTCCCTGAATAAGATATATGGTTTTACCACATTACTCATTTAAAGGGCTTGCCTTGTGGATCCTTGTATCCGCCTTCGGAACAATGGAACTCCCATGCATTCAGCATAGCTTACAATTATTTGGTGCCCTACCTGCAGGAAAAAAAGAGAAGCATTCAATATCCATGCTGAACTCATGCAAAGATGCATATTTTATGAACTCTTAACATTAAACAACTGAAGTAGTATGTTTTTTCTACCATTTTCTTTCAAACATAGATAAGTGAAATCAAACGACAAGAATTGGCAGACTTACAGTTTGATACATGTAGCTATCCAACTCATCCACTGAATCATCAGCTGGTAATAAATTAGCCACAGCAACAATCTAGATAAAAACATCAACAAAAAATGTCAACTTTTTTTCTCTATTTTTTTGCAAAAAGCACTAAAATTTTAAATTCTAAGGGGGAAACATCTACTAGTACTTCTTTTCGGTACCCTTTTCTTTTAAGACCCTATAATTCCTAAAATCTTTTGAGGTTTTAACTGAAACTTTGTTGGTTTGTTTATAGGGAAGGAGCAGAAAAACCTGGTGGCCGTATTGGATGCATTTCATCATAGCATAACAGCTATCTTTGCCACCGCTGACTAAAGCAACCACCTTCATTATTTCTGCTGCTGAATCAAATTGCAGATATCGAGATGAAGCCTGTGGCGCTTGAGAAAGGGATTAGGGTTTAACACTGTTTTCTTTTTTTTTTAATATAACATGGTTTTCAGTCTTTGAAGTTTAACTTTTTAAATCAAAATATTTCTTTTCTACCATAGGGAATTTTAGGTGGGTGGATACAAGGTAATGCTAAAATGAGATGAATTTATATAAATTTTTATTAAATTAATAAAGATTTATGTAATTATATAAATTTTTATTAAGTAGTAAAAATTTAAGTTATAATATTAAAATTCGTATATTTATAAATCTTATAAAATTAGTAAAAAATTATATAGTTAATTTTATCTCATTTTTTCCTTCCTAACCAGCTCATTTTAAAACTTCTATTTATCGTACGCTAATAAGAGTAATTTTTTTTTTACTATTTTGCGATTAAAAAGGGGTAAGCTACATTGGCGACAATCAAAATATTTGAGAATACTTATTTTGACTATTGAATTAGATAACTCGTTAATCAGACCATCAAACTTATTAAATTGACCTATTTTGTCAAACTACCGTTAAAAAATTAATCGATGTGTGATGTGGCAGTTAATGAAAAATTATAAAATTACACATTTGGTCTATGTTATTTACCTATTATATCAATTTAGTCCAAATTTTAATTAAATTAATTAAAATTAACCAACCAACCAAAGGATGACACGTGTCACCATCTAATTGGACCTAATCAAATGAAGGAAATAAAATGGGAGGCATTGCAAGTAATGGAAATCGAATTCAAAACTCGGAACAAGAAAAGCTTAAGCCATAACCATTAAACTAACTCCATTTATATAATATGAGATGATAACATATTTTATTAAAAGGGTTATCGTTTCATTGCACAAAATTAAAGCACATCACAGCATTCAGATACATGAGAATGTTGGACAAAAACAAGGTTAATCCGAAATAATTAAAATAATAAATCGAATAAAATAACTAAATAAATGAAATAAACCAAATACTGTTTAATTCAAAAAGACCGTTATGAAATAACAAGAAAGTAATGGTTGTAGCCTGTAGGAAAGAAGTTTCCTTAAGACAAATTCGACCGCTTTTCGGTGCTAGAGATCTTCAGTCGTCGGTCTCTCTGGATACAACAACAGATGATTATCTTCAGCAGAGGACAACATGTGTCACCATCTGATTGGACCTAATCAAATGAAGGAAATAAAATGTGAGGCATTGCAAGCAATGGAAATCGAATCCAAAACTTAGAACAAGAAAAGCTTAAGCTATAACCATTGAACTAACTCTATTTATATAATATGAGATGATAACATATTTTATTAAAGGGGGTATCGCTTCATTGCACAAAATTAAAGCCCATCACAACATTTAGATACATGGGAATGTTGGACAAAAACAAGGTTAATTCGAAATAAATAAAATAATAAATCGAATAAATTAACTAAATAAACAAAATAAACTCAATACTGTTTAATTCAAAAATACTGTTACGAAATAATCAGAAAGTAATGGCAACGGCCTGCATGAAAGCAGTTTCCTTAAGACAGATTCGGCTGCTTTTCGGTGCTAGAGATCTTCGATCGTCGGTCTCCCAGGATACAACAGCAGATGATTATCTTCAGCAGAGGACTCCACTTTACACCATCAGATTGGACCTAATCAAATGAAGGAAATAAAATATGATGCATTGCAAGCAATGGAAATTGAATCCAAAACTCAGAACAAGAAAAGCTTAAGCCATACCCATTGAACTAACTCCATTTATATAATATGAGATGATACATATTTTATTAAAGGGGTTATCGTTTCATTGCACAAAATTAAAGCCCATCACAGCATTCAGATACATGGGAATGTTGGAGAAAAAATAAGGTTAATCCGAAATAATTAAAATAATAAATCAAATAAGTTAACTAAATAAACAAAATAAAACCAATACTGTTTAATTCAAAAATACCGTTACGAAATAACTAGAAAGTAATGGTTGCAGCCTGCAGGAAAGCAATTTTCTTAAGATAGATTCAACCGCTTTTCGGTGCTAGAGATCTTCGCTCGTCGGTCTCCCAGGATACAACAGCAGATGATTATATTCAGTAGAGGACACCACATATCACCATCTAATTGGACCAAACCAAATGAAGGAAATAAAATGGGAGGCATTGCAAGCAATAGAAATCGAATCCAAAACTCAGAACAAGAAAAGCTTAATCCATAACCATTGAACTAACTCCATTTATATAATATGAGATGATACATATTTTATTAAAGGGGTTATCGCTTCATTGCACAAAATTAAAGCCCATCACAGCATTCATATACATGGGAATGTTGGACAAAAACAAGGTTAATCCAAAATAATTAAAATAATAAATCAAATAAATTAACTAAATAAACGAAATAAACCCAATACTGTTTAATTCAAAAATACAATTACGAAATAACCAGAAAGTAATGGCTGCGACCTGCAAGAAAATAGTTTCCTTAAAACAGATTCGACCGCTTTTCGGTGCTAGATATCTTCGATCGTCGGTCTCCCATGATACAACAGCAGATGATTATATTAAGCAGAGGACGTCATGTGTCACCATTGGACCTAATCAAATGAAGGAAATAAAATGGGATGCATTGCAAGCAATGGAAATCGAATCCAAAACTCAGAATAAGAAAAGCTTAAGCCATAACCATTGAACTAACTTCATTTATATAATACGAGATGATAACATATTTTATTAAAGGGGTTATCGCTTCATTGCACAAAATTAAAGCTCATCACAACATTCAGATACATGAGAATGTTGGACAAAAACAAGGTTAATTCGAAATAATTAAAAAAATAAATCGAATAAATTAACTAAATAAACGAAATAAACTCAATATTGTTTAGTTCAAAAATATAGTTACGAAATAACCAGAAAGTAATGGCTGCAACCTGCAGGAAAGTAGTTTCCTTAATATATATTTTTAACCCTTTAATAATGCACACACGTTGGAGATAAAACAATTAAACTTATGCAATAACTACATTCCTAATCGCTAAAACAAAATAGTTATGTAATAACATGTATTGAATAATTTTTCCTACTAATAACAAGATATAATTCACAAATTTGTTCTTTCAAGTATGCTTGTTTTCTCATATATTCTTACACCTCCATAATGGATTTATGCGAAGCCCGATCTGGATTAGTCGGTCAATGAATCATGTACCATTGGTTATACCAAAAAGTACGAGTGCTTATTGAGTATGTTTATCACGAGTTTAATAGTGCTCGACTTGATACTCAATAACCTCGATAAATTTTTGCTCGAATCATGGTCATTAAAAACTCATTGCTCGTTAAGTTTGACATAATTTTTAGCTTAATTTTTTAATATATATATAAAGCCTAGTAATATTATATAGAGTTAAATATAAATATAAATTAACAAATTTAGCAACAAAAATATCAAAATAGTGTGCGAAACAATTTCAAAATATAAGTTTCGGAGTAACAATCCACAAATATATCAAACTAACATGTTATAAAAAAATTAACAATTGCCTGCGAACTTATCAAATCGAGTAGGGCCTTACTTGACTCGACTCGTTAAAGTTTCGAGTCGAGTTCAAATTCGAATCAAGTCAAGTTTGACCTAGTCAAACTTGAGCCGCTCACGAGATACTCAACTCAATTAGCACCCTACCAAAATGTATGACTTTCTTATATATTTTAGGGTAAACTACACAGTGACCACCGAACTAATTAGGGATTCCTATTTTGACCACCGAACTAACGAACTCGTCAATCAAACCACCTAACTTGTTAAATTAACCTATTTTGATCACCGCCGTTAAAAAATTAATGGATGGGTGACGTGACAGTTAACAAAAAATTGTAAAGTTACACATTTAATCCATGTTATTGTCACCATCTAATTGGTTGTAATGAATGAGAAGAATAAAATGGAAGGTATATTGCTTCTATAGGAATTTGATCCCATGCAAACCGCATGGAAAACCCATGCCTTAAGCCACTGAGTCAAGTTCACTAATTTTATATAAGATACTAACATATTTTATTAAACAATTACTTTGTTGGTGAAAATTAAAGGAAATTTAAAGAAGAGAGAAAATATGGTAACTAAGGGGTTCAAACCTAGGACCAAGGCAAATAATTCCCATGCTTTTACCACTACACTAAGCTACTCTTAATGATATGTACTGCACACTTTTATATACATATGTTATAATGCAATTACGAAAAAAGAAGTAAAAATAGTTGAAAGGGGACTCGAACCTAGATTACTTGGGATGTGTATAATCATGCAAACATTCGATTTAATTTAAATCTAAAAATTATTAAATATTCGATTTAAAAAAATATTCGAATATTTTAAATCGAACATAAATTAAATAGAATATTTATTAAAATATTCGATTTAAAAAATATTTGATTTAAAAGAAAAGAAATTTGATTTTAAAAATATTTGAATATTTTAAATCGAACTTAAAATACTTTAAATATTCGATTTAATATTTTAAATCAAATTTCTTTTCTTTTACATCAAATATTTTTTTAAATCAAATATTTTTTAATTTTAAAATTTAAATTAAATCGAATGTTTGTGTGATTATACACATCGCAAGTGATCTAGGTTCGAGTCCCCTTTCAATCGTTTTTACTTCTTTTTTCCTAACTGCATTATAAGATATGTATATAAAAGTATGCCGTATATATTAGTAAGAGTAGCTTGGTGTAGTGGTAAAGACATGTGAATTACTTGCTTTGGTCCTAGGTTTGAACCCTTTTATTACCATTCTCTCTTTCTTCTTTAAAATTTCCTTTAGTTTTTACCAACAAGATAATTGTTTAATAAAATATGTTAGTATTTATATCAAATCAATGAACATGGCTTAGTGGCTTGGGCATGGGTTTTCCATGTGGTTTACACTGGATCAAATCCTTATGGAAGTAATATACCTTTCATTTTATTCCTTCTCGTATATGGTGACACGTGTCGCCATTTGGTTGGTTGGTTAATTTTATTTAATTAAATTAAAATTAGAACTAAATTGTTCAGCAACCGAAGCTTTCTTATTTAATTTTATTCCTTCTCGTATATGGTAACACGTAGCCGATGACAAGAACAACAACAAAACTCAAATTTTAGTTATGGTGTTTTATCGTGCTCCAACATCTTAACTAGATTTTTACACTAAAATTTTTATTGTTATTCTCTCTATCCAAATTTGTCATTAATTTTTTAAAAGACCTTCCAAAAATTACGATATTAAAAATTTAAATTTAGAATACCTATGTTTCATTTTCCAAATATAACCGTAAGATTAAATCCAAGCTATGAACATGAGTTATCCATGTCCTTATATATCTTTAGACGATTCGAATTTATCAAATTCTTCTTCGGAACCCTTCGATCGCTTGAAAATTTTCTAACAAAACTCAACCACTATAGAAGAATGAGGAGGGAGGGGAAGAGTGAGGATGTCACGTGTTTTTTTGGTCCAATAAGAATAATGTTTAGGGGTCAAAATAAACAACGAAATCATACTTATGGTGAAAAGTTGAAAAAACAAATATACTTTGAGGATCAAGAGGCAGAAATAAGTTAAATAATTTGTATTTTGTAATAATTTCATGAAATCTGCATATCGAAGGATTTTATGATCATTTTTTATTCCGAATAATGAAACTTATCAGAAATCTTAAATCATATTTGGTTCATCAAAATTATTTCATTGATTTGTTTTACCGGTACACAAAAATTAATTTAAATTATAATGGAGTTCAAACCCTTGATTATTAATTAAGGTAAAAAAAAATCTTACCATTTTTACTTAAGTTATGCAGTTACTAAACTCTATGTATATGATGCTGTTTATGATAGATTTAATTTTATCCATTTAATAACAATTTATTAATAAGGTTGTATAAACCGTAGTCGTTAGGTTTTTCTCCAATTTTTTTAATTAATTTTTTTCTTCCTGGCACAATTCTTATCTATTTTTATAATAATTTGACATCGGTGTAGCAATCATAACGCCACACCTTTTAATCAGAAAAAAATCGGTTTAATATAATTAAATACTACTTTGTGATAATACGTCGATACAATCACAATCGTTAACAAACCAATCTACAAGATTAATTTTTTTGATCTCTACACATACGTCAATATAAATTTTCATAAAGGTTGTTAGGATTTTTATAAAAGATTAATGATGTGTTCGGAGGAATATTTAATTTTTTTCTTCACACATTTTGAGTTGCATAGTTTAATGAATACACGCAAGATAGACAATATGAGCATCATTGACCTATACTTATAAATAGGAGTTCTTATGACTCGTTATTGAACCCATATCCTAAGAGAGGTGTCACCTCCTTTACGACTTCAAAATTTCCATACAATTTTATAAATATATATTTCTTTCACCCAACAAGCAATATCAATAAAACAAATAGAAATCTTCTGCTCTTTTTCGGTGCCCCTTTATATGCCTTAACACTAAAAAATACTAAAAAAAATTAAATTCTAAACCCTAACCCTAAATTCTAAATCCTAAACCCTATACCCTACAAAATACACCATACCTTAAATTTCCTAAACCCTAACCTTAAACCTAATTTTTAGTGTGAGGGTATCAATAGGGCCACCGAAAAGATGCAGGGGATTTCTATCCCAATAAAACAGTGATCACCTTTTACCAACAAATGTTTCGGACAAAGATTACCTTTCCCAACCGATTTTGGTAGAGAACTACATTACATGGTACATCTAATAACTTTAAACACTATAACAAACAAGCATGCTACAACATATTTAAACACGATTAACACAACACATGTTGAATAAACACTCTTTTCGAATCCGAATTATCAAATACTAAAATTTTTCAGTATATCTACATTAATTCCATCCCGGGAGAAATTTTGTTCAATTGTTACCCATAGATTTGCAAATTTAGTTTCTAGATAAATACAACAACATTCATAAAGCTACTAAATGATAAAGAACTAAAATAAATTGCTAGACAATCAAACCAAGATTCTTGCATAAATAGAGAGCTAACATGACAATCCTACCACTCAAACCATGCCACTAAAACTACACTACTAAATGAACCAACTTGGACCCCGAAGAGGAAAATATGAACTTAGATCGTAGATTCGTATCTTAGAAATCAAGAACGGAAAGGATGTTAAAATGTTCTGAGCTTTCTTATACCTGGATTTCAAGTATAGTCTCCCAGCAAAACTCGTTCGTTCATTGAAAAATTGTTTAGATAAAGCTGGCTCCAATTGCATGATTCATCATTTTTTTTTTCAAATCATGGATGCAAAGGCCTGGAAATCATTCACCAGTGCACCAAGCATACGTCCCAGAAGACCAGGCCCAAAGTTTTCCTCCAACGAGTTCCAATGTATCTTCCTCGCCCATCAAGGCAACATTCTCTTTCTGGTGCCCAACATAGAAGTGTGTTGAGCCATTCTCTGAGCACCTGTAGAGATATGACAGATTATGAGAAAAATAAGTAGTGAGCATACATTTGTTCTTGATTTTGCATGAACTTCTTGGTTGCTCGATTATAAATGTTTTGCTGTCATTTTAGCTTTTATTCTTCGATTTGGTGCACTTGCAAAATAGCCAGCACGCATGCCTTGGGCACTACATTCTTTTATACATCTAATTTTCTCTTCTTTTTTCTTTTTGGAGAAAGCCAAAAACAATACAAAATAACACAACGTGAACTGAACGAGCTTACCTTATTCAACTTAGAAGGGAGCCTCAAGTGATTCATCCCAAACTTCTGCACTTCCATTAGAGGCATCTTCGACGTCGTCTTCCATTGAAAGCCTAATATATTCTCTATGCGCAAATCGGTCCCACTCTGTCAATGTAGGGTTCTCACGCTCCTGTTTTTTCCGATATAAACAAGGCTGTTATCCAAAACTTGCATAGAAGTATGATGGTTTCCAATTCCTGGTAATGGTAATATTAAAGGAGCTAAAGTATCACATTTACCTGACGTATGAGGAATGGATCACGAGTCTCAAAGGCCATGAATTTGTTAAGATTAAAAAGGATATTGAAAACACTTCCCGAAAGTTTAGAACCTTTCAGGTCACGCAATGTGACATAGCTCTCATCCTGCAAATAAGAAAGCTTCGGTTGCTGAACATGTAAAACAATCTATCTCCATTTTAATGAACACTCAGGCCCTAAAAGCCCAAACCAACATATGGTAAAAGCAGTTCACAATATAATTAGCTCATTAGATCACACTAAAGGATCTTATTACGAAGCAGCCATGAATTACCTACTTCCAGAGGAGCATGAGAAGAGAGTAAACTCAATTTGCCAGAAACCTACCCTCTAAACAGTTGTATTATACCAACAGAAATCTCTAAGTTTGAAATTACAACCAGACCTTAGCACAAAATCAGTATTCTGATTCATTTTCCATGAGTACACTCCAACTAATAGGCACCATGTTAAACAGACGAGAAAATAAAAAGAGAGCAAGATAAAATGGTGAACCTCGGGTTTAATCATGTCAATTATTTGACATAAGACGTCCTCAAAGAGCACGGGTTCCTGTCCCATGCATTCCATTCGATGCAACTGCTCCTCATAAAAGAATTGCATTTCATTACGTGTTAGAATCCCATTGCCATCCAAATCTATACACTTGAACCTACAAAAGGAAAAAACCACATTGGAAAAACTACCCAATAATAATGAATACGTGGAACTCCAATCTTAATGTGATCATCCAGAACCTCCACCCCTTCAAAACACACTGCTTTTTCTCACCCTCAGACAGCAGCAGCAGAAAAGTAAGGAATATTTATAAAGATGCTAAGGAATCATTCACATCAGTTAAATTTTTCATTGAGCAAGATTAATTTCTCAATCAGTAGCTTCTGACAATATTTTCAGCATTTTTGGCGAGGAGTGTAAAAAATAGCTATTTCAAATATTTTTGGGGCCTTTTCAAACAAGTGAATTCTACGATAAGTAGAGGTATATTTACTTCAAACACTAAGAAGATAAACTTCAAAATTGATAATCCATGAACAAAATCCAACATAATACCCTTGACTCTACAGAGAAAGAGCACAAACATACCAGTACTCAAGACTAGGCTCGGACGACTTGTCCTCCTCTGCAAGGATAAAGTAAACAAAATCTTCATACCCCATCTTTCCTTCAAACTTACTGGTAAAATTTCTTGGAACCTAAGACGGTATGGAAGCATAACATGAGTGCAAGTCCAAACTTGTGCATAAATTAAGTCGATCAATGAAACAGAAAAAGTGATAGAAAAGGAAATGGAATAGAAAAGTTCAATTAAATGAAAAGCTTCTTCTGCATATAGAATGTGGTTTGTACCAAGGAACGAAAATGGCATTTGACTCGAGACAAACCTGAGAAAATATCCTATCAACAATCCGGTAGGTGAGCGCATGGTTACCATATCTGATAAGGTTCTCCTTGTCAATCAAGAAATCATGATCTGTATCCAGCTCCCAAAACTTGCAGTATATCACGTAAAAGTGCTCATATGAGAAGTACCTGTAAATATAGTATAGAAGAAGAGAGAAAGATAGAAATGTGAAAATAATCAGTATCAAACAGAACGTATTAAGCATGCACCAAAAAGCAATTATATAAACTTATTCCAAGCCAAGTCCCTACCTCAAAACTTTATTAATGTCCTCTTCCTCATCAGCATGTAGCATGGCATCAATCAAGTTTCCACGTTTCAACTCCCTAAGAGTGAGGTGACCATTCTGAGATCTATTTATGTAGTAATATATTCTGTATATTACAGTTTCAGCTGACCATGTGAAACAAACGTTATGTTAAATCTGCAACATATTTGGCACCAATAGAAGCAATCTAGACTTGCAAACAATTGAAATACACAGTAGTAGTTTATGCTAACTGTATGAGCAACAGTAAACAGCATATATAATGGGCGAGAGCCCGGCATTTTAAGACAGATATTCTTTAAGCTGTAATGCATGAATTGGTGTAAGATAGTTTAGTTTCACTTTCAGTCACAATATATACAATACGTTTCCATTGCAACCCTCTCATATGCCTGTTACATTGTCCATAATCAGTCCCAAATATAATCAGAAAAATATGAGATTACTCTGGATTAAACTAAAAAAAAGGATGAATTATTAGAACAACTTGTGCAAATTCATCATCTAACCTACACATTTTAGAAAATGGAAGCACAGCCATTGAAACTAAAAGACTAGAATGAGAAGTACACTGCCAATCTTTACTAAAGATAAGTGACCAGCAAGCTAAACAAGAATGTGAATGCTGGTTTCTATGCACCTTATTCTTCCATCAAGAGAAGTAAAAATTTCAACACTAGCTCATCAAAGAACAAGTTTGCATTCCTGCTTTAGTAATATGCTATTTTCATTTTATTAATAGTTTTAACATGAAATTATAAATGATCAAACATATTAGAGACAGAACTACTTCATCAATGAACCAGGGTGAACTGCATTAGTAGAATTTCCCATGAAAATAGATGCATTTACAGGATTTGCAAGTTCAGCTTAGTGGTTCCAGCATTTTGTGTAGGAGTTGGTTTGGAAGCAATTCACACAATGTTCAAATAACTTAGATATTGTAAAAGGAGGGGGAAATATCGAAAAAGTGAAAAAGCACCCCAAAAATTAAAATTAAAATGAGAAAACAGCCAAAGGTATCAAACAGATAAAAAACAAACCATATCTCTCCTGAAACTCAGGTGTACTCTGTAAGAATTCCAACCCTGGATGAGTTGCCAATAGTTCTCGGAGCACTGGCTTGAAGTCATCCTGTCAAATTGAAAAGTACAGAAGAAATTAAATTTAAACATATACTATTAGACTACCAAATATTGCTGTTGATTTAAGCTCTCGAAAATGAATAACAACCTGAGTGAGGTATTTGAGATCTGGTTGCTTTAATATTGCATATACTTGGGTTGCTATATCCATGGTCAGCATGTTGCCATTGACCCAATAATCAATAAATGCATCTCTACAAGCAGTTTAGAGAAAAAATCAGTAAAAGCTACAATACAAAAGAAGAAAATGATATCACAGCTGAAAAGCAATTACAAGGAGAAGTGATACCGAATTAGGAGTCAGATTCTAAATTAACATTTTCACCTATTTATCATTGTTAGTAAACTTTAAACTTATAGCACATAGTACTCTTACGAGGCCCAACATGGAGAGCACCAAATTCTCATAATTTTCAAATAATATGTTACAGTTAAAAGAATATGATGGATCTGAGATATAAATATAACTGGTTCACTTCCATGAACAAGAAAGTATACCTTGTAACCACACCAGTGCCATTAACATCAATTTTTCTGAAAAGTGATGAGGAGAAAAATGAAGGCAGTTTGCAGATTTCTTTGGTCACTAGTTTGAATTCTGAAACATATAGAAAGTAAACAATGAATATGAGACAGAGTTCCAGAAATATGTGTTAAAGCACACATGCATTTATCTTACCAAGCAGCTGCAGCCCATCCGGATGTCCATAGAAGAACTGATTGATTCGAAGCATGCATTGTTCTTTTAGATCATTTGGAGGCGGAAGACCATTTTTGAAGTAAAACTGGAGGTGTTCTCAAGTACAAATGTAACAAGTTATAGCTGATTTCAGAATAGAAAGGAAAATAATAGCAGATAAAACACAACCAAGAAACCGAGAAAAGAAAACTATAATATCAAATAAACAAGATCCAAACCTGAGGTATGAACTCTTTCACAGGCTCACTAACTACTTTCAGTGGAGAACCTAAGTTTGAAGGACCAGCCCTTTGTTTTGTTATACGAGGGGAACCAGATACACTTCTTGGTGAAAGGGGAGGAGCACTGCCAGCAGGAAACAAGGAAGGCAGAGCATTGCTTGTTGCTGTACTTCCAGAGGAAACATTTCCAGGAACATTCAAGGGATTACACGCCTTTGCATCATTAACCAATGATGTCACCTAGCAAAGTAAAAAATTAAACAAAAGTCAACTCGACTCCTAGGCTCAGAGGACATTTTAATAAATCACATGAATTCAAATATTTTGCTTCAAAGACAGGGTAAACATTCCATCTATAAATACAAACGAGACTTTAGGCTTCCTCTCATTCAAGAATATACAAAAGGCTATCCTAGAATATTGTTACAATTGTTAAGCTTCCAACAAATAACAAATTTGCACATAAAACTCATGAACAAAGATATATGGAAAATCAACAATCGGAGGTCAAATATTCCTTTCACATCAACTTAATCCACTAAATTACCTAATGCTCCGTTTAGAAATTAGAATTTGAAAACTTGGATTTGGATTTCATTTGCTATGTAAATGATCGGAATGAAATGCATATACTATAGATAGACAATTAAGATTCAATATAATATATAGACGAAAGTATTAAAAATATGGATTGATCAAATCCAAAAACAAATTAGTAATTCCAAAGTCACTAGTATTTAGAATTATAGATATCTAACAAATCCATAGATTTGAGAAATAATCGTCAATGTTATATTTCTAAGTATTTTATCACTCAATTTACACTATCTATGAAATTCAAACCCAAATTATAAAATCAAGTTCCCAAAAGCTACCTAAATTTATTCTTTAACTAAGGTTCACATAGATATCTACAATGAACTAAATAAACCATGAAGAATCAAAATAATGTGTCATCAAATATAGTTTAATTATCATACGCTTAAATTAAGTTTCTTTTTAAAAAAAATATTTTACCGCCAAATAATCGAGCAAGGAACTGACTAGAAAAATGCAAAGGCAGTAACCAATAATCATTTTCAATTCAAGGTATAAAGAAAACAAAACAAATCAAACACCGCGAGGATTCGAAATTAGATAATGAAAAGTACCAGTTTGTGAGCATCGGGAAGCGAAAGCCACTGTTCGAAAAGCTTTTGCGTGAATTCAGGATTGGATTTGAGAACAAATGGAGACATCTCCTGGAGCTGCAATAGCTCCGGATCCAAACACGCTATATCGCCAACAGCAACTGCCTCCATTTTCTTTTCTTCGCATAACCAAACACAGCTGAAACGAAGTTTCCACCCAGATCAAATGTAATCAGGTTTTAATAAATAAAACCAGCGTATCTGAGCTTAGAAACTTATTTTTTCGTAAGTAATTGAAAAATGTGAATGAGGAACTTCGATTTTGAGCTGGGAAACAGTTGGAAACCCTAGATCTCCATGGAAACAGGGAAACCGAGCTAGGCAATCGAGTGATTTCGGACGAAACAAAGTGATTTACAATTAAAACAACAAAAAAGAAACTAAGAGAGATTCAAGAAGTAGATCAGATCAGCTAAGAAATTACAGAGATTTGGAGTAACAACAGAAAGAAAACGAGTTTACTGATTTTCTTGAGAAAAAAATCAAATAATTAAGGGGATCCACGTGGCCATGTGGGGAAAGGATATAGCCACCGGTATCAGACAATCCCCGAACAAAACTAGGTCTGTAATAATTTTTTGAAAAAATTAATTGACAACAAAATTATTCTTTTAATTAATCTCAATGAATTGGTGCTAATAGTTTAGAGTAATTATATTATGCACTAACGGTAGATTTTTTTTATATTTATAAGTGTTTTAGTTTTAAGTTTTAAAATTTTAGTTTAGGGTTTAGGAGATTATATTTATGTGCTTAGAATTTATGTATTATTGTTATAATTTAGTGTTTATAAGATAAAATTTAAATTTTTAACATATTATCCTAAAGCCTAAATTACATTCTCTAAATCTTAAATTCTAACTATAAACCCTAAATTATAAACTCAATTCTTTAATTCTAAACCCATAAACTCTAAACTAAATTTATAAACGCTAAAACTAAGACACTTGTAGAAACAAAAAGCATCCACCGCTAGTGCATGAAATATTTTCCCAATAAGTTTATTGGATGTTAGTTTAACTTTATTTTTAAAAAATATATATTTTTATAAATACCAATAGAGTTTATCCAAATGGTAAATAGTTTGATATCGCTTAAGTAGGTCTCGAGTCGAGACCTTCTGTATGCAGAAAATTCCTACTAAGAGACTCGCCACCAAAGCTAAACATACGACGCGGGTTAGTCCGGATTAGTTAGAGCAAAGCCCAAAGGCCCCTAAACTATAACCCTCACTCTGAATCAATCTCTAAAATTTAAAATATTCTATATCGATCTCCAAAATATGACTCTTTCTAAATTAGTCCTTAAACTCTAAAACATTCTATCATTCCTCAAACTATCAATATCATTGTATTTTAATCATTATGTTAACCTGACCTTAACCCTACCGGTTAAAGAAATTAATATGTTTTTTAAAGCACCTAAGAATTGAACACATGACGTTCTAGACAATTATCATGGCCTTCAAAAATATGGTTAACAAAATTATTTGTTAGCCAATAGAGTTAATGCCACGTTAATAGAAGGATCAAAACAAAACAATATTGATAGTTTGATGATTAATATAAAATGTTTAAAAGTTTAGAGACTAATCTCGAATGAGAAATATAGTTTGGGGTTGGTATAAAATATTTTAAAGTTTATGAATCAATTTAAAATGAGGGTCATTGATAGAATCTTATGCAATTAATATAAACTATCAGAACTATTTTTATTCAATCATGAAATAATCAACAAAATATTGTGTTTTAGCTTATTTGATTTATAAATTTGATTGTTAATACTAATATTTATATATTTTGATTAAATATACATTTACGGTTAATACAAAGGGTAATTATTTTATACACTAACGGTGATTTTTTTTCACAAATGTCTCAGTTTTAGAGTTTATAGATTCAGTTTGAGGCTTAGAGTTTAGAGGTTGAAGACTAGAGGTTTAGAATTTAGGGTTGTAGTTATAATTTAGTGTTTATATGTTATAACCCAAATCTATAATCATATGACCATAAAACTTAAACCCTAACATTTAATCTCTAAATTTTAACCATAAACCCTAAATTCTAATAGTAACCCCTAAGTTTTAAACCACAGACTGAATCCTTAAACCTTAAAACAAATACATTTATAAATCATGAAACATATGCATGAATATATCTAAACTTTATTAAAATAAAATTGAACAAACAATTAAGACTTAGAACATGATATATACTTAGATAACACGAACATAGTAAACTTAAAATAAAATTTAGACTGAAAAGTCACATACTTATAAAAGTTAAACTACAATAAAATCTGAACTGAAAAAATACAAATTTATGAATTTACTTACATTAAAACTCATACTTATACACTCAAAATCTTAAAATCTAAATCTAAATCTAAATCTAAATCTTTCATGTTACAATATACACTCAAAGTCTCGTAACTTCATCCTTTATCATTGTGTTTAGGGGTGACCAACCAATTTTTTCGATCGTTTTTTTTTATTAAACCTACTTAGCTGACTTTAAGCTTAAAAATCGAACCAATTGACTTTTTTATTTTACCAAAATTGACCTAACTAAATCGACATAACTTTAGCGTATAATTTCAGTTAACCGAATTATATTTTGGGTTGGAAAAAAAGTTTGGTGACCGGTTTGAGTTTAGGTTTATATATAATATATTACAAGTGTTTTGTTCGGATTTCAATCTCAACTTGAGCTTGAATTTACAAAGTTTGAATTATAAAAAAAATTAAAACGACATAGTTTTAGTTTTTTAGCTAATTAATTTGATTATTTTACAATTTGGTCCCTATTTATTTGTTTTTTAATTTCTCTTTCGTTTTAAGTCTATTTTTTTTATCAAATTTAAATGTTCCTCCGTCACCGTAGAATATCTATGCAACTTTAGTTCTTCGTTTTGACAAAAAATTTCTTCTCTTTGTAATTTAGTTCCTCAACTTAGCATGAATTCTTTGTTTTTTCAACTCCTCTTTCATTTTAAGTACATTTTTACCAAATGAGAACCACATGCTCTTTTACCACCGTAAATACTGACAATAAATTTCTTATTTTATAATTTAGTCCCTCAACTTTAGATTTTATTTAATTTTATCCTCTAACTACAACTCTTTGCAATTTTTTCTTCTCATTAATTTCATCTCCTTATACTCTCCTCATTACTTTGTCCTCAAAATCTCTTCTTTTAAATTTTTTTGGATGATATTTGATTATTAAATAACGTTACGAATCTTACTAACACATGTGAAACAAAAATATGAAGGGATATATATATATATATGAGATAGGATCTAGTTACACAATGTAAGAGTTTTTAACGTTTACACATTTTTTAGATTGTTTGATGAGTGGAATGGATGGTTGAGATTGATATAGTGGGTTATGTGAAAATTATCACTTGAAAAAAAGTAAGGAGTTAATCCCAACCATCAATTTCCGTAACAACCCGAATTTCTAAGTCAACATTGGGCGTTAACCTGGGTTATGGACCCGCGTGTTAGTTTAGGGAATCAGATCCCTTGGGCCAAGTTTGGGCCTTATTGGGTGAGAATTAAGATTCAAAGGCTTGAATAGTGACCAGTTTGTGAATATGGGAGAAACTAGGAGGTTTTATGTTGTAATTTTACCTTTTTTCAAATAAAAGGCCGGAACTCATTTATGTTCCTTTGGCTTTCACGTGAAAAAAATAGACATGGTGAGATCACCCAATTTCTCTTCATCTTTCTTCTCCCCCCCACTTTTCTCTATTTCTTCTTTCAAGCCTTGTTCCAACAAAAAAGATCAAAGCTTTCCCTAATCATTTCTTCTATTCAAGACTCAAATTTTAAGTATGTTTTCCCTATCTCATGAGCTTCAAGAAAAGAGTAATATCTTGTGGAAAGGTGAGTTTTTTTTACAAATGGGTTTTAAAGAAATTGGGGGGGTTTTAAGAGCTTCAACCCATTTATCTTGTTACAAATTCGTAGTTGAATCTCCTCCTGGTTGCTAATTCAAGACTTGACTCATTTTCGTGTTGGTATGGCAAGGAACGGTATTTTGGGGGTTCCTCCAAGCTTGAGTTAAAGAAAGAAAGTGGAAGGGTTTAGGTTGGAAGCTTGATTTCGAATTTCTAGCCAAAGGCCTACATCTCTAACTCCTACACTTCTTGAATATCATAAAGTGATTGCTTTGCTTGGTTTGTGGTTTAAGATTGCAAGCTTGGGGTTAAGGTAGCTTAGAGCCTTATTAATGGTAAATCACTAATTAAGTGTTAGCAAGGTGCAAAAATGGTAATAAACTGTCCTAAACAACTTCTATAAGATGTAGGATTGAGATTATGGGTTAAAAGTTACGTGTGGAGGCTTGGGAAGTGATTTCTCGAGCTTTGGAAGCCTTTTCTAGGCTTCATTACCGATACACGAGGAGCCAGTATCGATACCTTATGTTCTGATGGATGAATAAAGGCTTTTTGTAAAGGGTGTATCGATACCCTTTGGGTGGGTATCGATACCACCGTTTCATTAAAATTCCAATAGCAAAAGTTGGTATCGATACCCAATAGGGGTGTATCGATACCAAGTATTGGTACCCATTGGGGGTGTATCGATACCTAGTGAGGGTGTATTGATACTAAGGGTGTATCGATACCCAGTGGGGGTGTATTGATACCAAAGGTGTATCTATACTCAATGGGGCTGTATCAATACCAAGTATCGATACCCAGTGGAGGTGTATCGATACCCACTGTGTAATCTGCCTAAAATGTTAACTTTTTCCCTGAAGGCTAAAAAATTATATCGTTCGATCCAACAGACCCCTAATGGCCTAAAATGAATTGTAAAACTGAAAAACTGAGTTTTAATCCTCGCATATATGAGTAACATGAAATAGCTTGGTAAACAATGACTCGACATAGATGTGATGGCTAGTGTCATGCCTTGGGGCTTTTGTTGATGGTTTGGCTTGGTGCCACTTACCTCTTGGTAAGGTATATCAATGCTTGGGGAGCATGAATTATCTTATGATTGTTGTAAAGAAATTCAGATGTTCTAGTGTTAATACTATGGTACTTATATAAGGGGATGTACTTCGGGCTGAGTGATCAAGTACATCCGACGTACCCACGGGCTGAGTGATTTGGGTGCGGTTAGAAACCTATCCAAGGCTATGGTGATCCTAATAAGGAAATTAACCCGATTGGCCGAGTGACCTTAGGTAAAGACTACTTGTGGCTAATGTGATCCAAGTATGTCTAAGATGTATTCGTGGCTATGGTGATCCGGATATGGTCTATTGACCCGACGGTTATGTGAACATGAGTAACCCGACGGCTGTGTGAGCACGGGTAAGTAGGGCTTAGTAGGCCTTATTGTGGATGATGTATGGATGTAAGTTGTGTGGTTGCTATAGATTGATAGCTTATGCATCCTATGGCTGAGTGATCAGGGTATGACATGTATTAACTCGATGGCCTGTGTGAGCTCGAGTATCTTGATTGGCTGTGTGACCTCGCGTATGGTAATATATGGAGTAACTTGTATGACTTCTTGTAGACTTGTTGATGCCTTCAGATAAGTAATCTAAGAATTCTAGCTATTGTAGGCTAGACGATATCTCACAGATAGTGGAAGCCTTATCTATGCTATCTTGACTATATTTATCTTGCATGCTTATTTTATGATAATCATGAATTGTGGTAGAGTAGAAATGTACCACTGAGCTTTGTTAGCTCAGTATGCGGATGTGTGGTTTTTCCGTGCGTAGGTTGACATGTCACCCTTTGAAGGAGCTCATCGAGGAGGATTTCCCAGCACCGCATTCGCTTCAGAATACAATACTTATTCTTTAAGTTTGGGCTAATGTATTCATAAGACCTTACCACTGTTGAGTCTGTAACTATATTCTAAACATTATTTTGGTTTACGGTGTTTTAAACTTGGATCTCATGTTTTGTAAACTTATTTAAATGCGTATTTACTTTAATGGATTTATGGATGTTTAATGATTTTAAATGATGGCTAAACTTATGGTTTTAAATTGAGAATTTGATGGGTCAGTTTTTGGGTGACCTGAATGTAGTACTTCAGATCTGGATAGGGATTAGGATGTTACAACAACGTTATTAGAGCTTACGTTTAGTCGATTCTAGGAAACCCCGAGGTGGTATAGAGGTTGTGTTAGCATATTTGTTTTGATATAATAATTGAAAAATAGTTTTGGACTAAATTGAAAAGATTTTAAAAATAATTTTAAGTCCAAACAACTTGAAAATATGTTTGATGGATTTTATAAGATTTTGGAATGATTTAAAATGCCATTAAAGTAGGCAAACCTAAATTTTTCAAGTAACCGCACCGATACGGTATTCCCCGTATTGATACACCTTAGGGTTTCAACTACAGTCTATTTGAAACTGCCAAAACCCGTACCGATATAGGGTTGGCTTGTATTGATACGGAGAGGGTTCATTTCGATACGCCTCTTATCGTTTCGATACGCTTACGTGGCAAAAACCTCAACGGCCAAAACCTCATAACAACTATTTCTCAACGGCCTTTTAAATTACAGGCCGTACCGATACACTCCTACGCGTATCAATACGTATCAGCTGTGAAGAGCATAACGACTAGTTCTTGAAGAACCTGTACCAATACGGCTACCCGCGTACCGATACAGATAGTTTCAGAACTGCAGTTATTAAGGGAAATAAAGGCTCCAACGGCTCCAATTCAATCCCAACGGTATCCAACTGTGGAAGCTCAATTGGGAGTATAAAAGGAACCTCCAAGCATCTATGAAAAACTAATGCTTCAATTGTCAACAACATTATGATGTCAAATGTGTCTTAGTGCTTAATTCTCATTCTTTGTATGGACAAACACTTGTGAGCTCAAATTGTCAATGTATGCTCAAGTGTTATAGGTTTTGGGTGAGAGCTTTAGTGTGCAAGTATCAACCTTTAGAGAGGGATTTTGTTTGCTAAGTTTTCTTTTTGTACAAAAGTGTTCCCAAAGCTCGGTTTATGAGCTTTGGTTGCTAGACTTTGGTATTGAGTCTAGGTTGTAGAAGGTTGCCTCTTAAGCCTATAAAAGGGAAGAATTCTTAGTGAATTGGTGAAATACTTAGTAGGAAGCTAAGGTAGTGGATGTAGGCTTTGGTTAGAAAGCCGAACCACTCTAAATCATTGTCCTTATTTTTCTATCTTTTTGATTCCACTCCAAACACCCAAAATATATATTCTCCACCACCTGGCAAGCATTTCGGTTGAAGATATCACACTCAACAATTGGTATTAGAGCGAGGCTCAATTTGAGAGGACTTACATCCTATTGAGGCGATCCCGACAAGCTCAACCGACAAACAATCAACCAAAGCCATGGCGCAATCCATTGACCGACCATCATTCTCTAACGGGACCAACTACTCATATTGGAAGAATAGGATGATGTATTTCATGAGAGCCAAGGATTATCATCTTTGGGACAATATTGAAGATGGTCCGTTCGTGCCACAACGAAGCAAGACAGAATAGAGTGCGGATGATCGCAAGAAGATGTAGCTAAATTGCAAGGCTTTGCACATTCTCTTTTGTGCTTTTATCCTGGACATCTACACAAAAATGTCTTCTTGTGAGAGTGCCAAAGAAGCATGAGACAAGCTTGAAGTCACATACGAGGGAACCAACAACATAAAGGAGACCAAGATCGGCCTTATGAACCTTGAGTATGATAACTTTAAGATAGACCCGGATAAAGACATCAAGAGGATGTTCGACCGCTTTTTCACAATCGTCAATCAACTCAAAGGTCTTGGAGAGGATATTTCGGAAGACAAAATCATTCAGAAGTTGATCTACTCACTTCCCAAATTATGGGAGTCCAAAAAGACGACCATTGTAGAAGCAAAGACCTTGAAGGAGCTCGAGCTTGACGAGCTTGTAGGATCTTTGCTTACCCATGAGATGATGTCTCAACCCTTGAAGAGAGAGAAGGAGAAGAAGATCAAAGAGCAAGACATTGATGTGAATGTCATTACTCTTCCAACCTCCACATGCCAACATGTAGATTCAAGTGAGGAGGAAAGTGAAGATGAAAAGGTGGCCAAGCTCTTCAACAAATTCATCCGATTCATGATGGAAGAAAAGGAAGAACTAAGGCAAGAATCAAGGATGAAGAAGAAGGGGCCAAACTCTTCAAGCCATAAGAAGAAGTCTTATGTGGCTACTTGGAGTAATGATGACTCCACCGAAGATGAACAAGCCAACCTTTGTCTTATGGCCATCGAAAAATATTCAAGGGTAACTTCTAATTCATCTACTTCTAGTTCATATTCTTTTGATGAATTACAAGATGCCTATGATGATTTAGTTTTAGAGTTTAAAAATCACATTTTGAAAAAGAAGAAAATGATTTCAAATTTGAAAAATCAAAATGATTTGATTTCTAAAACCAAAATTAAACTTGAAGCAAAACTCAATGAGTTTGAGCAAAAGTGTATAGATTTACAAAATTTGCTTCATAAAGTTCAAGAAGAGAAATATTTGATTTCCAAAGAGCTTGAAAAGAAAACCAATTTTGGAAAATCAAATTTTTATCAAAGACAATCTAGTGCCCCTAGATTTATTAAAGGAAAAAGTTTTAGAAGTATTTGGGTCCCAAAAGGACTAATTACTTCAACTAAAAAGGATGAAATTGAAAAATGGATTCCTAAGGGGACAAAATCGTGTGCTACTAACGCCTATGGATCCAAAGCAATTTGGATACCAAAATATTTGTGATTGTCTTATTTTAGGCGTGATGGAGAATGATCATCAAAGTACAACATTGAGGAGAAGCTCCATACACACAAGGATTGCTTTAATTTTGTTTATTTACTTTAATTCAACTAGATTATCATAAATTGTTTGACTAACATTTAATGATGCTTTGAGTAAGGGGGAGCCATTTTTAAACAAACTCTTATCTTTGTCAAATTTGCTTTTAAATTCTCCATTGTTATGGACTTAAAAGTTCTCAAACTTTGGTTTGAACAAATTTTGATATAACAAAAAAGGGGAGAATGATTTGAAAAATTGAATTTTCAAATGAATTAGGGGGAGCTTTAACTACATTTAAATTTTAAACTCTTATTCAAAACTTATTTTTACTAAGGGGGAGAATCCCAAACACAAATTTTCAAGTTGGTTTTATTATATCAAAAATGGGGAGATTGTTTGGATATTTGTTTTGATATAATAATTAAAAATAGTTTTGGACCAAATTGAAAAGATTTCAAAAATGATTTTAAGTCCAAACAACTTGAAAATATGTTTGATGGATTTTATAAGGTATTGGAATAATTTAAAATGTCATTAAAGTAGCCAAACCTAAAATTTTCAAGTAACTGTACCGATATGGTGTTCCCCGTATCGATACGCCTTAGGGTTTTAGCTACAGTCTATTTGAAACTGCCAAAACCCGTACTGTTACAGGGCTTGCTTGTATCGATACAGAGAGGGGTCATTTCGATACACCTACGTGGCAAAGACCTCAACGGTGAAAACCCCTTCAACGACTATTTTCCAATGGTCTTTTAAATTGCAGGCCGTACCGATACGCTCCTATGCGTATCGATATGCATCAGCTATGAAGAGCATAACGACTAGTTCTTGAAGAACTTGTACCGATACGGCTACCCACGTACCGATACAGACAGCTTCAGAAGTGCAGTTATTGCGGGAAATAAATGCCCCAACGGCTAGAAGCTTAATTGGGAGTATAAAAGGAACCTCCAAGCATCTATGAAAGACTAATGCTTCAATTGTCAACAACATTATGGTGTCAAATGTGTCTTAGTGCTTAATTCTTATTCTTTGTATAGACAAACACTTGTGAGCTCAAATTGTCAATGTATGCTCAAGTGTTATAGGTTTTGGGTGAAGGTTTTAGTGTGCAAACATCAACCTTTAGAGAGGGATTTCGTTTGCTAAGTTTTCTCTTTTTACAAGAGTGTTCCCAAAGCTCGGTTTGTGAGCTTTGGTTGCTAGACTTTGGTATTGAGTCTAGGTTGTAAAAGGTTGCCTCCCAAGCCTAGAAAAGGGGAAGAATTCTTAGTGAATTGGTAAAATCCTTAGTAGGAAGCTAAGGTAGTGGATGTAGGCTTTGGTTAGAAAGCCGAACCACTCTAAATCCTTGTCCATATTTTCTATCTTTTTGCCTCCACTCCAAACTCCCAAAATATATTTTCTCCACCACTTGGCAAGCATTTCGGTTGAAGATATCGCGTTCAACAGGTTATGGTAAGGTGTCTAGTGAATACAACCCCTAAAGTTAAGTTGTACTCTTTCAAGATTGGGAATCCTGATGTTACTGCCTTGTTTCCTTGTGTTTTAGAAAAGTTCAATGGCGAGTGAAGCCAAACGCGACTAGAAAAGTCGTGAGGAGAGCCATGTCTCTCAAGCAGAAGATTTGGGAAAGGAGTTTGTCCCGAATGTTGGGGATGTAAGCCTTTTGGAAGGTACCAGAAGTAGAGGGGTGAGCCACCTCCATAATCTTACCTCTGCACTCTTGCAAGTGGTGCAAGCTATCCCAAGGTAATCTAGGACACCTTGCAATACCCTTGTTGAGAGGCTTCACCATCTTGGGCCAAAAGACTTCGAAGGTTTGGGTGAGGATGACCCGGTCAGGTCTAAACAATGGTTAAGAAACACTCTGAGGATTCTGAGACAGTTAAGAGAGAGTGTAGAGAAAGATCCTGATTGCATTGTCTCACTTCTTAAGGGTAATGCACATGAGTGGTGGGAGACTGTTGAGTTGGGACTACAACCTGCACTTCTAACATGTGATGTCTTCTTGGACGAGTTTAGAAAAAAGTACATCAGTGAGGTTTACATGGATGAGATAAGGGATTAGTTCCTATACCTAGTTTAGGGGGACCGAACAATGTTTGAGTATGAGCAAGATTTTCTACGGTTAAGCTATTATGCTCCAGACTTTGTTTCCACTAAGGAGTTGAGGTGTAAGAGGTTCAAACATGGGTTGAAGGTTGGCCTTCATTTGTAAGTGACAAGGGGTTAACTTGGGACATTCTCTGAGCTAGCAATAGTGCAAAAACACTTGGGCGACTCTAGGGTTTGACACCGAGTCAAATTAAGGACTCTAGAGGCCATATTGTGGAAACCCAAAACATTATAGATTCTTTTTAGACTCCATCTAGAAGGTTTCCTACTTCGAGGGATTCAAAGATAGTTGCTTTAGATCAGCTACCTAGGGACAGTCGAAGGTCTAGACCGAGGATTCGTAGGGGTTCATTATTTTATACTCCTAAGGAAAGTACTGATGGTTCAGCTAGAGTGTTGTTCCCACCGGCTTGTGAGCATTGTGGTTGGCATCATCTTAGGGTGTGTTTCTTGCTCTGAATGGTTTTCTATAGGTGTTATGCACCAGGTCATATGGTGAAGGACTGCTCAGTTATGGATGATGGTACATATGTTCAGTCTCGGAGGTTAACTCCTTCTTGGCATGGTTAGAGTTTTGTTAGAGATGGTGCTAGGTCATCGTCTGGGTATTAGGGTAGAGGTCCTGTGAGATCCACAGTCAAAGTTGATGATCGAGCTGTTGTTAGACAGTCTGTTGTTTAGGCTAGGGAGGACAACTGTGCCACTGATGATATGTCAGGTACCTATGTTCTATTTTGGTTTTCAGTTGTTGTATTAATGGAAATTTGATCTCTCGTTCATAATGGTTTTGGTTCTTGTTGGATAAGTGTTGTGGTAAGATCTAGAGGTTGATGTTGGTTTGTTTAGCTCGTCAGTTTTATAAGTTCTTATAGGTGATATGTTTACTGTGGGTGGTAAGTAGGGATTGAAAGTAATAGTCTTTGTAGACTTGTTAGATTTACTCTTTCCCTAGTTGGTAGATGTTACCCTTGGTGTAGGTTGGTTGTGTGAGTTTGATGTATTATTTGGTTTTCGAGCGAGAGTCTTGAAGTTTCGGGGTTCGAGATGAACTGGGTTGTTGGTAATGGACACGAGGAACCATAACCCTCTATCATGAAGGCTGCATTCTTGTGATGTTTTTTCAAGAGGGTCTTGTAGGTTACAAGACGTTCTTAGCCCACATTGGATACGAGAGTTGAGAGTCCAAAACTTTAGAGTCGTAGATGTTGTTGAGAGTGTTAGAATATTCTTCGAAGAATGAGTAGGCTTACCTTATGATCGTGTATTAGAACCCACGATAGAGGTAATGTCGAGTTGGTGTTGGTGTTCATCAACTCATTGTATGGCACCGACCAAACTTCTTGAGTGGGAACTCATTTGTGCAAATGAGTAAATACGGGTGTTGTTGCCAAGTGGTTCACCTTGGGACATGCCTATGTTGGTATGACAAAGAGTGGTTTTTTGGATGTTATGAGCCAAGGTGTAATGGTGAAAGATCATTACCTGTTTCCTCGGGGTTGACAATCTTGAATTTGGTTGAAGAGTTTGAAGTTTTCATATGATAGTTCAGAATTTGATTATCGTAAGTGAATGTTAAAGAGAGGTCAGGAAAAAAGATTGGGTTCGATGTAATGAGTGGACCTAAAGGGGCAAGTCGTGAAGCGGTTGGACTCACGTGTGTGTCATTATAATCTTGAGTTTGATGATTTGAGTGTTTGCTCTACCGAGTTCTTGAGATTGACTGTCTACAAGTATGGTATAACAAGGAGAATATTAACAAAGTAGAGCAACGGAAACGTGGGTTACGACTATTGTTACTTGGAACTGAGGTTCTTATGTGGTAACAGACCTTGTTGGAAAATTCTTGAGGGCTTGTTAGAGTTTTAGTACAATTGTTTGTTGGAATTAGTGGATGGGTTGGACAAAATATTCAAACATTCGGTGGCAGTTGGATGAGTTTTGATCTCTAGTAGAGTTTGTAAGCAGCAACAATTTTCTTTTGGAATCAAAGTGGCTCGATTTGTTGGATTGCATGTTCATGGGTTAGCTTTCATTTGAGTTGGGGCGAGATCTAGTTAAGTGAAGTGCTAAGTTTTGTCTTGTATAGCCGAGTAAGGAAGAATGGTTGTTAATTTAAGATAGATTGGTGGTAGATTTCGGTTGTTAGAGTTTTGCTTGCTCTTGGAAACGCTAGGTCATGGTGGTGATAAATGGCAAAGAAGTGTTCCTAGTAGTGTACCTTAAAGAGGTGTCATTTTTCGGACACAGATGAAGATTGAGTATGAAAGTTTTGGAACCATGAATGTCGGCAGAGAGGGTTGTTAACCGAGATGAAATTCATCTAAAATGAGGCTTTTTTGTTGATGCTTGGATAGTATTGTTGAAGTTATCCTATGTTATTTTTCTTTAGAGTTTGATGTGTGTGGCTTGATTGTTGGAGATGAATCATTGGGAATTCATGAGAATGATGTTGAGTAGTACAGTGTTGTGAACTTTGGTTAAGGAAGTTTAGTGAAGAAATTTCAGAATTAAGATGAATGCATGTGAGATGGGAAATGGTTGGATCTAAGATGGTTGCATCAACTCCATTTGTTTAAATTTCGAGGACAAAATTTCTTTTTAGGAGGGGAGAGTTGTAACGACCCGAATTTCTAAGTCAATATTGAGTGTTGAGCCAGGTTATAGACCTGTGTGTTAGTTTGGGGAATCGGTCCCCTTGGGCCAAGTTTGGATTCTATTAGGTGAGAATTGAGCTTCAAAGGCTTGAATAGTAACCAATTTGTGAATAGGGGAGAAACTAGGAGGTTTTATGTTGTAATTTTACCTTTTTCTAAATAAAGGCCGAAACTCATTTATGTTCCCTTGACTTTCACGTGAAAAAAATAGACAAGGTGAGATCACCCACTTTCTCTTTATCTTTCTTCTCCCCCCACACTTTTCTCCATTTCTTCTTTCAAGCCTTGTTCCAGCAACAAAGATCAAAGCTTTCCTTTATCATTTCTTCTATTCAAGACTCAATTTTTAAGTATGTTTTCCTTTATCTCATGAGCTTTAAGAAAAGAGTAATATCTTGTGGAAAGGTGAGTTTTTCTATAAATGGGCTTTCAAAGAAATTGGGGGGGGGGGTTAAGAGCTTCAACCCATTTATCTTGTTACAAATTCGTAGTTGAATCTCCCCATGGTTGCTGATTCAAGCCTTGACTCATTTTCGTGTTGGTATGGCAAGGAAAGGTGCTTTGGGGGTTCCTCCTATTGGGTCACGCCGACACACCCCATGGCGCAGCAGAAAAATTATTCGACGATTACCACCAGAGATCCATGTACGAGGAACGAATCGGGGTGAATAAGGGTGAAGAAATATCTGTTTAAAATCTATAATTCTGAACTTGAAGGAGATAGATATCCAATCACAATTCTACGATGTCGATTCCTAAGCCGCAAAGATAACACTCTGACCTCTACGTAGTTCACCTAGTTGAAATGAGCATATAAAACTCTCTAAACTATTTAGAGGGATTTTCCAAAAATCATTAATGACTGCTAGATCTCTTATGCCTCTATATAGCCTTTGTATTTCTAATTCAACTCAGATTAGGATTTTAATATATATATATATTAAATATATATAATCCCAATTTAACTTTAATTAGGATTTTAATATATATTAAATATATGTATAATCCCAATTCAACTTAATTAGGATTTTAATATATATATTAAATATATAATCCCAATTCAGCTTAATTAGGATTTCAATATATATATTAAATATATATAATCCCAATTCAACTTTAATTAAGATTTCAATATATATTAAATATATATAATCCCAATTCAACTTAATTAAGATTTCAATATATATATTGATTTAAATCGAATTATATTATTTATATATTAAAAGAGTCATAATTAGAATAATTATTTTTCTTTTAATATTTACTCAATAGTTAAATTATATATATCAAATATATATTAATTTAACTAAATCCGTGTACAACAAATTTGTACATATATAATTCGTTTAATATATCCTTATTTCAACTGTAGGTGTGACCTTGTAGGTTCGTGTAATGTTAGTAGTAAATATTAGAACATTTCTAATATTACAAACAATGAGTGACATCTAGCAATATGTCATTGTCTCCTAAGTTACAAGAAATCATGATTCGACATAACCTTTTTCGTGATTAACTCTTTTTCATTTATTACATCATTTTGTCCTTTATATCCAGATTGGACACAAGTCATGGAACAATCACACTTGTATAGTCCATCTAATATTTCTTGATATCTTGAGTAGACTATTATAAACGAACAATTATGATATCTCATATCAACTTATTCGAGCATGGCCATGTATTTCTAGTCTCACTCAATCAAGTGGCCTATGATATTACTCATATTATGTAGGAGGGACAAATCCTATCTTGATCAACTATATCCCACTACATAGATTGTGACATATCCAATATCAGTCTTTATGGTGTAGTAGTTACATCACACGTTTGACTGTATCAAAATATGCCACTCACGATGTTGAAATAATGATGATCTCAAGTCTGAGGATCATACATGTAGTTATCACTATGAGCAGTGTTGTGACTGTCACATAATAATCCAAGAAACATGCTCATAACGGGTCAGTCCAGTATGTCATTCTCTAACACATACTCATGTATCGATTTTGACATCTCCATGTCAATGACAATACTTTGTCATCAATCAACTACATATTAGTCTTAATGCATTATTGTTTCCCTTTCCCACAATAGTACTCGACAAAGGACATTTAAGAATAACCATATTATTCTAAGGACTTTATTATAATTCAGTTTATTTATGTAATCAGAATTGTGACTGAAAACAATAATGGCAATGCCTCTTTATGAATAAACAAGGTAAAGCAAATGTTATTTATAATAATCTTATGATTGGTCTTTGGGCATACTCTAACACCTCCAAACTTGAGTCAAAGAAGGAAAGTGAAAGGGTTTAGCTTGGAAGCTTGATTTCTAATTTCTAACCAAAGGTCAGTACATCTCTGACTCCTACTGTAATCACTCATTTTTATCTGGTCTGTAAATACATATTAGTATAATTATTAGTATATTAGTGTTGCATGTATACATTGTATTATATTATATTATATGTTTATTATGTGCATGAGTGTTATTAATATATGTGTGCATGTATATTGTAAACTATGTATGTGTACGTATTAACGGTATGTGTGTCACGTATGTATCTATAGTTAGTACGAGCGTATTTGTTTTTACGGATAATGTGTGTAGATGTTATGTTAATTATGTGTATGATTATATATGTATGTATGCTAGTATTTTATATTAATTAACGTTTGCATAGGTATATACGTATGTATTGTTGTATGTGTATTGCTGTTATAATTATAACTAATGTTATTATTATTGGGCTAATATAAAATGAAATCCAAAAAAAAAATGTTAAACCCAAATGAATAAATTGATAGTCCAAGTCCATTACAAATCTGAAGTTTAATATTATTACAAGGCCCGGTTGGCCCAAACCCAAACTCTATTTAATTATAATTATTTTGTGTGCAGATAACTATGGGCCGTTGGATCAAGATCTAATCCAACGACCACGATCAAGCAAGGGATAAAATATCTGCCAGCCACGTGCACTACACGTCTGGACGGTTCGAGTGCCACGCGCGCGTGCGGTCCACGCGCAGACTCTTTGATATCCCACGCGAGCGTGAGCCCCACGCGCTATAACCCCTCAACTGCTGAGACACACGTGTCACGGTCTGGATCCGTTTCACCAATCGAGGCTTCATCTGGGCCGTTCATCCTTCAAGCCAGCCCGACCGTTAGATCAGATCTGATCTAACGGCCGAGAACACCTCTGGCCGAAGACAGAACCCCCACACCGCCACCATGCTTCACCATGCCGATCTCCAACCACCGCGCTCAGACACATCAAAACACAAGAAAAGAAATATTATGTCAGTAGCAGTCCAGATCTGAAAGAAAATATTATATTACTTGTACCAAACCAAAAGACAGACATATATGTATGAAACAAACATTTTGTAAAGCACAAGTTGTAATCGAAAGAGCCAAGTTGTAATCGAAAGAAAAAATACAAAAAAAGTCTTCAATGGTAAATACTCGTCTCTTTTCTTACTTTGTTGCATGCTTACAAAAAATATACATAGTAAATAAAAAAGAGAGGGTTAGAAGTCGTTACCATCGTCGTCGGTGGATCTCTCCTCACCAGTGATAAGCCTCTTCGGCTTTCCCAAGCCGAACATGGTGAACTGAAAGGAGTGGGAGGCCCTTTTCGTTTTGTTTTGGGTTGAAAATAAAAAAATGGGTTTTTTTTCGTTTCGTATTTCTTAGATCTAGGGCGAATGAAGGCTTTTTCTCCGAATCCAAGTTCGGATTCGTGTCGAGGGTAAGGAGAGGTTCGTTTTGGCATGTTTTTTGGGGCTCGCTGGCGCCGACTAGCGGCGGCCGGCGGCGGAGAAGACGGCGGTCGGCCGTCGGATTCTGGGTTCATCAGGGAGAGTTGAGAGAAAAATAAGAACGAAGATGTTATAAAAACTGAAAAAATGAATGAAAATTGGGGAAATTTGATTCGGGCCAAAAAAAATGCGTTTTATAGGTGTTATTATTTTGTGAAATGGATAATTACGTAATAAATCCCCCCGCGTTTTCAATATTTTTGTTTCTGTCTCGCCGCATGGTATAATTACAATTCCAGTCCCCCTGATATTTCAAAAGCTTGCAATCCAGTCCCTAAATTACACCGAATCAGTTTTTAAATGGTAAAATTACCCCTTTAACCATCCCGCATTTTTGAATTTTTCATTTCGGGTCTGCCCCTTGGTCTAATTACAGTTTCAGTCCTTTCAAGTTCGGTCCTGTTTGCATTTTCGTCCTTAAATTGCATATTATTATCCTTTAATTTCTGCCACTGATGTTTATTTCTTTTCATTTCAGTCCTGTTTCCATGTAAATATTCATGTTCGTATTATAATCATATATGTTGATGTAGTCTTTTGCCTTATTATATATCCCTCGTATATGCCTTGTATTTTTATGTTTACATGTATATGTGTGTTAAGTTTATGATGATTATGTATCTTTATGTATTTGTTTGGTTATTCGTATTACACATATTATGTTCCAGTCGGCTCGTACACAACATGTTTTGTATTTTAGTACGTATTGTATGTTTTCTTGGCTTTTAGGTTACGTGTTAGTATATTTTCTTTTTATGTATAATATATTGCTTTATATGTGTTGAAATGTGTTTTATTTCTAATATGTATGTCTTCTTGAAATATATGTTTTTGTCTATACATGTATTTATTCATGCCTTGTTATTGTGACATGTTAAATTTGTTTTTATCTACTATTAAGCTTGATATGTATATGTATGTTTTAATTACGTATTTTATTTATGTTAGATTAGTATTCTGTTATGTGAATATTTACTGTCTTTAAATTATCTGCCATGTTTTATATTTTTGCCACTAAGATTGCATACGAGATATAAATTGTCAATGCGGTGCCCTTTTATCCGAGCGTAAACGGGGCCAGTATCAAGCGTAGTGATAGTGGTTGGGCGTTTACTCTCGGATAACGGGGCCCTTAAAATTTATTCGCAATTATGACCGAATTTTAAACTAATCGTCACTTTAATCCGGAAAATCCAATATTAATAAAGCGGTAATTATTAAAGTACCAATTTTGGGCGGTGTGGGGGGTGCTAATCCTTCCCCATCCGTAACCGACTTTCGAACCCAATAATTTTTAAATCTCTGGTTTTATGGTGTCCGGCCTACCTAAGTGGCCGGTGGCGACTCCAATTTTAATAAAATGCGGTTTTTTTATAAAAAAACCCCACGGATTAAACGTTTTATATCCGAAAAATCACAAACACCTTCGAAAATCCATTTTTTTAGCGAAAAAAGACATCGCTACAGATGGCGACTCCGCTGGGGACAATTTTTTGTTTTTCAAAAACAAATGAGAGTCAAGCTTTTAAAATAATTACCGCTTTATTAATATTAGAAATTCTGGGTTAAAGTGACTATTAAATTAACATTCGGTTATAATTGCGCGTTTATTTTAACGCATTTAAAATATGGCATATAAACCCGTTTTTTTAAGTGGGGGGAAAACGCTAATGCTATCATGGAGATATCGTTCTCCCGTATGGGCCTAGCAAGTACCTTCGGGGCTCGAGTACCTTATGCTTTCGTAAGGATATCGTTCCTTCGTACGGGCATAAGCGAATGGGTTCCCCTGAATTGAACCCGGTTGAAAGTAGCCTATAATGGGTGATGATCGGGGGCCTTGCTACTCTTAGTAGAGGACAGCAAGGACAATTCGGGTACCTCCTAGAACCAAGACTGCATGTAGAGAATACATAGAAACCTACCCATTTAGAGCCATGCAGATAACCTTAGGTTTTAGACGGGATAAATAGGATTGTTTTGTGTGTTTATTCTGTTTAATTTTGTCCTTTTATTTATATATTTATTAATTTTATCTGGTACTGACTTGTTTTCTTTTCGCTTTTGTTTTTTTCATACATCATACATTTGCATCACATAAAGGTACTGGATCAAGTGGTTTGCCTGATCAGAAAGTCTTTCACCATGGAAAAAAGGTGTCTTAGGAAAGAAGAGCTTAATTTGTCAGTCAGACATTGGTCAGAGGTCAACCAGAAAACCCAAGGGGACAGTTTGCCGAACGAACGCGTAATAGCAGGGTATACCTATGTGAGTATCCAACAGAACGACTTATGGGATCTTCAAAGCATTTGGGAAAGATGGGACCGAAGACTACAAGACTTGTTCTGCGGTAGTTATGGCGACATTGCACAGCTGTTATATGTTTGGGTTAACCAGCCCCTACTCCGAGCTATAGTCCAATTCTGGAATCCGGCCTTTTGCTGCTTCCCCTTCAATGGGCAGGACATGATGCCTACAGTAGAAGAATACACTGCTTTACTTAACATGAAAAACATTTAGGAAGATTGGATCTACGCGAAGCCTCCGAGGAATCAGAATTACACTGCGAAGCTCAAAACCTTTGCGGGAATGAGTGACTATTGGGTTTATGGCCTGCTTCAGATCCGAGGAGACAATACAGTTTTTGCATGGGAAAGTATTCGGGACATCATACCGACACATCCAGACGAGGCAAAGAAAATGAACCTGTTCACCTTAGGAATATATGGCTTGGTGATCTTTCCAAGAGTACTCGGGAACATTGACATAGCCATTCTGGACTTGTTTGAGCGGATAAAACGGAAAGCAAACCCAATACCAGCAATCTTGGTCGAGACTTTCATTTCCTTAAATGCTAGCCGGAAACATGAAGAAGGACGTTTTCAAGGATGCACACAGCTGTTACAGGTATGGATTCAAAGTCACATGTGGAAGACAGCTGTTACAGGTATGGATTCAAAGTCACATGGAGGGTCCCATGGCTCGGTAAAGTTAATTATTTTCTATATAGTTGTGGTGGTTTCAACTGGCTGATGATGTTGGGATTGCACGAAGGGATCGCTTGTGCTCCGCTTTTAGTGTCTCAACAGCTCGGATCACGACAGTTCATTCCCAATACCGCCGGGTTAAGCCAAACTAAATTTCTTTTCAAAGGAGAGTTCAAAGGAAAGATTCAAACCATCATGAGGGCCTGGGACCAGTGTTACCGGATCAGGGTGGAAGGAGATACCGAGCACATGACTACCCCAAACTACGATCTTTGGAGACATTTGAGGGTTAATAATGTGATTCCCGATTCTGATCAAGGACCAGCAGTGTCACTCGAAGAGCTTACAAGGGTGGCACTGTCTGAAACTGGCATCTTACGGAATGAACTCGAAGAAATTAAAAGGAAAATGGACATCCAACAGACCCAACATGCGAGCGAGCTTTGTAAGGCAAGTTTAGAGGTTGACGAGCGGGACGGGATCATTAGGCAGTTGAAGAAATTAAATGCAGATTTGAGCGACAAGAATGCTCTTTATCAAAAAGATGCCCTTCTACTACAAGCAAAAATACAGAAGGCCGGCCGGAGTCAATTCATAGCTGTGGAAAGAGAAAGAATGAATGGTATCCGTTTTGTGGAAGAAGAACGAGAAATCAGCAAGAGAGCGATCGAGAAAGAGATAGAAAGCTGCCTGTTGGCTATGGAGGAAGAAAAACGGTCCTCCAAGAAGGCCATCGATCAGGAAAAGGAAAGACTCAGGCAAGAAATTAGCAAGGGAAAACAAGCTGTCCATCATGAGAAAGAAAGCGTCGCAGTATGGAAAAGAAAGTCCATGAGTAGCCGAAATAGACTGTTAGAGATGCAAAAACTGTACGATGACACTATTCAAAGTCTGGAGCAAAGCCAAAGTCAGAATGGCAAATTAAAAGGAAAGGTGACGGAAGTTGAACACTCCCTTCGAATGTACTGCCAGAGAAATAGCTTCACTGAGCTACAAGAAAGAGAGCGCGAAGTGGGCGTGTTACGAGCACGAATTAAGTCCCTCGAAGCAACTATTGAGGATAACAAGGAAATAATTAGTGTGTTCGAGGAGGCTGCAGCCGGAGGGGACACCTATTGGCAAAAGAGACTGCGTGATGTTGCCCGGATGGTACAGGATAGGGACCAATATTACGCAAACTTGATGGTGGACATACAGCGAGTTGCCAGACATGTGAATGATTTGGCTGTCGAGGCCGAAACTCTCCGACCTTTCATAGTCCCAGAAATGGAAGAAGCTCCCAGGTTCCTCAAGTTGCTCAGGGCAATTGGAAAATTAGGAGATAGAGCTACGGTTTATCTATAGGGCTTTGTGTTGTAATTAGATCTTTTGTATTAGGGATCTTCATTTTGTAATACGAACTCTGTTGTAATTTAGACCCTTTAATTCCCGTGGAAGTAGTTCAAAAGGGTGATTACCAGCGGAATCAGTACTTTATCTGCATACATTTTTGCATTGCATCATGACATTCACATCATTATACATGCATTTATTTTCTTGCAACCATATTAACATTATGAATATTGTGGCGTTGTGTGTAGTTAACCCGCAATTATTCATCACCCATACCTTACCCGGTTACAAAGCAAGCTCATGGAAGACAAGATAATCAGTCTAGAAAAAGGGCAAAAAGAGTTCGAGACAAGACTTGAAGAGGCCCAAAGAAGCCTCAGTGATCAGATTGCGCAGTCGCAAGCATCTATAGTATCTGACATAACCGTATTGTTGGCTAAGAGTCTTGGAAAAAGAGTGGAAGGAGAAAACGTTCAAGAGCTAGAGGGTACCCCAGCTCACTACAAGGTTCAACCAACTGCACCAAACCCGGCTAGAAAGGTGTATATCGACCCTGCAGGAATGTCATCTAGTTTTCAAATAGGGGCACCTGAAACTCAATCCCTCGACGCTGAAGCACTCTATGAAGAAGAGGTGCCGGACCTGAACATGGTTGAAAGAATCAGGACCGAGGTAGAGAAAAAGTGGGAGGAGAGGTTTCGCCTCATGGAGGAAAAATTTAAAACGTTACAATCTAATGAAGAATCAGGAAATGACGCTAGCGACTTAAGTCTGGTGTCCGATCTTGTCCTACCGCCAAAGTTTAAAACGCCAGAGTTCGACAGATATGATGGAACCACGTGTCCTTCCGCGCACATAACAATATACCGTCGAAAGATGACGGCCTACCTTAAGGACGAAAAGCTACTGATCCATTGTTTCCAGGACAGCCTAACTGGAGTGGCGTTACGGTGGTACACCCAGTTGAGCAAGGCAAATGTGAAGACATGGAAAGATATGTCAAAAGCATTTACTGAGCAATATAAGCATGTAACAGATATGACCCCCAGTAGAATTATGTTGGAAAATATGGGGCAGAAGTCCAACGAAAGCCTGCGGCAATACGCCCAAAGGTGGCGGGAAGTGGCCGCCCAAATCCAGCCACCCCTCCTTGAACATGAAATTACGCCGTTATTTGTTAATACTCTGAAAGGGGCACTTTTTGATCGCCTCATTAATAACACAACGTAGTGCTTTGCTAACTTAATCAGGACTAGAGAGTCCCTTGAATTGGCAATTAAGAGTGGTAGAATTGATGGCGGGGAAGGGTCTCGAAAATATAGCAAGAGGAATGAAGTAAACGCTACCAGCACTTATACCACCCTGAAGAACTTCACAGTCTCACAGCCACAAGCACCTGTGGGAAAAACGCAACACTCGAATCAAAGAGAGGAGATAATCGCCAGAAAAGAGAAAGAGAGAAGAACTTTCACTCCCTACCTGTTTCGTACTCAGAACTTTATTCCCAGTTGTATGAAGCAGACCTGGTCCGTCCATACATCGTTACTCCTGTCAATCCGCCCTTCCCTTCTTGGTATAATCCGAACGCGCATTACGACTATCACGGCGGTACCCCTAGACATCCCACCGAGAACTACCTTGCTTTCAAAAAAATTGTGCAGAATTTAATCGATTCTGTGATATTGAAGTTTGAAGAACCAAGTGTAGCCAATAACCCGCTGCCTAATCATGGGAGCAGAGGAGTAAATGTTATTGAAGAATACTTTACCAGGAGGATTAAGGATGATGTGTCAGAAATCAAATCTCCTTTACGGTGGGTATTTCAACAGTTATGCATGGCTCGTCTGATCGACAAAGGCATGATAATAAGGCAGAAGGGAGGTGGAGTGTATTGCGAATTCCACCAGAATGAAAGACATGACATCCAAGAGTGCGATGAGTTCAAGAGATTGGTACAACAATTGATGAATGAAAAGCAAATAGAATTTTTCGAGGAGCCCATGGGAAAGAAGGGGTTGGACGTACACATGACGGATAGCCCCAAATCTAAATACGGGAAGGATAGACCTTTTATCATCTCTCCCAGGCCGGGGAATGCAGGTGCCTCCCAGGGAGAAACCAGCAAGATAAGTCCCAGGATCATCATTTCAGCACCATCCCCATTCCCATTCAAAGATATGCGGCAAACCCCCTGGAATTTTGCTGTAAATGTGACCACGCCAGAAAAACTAGAACATGGTCAGGTAAAAGAGCCTACGCTGAAAGACCAACAAAGCCAGAGCGATGTAAACGTTGGTGAAGCTGGCCATTTCACAAGGAGCGGCATATGTTATTCCTTTGAGGCTTTGAAAGTAGCTGAAAAAAATAAGGGGAAGAATACAACAGTTAGCCCCACGCAGATATTTGGAGAAGAACCTCCCCCAAAGATGAATGAGCCAGTAACTGAGGCCCAAGCCAAAGAATTTCTGAAGTTCTTGAGACATAGCGAGTACAACGTAGTGGAACAACTACGAAAGCAACCGGCCAGGATCACAGTACTGGAATTACTCTTGAGCTTAGAAAAGCACCGGGAGACGCTATTAAAAGTACTAAATCAAACTTTTGTGCCCCAGGATATATCTGTGACAAATCTGGACAGGATAGTGGGGCATATCACTGCCTATAATCATATAACATTCAGTGATGATGAGATCCCTGAGGGAGGAATGGGGTCCACCAAAGCCCTTAACATTACAACCCACTGCAAAGGGTATGTAGTACCTGGCGTACTGATTGACAACGGGTCAGCATTGAATGTCTTACCTATGGTGACCCTTCAAAAACTACCAATAGACGGTTCTCACCTAAAGCCCTGCCACAATTCGGTAAGAGCCTTTGATGGTACGCAAAGAGGAATAATGGGGAAAATTGAGGTGCCCCTATTGATCGGACCAACTGAATATGTGATCGATTTTGTGGTGATGGACATAAAGCCATCTTACAGCTGCTTGTTGGGAAGACCATGGATCCACTCCACAGGAGTTGTCCCCTCATCATTGCATCAAAAGTTAAAATTTGTAGTCGAAGGTAAGTTGGTCACAGTAGAGGCTGAGCAGGAAATTGCTGCTTCCGTGGCATCAGACGCCCCCCATATTCAAAATGATGAAGATGCTGTAGAATGCTCATTCCGAGCATTGGAACTAGTGAATGGCACATTCGTTTCGGAGGGAAATCGGATCCCTTACCCCAGGTTATCTAATTGTACCAAGATGACCGTCGCAGAAACTTTGGGCCGAGGAGCCAAAGTAGGAAAGGGGCTGGGGAAGAAATTACAAGGAAACCTAAGAGCCAAGAATATGATAACCAAGAAGGATCGTTTTGGGCTGGGTTACCAACCAAGTGTCCAACAGAAGAAAGAGGAATACAAGAGAAAGGAAGAGCAAAGAAAAGCCAGATCTAAAGGAGAAGACATTCTGTGGAGACCAATGTCCTTTCCTAGTTTAAAAACCACTTTTGTCTCCGGAGAGTTCTACCAGCCAGGTCAAGAGGTTGAAGAAGCAATTAAGGAAAATGAAGTACTCAACCAGGAGGAAATACTCAATAAATCATTTGAAGGGATGTACATCAACATGATAGCTGAAAAAGACCGAGGCAGCAAAATGTTGACCAACATCCGCCCTTGCCGTCCCGGGGAAACACTTGATAACTGGAGTTACATTGATCTACCTGTAGTTTTTAGGAATAGATCAGAGTAATGCTCCGAATCAACCTTTTGTTTTTGCCCGTAAACAATGGGGATCTCTTGTATGGGGCACCTATGTTAACTTTTTGATTGAAATGAAAATATCCCCACTTTCCTAAATGACCAAAGTTTCATTTGTTTCATTCATGCATTCTTCATGTTCATTTCCTTCATATAAAACCATCTACTTCCCAATACAATTCATTCTCATTTAATGCAGGTCGCTCATGATTGTGATATGAATGATACGGATCCAATCTCGAGTGAATTTTGAATGCCCCGAGGTCTCGAGAGGGAATTGAGGAAGGATATGATGAGATAGAAAGTGAGGTCCCGGAAGAGTTAAAGAGAATGGTGGCCAACGAAGAAAGGCAGATCATGCCCCACCAAGAAGAAACAGAAGTTGTAAACTTGGGGATTGAAGAAGAGAGAAAAGAAATAAAAGTAGGAACGACGATTTCCTCAAAAACCAAGCACGAATTGATAACCCTACTTCAGGGAATTCAAGGATGTCTTCGCCTGGACTTATCAAGATATGCCAGGGTTGAATACCGACATAGTGGTGCACAAATTGCCAACAAAATCGGAGTGCAAGCCAATACAGCAAAAACTTCGGAGAATGAGACCTTGATATGTTGTTAAAGATCCGAGAGGAAGTGAAAAAACAGTTTGATGCTGGATTCTTGGAGGTAGCCAAATACCCCGAATGGGTTGCAAACATTGTACCTGTACCAAAGAAGGACGGGAAAGTTCGTATGTGTATAGATTATAGGGATCTGAACCGAGCCAGCCCTAAAGACAACTTCCCCTTACCACATATTGACACGCTGGTTGACAACACTGCAGGACACTCATGGTTTTCATTCATGGACGGCTTCTCAGGGTACAACCAGATAAAGATGGACCCTAACAACATGGAGGAGACTACGTTCATAACCATGTGAGGCACTTTTTGTTATCGAGTGATGCCGTTTGGGCTAAAGAACGTAGGGGCAACATACCAAAGAGCAATGGTGACTCTTTTCCATGACATGATGCACAAAGAAATAGAAGTATACGTGGACAACATGATTGCCAAGTCCCGAACAGAGGAAGAGCACCTACAGAACTTGAGAAAACTATTCCAAAGACTACGGAAGTACCAACTGAGGCTCAATCCTGCCAAGTGTACCTTCGCCGTTACTTCTGGAAAACTCCTAGGGTTCGTGGTAAGCAGAAGAGGGATTGAGATTGATCCAGATAAAGTGAAAGCCATCCAGGATCTCTCACCACCACACTCAGAAGGAAGTTCGCGGTTTCCTGGGGATGTTGAATTATATCTCTCGTTTCATTTCCCAATTAACCGACCAATGTGACCCGGTCTTCAGACTTCTTAGAAAGAATAATCCTGGTGTGTGGGATGAGGAATGTCAAAGAGCCCTAGGAAAGATCAAAAAGTACCTGACAAATGCTCCAATTTTAGTCGCACCAGTACCAGATCGACCATTAATTCTCTACCTGACAGTTTTTGAGAATTCAATGGGATGCGTATTGGGGCAACACGATGAGTCAAGAAAAAGGGAGCAAGCCATCTATTACCTAAGCAAGAAATTCAATGATTGCGAAACGCGGTACCCGCCAGTGCAGAAGATATGTTGTCCTCTAGTTTGGGCTACCAAGCGGCTTAGACAGTATATGCTGTACCACACTACTTGGTTGATATCCAAGCTAGACCCATTGAAGTTCTTAATGGAAGCGCCAGCACTAATAGGAAGGATGGCCCGATGGCAGATGCTCTTATCCGAATTCGATATTGTATACGTTAACCAGAAAGTCGTAAAGGGGAGTGCCATAGCAGATTTCCTAGCTAGTCGTGCTTCGGATGACTATGAGGCATTGAACTTTAATTTCCCAGACGAAGACTTGATGTGCATTACAACCGAGGAAGAGGTTTCAGATGATAAATCATGGAAGCTTTACTTCGATGGAGCCTCTAACGCCCTCGGACATGGGATATGAGCAGTGCTAATTTCTCCTGAGGACGTCTATTATCCTTTCACCAGCAGATTGGAATTCTTTTGTACTAACAATATAGCTGAATACGAAGCTTGCGTTATGGGACTGAACTCAGCTATTGAGAGAAAGGTTAAGGAACTTCGAGTGTTCGGAGATTCATCCTTAGTAATTTACCAATTGCGCGGGGAATGGGAAACCAGGGACCCGAAGTTGGTCAATATTACGAATTGATCCAAGAGCTCACCAAAGAGTTCGAAAGGGTGGGTCAGCTTCAATTACCTGCCCCGAGAAGAAAATCAGATGGCAGACGCCTTGGCAACCTTGGCATCCATGTTCAAAACAAACACCAGGGCAGAAATGAAGCCCATTGAGATGCGGACGTTTGAAAGGCCTGGTCATTGTTGTAATGTACAGGAAGAGATTGATGGAAACCCATGGTACTATGACATCTTGCAATATGTCAAGCTTCGAAGGTATCAAGAAGGGGCAAATGACAATGACAGAAAAACGCTCAGAAAAATGGCAACAAGATATGTCCTAGATGGGGAGATCCTATATAGGAGAAGTCATGATCAGACATTGTTGAGATGTGTGGATGCCCGGGAGACGAAGGAGATTTTAGCCGAAGTACATGACGGGCTCTGTGGAACGCACGCCAACGGGCTGTCTATAGCCCGGAAAATCATGAGATATGGTTATTTTTGGTTGACCATGGAGGGAGATTGCATCGATTACGCCAGGAAATGCCACAAATGCCAAATCTACGCTGACAAAATTCACGCACCCCCATCGCCTTTACACACCATGAATTCTCCGTGGCCTTTCGCGGCGTGGGGCATGGACGTCATCGGGCAGATTCATCCGAAAGCTTCAAATGGACACCGTTTCATTTTGGTCGCCATAGACTATTTCACTAAATGGGTAGAGGCAACGTCTTACGCCAACATCACAAGGACTACAATATGTATGTTCTTAAAGAATGAGATCATTTGTCGATACGGATTTCCTGAAAGGGTCATCACCGACAATGCTTCCAATCTGAATAACAAAATGATGACGGACGTGTGCACTCAATTCAAGATAACACACCACAATTCCACAGTCTATCGTCCTAAAATGAATGGAGCAGTGGAAGCAGCAAACAAGAACATAAAGAAGATCATAGCAAAGACGACAGATACCTACAGGGATTGACATGAGAAGTTGCCATTTGCCCTTTTCGCCTATAGGACGTCCATTTGCACATCAACAGGGGCAACACCCTACTCCTTGGTGTATGGTACCGAAGCAGTACTCCCCATCGAGGTAGAGATCCCGTCTCTCCGGGTCTTAAACGAAGTAAAATTAGAAGAAGCTGAATGGGTGCAGGCCAGACTCGACCAGCTAAATCTCATTGATGAAAAGAGACTAAAGGCCATTTGTCATGGTCAGATGTACCAAAAGCGGATGGTGCAAGCATACAACAAAAAGGTGCGCCCAAGAGAATTCAAAGAAGAGGATCTGGTGCTCAAGAAAATCCTTCCGATCCAGAAAGATGCTCGAGGAAAGTGGATGCCCAACTGGGAAGGGCCATACGTAGTAAAAAGGGCCTTCTCAGGAGAAGCCCTAATCCTAACAGAAATGGATGGAGACGAGCTGAAAAACCCTGTAAATTCTGATGCTGTTAAGAAATACTATTCTTGAAAAAAAAGAAAAGAAAAAGAAAAAAAAGAAATAATAAAAAAGAGAACAAAAATGGAGAGCTTAGGGCGAAAGCCCGAAACCGGGTGTCTTAAAGCAAAGGGAGGACCCGAGTTGGAAACCCGTAAAGGGCGGCTCGGGTAAATTAAAAAACTGAATATCCGAAGAGAAGGGTATCCCCATGAACATCATGAAGAGGAAGCTTTAGGCAAAAAATTCTACGCCGGTTGACAGGATCATGTATCATTCATATCAAAGATAATGAGGGATCTTGTATTTCATACTTAACTTTTCTTCTTTCTCATGTGTGCCATACCTCTTTTAAGATATCCCAAGCCTTTAATCGTAATAAAATCGTGTTTTCGAGCATCCATTCCTTGCCTTCTTGTTAATTTCAGGCAAATAAGTTAACGTAGGCTTATAGTGAAACAAGAGATTTTTGAGCATTACTGTGATCTAACCTTAAAAATGCAGGTGATTAAAGAAGATGATGTTAACTCCGCCCTCTAGCTCCCTACATAATGGCTGTTGATAGGGAAGGCGGAAAGCTTCAAACAACCAGATAGGATGACCAATGGCGTACGTCCTGTCTATTCAAGGAAAGCATGCGAGATAACAAGAGAGATCTCTTGGGTGAAAACCCAGAAGAGCACCCCTAAAAAAACTCTCTAAAGTGAAAACCCGAAAGGGCACTTTAGAATTCCAAGTCGTAAATGGAGAAAAAGAAAGGTTGGAATGGTTGAACCTGACAGTGAAGTGGGGTATCGACGCCCGTGAAAAAGGAGAAAGTGAACAACAAGATCGAATAAGGACCAAAACAAGCCCACCAAGATATTGACACTCATGCATCATGAATAGTCAGACATCACTAGGATTAGGAGCATGTCAATTCATTTGTCAAAGCATTTTGTTTTATCTTAAACAGGTATCTGTGGATTCAAAGAGACATCGATGGCCATCGTGGTGTGAATCCCAAATGTGAAGACAATGGTTCTACATACAAAAGGCCTATGTTTCCAAGCGCCCGCAGAGAGAGGTTCTATATAGGAAGAATCCTCCGCTCCGAGGCTTCAGAAGCTGAAAGTTCTATATAGGAATGACCAACGGCTCCAGGGTGAAGACTAGCAGTTCTATATAGGAAGAACTCCCAGTCGAAGGAATTCACCCATGACACACAAGGTTATATAGGAAATCCTGTTATGTTTGAAAGCGAAGAGTTCTATATAGGAAGGGCTCCGAGCTTTACTGTCTTATAGTGAAAGGTTCTATATAGGAAGAACCTGTAGCTCTGAGATTTCAGACGCCAAAAGTTCTATATAGGAAGGGACGGCGGCCGGGGGTGAAGACTAGCAGTTCTATATAGGAAGAACTCCCAGTCGAAGGAATTCACCCATGACACACAAGGTTATATAGGAAATCCTGTTGTGTTGAAAGCGAAGAGTCTTATATAGGAAAGGCTCCGAGCTTCAATGTCTTAGAGTAAAAGATTATATATAGGAAGAATCTGTAGCTCTAAGATTTCAAACGCCAAAAGTTCTATATAGGAAGGATTGACGGCTCCAGGGTTTGAAGACTAGCAGTTCTATATAGGAGGAACTCCCAGTCGGAAGAATCCATCAGCGACGCAAAAGGTTTTATATAGGAGAAACCAGCGTTGAAGGCGAAGAGTTCTATATAGGAAGGACTCCAAGCTTTACTGTCTCGAAGTGAAAAGTTCTATATAGGAGGGACTCATAACTCGAGGCTTCAGAGCGAAGGGTTCTATATAGGAAGAGCCTGAAGCTCCAAGATCGGAAGGTGACGAAGCTTTATATAGGAAGAACTTACGAGCCTGAGGATTCAGCTAAGGAAGAGCGGAGAGTTCCAAAAGAACACGTGTTTCCAAAGCTACAAACAGGGAAGTCTGATAAAAATGAGTGCTTATGAAATCTTTGCTTTGTTTCCCATTCCATGAGAACAAGCAAAGAGGGGCAACTGTAATCACTCATTTTTATCTGGTCAGTAAATACATATTAGCATAATTATTAGTATATTAGTGTTGCATGTATACATTGTATTATATTATATTTTATGTTTATTATGTGCATGAGTGTTATTAATATATGTGTGCATGTATATTGTAAACTATGTATGTGTACGTATTAACGGTATGTGTGTCACGCATGTATCTATAGTTAGTACGAGCGTATTTGTTTTTACGGATAATGTGTGAAGATGTTATGTTAATTATGTGTATGATTATATATGTATGTATGCTAGTATGTTATATTAATTAACGTTTACATAGGTATATACGTATGTATTGTTGTATGTGTATTGCTGTTATAATTATAACTAATGTTATTATTATTGGGCTAATATAAAATGAAATCCAAAAAAAATGTTAAACCCAAATGAATAAATTGATAGTCCAAGTCCATTACAAATCTGAAGTCTAATATTATTACAAGGCCCGGTTGGCCCAAACCCAAACTCTATTTAATTATAATTATTTTGTGTGCATATAACTATGGGCCGTTAGATCAAGATCTGATCCAATGGCCACGATCAAGCAAGGGATAAAATATCTACCAGCCGCGTGCACTACACGTCTGGACGGTTCGAGTGCCACGCGCGCGTGCGGTCCACGCGCAGACTCTTTGATATCCCACACGTGCGTGAGCCCCACGCGCTATAACCCCTCGACTGCTGAGCCACACGTGTCACGATCTGGAGCCGTTTCACCAATAAAGGCTTCATCTGGGCCATTCATCCTTCAAGCCAGCCCGATCGTTAGATCAGATCTGATCTAACGGCCGAGAACACCTCTGGCCGAAGACAGAACCCCCACACCGCCACCATGCTTCACCATGCCGATCTCCAACCACCGCACTCAGACACATCAGAACACAAGAAAAGAAATATTATGTCAGTAGTAGTCCAGATCTGAAAGAAAATATTATATTACTTTACCAAACCAAAAGACAGGCATATATGTATGAAACGAAAATTTTGTAAAGCACAAGTTGTAATCGAAAAAGCCAAGTTGTAATCGAAAGAAAAAATACAAAAAAAGTCTTCAGTGGTAAATACTCGTCTCTTTTCTTACTTTGTTGCATGCATACAAAAAAATATACATAGTAAATAAAAAGGAGAGGGTTAGAAGTCATTACCATCGTCGTCGGTCGATCTCCCCTCACCAGTGATAAGCCTCTTCGGCTTTCCCAAGTCGAACATGGTGAACTGAAAGGAGTGGGAGGCCCTTTTCGTTTTGTTTTGGGTTGAAAATAAAAAAGGGGGGTTTTTTCGTTTCTTATTTCTTAGATCTAGGACGAATAAAGGCTTTTTCTCTGAATCCAAGTTCGGATTCGTGTCGAGGGTAAGGAGAGGTTCGTTTTGGTGTGTTTTTTGAGGCTCGCCGGCGCCGGCTAGCGGCGGCCGGCGGCAGAGAAGACGGCGGTCGGCCGCTGAATTCTGGGTTCATCAGGGAGAGTTGAGAGAAAAATAAGAACGAAGTTGTTAAAAACTGAAAAAATGGGGGAAATTTGATTCGGGCCAAAAAAATGTGTTTTATAGGTGTTATTATTTTGTGAAATGGGTAAATTACGTAATAAATCCCCCCGCGTTTTCAATATTTTCGTTTCTGTCTCGCCGCATGGTATAATTACAATTCCAGTCCCCTTGATATTTCAAAAGCTTGCAATCTAGTCCCTAAATTACACCGAATCAGTTTTTAAATGGTAAAATTACCCCTTTAACCATCCCGCGTTTTTGAATTTTTCATTTCGGGTCTGCCCCTTGGTCTAATTACAATTTTAGTCCTTTCAAGTTCGGTCCTGTTTTTGCATTTTCGTCCTTAAATTGCATATTATTATCCATTTATTTCTGCCACTGGTGTTTATTTCTTTTCATTTCAGTCATGTTTCCATGTAAATATTCATGTTCGTATTATAATCGTATATGTTGATGTAGTCTTTTGCCTTATTATATATCCCTCGTATATGCCTTGTATTTTTATGTTTACATGTATATGTGTGTTAAGTTTATGATGATTATGTATCTTTATGTATTTGTTTGGTTATTCGTATTACGCATATTATGTTCCAGTCGGCTCGTACACAACATGTTTTGTATTTTAGTACGTATTGTATGTTTTCTTGGCTTTTAGGTTACGTGTTAGTATATTTTCTTTTTATGTATAATATATTGCTTTATATGTGTTGAAATGTGTTTTATTTCTAATATGTATGTCTTCTTGAAATATATGTTTTTGTCTATACATGTATTTATTCATGCCTTGTTATTGTGACATGTTAAATTTGTTTTTATCTACTATTAAGCTTGATATGTATATGTGTGTTTTAATTACGTATTTTATTTATGTTAGATTAGTATTCTGTTATGTGAATATTTACTGTCTTTAAATTATCTGCCATGTTTTATATTTTTGCCACTAAGATTGCATACGAGATATAAATTGTCAATACGGTGCCCTTTTATCCGAGCGTAAACGGGGTCAGTATCAGGCGTAGTGATAGTGGTTGGGAGTTTACTCTCGGATAACGGGGCCCTTAAAATTTATTCGCAATTATGACCAAATTTTAAACTAATCGTCACTTTAATCCGGAAAATCCAATATTAATAAAGCGGTAATTATTAAAGTACCAATTTTGGGCGGTGTGGGGGTGCTAATCCTTCCCCATCCGTAACCGACTCCCGAACCCAATAATTTTTAAATCTCTGGTTTTATGGTGTCCAGCCTACCTAAATGGCCGGTGGCGACTCCAATTTTAATAAAATGCGGTTTTTTTAAAAAAACCCCACGGAATAAACGTTTTATATCTGAAAAATCACAAACACCTTCGAAAATCCGTTTTTTTTAGCAAAAAAAGACATCGCTACACCTACACTTCTTGAATATCATAAAGTGATTGCTTTGCTTGGTTTGTGGTTTAAGATTTTTAGCTTGGGGTTAAGGTAGCTTAGAGCCTTATTAATGGTAAATCACGAATTAAGTGTTAGAAAGATGCAAAAATGGTAGTAAATCGCCCTAAACAACTTCCATAAGATGTAGGATTGAGATTATGGGTTAAAAGTTACGTGTGGGGGTTTGGGAAGTGTTTTTTCGAGCCTTGGAAGCCTTTTCTAGGCTTTGGTATCGATACACGGGGAGCTGGTATCGATACCCTATGTTCTGATGGATGAACAAAGGCTTTTTGTAAAGGGTGTATCTGTAGCACCCCCTTCCTGGCCTGGTCGAGAACTGGGTCAGAGTATGTTATCGGAGTTCAATACAATGATCAATATAATATTTTAATCCTTGTTTAATGATTTAGTGAGTTGAAAGTCAATAATCTTGAATTTAAGATCAATTTTAAACCCTTTCCAGTTTTAGGGACTAATATATAAATTCAATAACTTAAAGGTCCTTTACTGAAATTAACTTTCCCACTATGAATGTTAACCTATAATCAGTGTACATGTAAATTTTCATGTTAATCAGAGGCCGTTTATTCCTTCAATTAAGCCAATTATTAATCAGTAACCAATTTGTAACTTTCCATAATTAATCCAATAGCTTATAACCGAATTACTTGAATTGGTTGGTACCAATACTCGAGAGGCCGTACCAGTACACCATGCACATTTTACAAATTTCCAAATTCTAGTGACCAAAACTCGTATCGGTACTGTCTTAGTTGTACCAGTACAGATGAACAAGTATCGATACGCCTTGAAGCCGTACCGAAACCTTTTTGCAGTCCAAATTCTAGTGTTAAAAATTCGTATCGATACGCTCAAAGCAGTATCGATACACCTTGTTGACCAACGTTGACTTGGCCTAAATATGCATAACTGTACCGATACGCCATTACCCGTACCGGTACGACAGGGTCTGTAATGACATAATTAGTCTGGTTTTTATCCAATTTGACCTATCATACAATGTGTAATCACTCATTTTTTTCGGCCACGTATATAGATGTTTAATATTATTAAATATATATGCTATTATCATGTGCGTATATGTATGAGTATTGTGTATGTAGGTGTTATATATGAGTATACTAATATATGTGTGTATGCATATTATATATGTATGTGTTATTATTATGTATTTAATGCATGTATGTTTATTATCTATTTAGGCATAAATGTATGCTTGTATGCTTGTATGTGTGTATATTGCATGTATTATTGTATTATTAATACTATATTATGTGTATGACGTATGTATTATGTGTATGTGCAATGTGTATTAATATTTGTGTATTATGTGTAAGTATATTTGTATGTTTATATGTGTATGCATGTTAGTATGTTATATTATTATTACTACTACTACTATTATTATTATTATTATTATTATTATTATTATTATTATTATTATGGGCTGGTAATGAAAAAAAATCAAATCAAACCCATTTTAATTAATGTTCATGTCCATTTACATATTCATAAAAGCCCAATATATATATATATTACATATTATTACATTTGGCCCGTTTGAACCATAAATAACCAAACCCTAATTTTATTTTAACCTAGTTTGATAACCCATCCCCTTTTCCTATGCGCAGCCACGCTAAGTCCATTGGATCAAATCTGATCCAACGGCCAGGATTGATGTTGAGAAGACCCCCCATCTCCCCCACGGGCGCGTGCCCCGACGATGCAGCTCTTCCACACGCCTACGCGCTCTTCACCGATGGCTGCCACGTGTTCAAATCAATGACCCCCTTACCACTAGAAATCGCGCTGCAACCGTACGACAACCACCGACTCCCCAACCACCGAGCAGACCAAAGATAATAAGAAAAAATGGGGATGTCAGAAATGAATCAACCAAGCATCATAAACAGTCCATTCAATTAATGTTTGCTAACAAATGTAATAAAAAAATCTAGATAAAAAGGAATGTAATCAACTCATTATAGATGGAGAGATTTCGAAATCAATAAAAAAACAACAAAAAGCCTCGAAGATTGAGGTAATTTTCTTTCTTCCTTGCATTTCGAAGCATAAAAAATAATAATAAAAAGTAAAGGGTTAGGGTTTCAAAATTGTACCTTCATGGCCGTCGGCCTCTTTGTTGTCATTGGGCTATGTCCTCGCCGGCGATAAGCCTCTTGGCCTTCCCGAGGCCATGCATGGTGAACCGGTGAGCAAACAAAAGTGGGAAAGGAATTTTAAAACCCTTTTTGGTCTAGATTTTTTTAGATTCAAAAGGAGGGAGCATCAGTTTTGAAAGAACGAGTTCAGATCCATATTCTAAAAGTAAAGGCTTTTTAGGGCTTGTTTTTGAGTTCGTTGGCCGCCGGCGAGTGGCGGCCGACATGGTGTCGTATGGCGGAGAGGGCGCCGGTTTTTGGAAACCACGACAGAGGAGCCGCCGAAATCTGGGTTCTCGAAGAACACCAGATGAACGTGAAGAACATTTCAGAGCATTTCTGCTCTCTTTTTGGGTAAAAAGGGATAAAATGTTTTGTTTTAAAAAAATTAACTCTTATACTAGCCCCATTCAAAAAATGGTTTAATTACTTCTTAAAACCCTCCGTGTTCCCTAAATCACTCCCGCAATCCTTCCGGGTTTTAAACCACCTCTTCGATCCCTGAAGCTTTTCCAAATCTTTCAAATTCGTCTCAGTTTCGATTTTTGATGGGTAAATCTCTTTTTAGGTCCTTCAAACTTCTGATTTTATTAATTTCTGTTCCAAATCCAGGCTTGAAACCCTAAATTTTCTCTTTTCTCATGCATATTTAGCTTACAATCTTTATTCTGTTGATTTTGTTTTTTATTACCTTATTATAATGTGGCATTGTGAATATATATATATATATATGTTATACTTTGTTCGTAATGTTTGTTTCATATAACGTTTAGTTGTATTGTATAATATAAAGTATTTGTACGTACCATATGTTGGCCTAAGATATGCTTTAAGATATAATACGTAGTTTTAATGTGTATATATATATATTAGAATATATGGTTTTAATTTATATATATTATAATATATATATATATATATATATATATAGTTTTAACGTGTATATATATATTGTAATATATGGTTTCAATGTATATATTATATGTTTTACATATTGTATATAACATATAGTTTAGATAAAGATATAGTTATATATAAATACATATATGTATGGTATTTTTCATATAACATAATTGTAATGTTTGATATTTGAGTTGCTTCTTTTTGTGTTCGTTAGATTAAGCTTTTTAAGATAGTTTGGCGTAATCTAATTTAATTGATTTAAATTGTGCGCTCAACTAACAAGGGCATACTTTTTAAATTAATTAAATTAGATTTAGGGTTAGATTTTTAGAGCCATAGTTAGATTTAAGGTTTGAATTAGTTTAGTTAATTTAAATTTATCCTTGGTTTATTGGGATAAATGTTAAATTCATTAAATTAGTTGAACACTTCTTAATTATCCTTTAGGATAAAATTGACATTGGGCATAAATGGACGTTTAAATTAATTTTATGATTGATTAATTTGACTAATTTTAAATAATATCCTTGGCTTATTGGGATATTAGTTTAAAATCAATCAAGTTAATAATCACAATTCAAGATAATCCATAAATTGTTAGGGTTTTCTAATTTTTAGGGTCTAATTAATTTAAGGTTAATATTAGAATAACCTAGTCAATAACTAGATCACTAATTGGACTCTCATAGTTTGGGTCTGTCAAGCTAGGACTTTAGTGGGCCTAGGGTTTTAATTTCCATGTTCTTCTTGGCCATGCATTTATAATTGTAATTCATATGATCTTTAATATTCTAATTGCATATGGCAATTAACAAATTTAAAACCTAAAATGGGTGGTATTTATTAATTCCGATATTTGTATCGTAACAGTCCGAGCTCAATGGATGTTGACCAAATATTTGAATTAATTCTTACCATCCGAAGGTAAACATCAATTAAAAGTTAACAAGTCATAACATCATACTTAAATGCTTGCATCATGCATAAATGTGATGCACGAAATTCGAACCATAAATTAACACGGCAATCAGGCTTATTCGATGTCGGTTTAATCTATGGTCCGTTGTATTGTCACCCTTGTTAATTGAACGTTTAATTAATTCAGGCCCACCAATTTGAAAAAGCCCATTTAATATATTCAATTAAGAACATTTAATTAAATTTAATTTAAATTTCAACAATTTCCATCGATTTACAAGCAAAATATATGTTGGTACTGATTTTCGGGCATGATGGGGGTGTTAACCCTTCTCCACACGAAACCAACTCCCGAACCTGTTTTTGGATGAATCTCTAGTTTTATGGTGTCCGACCTACCTTATCCAAGTGGCCGGTGGCGACTCCAAGCTTTTATTATTTTTAAAAAACTTGATGTTTAAAAAGAAAAATTCCCAATTTTCAAAACATTGTATAACTCGTAAGCGAGATCCTTCAAGAAAAGGTTGCTACAACATGGCGACTCTAGTGGGGAAAAATTTTGATTTTACAAAACAAAAAGAGAGTCAGGCCACTAAAATTATATTTTTGCTTTAATCAATGGAAATTATTGAAATTTAATTTAACTTTGATTAGTTTGTTCTTGCTTGAAGATATGACTGATTGTACGGGTTTTGATAATTGGTGGTTTTCGTATTAATTAATCATTTAATTTCTAAGGAATGACCGACATGTGTTGCATCAAGATCATCAAGCTCTACACCAGAGCTCTGTCCCTTGAGTGGGAGGAAAAAGGCACATACCCACGTGAGTAGTCCTCTATGGGTCGGTAATTCACTTTTAGAATCCACGCCGTTGACATGTGAACAGCCCTCCACGTCACTAGGTTGTGCTTTCCCTCGAACCAAATCCAATTCACAAGCTTGTAATGGGCTAGAATTGGAGTTATTGTTGCCTTACTAGGTAACAAGATAGGTTTAGGTACCCTTAATTAGCACTGAACCCATGCGTGAGAATCTAGGAAAACCCGCCCCAATTAGAGCCATACGAACAACCATAGTAAACTAGAATTCATGTGATTAGGGTTTTCTTTCCGTTCTTGCCTAATTTATTTGTATTTATCTATTTTTACTTCTGAATTTATTGTTTATCCTGTAACTGACACATTTTTTCCTCTTTTTCCTTATTATTTTGCATATTTTTTCATATCATGAAGAGCACATTGGGTCAGAAATAGTATGAAATTAAAGGTTTGATCAATGAGAGATTTGGTTTGTAGAAATGATGAGAGGAATTATGATGTGAAAGTATGGTCAGAAAGAGAGCAGCTCCATGGTGGAGACAATATTTCTGTCGGGTTTAGGTTTGCAATGTTAGCTGATACTTTCATGAACATGGAATACAATGATGTGTCTGGATTGAGGTCGGTGTGGAATAGTTGGGATTATGAGACAAGAAATGCTTTCAAAAGCGAGTACGGCGATATTGAATACTTGTTAGATGTTTCGGTTGACCAATCACTACTTCAAGCCTTGGTAGGGCTTTGGAATTCAGCTTACAGTTGTTTCACGATATTGCATCATGATAATCGAGTCTAGTCTAAACTGAACAAGAACAAATCTTTCAGGGGCAAGCTTGGTAGGTTTTTGGACACTTTGCCATATTGGGTCGACATTCAAGTTACAACTTGGAACAAGAGAGAGTATTTCAAGTGGGAAGGAATTATGGTCTTAGCTTCAATACACCCCATGAGCCGAGTTCTGTGGGACCTATTTGCACTTCTGATCTATGGGTTGGTGTTATTTCCTAAAGCATTGGGGCTCATTGACCCGTTAGTATTGAATTTGTTTGATCGTTTGGGTGGCAAAACTAATTCGGTACCCGTAATTTTGGCAAAAACTTTGCGGTCTTTGAGGTTTTTTAGAGAGCATGGTGGGGGTCATTTCTGGGGATGTCCCCAGCTTTTGACTGTTTGGTTTTACAGTCATCTTTGGTCTGATGTTCACTTTTCAAGGCCTATCTTCAATGACAAGTTCTCACCATTAGAAGAGTTAATACGAAAAAGGGATTGGCAGACGAGAAGATCTAAGGAGGTTTCGCTAAACGTTCTCTGAAATCTGAGGGAGGAAGACTTAGTTTGGAGAGCTCCTTGGCTTTCAGCAAAGAGTATCCTTTATAGATGCGGGGAACACTCTTGGGTACCTTTACTTGGCCTTTGGGGGCATACCTCTTACGCACCCATTTTGGATTTAAGACAGTATGGTTCGAAGTAGTTTGTGCTGTCCACAAAAGGATTGAACGAGTTCAACATGGACTACGAGAAGAAGAAAGGTTACAAGGGGATTGTGTATAACGCTTCTTCAGCTTGGAACAATGCAAGACAAGTTATGATCGTGAATACTCCTTACATGGTCACCCCTGAGTATGAAGAATGGCGGTTTAATTGTGTCAACAACAATGTTCCCTAATTGAACCCCGATGGTAGGAGGTATGTGGAGAAGAGATTGTCTATGCTTCCCATCGAGGCCGATTTGATAAGGAAACAGATTGAGGAGGAACAGAAGAGGTATATTCAGCTCAAAGAGAAAGCCAATCAAGAAAGGTTTGACTTGGAGCTGGATAAAACACAGTTCGAATGAGTGATTAAGGGTCTGCAAAGAAGGAATGATAAATTGGAACTCGAACTTAAGTTAGAGGGGGAGGAAATCCAAAAGCTGCAAAGGTTAAACCAGAGCAAGAGAGTCATGAAGGATGGACCAAATGAAGGGTTAGAACTCCGATTCAAAGAGGAGAAGGCGAGAACTGAGAATTACAAGAGGAAGTATTATGATCACAAGGACCAAGTGCTTGCTTTGACTCAAGAGATGGAGAACCTACGAAGCTTTCACTCAAGGCAGCTTGAAAAGGAACGACGCCAAAATGAAGTATTGAAAGATCAAGTAAAATGTTTGGAAAAGTCTCTCTTCAAAAACAAGGGTTCAACCAACAAGTTAAAAGTTAGTAGCTCGGAGAATCATGATTTAAAGGCTCTTGTTGAAGAATTGGAAGCCGAGGTTCAACGACTCAAGGACCATATAGCAAGCTTCAAGGGAGTGGTCCAAGTGTATCAGAGGCCGACTTTGGAGCAACTACAGTTTGCCGCTTACACTATTTGGAGGCAAGAACAAGAATTGGCACAATGGATGGCTCAGATGCAATAGGTCACCTGAAAGATACAATTCCTAGCAGAAGATGCCACTAAACTTTAGGAATGCGTGGACGATGAATCCAAGGAGGGGGAAAGGATTGTTTGGATCTTGAGGGAGATCGTCGACCTAGGTGTTATCTTAGGACCCCATGCGTAGCGAGTTCTTTGACTATTGTAACAAAACAATGCTTCTATTAATGCAAGTCATTTAATGATGATATTTGCCAAACTCTTGTTGCTCTTTGCATTCATGCATAACATATTTATTTGCATGCTTTGTTAAATTACTAAAATTAATTGAAAGATTTCTTATTTCAGAAAAAAGAGATAGCATTTTGGTTCTTTAAATTGCAATCATTCCGCATCCATATCGCACTCGTTTACAAGCAAGGATAATGGAGGAAGGATTTGTAAGATTGGAAGCCGATCTTAGAGGTCAGTTGGAGCAAACTCAGCAAGAATTGAGGGAAACCATCATCAAGTCCCAACAAGATATGATGAAAGAGATGTCTTAGATGCTGCAATCTCGTCTAGGACAGAATCCAAGAGAGAAAGGTGTCGTCGAGAATCCTTTCCAAACCTCAAGGGACCGCCTATATACCTCGATCTTTAAGAATCCACTCTTTACCGACCCTTCACCAAATCCTCTACAAGGGGTATCTTCTTCTCAGATTGGCGCCTCGACCCAAGCTCAGTCGGGCATGACCTTTGTGAATGTCAAAAATATCGGGGATAACATCTATGATTTTGATAAGTTGGAGAAATTAAACCAAATGAAGGTAGAATTCACAAAGCAGTTGAAAGATAACCGAAAGGATCTTGAGGAAAAATTTTGAGCGAAGGAAGATGGGGAAGGTTCCTATGGACTGAACGCTAGAGAGTTCAGTTCGGTCTTGGACGTGGAAATTCTATACAAGTTCAAGACCCCATAATTTGAGAAGTTTGACGGGACGACTTGCCCCACAACACACATAGTTATGTTTTGTTAAAAAATGGCCGAATTTACCGAGAATGAGAACTTTTGATTCATTATTTTCAGGACAGATTGGTCAGATCTGCCTTGAGGTGGTACAATCAACTAACACGAGCTCAGATCAAGTCGTGGAAGGATTTGGCCAAAGCCTTCACCGACCAGTACATGCATATAACTGACATGGTCCCGAATTGACTTTTGTTGCAAGGAATAGAGCAAAAACACAGTGAGAGCCTCCGAGAGTACGCTCAGAGATGGCGTGATGTGGTGGCTCATGTTCAACCTCCACTTCATGAGAATGAGATTTCTCCGATATTCATAGATACGCTAAAGGGAACACTCTATGATCCTTTGATCAGCAATCCTATTAGCAACTCCGCGGAGATGGTTATGACCGGTGAGTACATTGAAGCCGCCATTAAAAGTGGGATAATTGACGAAGGGGATCATTCATGCAAATAGTACAAGAAGAAGGATCACGAGGTTAACAATACAAACGCTTTTGATGCCGCCAAGAACTGCACTATATCCCAACCCCAAGCTACAATAGGGAACTCCCAAAACTTTAATAAGAGAGAAGATAGGGGACTTAAAAAGGAAGGGGAGAATAAGTCTTTCACCATGTTACCAATCTCTTACAAAGAACTTTACATGCAGCTTTACAAGGCCGATTTAGTCCGGCCCTATCATGTGACTCCTTACAACCCACCGTACCCAACACAGTATGAACCCAAGGCACATTTTGAGTACCATGCCGATGTTCTGGGTCATTCAATTGAAAACTATGTAGCATTCAAGAAGTTCGTTCAAAATTTGATTCAGACCGGAGTATTGTAGTTAGGGGAGCCAAGTACAACCAATAACCCCTACCAAATCATATGGTGCAAGGTGTAAATGCTGTTTAAGAGGGGTACGCCAAAAAAGCTAAAGTGAGTGTGTCTGAAGTCCAGTCCTTGTTGAGGTGGGTTTTTCAACAATTGTGCATGGCGCCTCTCATCAACTGAGGAATGGTGGTCGTGAAGAAGGGTTGTGGCCTATACTGCGAGTATCATCAGTCAGGGGATCATGAAATTCAAGATTGCAAGGAGTTCTGTCAGTTAATTCAGAATATGATGGATAATAAAGAAATTGAGTCTTTTGAAAAAGATGAAGGAAAGAAAGATTCAGAAGTCCGTGCGTCAGAGAGCCAAGAGACCAAGTACAGCGCAAAGAGACCACTTGTCATAGGATTCAAGCCAAGCGAGAAGAATGCCCTAAGCATGGCCCCCAAGATTATAATTGCTACCCCGTGATCCTTTCCTTTCAAGGACACACGGATGGTTATGTGGAATTACACCGCAAGCATTTCAATTCTGGGCTTTTTTAGTTCACAAGAGGGGGAGAAGGTGGTGATGAGGATGAAGTCCGCTCAAGGAGAACCTTCAGAACCAAATACCAGAGAGGTAAACAATGTGGGGCATCTCACGAGGAGTGGTTGATGTTATGCTCTGGATAATCTAAAGGCGTTGTAGGAACAAAAGGAAAAAGGCAAGGAAACCCGGATTGAACCCGATAATATGTTCGGGGAAGAGCCGCCTCCAAAGATCAAAAAACCTGTCACAGAAACCGAAGCTCAAGAATTTTTGAGATTCTTAAAACACAGCGAGTATAATGTTGTGGAACAACTTCGGAAGCAACCAGCTCGAATTTCGATACTCGATCTCCTGCTAAACTTAAAAAAGCATCGTGACACGCTGTTGAAGATTTTGAATCAAAATTTTATCACCAGTGATATCTCGATCAGAAAGTTGGACCGAATTATCAGCCATATCACCGCTGATAATCATATCACCTTCAGTGACGATGAAATACTGGGGGAAGGAAGGGGATCCACTAAGGCCTTAAACATTAACACTCATTGCAAGGGTTATATGTTACCAGGAGTGCTACTTGATAATGGATCTGCTTTGAATGTTATACCGCTAGATACTCTACAAAGGTTACCGATCGACAGTTCACACATAAAGCCCTGTCATAACATCATACGGGCATTTGATGGGACCCAACGAGATCTGGTCGAGAAGATAGAAGTTCCTCTGCTCATTGGCTCTTCCAAATATATGGTTGATTTTGTTGTTATGGACATCTGGCCATCCTATAATTTTCTGTTAGGGAGGCCATGGATACATTCAGTCGGCGCCGTTCCGTCTTCGCTACATTAGAAATTAAAGTTTGTTATCAAGGGGAAATTGGTCACAGTGAATGCCGAGCAAGACATCATTGCTTCGGTGACGTCGGATGCACCATACATCTATACCGATAAAGAGGCAATGGAATGTGCTTTCAAGACTTTGGAATTTGTCAATGCAACCTTTGTTGTCGAGGGGAGCCAGTTCCCCAGCCCTAAACTGTCAAACTACACCAATATGGTTGTATTTAGGACCTTGGGAAGAAGTCTACAAGAATGCTCTGGCCTATTGGTGTGATCCATAAGAATGACCGTTTTGGACTCTACTATCGGCCCAATTTCCTACAAAAGAAGCAAGAATAGAAGAAAAGACAAGAGCAAAGGAAGGCCCGACTCAGAGGGAAGGACATTTCTTGGGCCCCCATAACCTATACGGACTTCAAGAGCATTTTCATATCTGGTGGGATAAGGAACCCCTGGTTGGAGGTCCAAGAAGCAAACCGAGAAGGTAAGGGATTCCTCCGAGAAGAACTGATCTGTGAAGATTTGGAAGAAATAGAGGTGAATGTGATCTGTGAGGGTGACAAGACTGTTCAACCTTTGACCAAGATCCTTCCGTGCTTTTCGGGTGAAAAGCTCAACAACTGGACCTACATGGACATGCCTGTGATCTTTAGGTCTAAATCAAAGTAATGCTCGGAACAACCCTGTTACTTTTTGTAATACCCCAAAATTTACTAAGTTGATTAAGGGTCATTTAGTACTAAGATAATATCTTAAAAGCTAACTTAGTGACTAAAATGACAAAAATGTGAAAGTTGGGATTTCTTTAATTATGGGTTTTGGAAAGGAAATTTCTAAGGTTTAAAGTCTCATGTGATAGATAGTGCATTGAATAAGGTATTATTAAAGTTTGGTTGAATTCCAAGGAAAATTTGAATGAGAATTGAAATTTAAAAAGGTAGTGACCAAAATGTAAATTTTGAAAATTTTATGGCTAAAGTATAAACTTTGGAAACGTTTAGGGACTAAAGTTGTAATTTCCCAAAAGTTGAGGGTTTTTATTTCATAAATAAACATATCACCTAAGGGTGTGAATTGAATGCGGAATTATTGGTTCGATCTGAGACTTCGATTATTGGGAAAATTGCAGTTAAAGTTTAAGTGGAATTCGGATACCCGGATCGAACTGGAAAATTTTGAAATTTTTCCATATGATAGAGAAAGGTTATAAAAGTCATTTCCAAGTGTTGGAAATATTTTTAGTTTGATTCAAGATGAATCCTATAGTTTATTTTTGAGTAAAGGATTATTTATTGATATATTGGATCGAATGGAAATTTTGGAGACTGATCCAAAAGCTATGGAAAAGTCATAAAATGTTATTTTAAGAATATTTTATTATGTTTGGTTGAATTCTAACTAGATTTAGTTAGATTGTAATGGAATGGCAATTTGGAAACAAACTAGTAAATAAAGACTAGTTGGAGGGCAAATTGGTCATTTGGCCCCAATGACAATTTTGAAATAATTAAAAAGTTATAAGGGCAATTTTGGAAAGAGAAAATGGAAGATTAAATCTTGGCTCTTGATTGATGATAAAATCAATCTCAACCATTGGATAAAATGGCAAAATTGTAATTTCACTATTAAATGAATATTATATTCATTTAATAGATATATGTGTAAAATAATGGTGAAAAGATGAAGATTTTATATTCATTTAATAGATATATGTGTAAAATAATGGTGAAAAGATGAAGATTTTGTTCATCTTTTCCAGCAACAAACGTGAGGGCTAGGGAAAGAAAGAGAAAAAATTTTCCAAGCTCGATTGAAGCCCCGAAAATTGGTTTTCAGGTAATCTCTTCAACTACAAAGTTGTTCTACTCTTCAAGCTCTATGTTTTGATATCAATAATTCATGGAATCCATGCTTGATTGATGTGAATTTATGTGAGAGAAATTAGGTTTGTGGATCAAATTGGGGCTTTTGAGATTTTATGACTCCATGATTGAATTTAAGTTGAAATCAAGCTAGTATGATGTTAAAATCATGATATTGAGTTGGGATTTAAGTTTTATATGTTTTGATTATTATGAAGATGATTAGGGTTTATGGATTCAAGTTTAAGTTAGGGTTTGTGATGTTGAAATAATGATCTAGTAAGCTTGAATTGTTGTTTGGAAGCAAAACCCTAAGTTAAATTGTGTAGGGACCATTTCAGCAACTTGAAAAGTTGAAGGAACAAATCTGAATTTTTAGAATTTGGAGTGTATTTATGTTATTAATGATGTTAGAGATAAGAAAATGAAGTTAGAATGCCAAATTGATGTTGAATTGAATTAGTGACCATTTTGACAAATTGTCAAAGTTAAGTGACCAAATCGAAATTGAAGTTTTGTATGAGGGTTAAATCTGATTTTTAGTTGTAATTATGGAATTAAGGTAGTAATGTTGAATTGAGGACTAAATTGCAAAGTTAAGAAGCATGAATCATTATCTTTGCATTTTAGTGACTATTTCAGTAAATAAGGAAAATTAGGGAGAATTATTGTGAATAATTATTTGGTGAAAAATGTGATGAGTTGTGGTTTAAAGCTAGAGATTGGACTAAATTGAAAAGTAGAGAAATAAGGAGAAGTTAGTATAAAAGTTGAAGTTGTTTATGGAAGCTGTGTAGAAAAACTGGTTTATGGCAGTAACTTTGAAAATTCACCATAAATTCTAAAAAAATGCTTAGAAGGTGAATTTTATACCGATGTAAAGATTTGTTCGTCTAGTTTCATGTCCAACAAATGAAAACTGATTTCAAGTTCCGAGTAAAAAGATATGAATTTTTAAGTGGTGAAAGGTCAGAAAAAAGTATAGCAGACTGTTCCAAAATTCAATACTAGAAATTGACTTTGAAAATTTGCCATAAATCGTACAAGTTGAATTTGGGCTATTAATTTATTTGGTTGAAAATCTTATTGAATCTAGTTTCTTTCAGAACAAACGGAATCGAATTCCTAGTTTTAGATTATTTTATAAAAATATTCTTTGGAGGTACTACAAACTGACAGAAAATGAGAATTGATACACTTTGTATCTAAAGTTTATTAGTAAGCTTGAAAAGGGTTAATGGAAGTTCAAATTGGTCACCAAGGACCATAATGAGTTTTTGAACAATACAAGGAAGAAAATAAAATGCTTGGATATTTTGTATTCAAATGATTAAATTGGACAATATGTCTAAGATATTGTTAGATTGGGATCTCACAAATATTTTACTTATTTGAATTATGAAGTTAAGTTCGAATCAAGAGAGGTTCGAGGTACAATGAAGGAAAGGATCAAAGAGGACTTAGTGAGGCATACTAATACATGGCCCAAGTGAGTGCAATTGCATACATGTCATACTACACTGATATTTTATACATGATTGGGATAGCTTGCGATGAGCCTACCCTAAATTATTATTGCTATGATATTTATGTCATTGAGCATATGATTGACATATCGTAATATGTCAAGAATTGAAATATAAAAGGCATTGATCATATGATTACTTACATTGATGAGATTGAAATATTATTTCTAGTATAAACTGCCAAATGTTGATATATATATATATATATTGATTGATATATGATGACATAAATGATGAAATAAAGCCCAATGTATGATATAAAGGTTCGATGGTATAGTTGGATATCCATAGGGTCATAAACAGCTGTATAAATATTCTAAGCACTTCAGTGCAATATTCATAAATACTCATTGAGGGTATACTCATGCAAGGTTTGGGTATACGGAAACACTTAGGGTGTTAAACACTACGGTGCAATTTTATTAATACTCAATGAGGGTATACTCATGCAAGGTTTGGGTATACAGAAGCACTTAGGGTGCTAAGCACTACGGTGCAAATAATACACATACTCAAGAATGGTTGGGTATGGGGGGATGACTCGTGTACATAGAATCTCTTAATTCAATACCTTGGGCTAAATAAATTGAAAAGAATAAAAAAAACAGGAAGATAAGCTTGAAAGCTTTTAGATAGAAATGGAAGGAGGTATTGGTAAGCATTGAAAGCTTACGGGTAGAAATGGCAACGGTATTGGTAAGATCTAATCTTATCACGTTGATATACATATTTATTTATGTTAACGAGCATGTAATGGTAAGGTGATCGTATGCATTGTTAATCATTAATATTGATATTATGACAATTGCACTTGAATTCGAATTATTGCCTCACTAAGTAAATACTTAGCGTGTAACTGTTTTACAAATAGGAAAGAAGAAATGGTTGGAGTAAGGAGCATATACGGACATCATCAATCAATAACAGGTACATCAATATCAGTGAGATATCTTTTGATACTGTTTGATATTTACTAGTTGGTATGTATATTAAAAGGGTATGCATGCTCTGATAGAATTTGTATTTTATTTGGTATCTGGATGAATTTTAAATAGGGCAGTTTTTAGACAGTTTTACTAATTATATAAAGAAAAATTAAATTGATAAGTTGCTGCCTGAAAATAAACTCGACTTGATGAGGAAAATATTATGTTTAAACTTTACGTGATTAACTAGATTTGTAATTAAAAACTAAATATATTGTAATATTTTTAAAGAAACAAAATTTTACCGAATTACAAATGTATAGGGTTTTACGAATGTTTTGTGATACCTCTAACTCGTATTCAGTGATGGATACAGGAAATGGGTGTTTCACTTTTGCCCGAAAGTAACGTGTATCTTTTGTAAAAGGAAAACTATGTCACTTTCTATATGCTTTCAATAAAATAAACTTTTTTTACGTCTCTTTCTCAAATGGCAAACATAGCATTCATTTCATTCATTATTTATTTATTCATATCACAATCTATTCCTTTCCATCCCCAATGTAAACTTTCAAAATTGTGCAGGCCCCTTAATATAAACTGTATGAATGATTCGGAACCTAATCTCGAGGTAGATTTCGAGCGACCCACGTGCTTGGCTGAAATCGATGATGAGGTCCTGGAGGAGTTATTAAGACTGATGGCAAATGAGCAAAAGAAAATCTTGCCACATCAAGAAGAAATAAAGATTTTGAATTTGGGGACTGGCGAAGAAAGGAAAGAGGTGAAGATCGGCAGTACCCTATCACCAAAAGTTAAGCGGAACTTGGTGGAATTGCTGTTAGAATTTAAAGATGTGTTTGCATGGACATACCAAGATATGCCAGGGTTGAACACAGACATCGTGGTACACAAGCTCCCTATAAGGATGGAATGTAAGCCCGTCCAACAAAAGCTCCAGAGGATGAGAATGAACATGTTGTTAAAGGTTAGGGAAGAGGTAAGGTAACAGTTCGAGGCTAGATTCTTGAAGGTTTCCACTTACCCGGAATGGTTAGCCAACATAGTGCCAATGCCAAAAAAGGATGGGAAGGTACGCATGTGCGTGGATTATAGGGACCTTAACAAGGCGAGCGCCAAAGACAACTTCTCTTTGCCCCACATTGATACACTCGTTAACAACACTGTGGGGCATGCTTGGTTCTCATTCATGGATGGCTTTTTAGGGTATAATCAGATTAAAATGCACCCCGAAGACATGGAAAATATCACTTTTGTAACCATGTAGAGGACGTTTTGCTGCAAGGTGATGTCTTTCGGGTTAAAGAATGTCGGGGCAACTTATCAAAGAGCCATGGTGACCTTGTTCCACGACATGATGCATAAGGAGTTGAACTGTATGTGGATGACATGATAGCTAAGTCTCGAACCAAGGAGAAGCATCTCCAAGATTTACGAAAACTCTTCTAGCGGTTGAGAAAGTACCAGTTGAAGCTTAATCCTACCAAGTGTACCTTTACAGTTACATCCGGAAAGCTCTTGGGTTTCATAGTAAGCCAAAAAGGGATCAAGATTGACCATGATAAGGTGAAAGCAATCCAACATCTTCCGCTGCCTCAAACTCAAGAGGAAGTCCGAGGATTTTTGGGAAGGCTGAATTACATCTCCCAGTTGATCGATAAATGTGATCCCGTCTTTAAACCACTTCAAAACAATAATCTGGGAATTTGGGATAAGGATTGTCAAGAAGCACTAGAAAAGATCAAGAAGTATTTGACCAACGCTCTGATCTTAGTAGCACCGGTGCCGGATAGGCCATTAATTCTATACTTGACTATTTTTGAGAATTTGATGGGATGTGTGTTGGGACAACATGATGACTTCGGCAAAAAGGAAAGGGCAATTTATTAATTAAGTAAGAAGTTCACTAAGTTTGAAACACGATACCTGTTGATCCAAAAGTTAGGTTGTGCCTTGGTGTGGGCTACTAAACGACTTAGATAGTGCATGTTGTATAACACCACTTGCTTAATTTCCCGAATGTATCCGTTGAAATTTTTGATGGAAGCACCAGCACTAACCGAGAAAATGGCCTATTGGCAAATGCTATTGTCAGAATTCGATATCGTTTATGTGAACCAGAAAGCGGTGAAAAGAAGTGTGGTGGTAGATCTTTTGGTAAGCCATGCTTCAGTCGATTACAAGCCATTGGATTTCAGTTTCCAAGATAAAGAATTAATCTGCAATCTATCTGACGGGAAGTTCATTGCCAGAATAAGGGTTGAAGGCTTTATTTTAATGGAGCATCGAACACCTTAGGCCATGGAATATGGGCAGTATTGATTTCTCCCAGAAATGTCTACTACCCCTTTACGAGTAGGTTGGAATTCTTCTGTACCAACAACATAGTCGAATATGAGGCTTGTGTCATGGGGCTCTGGGCAACCATAGAAAGGAGAATCAAGGTGCTTCAGGTCTTTGGAGACTCGTCCTTGGTAATTTACCAACTTCGAAAAGAGTGGAAGACTAGAGATTCGAAGTTGATCAATTACTATGATTTGATCCAAGATTTGGTCAAAGATTTTGATGAAATCAACTTTGCTTACCTACCTAGGGAGGATAATCAGATGGCAGACGCTCTAGCAACCTTGGCGACCGTGTTCGAGGTAAGCCCGACAAATGAGATGAAGTCGATTGAGATGCAAACTTTTGAGGTGCCGACCTATTGCTATAGTTTGAAAGAGGAGGATGATGAAAATCCATGGTATCATGATATCCTCCAATACATCAAGTTCCAGACTTACCCAAAAGAGGCCAACGATAACAATAAAAGAACTATCAGAAGGCTAGCATCGGGGTATGTCCTTGATGGGGTGATTTTGTACAAAAGGAGCAAAGACCAGGCATTGTTAAGGTGCGTCAATGCTCGAGAGGCCGAAACCATTTTTGCGGAGGTCTACGGCAGTTTATGTGGAACCCATGCTAGTGGATTCTCGATGGCTAGAAAAATCATGAGATATGGCTACTTCTGGTCAACAATGGACGGAGTTTGCATCAGTTATGCTAAGAAATACCATAAATGTCAAATCTATGCTGATAAGATATATTCCCTGCCAGTGCCACTCGATGTCATGAATTCACCATGGCTTTTTGCTGCTTAAGGAATGGATGTCATTGGTCAGATATGCCCAAAGGCTTCTAATGGGCATCGTTTCATCTTAGTAGCTGTCGATTACTTCAACAAATAGGTAGAAGCCGCCTCGTATACCAACATCACAAGAGTGACAGTTTGCAAGTTCCTTAAGAAAGAAATTATATGTCGCTATGGTATGCCCGAAAGGATCATCACCGATAATGCTTCCAACTTGAATAACAAAATAATGACCAAAGTGTGTGAGCAATTCAAAATTGTGCACCATAATTCTATTGTTTATCGCCCCAAGATAAACAGGGAAGTAGATGTGGAAAATAAGAATATCAAAAAGATCATAGCAAAAACCACAAAACATTTCAAGGATTGGCATGAAAAGCTACCATTTGCCCTGTTTGCTTATCAGACCTTTGTGAGAACCTCCACCGAGGCAATGTCGTACTCTTTGGTATATGGCACGAAAACAGTATTACCTATCGAGGTAGAGATCCCATCACTTCAAATTTTGAATGAAGTAAAGTTGGATGAAGCCGAATGGATGCAAGCTAGGATTGATCAGTTGAACCTCATTGAAAAAAAAGGTTGAAGACCATCTATCATAGCCAAATGTATCAGAAAAGGATGATGCAAGCCTATAAAAAAAAGTTCACCCGAGGGAGTTCCAAGAGGGGGATCTGGTGCTTAAAAAGATCTTACTAAACCAAAGAGACTTCCAAGGGAAGTGGATGCCTAATTGGGAGGGGCCTTATGTTGTAAAAAAGACCTTCTCTAGAGGAACATTAATTCTAACAGAGATGCATGAGAAAGAGTTGAGCAACCCAATAAACTCGGACTTTGTCAAGAAGTACTTCGCTTAGAAAAGGGAAAAAAGAAAAAAAGAAAAAAGAAAAAAGAAAAGAAAAAAGAAAATAAATGTATAAGGTGAAAACTCGAAAATGGGCGCCTTAAAACCAAAAGAGGGTCTGAATTGAAAATCCAAAAAGGACGGTTCAGAAAAACTTGAATTTTGGTATCCGGCTGACGGGCTTTGTTTTAGTTGAGGGGTTATGTTTTGGTCATTAGATTATCGGGAGTAACGACCAAGGATGGCCAGCGAGAGATCTACCGAGGTTGATGGGTTCTCATCATCCATGCAGTTGACATCATATATATCTTTTTCATTTTCTCATATTTTCCATGACTTTTAAAATTATCCTAGTATTCCTTTGAGTATGAATAAAATTCTATTCTAGTTTCTATTGTCTATTTCACATGCATCCCACAGATAGATTGACATAGATTATGAAAAAGCAAAGGATTTCTTGGCATTACTATTATTTAACCTATTAAGTGCATGTTCGTTCTCAAGTAGGAAATGAGTCCGCCGAGGTTAAGGCAAGAAGACTTTAGAAGCAAAATTGACAAGATCCGCCAAGAAAAGGCATCAAATACCGTTCATGTTAAAAGTCCAAGAGACAAGGGATAAAAACCCAAAAGGGGCGTCCGGAAAAAAAGAAAAAGAAAAAAGAGAAAAAAATACAAAGAAAAAAGAAAAGAAATGAAATGAAAAGGAAAGAGAAGAAAAAGAGAAGAAAAAGAAAAAAAATAAAGAAAAAAGAAAAAGAAGAAGAAAGAAAAGAAAAAGAAGATCTCTAAAGTGAAAACCCGAAAAGGCGCTTTAGAGCAAAATGATCAAGAGCTCAAGAGAAGATGGGGCATGAAAGGTGAACCTAAGTGAGAGATAAGGCACCGCCATTATGATGGAGAGGAGAGGAAAGCAAGAGAAGATTAAAATCAATGGACCAAGAAGAAAAAGTGTCCGAAAGAATTATTGTCATTCATGCATCATACTTAGCTAGATATCCCTAAGTTAGGAGCATGCTAGCTCATACCATCATAGCATCTCATCTCTTTTCACAGGTATTTGAAAAATAAATCGGGTACCTCCTAAGAAGAGGAGTAAACAACAAAGTGGAAACTTGAAAGGGATTTTCAAACAAAGGACTTCAAACTCGCCACTTCACAGCGAAAGAGACAGGATAATAGAACCTTTCAGAAAAAGGGAAGAAGAAAATAGCCTATCCCTTCAGGCTCGCGAAGAATGGAAACCTTCATTTTGGCCTATGGCCTATCCATTCAGGCTCAAGAAGAATGGAACTGTCGTTTGAAGAATTGCTATTTGTTCGCCGCCGCTTCGGAAGAACTTGTCGTCTTTGTCTGGTTTCATTTCTACCGCTTCGGGAAACGAGTCCATCTACCATTCGAGGACATTTGATTTGTTCACTACCGCTTTGGAGGAACATGCCATCTTTGTCTGGTTTTGTTTTTTCTATTTCGGGGAAACAAATTCTTCTTGTATTTGAAGTTATTCACTGCCGCTTCAGAGGGATAATTCATCTAGAAATTATTTGGTTTGTCCATTGCTGCTTTTGAAAGACGTGCTAGTGCTACCCAGTTTTTTCGCCATTTTGGGAAAGCAAGTTATTTTGATTTGGTCACTGCCGCTTCAGAGGATCAAACCGTCCAACAGGAAAGACGGGCAAAATAAGTGCTTATGGTCCTTATTATGTGTGTATGCATATTATATATGTATGATATGTATGTGTCATTATTATGTATTTAATGCATGTATGTTTATTATCTATTTAGGCATAAATGTATGTTTGTATGCTTGTATGTGTATGTATGTATATTGCATGTATTATTGTATTATTAAGGTAGCTTAGAGCCTTATTAATGGTAACTCATAGATTAAGTGTTAGCAAGGTGCAAAATGGTAGTACAACGCCCTAAACATCTTCCATAAGATGTAGGATTGATATTATGGGTTAAAAGTTACGTGTGGGGGCTTGGGAAGTGATTTCCCGAGCCTTGGAAGCCTTTTCTAGGCTTCATATCGATACATGAGGAGCCGGTATCGATACTGTAACACCCTCTACCCCGGGTTAGTAGCAAACCGGCTTAGGAGCGTTACCGAGCAAGAACATTACATTACAAGCAAGAATAGATTAACTCATCCCTATTAGATGAGTTACTTAACAAGTAAGCAATCAAGCATTCATAACTTAACATGCAAGCAATCTCACATTTTGATTTCAAAATGTGATAGGTTACCAAACAATTAAATTAACATCATCATACAACCCTAATTCGAATAGCCCTAGTGTGTAAACATACTTCCATTTCATTTCATTGTTCCTTAGTTTGATATATAATACATCTCATACCTAAATTTACTAAATATGATTGTTGAACATACAATTGCATGTAACTTGTTTCCAAACAACTATACACCAAACCTATCCATTCGGCAATTCACCATACAAACACATAGCAACACCAACAACATGGTTTATTCACACAAGTGACTATATCAATCCACAAGGCATTCGAATAGCAATATAAGCTAGATCAATCACTCGAACATTCCATATGTATAATCATATATGCGCAGCAACTACTTATACATTACATAAAATTTGAGTTCAATACAACTTGTTTCACATTGTCAACCAAGTTCATAACATAGTAGGCCCATTCAAGAACACATATATACAAGTATTCAAGTAATTAAAATGCATGCACTAGTTCACTAGATACAGTCTAAGTGCCACCAACTAGGGGAGTACAAAACAAGTATGAACCATACTTTAGCTATGCTTGTGTCTTGCTTTGAGCTCAAGAAATCAGGCTTCAAGATCAAGCAACAATCGAATCTTTTATCCTGTAGATTAGGAAGAATGAAAACAAGAGTGATAAGTACAAGAATGTACTTAGTGAGGTAGTAACTAGTTCTAACCAACTGTTATATCAAGTTAAGTATCATTTAGTCAAGAGTGATCCTAGCTAAGGATTTCAAGTATTCGACTAGCATAAGAAGCAAGAGACAATGAATCATAATTCATGCTTTCATAACAAGAAATCAAGCAAGTCATGCTTTCATGACAAGTAATCAAGAAAATCATGCTTACATGACAAGTAACATACAATTCATGGCTTTCATGTCAAGTAACATTCATTATATAACTTTCAAGACAAGTAACATGTATTATAGGATTGTTATTTCATTTGTTATCATTTAAACAACGCCTTTGGTACTTAGTTTGTATAGGTAATCGGACCAACTGTCGTCACAAGATGCACCATAGTGCTGGTCAACTCTCCTACTATCGCCAAAGACCACATACGTACCCTCCGTCTGTCGCCAAATAGGGGCCTTAGCCCTGGACCGTAGTCCGCCCTGACACAATAAGCTATAGACTCTAAGTCATGCCCTTCTACCTAATCCAACTAGCTACCAAGGTTGTTCGATTTTAGCCATTTATACAAGTATTTCAAGTTCAAGATCATGTCAAGTATTTAGCAAATTCATTATATACTAGGCCCTTAGGCCAATTGAGCCATAGCTCATATATCATGTAATTCTCATGTGTTCATTTCATCAATTTGGGATAACATTTCAAGCAATTTCTTTAAGCATTCGATTACATGCCATATCACACATTCAAGCACCAATGTTACCACTTAAACATGCTTAGCATTCAAATTATACATGAATTCAAGGATGTGATCAAATTTCATGCATTACTAATCATACTTCCCTTATTAGGCCAAGTCCATATTAGGTCCATTTAAACATTACAAGAATGTAGACATGCAAGCATTGGTTAGGGCCTAGTCCTAACCCTAGAAATAACTACAATCACAATACTCCCCAAGCTGGCTAGTCTCGAAAGACTATTCCCTTTTGCTTGTCCCTTGTATGCTCGACTTTAGATCCTTCTCCAAATTCCTCTCATTGCTCTAGAAATTCACATAGATATAACAAGATTAAAACATGTAATCACAAAGTCATTCAACATGGCAACATGGTTAATACATCACATATACAAGACACGACAAATAGCATCTTATGTACACACCTTAATGCACATTACTAAACTGCCTACATTCCATATTAAGGCAAAACAGGGCAGTACTTAAATTATCCCAAAACTGTTCTCAAAACAGTTTACCAAACTGTATAAAAAATTGTGTACTTACCTAAATTGCTGCTACCAGGCAGCATGTATTTTGCTCACTTAAACATGCATAACTTTCATTCCGTACGTCAGAATTTCAATTGGTTTACACCGTTGGAAAGCTAACTTGATTGTATTTCTAACCATATAGTTATTTCATTTTAGTTCTTTTCCAATTAATACAGTTTTTAACTTAAAGACATGGCAATTTACAACACTGGACAGTTTGCACTGTCCCTAGTGTTTCTTCTCTACAATTCATTCTACAATCCAGAATTCAGTTATGTTTTCTTCTAATGAATTTAGACATGTTAAGTCACTATCCTTAAAATTTTCAGCCTTAAATTCCATCTATACAATTTATGGTGATTTTTTCAAAGTTACTTCCCAGAACAGAGTATTCTGGGCAGATTACACTAGTTTAAGTTTCTAGCTTCTTAATTCCTCTAAACAAGATTATAACATTGTAATTCAACTTATCTTCATGTTGTTACATGTTTAGGTCAGTCCAATTCACCTATTAATGTGATTATAACAGAGCATTATAGTGCTATGTTCAATTTGATTCATTTAATCAACAACATACCTCTAATTCACCATTTGAGCAGTCCATTACCTAGTTTTAACTAATCCAATTATATACATTCATTTTCCAGCCAGCTATTTACTCTATTCAAGTCTCAATTCATCTAACAACAGGATCAAAACAGGGCATTATATACAATTAGCATTTTTACACATTTTCACCTAGCAAAACAGTCTATATTCTCAATTTCCAGCAGCCATATACATTCTCTTTAGCAATTTAGCTACTAACACTCACAATTTCAAGTACCATTAGAAGCTAACATCATCCTAACATGCATAACAATCATCCTATTCAAATTCGGCAACAAGAACATCACAAATTCAAGATTTAAGCATTCTATAACATGTAGGAATCAAGCATTTTACCTTCTCCTAAGCTAATTTGATCAAAGCTCAATCAAGAAACATGAATTGAAGATGGTCTATGAAGCTTTCTCTCAAAAATTCGGCTATGGTGGATGAAGAGGATAACAAAATTTTGTTCATCCTTGTCCTCCTTGTTGCCGTGAGTTATGACTCACAAGGCACATGTTCTCATCAAATGAGAACATGTGTCTAGGACTTAAATTTTAATTCAATTTACATGCAAACTCTAGAGCTTTGCATGTTCACATTTCCATCATTCCATTTAAGTATTCTAGTTTTAATTTTAATTCAATTTGGTTTTAATTTCACTTATTTGATCTTAAAGATAGCTAATGTTCTTTCTTCTTTAATTTGATTAGCACATAATTCAATTAGTCTATATCTTAGATAGTGGTAACCTTCCTAGGCCCAGTTTAGGGTATTATAGATACCCTATGTTCTGATGGATGAACAAAGGCTTTTTGTAAAAGGTGTATCTGTAGCACCTCCTTCCTAGCTTGGTAGAGAACCGGGTCAGAGTATGTTACCAGAGTTCAATACGATGACCAATATAATATTTTAATCCTTGTTTAATGATTTAGTGAGTTAAAAGTCAATAATCTTGAATTTAAGACCAATTTTAAACCGTTATCAGTTTTAGGGACTAATCTATAAAATCAATAACTTAAAGGTCCTTTACTGAAGTTAACTTTACCACTATGAAATTTAACCTAAAATCAGTGTACATGTAAATTTTCATGTTAATCAGAGGCCATTTATTCCTTCACTTAAGCCAATTATTAATCAGGGACCAATTTGTAACTTTCAATAATTAATCTAATAGCTTATAACCGAATTACTTGAATTGGTACCGATACTCGAGTGGCTGTACTGGTACACCATGCACATTTTACAAATTGCCAAATTCCAGTGACCAAAACTCGTATCGGTATTGTCTTAGTTGTACCGGTACAGATGAACAAGTATCGATACGCCTTGAAGCCGTACTGAAACCTTTTTCCAGACCAAATTCCAGTGTTAAAAATCCGTATCGATACGCTCAAAGAAATATCGATATGCCTTGTTGACCAGCGTTGACTTGGCCTAAATATGCATAACTGTACCGATACGCCATTACCCGTACCGGTACGACAGGGTCTGTAATGACATATTTAGTCTGGTTTTTATCCAATTTGACCTATCATACTTGTGTAATCACTCATTTTTTGGCCACTATATAGATGTTTAATATTATTAAATATATATGCTATTATTATGTGCGTATATGTATGAGTATTGTGTATGTAGGTGTTATATATGAGTGTACTAATATATGTGTGCATGCATATTATATATGTAGGTGTCATTATTATGTATTTAATGCATGTATGTTTATTATCTATTTAGACATAAATGTATGATTGTGTGCTTGTATGTGTATGTGTTTATATTGCATGTATTATTGTATTATTAATAATATATTATGTGTATGTACGTATGTATTATGTGTATACGTAATGTGTATTAATGTTTGTGTATTATGTGTAAGTATATTTGTACGTTTTTATGTGTATGCAAGTTACTATGTTATATTATTATTATTATTATTATTATTATTATTATTACTACTTGTAATACCCGTATTTTGTCCGGGTACCCATGTATATACGTATATATCCCTATAAATAAAACCAAAAAATAAATAGCAAGTAAATAAATAAATTGGGGATCCAATATTATAAATAGAGATGGCCTACATAAATAAAAGTTCATACAAAGTCCATTTTACATAGTAAAAACCCATTTACAATGTATAAATCCCTTTATAACACAAAAAGCCCAAATAATAAACTTAAAGCCCAATTCAAAAGTTTTTCCGCCTATTTCTGATAAAGCCTGGTCCAAAAAACACAAAGAAGACACAAAGCCCAACCATTTTCTTGTTTCCCGCCCATTTTATCGGCACGTGGCGAGCTCCTATTCGTTGAAACTGGTTTCACTCAGATTAAGGCCCGCTGATGTCATCCTGCATCAGCCTATATAAAGATGAGAGAATTAGTGGGGGACAATCATTATTACACAATTATTACGAAATAATTGAAGATGAGAGAGGAGAAGTTAGAAAGGCTTACCAGAATACCAGAGATCGCTTGGAAACTGTGGAGCTCGCCAGAGAAGGAGATCAGACCGTCATTGCTGCTACCAGAAGGTAAAATCCTTCCCTGTCCTTTTATTTTCCTACAAAGAAATAAAGTCAGATCTAGGTTCGAAAAAAATTTAAAAATAGTAATCAAAACAAGATGAAAGAAATAAAAAGTAAGTGTTTGAGGCTTATCTTGAGGATGCCGGAGTGATTTTGGATCACTAGAGGGGTTAAAGGTGACAATCGGAGTCGAAGAAAAAGGGATTTCAGGTAGCTTTAGGCCTAGGATGGGCGGAGAAGGGTGGCTCTATTGATCCAGGACTATATTTAGTAATTTTTGGATGAAAATGAAAAAATTAAAGGATTTTGGGCATTTTAGGGTTCTGGCGCGGCGGCTAGAAATCGCCTCACGGCGGCCGATCGGAATCAGGCGATGGCTGAATGTTAGGGGTTGGTCGGAGAAGATGACTGGAGACGATGGCCGGTGGTGGCCGACGTCACCTCTGGCGGCCGACAAACAAGTCAGAGTTTGGTTAGGGTGGTGGCAGAAGATTGAATGGAGAAAGTTTGAAGAACATGGGACAAGTTCATAGGATTTTTGGGGTTTTGATCTTAAAAAACGGATAAATGAAGGTGTTTTGGTGTTAGTTTGGATCAAATGAGGAAAATATGAAGAACAAGGCTTGAATCTTAGACGAATAGGGGGTTTTGATCGAAAAAGGATGATTTTTACTGGGTTTGGGAGTTAGAGAAGAGAGAATTTAGAGAGGGGTCTGAGGGAAGAGAGAAAGAAGGTTAGGCAAATGGTCGTTCCAACTCGGTTTGGGTGCTTTTATACCCGAGTTGGAACGACAGCGTTTTGGACCCGGGTCACCAAGGATCCGCGCGTTCATATTCGAGTCGGGCATAAGATCCAAGCCCTTCTTTCTGGATCCTTGTGGATTTAGCCCCTATTTTGCATTTGTTTTAATTAGGTCCCTAAATGTTTGTAATTAAGCTCCCCAACTTACAATTTAATGCAATTTGGCCTTTATTTCAGTTCTAATTAATTGTTTTAATTATTGAATGTTTGCATGTTTAAATATCAGGCATATAGTATATTTATTATGGTATTTTAATCACTTAGTACAAATAATTAGAGCCTTTCAATATAGGTTCTTAAATTAATTAATTAAAATAGATGAGATCATTGTAGAAAATAAATGATCATTAAATGGAAACTTTAAAGCCTTAAGTTGGTTAGTTCCTCATTGTAATGAGATGTTAATCAATGAGCCTTTTTAGTGGAACATTTAATATTTCATTTGAACTTAGAATATGTAATCACATGTTTAATTAAAATTGAAAATGATTAGGTTTAAATAGTTAGAATCATTAAATATTTAGGAATATTGTTGATTTAGGGCCTAATATGGATAGTGCCCAATTGTTTGGGTGTTATCACATAAACCCCTAAATTTGATGATATTCATACTTTCTTAATTAATTTAATCAATGGGAGCCCTGATTAGGTTTGAACTTAAAATTGAAGTATCCTAAAGTAACTGGATGTTTCAAAATTTATATTCACTTAAAAATATATTTTCTTACAAAAAGATACCTACATTCAGAATGAAATTCAGTTAACAATTAAGGGTTTAATTAAATTCAAATTATTGTTCGAAATGCCAAAATTCCACATGAAATTAATAAGGTACCGATAACGGGCGTTTGTGGGGTGCTAACCCTTCCCCACACGTAACAGACTCACGAACCCTAATTTTAAAGAAACGAATCTCTGGTTGTTTTTATGGTGTCCGGCCTACCAAAGTGACCGGTGACGACTCCAAAAGTATTTCTCAGGATTAAATAAAATGAGAATAAATTTTATGGTTAATTAAGCGAAAAACCCGATTTAACATAAAAACCCTAATTTTCAAAGATGAATTAAAATGGACAAAAACCCTAATTTTCAAATAATAACCAATCGTCAGGCTATTTTTACACATCCGGTTTAAAATGGTCGTGACATTATTATTATTATTATTATTATGAAAAAAATCAAATCAAACTCATTTTAATTAATGTTCATGTCCATTTACATATTCATAAAAAGCCCAAAAATATATTATATATTATTACATCTGGCCCGTTTAGCCCATAAATAACCAAACCCTAATTTTGTTTTAACCAAATCTGATAACCTAACCTCTTTTCCTATGCGCAGCCACACTAGGGCCATTGGATCGAATTTGATCCAACGGCCAGGATTGAAGCTGAGAAGACCCCCCATCTCCCCTACGCGCACGTTCCCCGACAATGCAGCTTTTCCACGCGCCATGCGCTCTTCACCGATGGCCGCCACGTGTTCAAATAAACGCCCCCTCGCTGCCAAAAATTGCACTGCAACCGTATGGCAACCACCGGCTCTCCAACCACCAAGTAGACCAAAGATAATAAGAAAAAACGGGGATGTCGGAAACGAATCAACCAAGCATCATCAACAGTCCATTCAATTAATGTTTGCTTACAAATGTAATAAAAAATCTAGATAAAAAGGAATGTAATCAACTCATTGTAGAGGGAGAGATTTCAGAATCAATAGAAAAACAAAAAAAGCCTCAAAGATTTCAGAGGTAAATTTCTTTTTTCTTTGCATTTCGAAGCATAAAAATAATAATAAAAAACAAAAGGTTAGGGTTTCAAACTTGTACCTTCGTGTCCGTCGGCCCCTTTGTTGTCACTGGACTATGTCCACGATGGCGATAAGCCTCTTGGCCTTTCCGAGGCCATGCATGGTGAACCGATGAACAAACAAAAGTGGGAAAGGAATTTTAAAACCCCTTTTGGTCTCGGTTTTTTAGATTCAAAAGGAGGGGGCACCGGTTTTGAAAGAATGAGTTCAGATTCATATTCTAAAAGTAATAAGGGTTTTTAGGGCTTGTTTTTGAGTTCGCTGGCCTCTGGCGAGTGGCGGCTGACGTGGCAATGTACGACGAAGAGGGTGCCAGTTTCTAGAAATCACTGCGGAGGAGCCGCCAGAATCTGAGTTCTCGAAGAACACGAGATGAACATGAAGAACATTTCAGAGCATTTATGGTCTCTTTGTTTGGTAAAAATGGATAAAATGTGTTGTTTTTAAAAAAAATAACTCTTATACTCGGCCCCTTTCAAAAAATGGTTTAATTACATCTTAAATCCCTTTGTGTTCCCTAAATCACTCCCGCAATCCTTCAGTGTTTTTAAACCACCTCTTCGACCCCTGAAGCTTTTCCAAATCTTTCAATTTCATCCTGGTTTTGATTTTTGATGGGTAAATCTCTTTTTAGGTCCTTCAAACTTCTGATTTTATTAATTTCGGTCCCAAATCCAGGCTTAAAACCCTAAATTTCCTCTTTTTCTCATGCATATTTAGCTTACAATCTTTATTCTGTTGATTTTGTTTTTTTATTACCTTGCTATAATGTGGCATTGTGAATGTATATATATATATATATATATATATATATATATATATATATGTTATACTTTGTTCGTAATGTTTGTTTCATATAATGTTTAGTTGTGTTGTATAATATAAAGTATTTGTACATACCATATGTTGGCCTAATATATGTTTTAAGATATAATACGTAGTTTTAATGTTTATATATATATATATATTATAATACATGGTTTTAATATATATATATATATTATATGGTTTTAACGTGTATATATATATTGTAATATATGGTTTTAATGTATATATTATATATTTTACATATTGTATATAATATATAGTTAAGATAAAGATATAGTTATATATAAATACATATATATATGGTATCTTATTATATGTATATAATATCGTTTTCATATAACATAATTTTAATGTTTGATATTTGGCTTCCTTTTTTGTGTTTGTTAGATTAAGCTTTTTAAGATAGTTTGACGTAATCTAATTTAATTGATTTAAATTGTGCGTTTGACTAACATGGGCATAATTTTTAAATTAATTAAATTAGATTTAGGGTTAGATTTTTAGAGTCATAGTTAGATTTAAGGTTTGAGTTAGTTTAATTAATTTAAATTTATCCTTGGATTATTGGGATAAATGTTAAATTCATTAAATTAGTTAAACACTTCTTAATTATCCTTTCGGATAAAATTGACATTGGGCATAGATGAACGTTTATATTAATTTTATGATTGATTAATTTGACTAATTTTAAATAATATCCTTGGCTTATTGGGATATTAGTTTAAAATCAATCAAGTCAATAATCACGATTCAAGATAATCCATAAATGCTAGGGTTTTCTAGTTTTTTAGGGTTTAATTAATTTAAGGTTAATATTAGAATAACCTAATCAATAACTAGATCACTAATTGGACTTTCACAGTTTGGCCTGTCAGGCTAGGACTTTAGTGGGCCTAGGGTTTTAATTTCAAGGTTCTTCTTGGCCATGCATTTATAATTGTCATTCATATGACCTTTAATATTCTAATTTCATATGGCAATTAACAAAGTTAAACCCTAAAATGAAGTTATTTATTAATTTCGATATTTGTGTCGTAACAGCCCAGGCTCAATAGATGTTGAACAAATATTTGAATTAATTATAACCGTTCGAAGGTAAACATTAATTAAAAGTTAACAAGTCATAATATCATACTTAAGCACTTGCATCATGCATAAAGGTGATGTATGAAATTCGAACCATAAATTAACACGACAGTCAGGCTTATTCGATGTCGGTTTAATCTATGGTCCGTTGTATTGTCACCCTTGTTAATTAAACGTTTAATTAATTCACACCCACCAATTTGAAAAAACCCATTTAATTAAGTTTTATATTCAATTAAGAACATTTAATTAAATTTAATTTAAATTTTAACAATTTCCATCGATTTACAAGCAAAATATATGTTTGTACCGATTTTCGGGCGTGATGGGGGGTGTTAACCCTTCCTGACACGTAACGAACTCCCGGACCTATTTTCGGATGAATCTCTAGTTTTATGGTGTTCGGCCTACCTTATCCAAGTGGTCGGTGGCGACTCCAAGCTTTTATTGTTTTCAAAAAACTTGATGTTTAAAAATAAAAATCCCTAATTTTCAAAACATTGCATAACTCGTAAGTGAGATCCTTCAAGAAAAGTTCGCTACACAATGTCTAAATCCTATGAAAATTTTCAAGCAAGTTTATAAAACCATAATCTACTATCATACCAAATTTCATAGTCATATGAATCCGTTTACTAGGCTTTTACCTTTTTAGGCCAAATATGCATGCTTTACCACTTTTAGCCAATTCCAAAACAACATTTTAGGCCTTAAAGACTTATACATATCATAAGCAACATATATACAACAAAAGAGCTAAAAAAGATTAGTCTAACTACTTTGCCACCATACTAGGAGTTCGTAGGGATAATGTATATTACTTTAAGCTTGTAGTGACTTGGCAAAACTTCCAACGATCCTTGATCTCTCAACGGTAACTTTCTTAACCTGAAATGCATGAAATGAAATGCATTAGCCATACTTTGCCTAGTGAGGTAGTCATAACAATAGAAACAATAATGAGGTGCATTTCAAATCATGCCTATCAATGACAATATTATGAATGGATTTCAATGATAATAATATCATATTATAATAATGTCCCTTGGATCGAACCAAGATAGTGGATACGCGAATTCTTACGCCTCGCCAAATCAATGAATGATCTAGTCCCTACACCTTGCCAATTGACCAATATCATAAATATCCCTCCGTCTCGCCACAATAAAGGTCATAGCCATGGACCGTAGTGCACCCGTACCAATGAGCTCATGAATTCTATGGCATGCCAATTGTATCCAATGTCTTTTCGAATCCAAGGTTCCATAAGAATAACAATAATGATGGTAATAACAATATTAATATAAATGCTCAATGACAAGAGCAATAACAATATCAATGTTTGATATTCAATGGCAATAGCAATATCAATTCTAGATGCTTAATGTTTCCATATTTCAATACTTCAATGAGACCGATGACCATATCAATTTTTTATGAACAATAATTCGATTCAAAAACTTACCAATGCTTACCAATATAGTCTCCTATGAGATTCGATGCAAAAATCAATATTGAAGAAATCGGGAAAAGCACCTAGCCTATTCCCGAGACTCTGACTATACTCACCTTGTTTTTTGAGGCTCCTACGGCTCTCAGATTTCCACTCCCTTGTTCCTAGATTTAGATAGAGATGGCGACCTTTCTTTCTCCAACTCTTGAGCTAGGTTAAAACAAGAGAACATGTTAAAATCAACACAATAACATTGAAATCAATACTCAAATTTAAAATAGCCATTAGCTATTAGATATCCATGGATTAAAGCCTTTAAATCATAAACTTAATTTCAGAGCTCAATAACTTTAGCTTGAAATTAAGCATAACTTACCCATGGAATCGAGTAATCTTTTGGGGGCTTTAGTTTACCAAATCGACGGCTATACGATGGAATTAAGAAATCAAAGAAATTTTGAGTTTTAGGATGACCAACAATGGATATGCTAGCTTAAATGTGGGGAGGTGCTTGCTTGGAGGTTGAAGACGATAGGGATAAGGGATGATAGGATTAGTTTCAAGTGTTGCAAAACACTTCTAATTTCCTTCTAAAACAACCGGTGAAGTTTCATCCCTAGGAAGGTAAGCTTTCTTTGTTAATTTCTATCTTTTCTTGCCTTTTTCTCAATCCAAGACAATCCATCAAATTATCATCTTTTATTAGGCAAAGGAAGAACAATATCACGTGGGGTGGAGGTAAGCAATGAGGTGACTCATCCCAAAAATGAGATAATTATGAGATGGTCCCTCAATTTTTCAAATTTTCCACTTTTGCTCCTGAACTTTCAGTTTTTACAATTTAGTCACTAAGTTACTATCAATGTATTCAATAAGGTTCTTAATCAATAAATTGACTCAAATAGAGTCTAATATTAATTTAATTGACCATACGGTCAAAGTCAATGCAATATTTGGACATTTTTGGTGTAGGGTTTTCGATCGCCAAAATCCAATTCTGACTAGACCGGTTTTTGGGGTGTTACAATATCGATACCCTTTGAGTGGCTATTGATACCCATGTTTCATTAAAATTCAAGTAGCAAAATTTGGTATCGATACCCAATGAGGGTTTATCGATACTAGGGGTGTATCGATACCTAGTGGGGGTGTATCGATACCCACTGTGCAATTTGCTGAAAAATGTCAACTTTCGCCCAGAAGGATGAAAAATTATACCGTTCGATCCAATAGACCCCTAATGGCCTAAAATGAATTATAAAACTGAGAAACCAAGTTTTAATCCTCACATATATGAGTAACATGAAATAGCTTGGTAAATGATGACTCGACGTAGATGTGATGGGTAGTGTTATGCCTTGAGGCTTTTGTTGATGGTTTGGCTTGGTGCCACTTACCTCGTGGTGAGGTGTATCAATGCTCGGGGAGCATGTATTATCTTATGATTGTTGTAAAGGAATCTAGATGTCCTAGTGTTAGTACTACGATACTTATATAAGGGGATGTGTATTTTGGGCTGAGTGATCAAGTACATCCGACGTACCCACAGACTGAGTGATCTGGGTACGGTTAGAAACCTATCCACGGCTATGGTGATCTGGATAAGGTAATTAACCTAATTGGCTGAGTGACCTCAGGTAAAGACTACTTGTGGCTAATGTGATCCAAGTATGTCTAGGACGTATCCATGGCTATGGTGATCCGAATATGGTCCATTGACCCGACGGTTGTGTGAACACGGGTTACCCGACGGCTGTGTGAGCACGAGTAAGTATGGCTTCGTGGGGCTTATTGTGGATGGTGTATGTATGTATGTATGTATGTATGTATGTATGTATGTATGTATGTATGTTGTATGGTTGCTATAGATTGATAGCTTGTGCACCCTATGGCTGAGTGATCAGGGCATGGCATGTATTAACTCGATGGCCTATGTGAGCTCAAGTATCTCGATTGGTTGTATGACCTCGAGTATGGTAATATATGGAGTAACTTGTATGCCTTCTTGTAGACTTCTTGATGCATTGATATAAGTGATCTAAGAACTCTAGCTAGTGTAGGGTAGACGATATCTTATAGATAGTGGAATCCTTATTTATGCTCTCTTGACTATATTTATCTTGCATGCTTATTTTATGATAATCACGAATTGTGGTAGAGTAGAAATGTACCACTGAGCTTTGTTAGCTCAGCGTGCGTATGTGTGGTTTTTCCATGCGTAGTTTGACAGGTCACCTTTTGGAGGAACTCATTGAGGAAGATTTCCTAGCACTGCATTTGCTTCAGAGTACAATACTTATTCTTTAAGTTTGGGCTAATGTATTCGTTGGACCTTACCATTGTTGAGTCTGTAACTCTATTTGAAATATTATTTTGGTTCACGGTGTTTTAAACTCGAAGCTTCTGTTTTGTAAACTTATTTAAATGCTTATTTAATTTAATGGATTTATGGATGCTTAATGCTTTTAAATGATGGCTAAGCCTATGGTTTTAAATTAAGAATTTGACGGGTCGATTTTTAGGTGACCCGAATATAGTACTTCGGATCGGGATCGGGATCGGATGTTACAATTTCACTCATCCAACGATCCATGAAACGTGTAAAACTCATAGTTTTACATTATGTGTAAGGGGACCTTATCCCTATATATATATATTTAAGAAAATGTGAATATTATCACTTGGAAAAAAGATAAGGAAATAATCTTAGTCATCTATTACCATCATCCAACGGTCTAAAAAGGTGTAAAAGTAATTGAGTTTTACATAATGTAAGTGGATCCTAACCCCCTCTATATGTGTGTGGAGGGGATAGGATCCAATTACACAGTGTAAAATATTCTAAGTTTTACACGTTTTTAGATCGTTTTATGGGTAAAACGGATGACTGAGATTAATAGTAGAATATGTGAAAATTATCACTTGGAAAAAGTAAGGAGTTAATCTCAACCATCTATTTTCCCATCCAACGATCCAAAAACATGTAAAACTTAAAAAGTTTTACACTGTGTAACTGGATCCTATCCCTATATAAGATAGGATCCAGTTACACAGTGTAAAACTCATTTAGTTTTACACTAATCTATGACAATGAGTTTTACACTAATCCATGGCCATTGGATGAATATAATGGATGGATGAGATTAAACACTCCTATTTTTCTCTCCTTAAAAATCTCTTTGTTTTCAACTTTTAATTTCATACATCCATTATATTCATCCAATGGCCATGAATTAGTGTAAAACTAAATGAGTTTTACATCATGTAACTTGATCCTAACCCATATATATGATTAGGATCTACTTACAGACATAACTATGAGTTTTACAGTTTTTTGGATTGTTTGACGGGTGAAATGGATGACTGAGATTGAACTCCTTACTTTTTTTCAAATGAAAATCTTTACATTTTCTACTGTTAATCTCAAACATCCACTTACCTTCATCCATCGGTCCAAAGGTGTAAAACTTTCAAGTTTTACATTGTGTAAGAGGATCTTATCTCATATATCATATGTGGTTAGAAATAGTCGTTCAAATCGAAACCAATCAATACCATAACCTTTAAACAACTACATTTAAATTTGAACAAAAACTAAAATAAATATATTTAATTCAACTAGACTAAAAAAATTCAAATAAACTTTGAATAATCAATTTTCAAATAAATTTTCAACTAAAATAAATCATTTTTCACTCGACTCGGTCAAATACTCACTCATAAGAGTATTTGAACATCACATCATAATTACATGAAAATGTAATTACTACCTTAATAATTACACCAAAGTGTAATTACTAGGAATCCTAATTACCTAGGTATTTTTAACAAGCACAATTCAATTAAATCTCTTTTTCTTTGCATTCTAATTACAATTCAAATATATCTTAATTCCTCACATTATATTTGTATAAATTGCAATTATATAAGTTCATATTATAAATAATTTTTAAATATTTTAAAAATAAACCTTAAAAATATTTTGTAAATAATTAAGTATTGAACAATATAATTATTAGGGTAAACTACACAAATGACCACTTAATTATGGAGTTGATGTCAATTTGACCACTATACTTTCAATTTTGGCAAATTTACCACGTACCTATTTAAGTGGTTCAAATCAAGCCACCAACCATTAAAAATAACAGAAAGGTTGTTAAATAAACCGGTATAATTACACATTTGGTCTCCATTATTTATACAATCTATCAATTTGGCCCTAATTTTAATTTAATAAAATAAATTAATTATTCAATTAGGTGGTGACACGAAAACTTTACCTATTTTTATTTAATTTATTTCCCTCCTCCAATCAGGTGATGACATGTGTCACTTGATTGGAGTAAGAAAAATGGAAAAGCAGAAAGCGACCCCAAGGGATTCAAACCTGGGTACTGATAGTGTAAGTGCAATGCTTTTGCAAGCATGTTTTTAGAATATGAAATACAAGAAAATATAGTATATGTGTTATCTGGTTGTTAATGTCAGGAAAAAAGAAGTGAATGTAGTTTTAGGGGACTCGAACATAACACGCTTATGATGCATAAAAACATCTAACTCAATTAAATAAATCTCATAATTAAATTAAAATTAAAAATAAAATATTTTTTTATATATTTTAAATTATAGTTGGTGCACGATTTAAAATTAAAAATTTAAAATTATATTATGTTCGTGAGTTTGAATTCACTAAATAAATTTAATATAATTTTAAAATTTTGTTTTTTATATTTAAAAATGATAAAAAAAACTATTTTTTGTTATTTTTAATATAAAAAATTAAAATTTTAAAATTATATTAAATTCATTTAACGAATCCAAACTCACGAATATAATATAATTTTAAAATTTTAATTTTAAATCGTGCACTAACTATAATTTAAAATATATAGAAAATGTTTTAATTTTAGTTTAATTATTAGATTTATTTAATTGGGTTAGATATTTTTATGCATCATAAGTGTGTTACGTTTGAGTCTCTAAAACTACATTTACTTCCTTTTTTCACCTGGCATTAACAACTAGATAACACATATACTGTATTTTGTATTTCATATTATATAAGCATGCTTGGCTTAGTGGCAAAAGCATTGCACTTACACCATGGGTACCTAGGTTTGAATCCCTTTGAGGTTGATTTTTGTTATTTCATTTTTTTCTTCCTTCAATCAGGTGACATGTGCCATCACTTGAATGGAGGAAGAAAATAAATTTAATAAATTAAATAAAGTAGGTATAGTCCTCCAATAAGGTATTATTAAATTAAAATTAATATCAAAATGATAGATTGTATAAATAATGAGGACCAATTGTTTAATTATACCGGTTTATTTAACAATCACGACAACCTCTTCGGTATTTTTTAACAGTTGGTGGCTTGATTGGAACCACTTAAATAGTTACTTGGTAAATTTGCCAAAATTGAAAGTATAGTGGTTAAATTGACACCAACTCCATAGTTAAGTGGTCATCTATATAGTTTAACCTAATTATTAATGAAAATAAAATTACTAGGGTTAGAAATAGAGTGTTATATATAGTATAATATGGGTTCAGATTCACTTACACTGTATAAACTCAATTACTTTTACATATATTTTTAGACCGTTGGATAATGATAAATAGATTGTTAAGATTATTTCCTTATCTTTTTTTTTCTTGCGATAGGCTTCACTCTTTTCCTTTCTTATTATTAATTTCAATCATCCATTTACCATCATTTAATTATACAAAAAAGTATAAAATTTTCAAATTTTACATTATATAAGGGATCTTCTTTCATATAATCTATATTATAAAAGCCAACATGCAGTAATGATAATAATATAAATAAATAAATAACATATAAAGAAATTCGTATATATAAACGAAAAGAAAGTTAATTATTATATAGGCTTTATCACAAATAAGTACCGAAAGTATATTAACCTTTTCATTTCGACACTTAAAGTATATTTTGATAAAAAAAAATAAGTACCTAAAAATATTATTTGGTCAAGTTAAGTACCTAAAATATATTTTTTGGTCAAAATAAGTATTTAAAGTATTTTCTTGTCAAAGTACCTAAAATATATTTTTTGTCAAAATAAGTACCAAATTTATTTTTAGTTAATGTCACATGACAACTTTTAGGACCTTTAGGTACATATTTTGACCAAAAATTATAATTTAATTTTTTATTTTGACCAAAAAAATAGTTTAGATACATATTTTGACCAAAAACACTTTAGGTGCTTTAATAAAAAGACTAGTATACTTTAAGTTCTTATTTGTAATATAAGCTTATTATATATAAAATTGACGTTATAAAAAAGTTCTAATAATAATAATAATAACTCGTGAACTAATAAAAAATTAAAGAATAATTATGTGTAATTACACCTAAATCCATTTACACGATTACTTTTTAAACACGATCTTAAGACTTTTTTTGAATAATTCTTACCTAAAACGAGAGGGAGGAAAGTTTGTTCTTAATACGTATTGAACGCATATCCTAAAAGAGAATAAAAAATATTAACTAGCAACTTTTAACCAATGTTCTAGATACTGTTTACATTTAAAATCAATATATAAACTGATTTTTTTAATCAGATCGATTTGAAAAATTCAAAAATAATAACCGACCAAAATAACTAACATAACCGACCTTAACCAAAAAGCTAACCCCACCTAAACTAGAACTGACCAAACCAAATTGATTAGTTTGATCGATTTTTCCATTTGAACCAATGAAATGCTCATCCCTATTCCCTAATTGTTTCTTTGCATAAATTTATTTATCATTATTGAATAAGGTTGCTTATTCATTGTTCCTTCGTTTAAATTTATTTAGATTACTTTTATTATTCTTGAACATTCTTCTTATCCATACAAATATAAGAAAGGAAGATGCAGTTTACCTGAACCTTGATGCCAGCATACAATAACCTAGGATACACAATTTCGAATTAGAACAAATTTGTTCAATTCTGTATTTCCAGTTTAAATTAACAAACACAAGTATACATTTTATTGTTGGTACCAACAAACCATGACCACGCGAACACCCAATTACAACCCTTTGCGAACTTACTAGTGGATCACGACCGTACGAACAACCAATTACGACCTTTTGCGAACTCAACATACGAATGTTACCCAGACCACGTGATGATACACGTAATCTATATCGACACCCGAGCCATGACAACTCATCAACACACTTATCTTCCTCGTTGACACGTAGCTTCACCTTATTCAGCCCTTATAATGAGCCATGTGTTGTGGCCATCCCCTCTATAGGACCACAACCGAGTAGATATACCGTGGCTAGCTATGTATAAGGCCCCATGGTGGAGTAGGTAATAAGTTGTCCTCGTTTCAATCATTGTTATGTTTAGGGAAAAGAGTCTGTATTTTCATAGTTAGGGAAGAATGTCCTCGTTTCAAGCATTTCAGTGTCTACTCGGGTCATTTCCATAAAATTATTTTCGCATATATGTAGGGGGTGGACAGTCGGCAGAGTTTGGACTGATCCACTGGTACAGGTACGTATCCTACACACCATCGAGGCGGCCCCTACCGCCCAAGTCGATGGTGTGGGTGAGTCTTCTTTTGTAACCCGAATATTTTCTTTTATTTAATAAAACTACTTTTTCCTTCGGGGAAGGTGGGGGTCGACTATGGGCATCTGCTATGCCCTACGGTATCGACTCGTGGCTTGAGGGATTATGTTGTGGCTTGAGACCTGACGCGTTGTTTGTTTTATCTGGGACAGATCTATAGAGAGCAAGGTTGACTCGATCGGGAAGCGTCCCTTTCAAGTGTTGCACGGTTGACTTACCCAGTAAACCAAGATACACCGAGATCAAGGGCTGACTTGGTCGGGAAACGTCCCTTCCTAGTGCCGCACGACCTACTTGTCGAGTGAACGAAGGTATGGCCGTGACACCATGCACCCCAAATAGAGTCAAACTCTCGATAACCCCGGCCTAAACTAAAAAACCCAACCAAAAACCAAGCCAAAGTCTTCTCATCTTCACCATAAACACCCTTTCACCACCATCCAAACGACCATGAACCACTATCTAAAGGTATTGCACACTTATGCTGTCAACAATGGTGCAATGAGCGTGGATCGAAGACGCGACCTCCAGATTCCGGTTCTCCCAATTTCCAGCTAAATATTGTTGGGTTCTGGTTGTTATTCTCTGGTTCTTGTTGTAAGCTCAGTGGCAGGTGAAATTAGGGGATCGGTAGCGTGAAAATTGGTTCATTGCAAAACTATAAATTTGGTTTCGTGGTGGATATCGTTGTTTTATGACTGAAGTCAGATTGGAAGGCAGAAATTAAGAGAGAGGCTCTTAAAATCACTTGTGACTCTCTAAAACAAGATAATGCGCGACTTACAAAACTGTGCACAAAATCCATGAACAATTTTGCTGAACAGTGTGGAGAGTTTGTGGTTATGAAGAAACTGTTCGACGAAATGTGTAAGAGAAACGTGGGTCTTCGACATACAATTCGATGAACTAGACTGCTCTTCAGTATTTGTTAAGAGAAACGTGGGCCTTCGACATGCAATCCGATGAATTGGACCGCTCTTCAGTATTTCTTGCTAACCCATCTGTAGGCAAAGATCAACCTCCAGCTTCACAAGATTCTACTGGAAATCATGTTAGTGTAGCTAGTAATGCCGGTGCAATGTCTTAGTAGTGAAGATAACAAGTTTATCTTTGTTGTTGTTGCAAAATACTACGTTGATATTGCAACTCAATGTTAAGAGCTGTTTTGCACAGGGAAGTTGGTAGCCGTTGGAGTTTAAATTCTTGTTTAATTAGCTGTTATGTTTTCTTTAATGAAACGCTGCGTTTTGGCCGTTGGCTGAGGATAGGGTTTTTATGCCTGTAACTTATCCTTTTGGTTGTTATCGAATCTGTGTACTGAGATTGTTATTTCTAAAAATTCCAAGTCTCCCTTTGCTTCTTCTGCTTCTCCCTCACAAAATTCTACTTCAATTTCTCGCTTGTTACAAGGGTATCATAGCCTAGGCTGATCCTCAGACAACATGGTGGAAACAAGGAGTCAAATGGCGTTAGCTGCAGTAGAAAATCAAGCAGCTGCGACGGCGATTGGGAACCAGAATCAATCTTCAGATTGGAGGCAAGAGTCGAGTAGACTGCAATCTGAAATCAACCATCTCGAAGGCTCCATGGAATCGATGGAAACAAGAATGGTGGTGAACTTCCAGAAATTGTTGGAGATTGGGCTCGGGAAAAAAATCAACACGAAAGGACTGTTTACTGAATCAGAGAGTATTTTGGGTAACCCACAAGGGGGAACGGCCTCAGCTAGTCATCAACCAGCTCATGTGGTTAACGACCCAGCTAAGAGTCCATCGGTCATTGAAGTTTTACAGGAAGAACCTAAGGAGGTACCAGGTACTGGATCTGGACAGAATCAATCTTGTAATTTTTCCTATAAATTGATGTGCCCTAGATTTAATGGGGATGATTCCCAAGGTTGGTTTTTAAAATTAGAACAGTACTTTGATGCTGAGTCAGTACCAGATAGAGCAAAAATTAGAGTTGTCATGTTGGATTTGGAAGGTCGAGCGTTACAGTGGCATCAATTTTTGGTTAGATCTTGTGGAACCTTGAATGGAATGAGTTGAATGGAATACATCAAACAGATGAGGGAACGATTTTCTCTAGGGGGATTTGAGGATCCGTTGCTGAGTTAGTGGAATTAAGACAACAAGATACAGTGGAAAGGTATTATGAAGAATTTATTCAGCTGATTAATCAGGTACAACTACCAGATGAATATGTTCTATCCTTATTCAAGAATCATTTGAGGATTGAAATAGGGGCATATGTCAAGCTATTACAACCCAAGAAACTACTGGATGCTTTTAATTTAGCTAGGCATGTAGAATCCATGATATTCCCTACTGTTAAGAAGATTACTGAACCCCAGTATAGATCACTTGCACCATCTTCTTTGTCTATTCCCTATAAAGCAAACCCGATGAGCTTTGGTAGGGGCAATTACAGTGTGGGCGGTACTTCTGGAGCACCTTCAGTGAGAAACAACAATTCTGGGACAGTGAGTCCAACATCTGCCAAAACTGTTCTGGAAGAAGACCAAAGGGAAATGGGAATGCCGCATGAAAAATGATCTCAGCTAATGAAATTGAGGAAATGAGGAAGAAGGGCTTATGTTTCTGGTGTGCTGCCAAATATACACCAGAGCATAAATGCTCAAGAACGCAGCTATACCACATTGTGGTGGAGGGGTAGGAAGAAGAATGAGATGTTGAGGAATTTTTGGATTGTGAAGAGATGGTGGAAACTCCGGAAATGGGGAAAGGGGACACTCCTGTCATACCCTTGCAAGCTATGTGGGGAGCTAAATCTTGGGAAACTATGAAGCTTAAGATTAAAGTGGGGGGAATACAATGTATTGCTTTGTTGGATTCTGGGAGTACTCACAATTTTGTGAGCTTGGCAATTGTTAAGAGGGTAGGATTGTGGATGAACAGAAGAAACCAATTAAGGGTCACAGTTGCTGATAGGAATTCTATGGGAACACTGTGAGAATGTAATGAAGTGAGTTGGAGTGTTCAGGGGAAGGAATTCGTAACTAATTTCCTAGTTTTGAATCTGAAAAATTGTGATGTTGTTTTAGGCATACAGTGGCTGTCAAAACTAGGGGCTATAAAATGGGACTTTGCAGCATTACAAATAGAGTTTTCTGTGGGGAATGAGTAGGTTAAGTTGGAATGGTGTAAGCCAGAATCTGTTAAGTATGTTGAACCAAGACTGTATAAGAGAACCTTGAAGGGAAGAAATAATTGCAACAACATTTGTCTAATGTTTATAAACGCTTAGTTAGAGTTGAATGGGAATGATACCGTTAACCAGGAGCTTGGGAAGTTGTTGCAAAGATATGCTGTAGTATTTGAGGAACCCAAGGGGCTACCTCCTAAGAAGGGAAGAGATCACAAAATAATTTGGCGAGAAGAGAATTTTGTGGTACAAGTCAAACCATATAGATATCCCTCCTCCTAGAAGGATGAAATTGAGAAGATGATCCAAGAAATATTGGCGATTGGCATAATAAGAGAGAGTAACAGTTCTTTTTCTTCTGCCGTTGTCATGGTGAAGAAAAAAGATGGGTCCTGGAGAATGTGTGTTGATTATAGGAAGCTTAATCAGATCACTGTAAATGATAAGTTTTCAATGCCAGTTATAGAGGAGCTTTTGGATGAGTTAGGAGCTGCCAAGTTATTTTCTAAATTGGATCTAAGATCAGGGTATCACCAGATCAAGATGTGGGAGCCGGGCATACATAAGACTGGCTTTAGGACTCATGAGGGGCACTATGAATTTTTGGTAATGCCCTTTGGGCTGACAAATGCCCCATCAACATTTCAGGGCTTGATGAACCAGGTTTTTAAAAGATTGTTAAGGAAATCAGTCCTTGTTTTCTTTGATTATATTCTAGTATATTCAACTAACTGGAATGGCCATCTTCAGCATTTGGAGGAGGTGTTGAAAATTCTCAAGGGTAACCAATTATTTGCCAAGTACAACAAGTGTTGTTTTGGAGCCAACAAAGTGGACTATTTGGGTTATGTAATTGTTGAGGGAAATATTTCCATGGACATGAGTAAGGTGGACTGTATCATGAATTAGCCTACTCCTAAATCAATTAAGGAGTTTAGGGGATTCCTTGGATTATCAGGATACTATAGGAGATTTATTTAGGGCTATGGAACATTAGCCAAACCTTTGACTGACTTATTGAAGAAAGATGGGTGGAGGTGGTTTGAGGAGGAAGAAAATATTTTTAGAAAACTGAAGGAAGCTATATGTTTTGCTCCCATATTGGCTTCACCAGATTTCAAGGAAGAGTTCACTATTGAGACTGATGCATCATATTTAGGGGTTGGGGCAGTGCTCATTCAGAAAGGAAACCCTCTAGCCTTCTTCAGCAAGGGATTATGGGTAAGATATCAGGCTTTGTCAGTCTATGAGAAGGAGATGTTAGTTGTTCTATTGGCAGTCAAGAGGTGGTCAGCTTATCTGGTGGGAAGACATTTCAAAATAAGAACTGACCATTAGAGTTTGAGATTTCTGACTGAGAATCAGGCTGTAACTCCTGCATAGAAGAAATGGGTTATGAAGATGTTAGGATATGATTTTGAGATTTGTTACAAAAAGGGGATTAACAATATTGTGGCTAACAGTTTGTCCAGAAAACCTTGGGAAGAAAACAGTCAATGCATGGCCATTAGCAATGTTTCAACTGAGCTTTTAAAGAGGGTGACAGATTCATGGCAGCAAGATGATAAGTTGAAGATATTTGTCAAAGAGTTGGAGCAAGTTTCTACAAAACACTCCAAATATAGATGGGATGGGACACATCTAAAGAGAAAATGGAAGCTAGTTGTGGGATCAGACACTGTGTTAATGGGGAGTTGTTGGATTTTTCCATGGAAGCGCAATTGGAGGACACTCAAGGGCTCATGTGACCAGAAAAAGAGTTGACGATACCTTTTATTGGAAGGGGATGAGAAAAGAGGTGAAGAAAAAAATTAGAGAATGTGTCATCTGTCAAAAGAACAAAGATGATGTGTCCTAGGGGGTTACTACAACCATTGCCTATTCCAGAAAGTGTATGGTCCTTAATTAGTATGGATTTTGTGTAGGGTTTACCTACCTCTAGAAGAAAAGATACTATATTGGTAGTGGTGGACAGGTTGTCTAAGTATGGCCATTTCATTTCTTTGAGTCACCGTTTTACTAGCTCAACTATTTCTAGAAAATATTTTTCAAACTACATGGATTACCTAGTAAGGTGGTTTGTGATCGAGACAAGATTTTCATGAGTACTTTTTGGCAAGAACTTTTTAGAAGGTTTGGAGTAGCAATTTATCCATCTACTGCTTATCATCCCCAAACTGATGGGCAAACAGAGAGATTAAATAGGTGCTTGGAAACCTATTTGAGATGCATGACAGGGGAGAGACCGAAGGAGTGGGATAACTGGCTGCACTTGGCTAAATGGTGGTATAACACCTCTTTTCACTCTGCCATACAGACAACCCCATACCAAGCTTTGTATGGACGGATTCCTCCAACTCATCTTCCTTATGTAGCTGGTGATTCCAAATTGGCCATTGTTGATAGGAGTCTACAGAATAGAGAACCTGATGTGAAGATGTTGCAATTCCACTTGAAAAGGGCACAGGATATGATGAAGAGTCAAGATAACAAGAGGAGGACAAAATGTGAGTTATCTGTTGGGGATTGGGTATATACAAAATTGCAGCCTTATAGACAACAATCCGTGAATCATAAGAGTTGCTAGAAATTAGCTCCTAAATGGTTTGGACCATTCTGCACCAAAGCTAGAGTGTGCAAGGTGGCTTACGAACTACAACTACCAAGAGATTCCAAGGTACATTCAGTTTTCCATGTTTCTCAACTAAAAAGGCACATTGGGGCAGAACCACATCAATTTGAATTACTAGTAATTGGGCCTGATGGTGGAATTACAAAAGAACCAGTTAAAATACTTGATAGAAGAATTGGGAAACGAGGGAACCGAGCTGTGACAGAAGTTCTAGTGGAATAGATCAAATTTTTTTCCAAAGGGTGTGACATGGGAGCTGCTGCATCATTTACAGCTTCAATTTCCAAATTTTCATCCTTGAAGACAAGGATGTTTCTGAGAAAGGAGCATTGTTAAAAGCTGTTTGCACAGGGAAGTTGATAGCCATTGGAGTTTAAATTCTTGTTTAATTAGCTGTTATGTTTTCTTTAATGAAATGTTGTGTTTTGGTTGTTGGCTGAGGATAGGGTTTTTATGCCTGTAACTTATCCTTTTGGCCGTTTATCGAATCTGTGTACTGAGATTGTTATTTCTAAAAATTCTAAGTCTCTCTTTGCTTCTTTTGCTTCTCCCTCACAAACTTCTACTTTAATTTCTCGCTTGTTACACTCAACAACATGGCTGTTGCGTTTTGCAACGATGCATTAGCCATTCAACCGAGGAATATCAAGAAAAGTTGGTTGAAGAAATATCTACCAATGGTTTTCTACTTGCACATGATGCATATGGGTAAGTATTAATTTGATATTACTAGTCTATATTGATTAATTATCAACATCATTCAGGAAAAATAATGCTTTTGTGACAAGGGAAATGTAGTGTCACCAATGGCTTAGCTCTCAGCATGAATTTTTCTAGGAAAAAGAAAAGAATGATAGGTTAAGTAATTTACAAACTATGTATCTTGCCATCAAGTGACTTGGGCAAAAAGCCTATATTCGCTCTCTATTTAATGACCAAAAACTTTGTTGTACAAAGCTGGCTAGAGAAATAAAAAGGATTGTATATAAAGAATGTTGCCCATGCACTGTTGACATTAGAGGTGAGATTGTTAGTGCTATTGCATCAAATGATGTGAAGTCTTTAAGTTTCGTTGTAGTTAGTTACAATAAGTTTGGTATATAATCCTTGTTTTCTAATGTCACTTTGATAGTTACTTGTAAGTATTTGAAGTTGCCCTCTTGTTTCTTTCCTTACTATTCTCTGCTTATTCAATTTGCTGCTCAAATTTGTGTATATGTGCCAAAAGTAATAGGAGCATATTCTTGTTTTCAATTACATATTTGAATGTCTATTATTCTTTGTGTACCGACAGTGCTGGAATTTAGTAGCGAACTTCTGTTTTTAGTTTATGACTGGGTTTCAATTTTGCAAAATTTGCTTGCTTTACGATTTATATCATGTTCGAGTTAGATATGAATATATAGAGAAAATACATTTGGGTTTAGGACTATATATGCAGAATCCCTAATTTGACTTTTAAGTCGTTATGTTAACCTAGAAGTGTTTTTCTTTATGTTATTTTTTGGTTGAAAGGTGGATTGTATTGTATTAGCCATAAATGGCATCATCGATTACAAAGTTTGATATACAATTTGAAACATCATATGAGAAAACAAAGGGCTCATTACAACTCATAATCCAATGTGCTAGTGCGTGTGCAACCCTATTCGCTTCACGGCCTATGTGCGTGACCTTAAGCCCGGCGTGATCGGCAAGGATGGTGTGCACCTCAGGTAGGTAGGTGGCAGTGACTGATCTATCAAGCTTCTCGGCACTCAGTTTTTTGACAATGGCCATGGAGTCCCCTTCGATGATTGCTTGCTACCATTCATTCTCCACGGCGATTTGCAGGCCCAATATGAAGACACAAGCCTTCGCTGTGTGCACCCTATGGAGCTTGTGGACTCTCGCGTCAATAACCAGGCCATGGAAGTTATGAGCCACCACCCTTATTGTAACAGCTCCCGTGCTACTCATAAAGGCAGCATCGACATTCACCTTGATAAAGTTATCTGGTGGGTAGGACCACCGGGTGGCTCGACTACAAGGGATTGGGGTGCTCGTGCGCGAAAGTGTAGTCCGAGTCAAGCAATTGGGCATAATCCACCACGGTTCGAGTTGAGAGTATCTTGTTTTCATGAACGAGCTTGTTCCTCCGGTTCCAAAGATTCCAAAGCAGGATGACTAGGAGGGTGAATTGATATTTGCTCATTTTTTGTGCGATTCTTCCAACCAAGCTTTGCAACTAGGGAAAGGTCCATGAGGGAGGGAGGCCTAGAGATCACATATGTCAAAGACTTCCTTAAGCGAGGGGCAGTCACGAAAGGCATCAAGACACATTTCTATCTCATTGTTGCACACTTTACAAGTGTCGGGGTTAAGACCCGCGGCTGCTGGCTTATGGCTCGTGTGAAACGCATCGTGGCAAAGTCTCTACCTAAACAATCAGATCTGAGGGAAGATGGGCAGCTTATCCATTGCTCTCCAAATGGAAGGGGAGTTGTTAACCTTGTAAAAATGATACATTTCATGTCTTTTTACTTAGATTATTGTTTATTTTCAAGCTCATTTCATTGTATATAGTTGCATTTAGTTCATATAGTTGTATATGGTGGTGTTTGCTTGGTTGTTTTTATATATTTTTGAAATTGATGCTATTTTGGGAAAGGTTTGTTTTGGTGTAGTGATGTGCAGGTGAGCTAAGAAGCATTGCTGGGCAAGGGAAATATGCTGCAGTATTTTGGACGGCATTTATGGGCGCACAAAAAAACAGAAAGAAGATATTTTGCAGCCCAGATGTGAATCCCTCACCAACCAGCTGTGCCACATGTGAATGGAATATTCCTTATGGCACAAAACCATAGGAGCCCCACTATATAAAGGATAAGACACCCATATTAAAATGGAGAGCTAAAAAATGTGTTTTATGTGATAAGAAAGTGAGAAGAAAAAGGCGGCTACCCTTCTTCTCCTTCATTTTGGTGTCCTCCATTGTCAAAGATCCAAGGGAAGATCTTGTTGGCCTTTGAGAGAAGCAGCAAGCTTGAGACAGTTCACGGCAGTCCACGGCGGCTTGAGAGTTCTCCTTTACTCTTAGTTGCTCCTTAATTTTCCGTACTTTTTTTGAAATGGGTTGTTTTAAAAGGATGAATTTGGATGATATTTGCCTAACCATGAACTAACTTTGAGTGGCTTGGGTTTATTGTGGATGATTATGTTTCTTGTTTGAATAAATATTTTAGCATTTCCAGTTTCATATATGCTTTGTTCATTGTTTTATTGACTTGGGCTTGTAAGAGCTTTCGAGAGTTAGCCGTTACCTTTGTTTGATGCTTAATGGTCAAGAAAGTTATGCTTAGATCTACGTGGACAATGGGGTTTGATGCTGAGAGGCAAAGCCCTAACTTACCTTAGAGATAAGAATAGAGTTTCAACGACTAAAAGGCGTATAAATTCAATGATAGTAGCTTGCTAAGGTTCAAGCTGAGATGTATTGCTGTAACATTCTTACTGTCAGTTTCTTGCTAGAGATAGTTTAGAAACACATGCCTAAGCTCTGTCGAGCATCTTATAAGCTGGAAAGTGTTAACCATTCTCAGTAACTAGGCATAGGATTTCTTAATAAACTTGACCTGTCTTCCCATTGAGAGTTGCCACATGTGTAAGGACGTTTGAAGTCTTATCGTATCGCTCTAATTTTTAATATAGTTTTTGCTACAACATTTCTTTTACATGTGCCTACCAAATCTTTTATGCAATATCTCATCTTTATTCTGAGTGCTTGAACTTTACTTGAATTCCCTCCAATTTCTGTGGAGACGGTCTTACTCATCACTGTATTACTTGTTCGATGTGTATACTTGCACAATTTGCGTATCATTTATAGTAAATCACAATACAAAACAAGTTTTTGGCGCCATTGCCGGGGATTGGCAATTGGTGATTTTAAGTTTAGTTTCTGCACCATTTTATTTCTTCTTTTTGTATAGATTTATTTGCTGTTTTTGTTTACCTTTTTCAGGTGTTGTGTTGTTGCATGACCCGATAAAGACTTGAAGAACCATTAGTACCTATAGTTCCTCAAAATCAAACACCTTTTCGTCAAAGAAGACATATACAAAAAGCTCTAAGAACCATGTATAGAGGTCTTCATCAAGAAGATCAAGCAGATGAGGATCTAGAGGATCCTAATGCTACGACAAATCCTGGAGTTATAGTTCGCTCATGTTCTATTAGAGACCATTTGAGTCCTATCTTGGATGATCTCAACCCTAGAATTGTAGCTCCTAAGATTCAGGCAACCCACTTTGAACTTAAACCGGTGATGTTCAACGTGTTGAACTCCATTGGGCAATTTGGTGGATCGCTTCATGAAGATGCAAGACAACACATTCGTGCATTCTTGAAAGTTTGTGATTCCTTTAGACAACAAGGTATGCATAAAGATGTGTTGAATCTCAAGTTACTCCCTTATTCATTGCATGATCGAGCATGAGCTTGGCTGAGTGGAGTACCTGCCAGTTCGATGGAGTCATGGACAGATTTATGCAAGAGTTTTTTTCTGCGGTATAATCCACCCAGCTAAGAAATGATATTGCTTCCTTTCATTAAGATAATAACAAGTCGATGTTAGAGTGTTGGGATAAATACAAAGGACTACTTCACAAATGTGCAAATCATGGTTTTCACGATTGGACGCAAGTTGTGATGTTCTACAATAGTGTCAATGCTCCTACGAGGATGATGCTAGATGCTTCAGCAAATGAAAATTTGCTGGATAAGTCACCGGAAGAAGCATTTGAAATCCTTGATAGGATAGCAAACAATGATTGCCAATTTTCTACTTCAACTTGATACCAATGCTCCTACGGGGAAGAAGACTTATGGGACACGTCAACTTGATACCAATGAATCTGTTTTAGCTCAATTGTCGGCCATTACAAATATGTTGAAGAATCCCTAACGTCCTAATGAGGTGAAGAAAGTGAAGGTAGCTATTGCTTGTGTTCGTTGTGATGGAAATCATTATGTGAGCGAGTGCCCCGAAAACCACTAATCTACCAACTACGAGGGGAACTTCAACAGAAACAACCACAACCCCTATTCGAACACTTATAACCCAAGATGGCGTCAGCATCCTAATCTTTCTTAGGGGAATCAAGGACACAACAATACTGACAGCTCAGATCGGCAACAAAATCTAACTGAACCCCTAGAATATGTCATGGCAAAACAACAACAAGGGTTCAACATCTTCATCGAACAACAATTCTTTTGAAGCTACTTTCCAAGACTTTATGATAGCTTTATTTCAAGACCATGTTGCATCTATCAAGAGCCAAAGAGCATTGCTACAAAGTCACAGTTCGTCCTTGAGAGTTTTAGAAACCCAAGTAGATCAAATCGCACAAGCTTTACATGTTCGACCTCAGGGAAGTCTAACTAGTGATATTGAAGTCACTAAAATTCATGGCAAGGAGCAGTGTAGTGCACTTACTTTAATGAGTGGCACCCAACTTAACATAGAATATAAGTTTAGGGGAGAAGAAAGTAGATGATTCCAACCCTAAGACTGTGCATAAAGAACCCGTGTTGCAAGATGATTCACCTCTTGAAAAGGACAAGAATGAGGGCTAGACAAGTGTACCTACTGATGGAAGACAGAATATTGCTATAGCAATAGATAGACCCCTACCAATCGAAGAAGAAGTCAGACCCCCACCACCCTTCCCTTAGAGATTGAGGAAGAAAAATAAAGACCTTCAGTTTAAGAAATTTGTAGATGTTCTTGACCAGCTATATATCAATGTCCTATTTCTGGAGGCCACTAATCAAATGCCTACTTATGCGAAGTTTCTCAAGGATATCGTCACCAAAAAAAGGAAGGTTGAGAAGCATGCGACAATTGCTACAGCAAAAGAGTGCTATTCTGTGTTGAGAAATTTGCCACATAAAATGAAGGATCCATGCAGCTTTACTATCCCATGTTTGATAGGTGATAATTATATGGGGAGAGCTCTATGTGATCTTGGATCTAGCTTGAATCTAATGCCCAAGTTAGTATTTATGAAGCTTGGTATGGAAAATGCAAGGCCTACCACTGTTATTTTACAACTAGCATATTGATCCCATGTTCGTCCTGAAGGGAGGATCGAAGATGTGGTAAAGGTGGATAAATTTGTTTTTCCAGTTAACTTTCACATTTAAGACTGTGAAGCTGATGATAATGCACCCATTATTTTGGGGCTACCTTTCCTAGCCACCGGTCGAATTTTAATCGACTGTGAAAAGGGTGAATTCACCATGAGAGTGGCTGATCAGAGGGTGACCATAAATGTCTTCAACACCCTCAAATATATGGATAATCATGAGGAGTGTCAATGTATTAAAGGCATGGAATCTATGATAAAAGATAAAGCTGTAGAATTTTTCTACACCAATTTTTTTTCCGATTGAGAACTACTTGAAACTTAATAAAGATGACAACGAGGAGCTTGAGAAGTTCCCATTGGAGGTGCATCAGTCTAGCTTGCTCATAGCTAGACTAGGTATGCAATTCAAACCTTTAGATTTTGCTGAATTTACTTCTCCAAAACCCTCCCTTGAGCATGCACCTCCATTAAAGTTAAAACCCTTACCATCACACCTTAAATATGTTTATTTAGGTTGCAATAAGACTTTTCCTATGATAATATCTTCTAGTCTTATGCCTAAACAAGAATGTAGCTTGATAAATGTGTTACCTCAATATAAAAAAGCTTTAGGTTGGACTATGGCTGACTTGAAGGGTATAAGCCTTACTATTTGTATGCACAAAATTTTGCTTGATGAATGCCACAACAATTCTATTGAACCCCAAAGAAGGATTAACCCAGTCATGAAAAAGGTGGTGATGAAGGAAATACTCAAGCGGCTCAATGCTGGAGTTATTTACCCGATATCCAACAATTCATGGGTCAACCCGGTGTAATGTGTACCAAAGAAAATGGGCATGACCGTGGTGAGCAATGAGGATAATAAACTCTTACCAACAAGGACAGTCACGAGGTGGAAGATTTGCATGGACTATCGAAAGCTCAACAAAACAACCAAGAAGGACTATTTTCCCCTCTCATTCATCGATCAAATGCTAGATCGTTTGGCGGGCAAATCCTTTTATTGCTTCCTCGATGGATACTCAGGGTAAAACCAGATTGCTATAGTGCTAGAGGATCAAGAGAAGACAACCTTCATATGCCCCTATGGTACCTACGCCTTTAAGAGGATGCCATTTGGACTTTGCAACGCTCTAGCTACTTTTCAAAGATGCATGTTAGCCATCTTCTCAGACATGGTTGAAGAGTTTTGGAGATCTTCATGGATGATTTTTTAGTCTTCAGAGATGACTTTGAGTCATGCTTGAGTAATTTAGCAAAGGTGCTTAAGCGATACGAAGAGGTAGACTTAGTACTCAATTGGGAGAAGTGTCATTTTATGGTGGCCGAACTGACTATTTTAGGCCACGAGATCTCGCAAAAAAGGATAGAGGTGGACAAAGCTAAGGTTAAAGTGATTGAGAAGCTACCTCCTTCCACCACCGTGAAGGGCATTCAGAGTTTCTTGGGCCATGTTGGCTTCTATAGAAGGTTCATAAAGGACTTCTCCAAGATCTCCAAGCCATTGTGCACTTTGCTACAGCAAAACCAACCCTTCGTGTTTGATGAAGATTGCTACAACGTATTTAAGGAACTTAAGGAGAAGCTTTTCTCGGACCCATTGTTGTTCCCCCGGATTGGACCTCACCATTTGAGCTTATGTGTGATGCAAATGACTATGCAATGGGGGCAGCACTAGGGCAACACCGAGGTAAGATCTTTCATGTTATTTATTATGCTAGCCGCACTTTAAATGATGCACAAATCAATTACACAACCACTGAGAAAGAATTGTTGGCTGTTGTGTTTGCTTTTGATAAGTTTAGAGCATACTTGATAGGAACTAAGGTCATTGTACATACTGATCACTCAGCTATTAAGTACTTAGTGACTAAAAATGATGCTAAACCTAGACTTATTAGGTGGATACTTATTCTGCAAGAATTCGACTTAGAAGCTAGGGATAGAAAGGGCACTGAAAATTAGGTTGTTGATCACCTTTCTAGGCTTGAGAACAAGGTTGAATGTAACGATGAACTAGAAATTAAGGAGGAATTTCTTGATGAAAAATTATTATTTGATGCTGCAATTTCGTGGTATGTTGATAATGTTAACCTGCTCATTAGTGGTGTTTTGCCTCTCGATTTGAATAGCCAGGGAAGAAAGAAATTCAGACATGATGTGTGATTCTACTTTTTGGACAAGTCATATTTGTTCAAGCAATGTGCCGACCAAATGATTCAAAGATGTGTCCCCGAAGAGGAGCAAAAGGAGATCTTATTCCATTGCCATTCATCTTCGTGTGGAGGCCATTTTGGTAGAGCTAGGACTACTGCAAAGGTCCTAAAATCAAGATTCTATTGGCCCACACTCTTCAAGGATGCATATGAATTTTGCAAGGCTTGTGACAGATGCCAAAGGATGGGGAATATATCTTGAAGGCATGAAATGCCATTGCAATACATCTTAGAGGTTAAACTCTTTGATGTATGAGGAATCGACTTCATGGGACCCTTTCCTTCATCATTTGGAGATCTCTACATCTTGTTAGCTGTGGATTATGTGTCCAAATGGGTCGAGGCAATGGCTACACCAAAGAATGACTCTAAGAGAGTCTTGAAGTTCCTTCACAAGAACATTTTCACAAGATTTGGAGCCCCAAGAGCAGCATAAGCAATGAGGGAACCCATTTCAACAACAAGCTCATTGCTAAAGCATTACAAAGATATGGGGTGAAGCACAAAATTGCTACGGCATACCACCCCTAGACCAATGGCCAAGTTGAATTCTCCAATCGAGAGATAAAACAAATATTGGAGAAGGTGGTCAACCCCAAAAGAAAGCACTGGTCTCCAAGACTTGATGAAGCCTTATGGGCTTATCGCACAGCTTTCAAAACACCTTTGGGAATATCTCTATTCAAGCTTGTCTATGGCAAGGCATGTCACCTTCCCGTTGATCTAGAACACAAGGCTTATTGGGACATTAAAAAGCTCAATATGGACGCCCAACTAGTGGGAGAAATAATGCTGTTGGAGTTGAATGATATGGAAAAATTTAGAGCCCAAGCTTATGAGAATGCACGCTTATACTGGGAGAAAACAAAGAGGTGGCAAGTCAAGTATCTTTTGCCATGACATTTCTCAAAAGGCCAACAAGTTCTCCTCTACAACTCTAGGCTCAAGCTTTTCCCTAGCAAACTCAAGTCACGATGGTCAGGCCCTTTCCAAGTGCACAAGGTTTATCCTCATGGTGTTGTGGAAATCAAGAACCTTGACGATGATACCATCTTCAAGGTCAATGGCCAAAGACTGAATGCCTATACTGGAGCTCCGATCTTATGAGACAAGTCCTCATTGCTCATTCATGATCTATGAGCGTTTGAAGCCCCCACTCTTTCTATTTTGCTATAGCATTTTTATATTTTCTATGTTTATAAATAATTATATTTAACTTTTTCTTTGTCCCTTATCTCTTTATTTTATGATATACTTTTATCTTTATCACCCCATGTCAGATTGCCTCCCATAGCTGCAGGTGTCACGCGAGGGCTTGGTTTAAGGAAGAAGCATATTTCCAATTAGGGTTAGGATTTTTTCTTACCTTATTGAGAGAAGTTGAAAAGAGCCAAACTTTTCCAAGGTTTTTGGGCGGCATTAAAAGGGCAAAAAAAGGATTTTATACCTATTTAATTTTCAAAACTTTACTCCATAATTACATTTTTCAGATTCTCTTTCTTACTTTTCACTTTGCATTAACTCTCCATCATCTCTCCTCTTCCCATGCCACATAACCGTCACCTTCACCTTCTCTCTCCCATTACTTTTGTCAGTTTCTTTCCCATTAAACACACTTCCTCTTCATAATTTTTTCTCTTTGTTTCTTTTTCTTTCCTAAACCCTTCTTCTTCGTCTCCTTCAAACTAGACTTCACCCCTAAAACCTAATCGCCCCAAAAATCTTTACCATTCCCTTTAACCATGGTTTGTTGCAAGAATGTAACAGTCGCCTCTAGTAGCGCACAAGCCCAGCCGCCCATCTAAATCAAGAAATTTCATGATGAAGCAGCCAAGCTTTGCTACCAACAAATCAAAGAAAGAAAAGTCTTCCCTGAACAAGGATTCACTTTCCCTTTTGAGGGTGTGGAGGGCTTTGACAATGAGGTGATGGATGTTATCACCAAGCAGAAATGAGAAACTTTTGTCAAGCACCCGGGTAACATCTTAGTGCCACTGGTGAGGGAGTTTTATGCCCATCTAACAAGCCCTACACAGTCCGGTGTGTATGTGAGAGGGGACCAAATCAAGTTTACTACTATGATGATAAACAACTTCTATGGTTTAAAGAGTATCATCGACCAACATACCTTTTTTTATGAAGCCGTCGATCCCCAAACGATCAAGAAAGTCCTTGAGAACTTGTGCTTCAAGGGAATAGAGCTGGACCCAACCACCAGGACAGTGGAAAGGAGGTGTTTGAAGCCCAATGCAAAGTGTGGAATCATTACATCAAAACCCGCTTGATGCCAACTTCCCACCACACAAACGTGGCCCTAAATCGAGTACTCTTCATGCAATCAATTTTGAATATGAGGCCAATTGACGTGGGAAAGATAATCTTCGATGAAGTTTATGCATGCTTGAAGAGAAAATCCAGCCCTCTGATCTTCCCCAACCTGATCACGACCCTTTGTTGAAAGAATGAAGTTTATGAAGACCCATAAGAGGATGAAGTGCATAAAGGGAAGCAAGGACTGACCTCTGACCAGATCCCAAGGCTAAAGGGATTTGATGAAGATACCCCAGTAGAAACTGTTGAGGGTGGAGCCAGAACTTTTGCTGCAGCGAGAATTGTATCTTTGGTAGCCTCCACTAAACGCGTGAAGGCCGAGATGGAGGAGACGCGCAGGAACTTGCATATTTTCTTCAAGTATGTAAGGGAGAGGGACAATGTGATGAACTCCTACTTTAAGGAGATGTTGCCTTACATGGACAATGATTTCCCTCCCTTCTTAGAAGCCCTATTAACTACTCTGAAGAACCCTCTTCCGCCCAAGAAAACACCTACTCCGCACAACAAGAGCCATATATACATGAGCCAACCTTTGTTGATGCCACTGCCAGTCATCACCAGTTGAGATAAAGTAAAAAAAAACCAAATGGAAGCCCTTCCAACTAAAAATCCTGCAGAAGATCCGATCACCATCGAAAATGACAATGAAGAGATGATGGATAAAACGCCCACTCCTATACCAGCTCAGACACTAGATGCCACAGTGAGAACAAAGCGTCGTCTGAAGCGATCTGCCAGTCACGTTTGGAATACTCCTACTGAAGAGAGTGATGCTTGGGATGACCATGACGACTAGGATGAACATGACCACCCACCACCAGAACCGACAAAGGCTGGGGAGCCCATCACCGTGCTAAAGAAGAACCATGTGAAGCACAAGGCCACCAAGACAACAACACCAAAGTAGGACTGTAGTGAGGTACCTCCCATTGCATTACATATAGTTTAGTTTTAGTTAGTTAGTTTTCATGTATTGAGGGCACTGCATCCTTCAAGTTTGGGGTGTTAGTGTTTATAGTTAAGCATTTTCATTTATAGTTAGGAACGAGTTTTTGCTATGGTATTTTGTTTAGTTTAAAGACAGTTTTTATGAATAAATTAAGGATGTCCAATGATGAATATTTAATTTTTGTGGCTATGGATTGATTGAATGTACATGACTGTTGAAATTGGTAGAACTGTCTTTAGGACTTGATGCTTTGCAATTAAATTGTTACACGATTGCATGTTTTCTATGCTTGAGGGTGTTAGAATTTTTTTATGAAAGAACTCTTGCATGTCTTAGTATGAATGATCTTAATGAACTTGAATAATAAATGAAAGCATTAAAAGCTTTATTAGACTCCCATGTGCTTATTGAATATGTTGAATTGTGAATAAATGCTTTGGCATAACTGTAGAGGGACACTCTACTTTGCATTGTTTGCCTGGATACTGAGTTTTAATAAATGGCAGCAATAGCAAATGAGTGAATGAAAGTTGTCACAAGATTACTCTGCCTACTAGCTCGGGGTGGAATGTTTGCTCCATATCCATCTAGAGTACAAGACAGTAGGTGTGATGAGCTGACACCCCTCATAGCAGTACAAAAAAAAGAAAAGAGAATAAAAGTTATTGGAGTAAACTTTTGCTTAATTAATTAACAAATACTAGGCTATAATAGAAAACTAGCTAAGAATTTTTCTAGCTCTGTTAAGCATAGATTGGATGTAATTACGCACACACATACAAAGGATCTTGTCCTAAGAAAAAGTTACTAAAATCTCAAAACTGTCTAGCATGTTGAAGCACATTTTTTGAGGACAGAAATTTATGCCATAGCACTGTCTTGAACTGAACCTTGCCATAGCATTTTCTCTGTTTTTCACTACTCATTGCTTGAGGACAAGCAATAGCTTAAGTTTGGGGGTGTGTTAACCTTGTAAAAAGGATACATTTCATGCATTTTTACTTAGATTATTATTTGGTTTCAAGCTCATTTCATTGCATATAGTTGCATTTAGTTCATATAGTTGCATATGGTAGTGTTAGCTTGGTTGCTTTTGTAACATCCCAAAACCGGGCCTAGTTGGAATTTGATTCCGATGATCAGAAATTTCACATCGAAAAGTCAAAATTTAAGAGTTGACCTCTAATCAAGTGGTATAGTATTAGTTTATCGAATCCCAATTAAGCATTGATATTGTTAAGGACCATATTGCAAACTTTGAAACATAGTTTAGTGACCAAATTAAGAGAATTGGAAGTTTGAGTGGTAAAAGCATAGACAATCGAGAGTTCAGGGACTAATCTCACGATTAGCCCCTCCTCAAGCTTAATCGCCACACGCATGGGATGCTTGAGTTAGCTTCCTTCAATTGAAAGAAAACTCAATTAAGCAAATAGTAAAAGAAAAGAAATGAAAACTTACTCGGTTAATTTTGAAAAGCCATCATCTTTATCATCTTCTTCATTTAGCTTTAGACAAGAAAAATCTCCAATGAAGGATAAGTTAAGCTTTGTTTTCCTTAAGTTTATCCATCCTAAATTGTAGCTATCAGTTGAGTAAGTATTTCCCCTCAATTGGATTATCGATTTCATGGTTAAACCATGTTTAATTTTAATGTCTAAGGATCATGGAACCCTAGAAATTCTCTAGGGATATCATAGCTTAATTGTTATTGTTTTTCATAGTTATTGAGTTGCTATGAATCTATTATCGGTATTGAAATCCTTGTAAATCCTTATTTCATTGTAGCTCAAGAAAACAAAGGTGAAGAATAACCAAATCCTCCCAATTCCACTAACTTCAAGAACAAAGGAGTTTTCATCCAGGAGCCTTGAAAGCCTCGGAATCACCGGTGAGTGTATTCGGAGTCAAGGGATTGGCTAGGTGCCTTTCCCAAATTCATTGATATTGAATCATTGCATCATCATCATTGACCTAGGTATATTTATATTGAAACCTCATGAGATGTGCTATCGGTAAGCTTTGGTAAGCTCATTACATTACCAAATTGATTATCGAATCTTTATACGATCATTGATATAATTAAGTATTGAAAAGGGCGTTAATGAACATGCCATTTGATTATTGTTATTGTTACCATATTGTTATTGCTACCGTTATTGTTATTGCTATTGTCATTGGCATTGGTAAGTATTGAAATTCTTGGACACGAATGGACATGGGATACAATTAGCATGCCATAGAATTCATGAGCTCATTGGTATGGAGTGGACTGCGGTCCTCGAGCTAAGGCTCTATTAGGTGATGCTAGTGGGATGTGATTGTATTGGTCTTATTGGCTATGTTGGAGGATATTGACCATTCATTGCTGGCGATGTTGGATGGGAATTCACATATCCACTTTACATGTCGATCCAAGGAAAAATAAGTGAATAAGTATCGCAAGTATTGTTAAAATGTGATTTGAGATGTATTTACATTGATACACATGCCCTTGCTTCCATTTATGTTCACTTACTATTTATGACTACCTCACTAGGCTAAGTAAGCCTAATGCATCTCATTTCCAGGCATTTTCAGGTTAAAGCATAGCTAGATCAAGGATCGGAGCAAGGAGTGTTTTTGAAGCAAGTCACATTCCCTATATGTAATGTTGATTTAGCCCTTGAACTCCTAGGATGGTGGTAAAGTAGCTAGACTATTCACATATGTCCCTTTTGGTGTATATAAGTCAGTCTTGCATTGTAATAATGCTTAAGACCCTAAATGGCTTTTTAGAATGACCTAAAATTGGCTAAAAATGCACAAGTGTCACTAAAAGGTGAAATCCTAGTAAATGGTTTCAAATGGCTCTAAAAATTGGCATGCTAGCATATTATAGTGTTTAAACATTGATATCGTTCAACAGGGTAAATTGATTAAAAACTAGAAGAAATTTGTCATTAAAGTGCAGGTGTATCGATACAGGTCAAGCTGTTTTGGTACGACCTTGCATATTTGGTCGGTCAAAGCTTAAGTCAACTAGGGCGTACCGGTACGGCTCAGGACGTTTCGATACGGAAGTTGATAGTAAGGTTGGAGAATTTAGTTGTATCGATACGGCCTTTGGGCGTATCGAAATAGGTCAACCATGTTCAATTCGTATCGATACAGCCCAGTTGTATCAAAACAGGTAAGCATCGTTAGCATCTAGGTTTTGAACCTGTGCAAATCGGTATTGAAATAACCTTAAGCATATCGAAACAGGGTTCAATAGTCAAGTCAAATTAGGTCAACTTGTATCGATACACCCCTTAGGTGTTTCAATACGGTGTCTATTAATTCTGTTATCCCGTATCGATACAGATCAACCTATATCGAAATGAGGTTTGGCAGTTTCGAATTAAGGCTTAAATCATGCATACCCGTATCGATACAGCTCCTTGGTGTTTCAATACGGTGACAATTAATTCTGTTAATGAGCTATGAACACTGTTTTAAAAAGATTATAGATTGATCACTCAATACGGTATAGTTTAATTGAATTAGTTAATGAACCCCAAATGTTATAAAAATTTGTATAAACTCTAGTTACGCGGAAAATTGCATTGTAGTATAGTTAATTTTAAGAAAGGACCCTTAAATTACAGAAATTATAATTTAGTCCCTAAAACTTGTAAAAAGGCCTAAATTAGTACTTAATTGATAACCCAAGCATTGTATTGAATCCCTAAGTCACCGGTATTGATAATGACTTATTTGTCAAGCAATTCATTGGTTAACTATTGGATGTGTTCCAATTTCACCGTATCGATCACCGTTTGTTCTTCGGTAACGTTCTCTGACCCGGTTTTCAACTAGGCCGGATGGGGGATGTTACAATTATGGTATCTGATCTAGAGTTTAGTCGATTCTAGGACTAAACTGAAGTTTGTTGCATAGTTATTGCATTGCATACACTATCTAGGAGTTTAATTTGTTATATTATGACTTGCAACTAATCCGATCTTTCTTCCTTTTATAGTGTAAAGATGTCTGACTTCGATAAGGCTCACAAAAAAGTTGAGCACACAGTTGGCTGCTTGACCAATGGCGAGGAGAAAAGTGGGAGAATCCTCCTAATCTCCAAGCACCCCCGCAAGAACCAGTGAACATTGAGCCTGTGTTACATGCTGCTCATTTCAAGTGCTATAAGAACATGACTGAAATGTTCAAACAGTTCATGGCTACCCTCAAATCCAAACAGTCTATATAGTCCTCTATAGCTGCCACTTCCATGAACCGAGCCTCTATCGACAAGCTAGCTCAACACCGAGCTACTACCTTCTCGGGTAAGGCCGAGCAAGACCCTGAAATAGTAGAGCACTGGCTGGATAGCATGATAAGAATCTTGACCAAACAATTACAGTGCTCGGATGAGCATAAGCTCGAGTGTGCTTTAGCTTTGTTGACTAATGAAGCCTTAAATTGGTGGAAGACCATAACTCTTACCACTCCCAAAGAAACAGTAACTTAGGAGTTCTTTCTACGAGAGTTTAAGAAGAAATACATCAGGGAGCACCATCTAGCTGAGAGGCAGGATATTTTTCTACATTTGAAACAAGGTGGAAGGCCGGTGGAGCAGTACATCCACGACTTCTGTAAGTACTGCAAGTATGGGGCTGAATACATCAAGAAAGAAGAAGAAAAGTGAAGAATGATCATTGCAGGTTTGAGTGATGAGCTACGGCCTTTGTTTACTACTCTGAGGATCAAAGATTTCTAGGAGCTTGTGAATCGAGCGATCTCCACTAAAGCTGCTCAGAGGTCGCACAAGTTTAACTGGCCGAACCGAGTTGAGAAGAGGTCACGAGATGATTCTCGACTCCCTCTACCATATAAGAAAGGCAAGCAGCAGCAAGGGTACAAGTAATCGTACTATCAGTAATCTATCCGATCGGGTGATTTTGTCAAGCCACAATTCATGTCTTAGTCAGCTGCAAGAACCGTCTCTATTGAGAGTACTAGAGGATCCGAACAGGAGTCACAATTCCCTGTTTGTAATTTATGTCAAAAGAGGCACCCCACGGGACAATGTCGCAAGTAAACTTGAGCATGTTTCTTTTGTGGTGAACAAGTCCACTATATTAAGGATTGTCCAATGAACACCTCCAAATCTTCTGCACCAATAGTTCCTACGTCCCATGCTCTGTCCTTCAGGGGTAAGGGACCAAGACAAGATGTATCAGGAGCTTCTAGTAGATCCGATGGCTCAGTAAGGGCTCCTAACCGACAGGAATCTAAAGCCTCAACCCAGGTTTACCACGTGAAGAGCCGAGAGGAGAAGAACCCTGATGTCATCGCATGTACTGTTGAACTGTATACTCATCCTATTTATGCATTGATTGATCTTGGATCCACTCATTCCTTTATAAGTACTGCGTTGATTAAGAGATTTAAGTTAACGTCTGAGCCTATAGCTTCCAAGCTCACCATGACCAACCCTTTAGGGGATAGTGTTGTAATTGGGATAGTATGCAAGAATTGTCCCTTGTGATTCAAGGGATAACTTTTTTGGCCAACCTTATGGCCCTCCCTATACATGAATTTGACGTTATTTTGGGGCTTGATTGGCTCAGGGAGCATCAAGCTTGGGTAGATTGCTCAAAGAGGAAATTATACCTTTAGGGTCTTGGCAATGAGAGTATGGCTCTCATGGAATCCAGGGGCAAAAGATCATTGTTGTATGCTACCATAAGCAAATAAGAATCACAGTTGCAAGATATAGACACTGTGCAAGAGTTTTTTGATGTGTTTCTCGATGAGCTTCTGGGTTTACCACCTACCTGTGAGGTTGAATTTGGGATTGAAATGCAACCTAAAACCACTCCGGTTTCCATTGCACCCTATCGGATGGCACTAATAGAACTCACTTAGCTTAAAGTACAAATTCAAGACTTGTTAGACAAGGGTTTCATTCGACCGAGTTCCTCACCTTGGGGAGCTCTGGTCCTCTTTTTTAAGAAGAAAGATGGATCAATGCATCTTTGTATTGATTATCGACAATTGAACAAGCTCACAATCAAGAATAAGTATCCATTGCCGAGGATCGATGACTTGTTTGATCAATTGAAACATGCAACAGTGTTTTCTAAGGTTGACCTAAGGTCTGGATACTATCAGATGAAAGTGAAGGAGTGCGATGTGCCCAAGACGGCTTTCCGTACAAGATATGGCCACTACGAATTCTTGGTTATGTCTTTCGGGCTAACTAATGCACTTGCTGCCTTTATGGACCTCATGAACCGGGTTTTTAGACCCTGTCTTGATAAATTTGTGGTGGTATTCATAGACGATATATTGATCTATTCCAAAAGCCAAGCTGAACATCGTGAACATCTTCGTATTGTGCTTCAGACCCTTCGGGAGAAAAATTGTATGCCAAGTTCAGCAAGTGCGAGTTCTGGCTCACCCAAGTCTCGTTTTCAGGTCATGTGATATCTTCTGAAGCCATTTAAGTAGATCCAAAGAAGATCCAAGCTATAGTTGAATGGAGACCACCGAAGAATATAGGTGAGGTTCGTAGCTTTCACGGTCTCCCTGGCTATTATAGGAGATTCATTAAAGGATTATCTATAATAGCAACTCCACTAACTAAACTCCTATGGAAAAATGCTCTTTTTGAATGGACCGAAAAGCAACAAAGAAGTTTTAACCAACTCAAGCAAGTGTTGACCCATGCACTGGTCTTGATCCAACCTAGGTCTAGGAAAAACTACATCTTTTATAGTGATGCTTTGCACCAAGGATTGGGGTGCGTATTAATGCAAGAAGGCAAGGTTGTTGCTTACACCTCAAGGAAGCTTAAGCCACATGAAATGAACTATCCTACCCATGACCTTGAGTTGGCTGCAGTCGTCTTTGCATTGAAAATCTGGAAACATTATCTCTACGGAGAAAAATGTTACCTATACACCGATCATAAGAGCCTTAAGTATTTGTTGGCACAAAAATAACTCAACCTTCATCGAAGAAGATGAATGGAACTCCTCAAAGATTATGAAATTGTTATTAATTACCATCTGGGCAAGGCCAATGTAGTAGCAGATGCGCTCAACCGTAGGCCTATGCCTACCCCTCAGGCTATTAATGCTCATTTTTGACTTCAAAAGCACCATGGTTTTATAGTTGAACTTCAAGTTCAGTCCACCATTGTAGTGAGAATCAAATCCCTACAAGAACAAGATCTTGAATTACAAGTCTTTGCTTCTAAGCTTCGGAATAATCCTGATCTTGACTTCAAGATTAATTCTGAAGGACTTTTGTGCTTTCGAGATAGAATATGTGTTCCTAATGATGAGTCATTTCATGATGAAATTCTCAAGGAAGCTCATTGTAGCCCTTAATCAGTTCATCCAGCAGCAATAAAGATGTACAAAGACCTACAAGAATTGTATTGGTGGCCTGGCATGAAAGCAGCTATCGTAGAATTTGTATGAAGATGTCTCACATGTCAACAAGTTAAAGCTAAACACCGTAACCCCACCAGATTGTTGCAACCCATTGAAATCCCTCATTGGAAGTGGGAAAAGATAACTACAGACTTTGTCAGTGGTTTACCGTTGACCCCAGTCAAGCATAACGTTATTTAGGTTATTGTAGATCGTTTCACTAAGTCAGCACACTTCATACTAGTTAGAATGGACTATGGTCTTCTTAAACTGGCTTACTTGTATATCAAGGAAGTCATTCGACTCCACGGTGTTGCATAGTCTATCATCTCCGATCAGGATCCACGATTTGTGTCTCAGTTTGGAGGTCATTGCAAGAAGCTCTAGGCACCAGAGTCAATCTTGGTATAGCTTTCCACCCTCAATCTGATGGCCAATCAGAAAGAATAATCCATATATTAGAAGACATGATTCGTGCTTGTGTTATTGACTTCGAGGGATTTTGGGAGAGATCCCTACCTCTCGTTGAGTTTGCTTATAATAATGGCTACTAAGCATCCATAGGCATGGCACCGTATGAAGCATTGGATGGAAGGAAGTGTAGAACACTGCTATATTGGTCTGAACTCGGTGAAGGCAAGATGTTGGGCCCTGACATACTTCGAGAAACCGAAGAACGGGTAACCATCATCCATGACCGTTTGAAGGCCACCTTCGACCGACAAAAGGCCTATGCTGACCTCAAGAGGAAAAATATACAGTTTGATGTTGGTGAGAAAGCATTCCTGAAAGTCTCCCCATGGAAGAAGATTTTTCGATTTAGTAAGAAGAGGAAGTTGAGTCCCTAATCCATTGGACTTTTCAAGGTAATTGAAAGAATTGGCCCTATAGCTTACCAACTAGGTTTGCCCCAAGAGTTGAGCAAGATCCATGATGTGTTCCATGTAACGATGCTTCGCAAGTACAAATCCGATCCATCACATGTTTTAGAGCTCGAATCTGTAGAACTCCAACCTAATTTGGCACACGATGAGGAACATGTGCAAATATTGGCAAGGAAGGTCAAGAGACTTCGAAATAAGAACATCCTGTTAGTTAAAGTATTATGGAGGAATCACAAGGTTGAAGAAGCTACATGGGAACTATAGGAAAAGATGACGAGTCAATACCCGCATCTCTTCGATTTAGGTAAAAATTCGAGGACGAGTTTTTCTTAAGGGGAGGAGAGTTGTATCATCCCAAAACCGTGCCTAGTTGGAATTTGATTTTGATGACCGAAAATTTAAATCTCTAAATTATTTTTATGTTTGTAATATGTACTTTAGTTTACACGTGCCTTTTAGTTTTAGGGGTTAAGGTTTTAGTTTAGGGTTTAGGGGTTTAAGTTGTAGGGTTTAGAATTTAAGGTTAGTGTTTATAATTTAGTGTTTAGAGTGTGGGGTTTAGTTTTTTAGGGTTGGGGTTAGAAATTTAGGATTTGGGTTTTTATAGTATAAATACACAGACTTGTGTAAAATTAATTTTACACAGCCTATGTATCGAAGTTTTACCCATATATATATATATATATATATATATATATATATATATATTAAAGTTTATCACCAAAAAGACATTAAAAATATTAATCTCGTTCTTTTTCTTTCGAATCTTGTATTAATAAATTAATAAAAATATATTTAAAAAATTTTAAAACTTAAAAAGTACATGTTACAAACATAAAAATAATTTAGAGATTTAAATTTAGTTTTAGGTAAAAATATTAAGGAACCTAAAATAAAAATATAATTTAAAGCTAAAAATAAATATATTAAAAGTATCAGGCCGGTTACCAAAAAAATTAGCTCAAACCCGGCCCAACTACCTAAAAAAATCATGGGTCGGGTACTTGGCCTGGTCAGGTATTTTTTAATAAAATACTCAATTTTTTTTTTCTTTTCGGGTCGTTGAGTAGTCGAGTCGGGTAGTTTCGAACACCCCTATCCATGTCGACTCAACTATATGTCTGATCCTATTTTAACCATTGAATTATAAACTTTGTCAATCAGACCGCTCAACTATTAAAATGGTTTCAGACCATTACCTTTTGACGAAAATGGTGATATTATTGTTAGGTAAATTTGTATAATTAAATATTTAGTCCTCATTACTTACATATTTGATAAAAATAAGTAATGATGACTAAATATGTAATTTGATGAAATGTGTGAGTAAAAAATATTAAATATGTAATTATAAAAATTAACTTAACTGCCATGTCAATTATTTTTGTCAAAAGTTAACGGTTAGTGGCTTGATTGAGACTATTTCAATAATTGAGTGGTCAAAATAATGATGGATGGTTAAAATATGACCAAATCTATAGTTGGATGGTCATGGATGTAGTTTACCCTAAAAATTGGTAAAAGATCAATAGAAAAATAATATTTGTTTAAATATTTTTAAGGGAAAACTACCCCAGTGACCACTCAACTATTGCTCGCGACCTGTTTTGACTACCCAACTAAAAAGTTTAAAATTTGACCACTCAACTATTTAAATAGAACCATCAGCCGTTAAAAGCTAACGAAAAGGCGACGTGGCAGTTAAAGTAAAATTTGTATAATTAAACATTTGGTCCTTGTTAGTGACCTATTATATCAATTTAGTCCTAATTTTAATTTAAATAAATAAAATTAATCAGCCAATCTGGTGATGACACGTGTCATCACCCAATTAGATAATTTTAATCTAATTATTATTTTATTTTTTAATATTTAATATATTTATTTTTCTCCAATCAAGTGGTGACACCTGTCACTACCTGATGGAAGGAAAATTCAAGAATATAGGGATAGTACTTGGCATGGGGTTTGAACCTACAACCTCACGGGTGAAATCTCATGACTTTACCACTATACCAATCCAATCTTAATAAGATGGATTGCACCAGTTTTTATATTTCTTATAATGTAGTAAATGCTAGGGAATAAAGAATTAAAAATAGTTGCAAGGGGACTCGAACCTAAATCACTTAGGATGTGTAAAACCATATTAACCACTTAACCAATTCAAATAATTAACTTAACTATGAATATATTTTAAATATATTTAACGTATAGTTAAAGCAAGATTTAAAATGAAATTAAATATATGATTTTTATATTTTTAAACTATATTGAATATTTTTCTTTTTCACATTTATTTTAATAATTTCATATATATAGTTTAAAAATAAATGAAATTATATATATATATAATTATTAAAATAAATGTGAAAAAGAAAAAATATTCAATTTAGTTTAAAAATATAATTTCATTTATTTTAAAATGAAATTATATATTATATGAAATTATTAAAATAAATGTGAAAAAGAAAAATAGAAAATTTAGTTTAAAAATATATAAATCATATATCTAATTTCATTTTAAATCTTGCTTTAACTATACGTTAAATATATTTAAAATATATTCATATTTAAATTAATTATTTGAATTGGTTAAGTAGTTTGTATGGTTTTACATATCCTAAGTGATTTAGGTTCGAGTCCTCTTGCAACTATTTTTAATTATTTATTCCCTAGCATTTACTTCATTATAAGATATATAAAAACTGGTGCAATCTATTTCACTGAGATTTGATTGGTGCAGTGGTAAAGTTATTAGGTTTTACTTTTAAGGTTGTGGGTTCAAACCCCATGCCAAGTACTTTCCCTTTATTCTTAAATTTTCCTTCCATCAGGCACTTGATTGGAGAAAAATAAATATATTAAAAAATAAAATAATAATTAGATTAAAATTATCCAATCGGGTGACGACATGTGTCATCACCAGATTGGTTGATTAATTTTATTTATTTAAATTAAAATTAGGAGTAAATTGATATAATAGGTAACTAACAAGGACCAAGTGTGTAATTATACAGATTTTACTTTAACAGCCACGTCACCTTTCTGTTAGCTTTTAACGGCTGGTGGTCAAAATAGGTCTATTTAAATAGTTGAGTGGTCAAATTTTAAATTTTTTAGTTAGGTAATTAAAACAGGTCGTAATCAATAGTTGGATGGTCACTGAGGCAGTTTTCTCTATTTTTAACCAACGTCTTTCTCTATGATTTTTTCAACATACAATTTGATACAACAATTAAACTAGACAATCTCTTTCAATTCATAAATAAAAAATATTAAACACTTAAACATATTCAAACAACATCAATTTTAAATAATGTGTTAACAACATGTTAATTTAATTAAATTCAATCAACTTTGTTATGATGTTTTTAAAGTTTTTTTGAAAGAATGTATATTCTTAATCTTTTGACAATACATAAATGTTTTGTAGATAACACTATTAACTCGGATATTTATAATGAACATTATTTACTTTTTCACTGAGATCACTCGTTAAATTTAAAAAGACTATATTTTTAAAGTTAGAATTAATAAATATATAAATGGAACGCATAAAATGGTCGGTCCATACATCAGTTAATGCCAGTTTGAGAACTATGAAAAGAAGAAACTTTTATTATTTATTTTAGCCTTTTAGGGGAGTAATATTCAACACGATTTTAAAAAAAATCGATTTTTTGATGTGGCTTAAATTGTATAAATTTTATTTGGTATGAATGATAAAATATGATTTGAATAACACGAATAACTAAAATATTGATATAACTTAAATGATTTTTTTAAAATAAATTTTATCTTTTTATAATTTAGTCTACCAATTTAACATTTAAGTCAATTTAATCGTCTGCCTGCAACTATTTGTAAATTATTTTTTTCATCAAGTATTTGACTCTTTTGTACATTTATCAAAAAAATATGTATATAATATATGATTACAGAAAATCGTTTGAATTAGAATCAATTAATACTATAATATTATAAATATTTACAATAAAATTTGAATAAAACCTCGAAACAATTCTATTCTATTCTATTCAACTTAAATTTTATAATCTTGACTCAAAAAATTTTGAACAAAATTTAAATAATAAAATAAAAATTAACAACTTAATTAACTTAATTTTTTTTATTTTACTCGACTTATCAAATACACCCTCATTAATTTCAGGCGGCGTCTGCAAATTAATCAATTAGTTAAGAAAAATAAAAAGAAAATAACCTTATCCTTCTATTTTCCCCAAATTACCCCTCTCAGAAAAGTAAATACCCTTCATGCTTTCAATTGCTTCATAAAACCACAGCATAAAACTGAAACAAATTTATTTATTTATTTATAAAGATTTTACTAAAATCTGTTATTCCCTGTATTGATGAATTAATTAATCTTCCATGTTTACCTTCATCATCTTCACTCTATTTTCATGGATTTCTTCTTTGGTCAGATTTTATTTTCAAGGTAGGGGTTTTGATGGTCATATTTGGATTTGTGGGGTACCCCTTTGTAAAACAATGAATTTTAGAAAATATATTTTCTGTTTTTTTTTTTTAAATTCTAGGGTTAGGGTTAGGTGTTGATCTGTTTAAAATCAGATTCAGCCTTTTAATTTGTTTCCAATATATATATATATAAATATATATATATATATATTTATTTATTATGGTTTCCAATTTAGAAAAAAAAATCATGATTTTTCTTCTTTTTTTCTCCCTGAAAAATTGGTGTAGTCAAAAGGAGTTTTTTGAGCTGCTGAAGTGAAGTCAAATTACAGATATCTTTTGGATCATGTAAGCTCCATTTTTTTTCTAGTTTATTTAATTTTTTGATATATTTTTGGGGATTGTTTGGTTGCATTTTTTGCCTGATGAAAGCTATAAATAGTAAAGTAGAATTTTAAGGGCTTTATTATATTTTTTCCTGAAATTTTCATCGATCAAATTAAATGTCTGTGATCTTTTAGAGTTTAGGGCTGTTTTAATCAATTGAGAAAGTAATGCGTGACATTCATGGATTTAGCTGGACCTTTAGGTAGCATAAATTCTGTTCAGGTCTCCTGATTTTATTTTCTATAGAAAAACCTGAAAATATGTTTGAATTTGATGTTGAATCTTATTTGTTGCATGTGAATTTTTGAAGGTTACAGTTGATGTTTATTTTTTGATGAAAAAATTTCTGATCCAAAAGGTGACTGCTATCTGTTATTTTCTTGTTATATATAACTTTCTAGAAGCAGTTTTTTAGAAATTTGAATTTGAGAGATCAATTATATAAAAAATGAGAAGGCTTTAGTCTTGTTGATTCACGTAATCAGGCTACATTAGTAATCTGATCAGGAGTTTTATCAAACGCATCACCGCCCTTTTGGTAAATTTAACTTACTGAATTGTGGTTTTCTGAGGAAAACCTGAAAATTTATTGTAATGATTATTGCATTGTTGATATGTTTTATGCTGAGTTCATGAGAACATAATGGTTTGATTGAATGAAGCTTTTGAATTATGTTTCGTCTATTTTTTTCTTCTTAATACTTGCTTTCTATTTCCGTGTAGATAAAATTTCTTTTTACAGCAATTCAGAATTATAGTTAGGATGTTGGGCTGCTGAATTGATTCTTTAATATTTAAGCTTAGGCCTGTTTTTCATTCAACTGTTCCTATTCCAGATACAGAATGTAGTGCTTGAATTGTCATTCTTTGTCTTGTGTAGCAATACAGATGGGGACAGAACTTATGAGAGTTTGTGTTAAAGAAGAGAACGATGATATCCCACCAGTTCCACCAGGTTTCGAGTCATATGCATCTTTTACCTTAACAATGGGCGCACAAGATTCTGTAAAACACGAGAGTGATTGTGTGAGGTATTATTCTGCCTCCGCGACTGCAATAAGTTCTGATGCCAGTCCTACCCCAAAGGAAATTGAATTTGGAAATAATGAAGGCACAAAGATTACGAGATCTCTGAGGCGAAGACCTTGGATAAACTATGGTATGTATGATAGCAGTCCAGAAGATGAGGCTGATTGTGGAAAGCTTGATCAAGTTAGTTTCTTCTTCTTTTTTGTAATTTATTTGTTGAAACTTCTGCTTTCTTTTCTTGTACTATATTTGTTGTACTTTCTGTTTTCTTTTCTTTGCATTTTGAAAAAAAAATGTTCTGTTTTATAGTTTTGGATGCTGGTTTTGGAAATTTTAGCAAAACATTATGCTATCATCACTTAATGGCAATGCTACATATTTTTAGTTTCATATGTCATTCATTTTTGCAGAATCAAAGATTGAGACATGATCTTCCTAAAGGCGTTATCCGTGGATGTCCAGAGTGTAATGATTGCCAAAAGGTTAGTTTTTCAACTTCTTTTGTTCTTTCCCAGTTTTGTGAACTTTTTACATGTTTCAATATCTGCCTCAGGCAGCACCGCTCCTCTATTGTCATTTTTTACAATACTTTTGTTATTTTTATCCTCTATAGTAACAACATTGTAGATGTAAGAATGACTTGGAAATGCCTTGTTGTTAAGTCTTTGGCAGAATTAAATGATGGCTAATTTATATTGTAATGTAGCTTAAAGTGACAATAACTTGTAATTGCTAGACAAAGCAATTCAGATTATATAATTGATATGCTATTCTCCTTTTTTAACCATTGCCTTCAAATATTATTTCATTGATATGTAAATTGGTGGAACAGGTAACTGCAAGATGGCATCCAGAAGAAGCATGTAGACCAGGCATTGTGGATGCACCTGTGTTCTACCCGACAGAAAAGGTATTTAACGGAGTTGTTTGAATATCATAATTTGCCTCCCATAGTTTTTACTGGTCGTATTTGCAGTTTTGCATTAGAGAATTAAATATCTTATGTGGTTCTATAATGTTCCCCCAGGAGTTTGAAGATACTTTGAAGTATATAGCTAGCATTCGACCAAAAGTTTGGAATCTGTCGCATTGTTCCTCCATCTTCTTGGAAGCCTCCTTGCCCTCTCAGAGAAAAGAATATATGGGAAAATTCTAAATTTGTCACTCGTGTGCAGAGGGTTGACAAGCTTCAGAATTGTGGTTCAATGAGAAAAATGCCAAAAGTTAAAAGCAATATGAGGATGAAAAGGAGAAGATGCATGAGAATGGCTGTAGACTGTGGGTCTGATAGTGGAAATATCTCATGGTCTTCTGATACTAGATTTTGTGAAGTAGAGAGGTTTGGGTTTGAACTTGGTCCAGAGTTTACTCTGGATAAGTTCCAGAAGTATGCAGATGATTTCAAGGCCCAGTACTTTAGGAGGAGGGAAAATGATGTAGATATGAAAGGTAAAATGAACACTCTTCCAGATCTCCATGAACCTTCAGTTGAGAATATTGAGGGTGAATACTGGCGCATAGTGGAGAAAGCAACCGACGAAATAGAGGTAAGGTTTGTGAATTTGGAAAATGTTCTCCTTTCCTTTCTGTCGATTAATTTACTAAGCACTGGACAGCCTGAGCTATTGAAGTCACTTTCCTGCTCTAGGAAGCTATGGTTGGACCAAATAAGAGTTTGATAAAATTTTATTTTTAAAGCTGTTTAAAAAGCTGAAATGAGTTTCTGGTGGCTAGGAAGTGTCACTAGGAGAAGCTAATAGACAAAGTCAATGAAGTTTCAAGTGGACCAAAGAAAATTGTTCATAGTTAGTTCAAACAATTTCAATCTGATAAAGTATTTTAAAAACCTCACACCAACAAACTGTGTTTTTACACTCCAACTAGACCAATCAAACTCTGGTTGTTTTCTTATCTGTTCTTTTCTTTCTTTCTCTTTAAACCAGTTGCGAACAGGAGTTGCTCCTTATGCTCCTTTCCTTTTTCAGGTTTTATATGGGGCTGATCTGGAAACTGGGGTTTTTGGTAGTGGGTTCCCTAATGAGTCCAGTCAAGTTGGATTTGCATCCAGTGAGAAGTACATAAAATCTGGCTGGAACTTAAATAACTTCCCCAGGCTTCCTGGATCTGTTCTCAACTATGAAAGCAGTGATATTTCGGGGGTTCTGGTTCCCTGGTTGTATGTGGGAATGTGCTTTTCATCCTTTTGTTGGGTAAGACTTCTATGGCTATAAGCTTCCTTTCCCCTTGCATGAGTCGAACTCGGCTCTGATATCTTCTGATAATTTTTGTGTTAGCCTAACTTGTGAAAATGAAATTCATGTCTATTTATTTTGTTTCGGTGACATTATGCTCCATTTGGTTCTCCAATAAATTGTGTCCCTTCAATTTGGTCTAATAAGAATAGTTAAGAGGTTGGTATGCCTGAAAAGTGATTAGAGGGTGGTGTTGATGTGAATCACTGGATGAATTTGTTACCAAAATAATGGAAGAAAACGTTAACAAAATATTATGCCACCTGGCCCAGTGTGCAGAAATTTGTGGATATAGTTTTATGTTTTTTTGGGTGTTAGCCAACAAATGATTCTGTTGTAATTTCAAGTTATTGAAGTCACATTTAAGGCCATTACTTATGCATGACAATATAAGGATGACCTGAGAATGCTAATATTGCTATTTTCCCCATTTGTTTTATGTGGATGGGACTAGCATGTTGAAGATCACCACCTATACTCAATGAATTTCATGCATTGGGGTGCTCCAAAAATATGGTATGGTGTCCCTGGAAAGGATGCTCATAAACTGGAGGAGGCTATGAAAAAGCATCTGCCTGAACTTTTTGACGAACAACCTGACCTGCTTCACAAACTTGTAAACTAAAAGACCTATAATATTGTGTTTATATTTGTAATTGTAGCTAAAGGTGATTTTGTTTAACTGTTTTGGAGTATATATGAAGAAATTCTGAATTCTTCTCTTTATTTCAACCAAAATAGTACATGGTATTTATACAAATCTCTACCCAGCTAGATAAGGAAGTTACCCCTTAAATACAACAAATTATCTACAAAATAGGAAAAAATTGAATTAATTCCGTAATTTCCTAGCAATCTCTGTTTCCTTAAAATCAGCAATTTATGATTCCTTAATTTCTGCAAATCAGGAAATTATATCCTATCTTTAAGATAGAATATTCGACAATATCAAACGTTACTCTTGCTTCTCGAATTTAAGTTATCAGATAATCTTGATAGCTCTTTGTTAAGATAGCATGTTTTATTTACCAAGCACCCCCGGCCCGCCGCAATAAAAAAAGCTCATTAAGGTCAGTTCTAAGTTGAACCTGGCTCAAACATTAAGGGGTATTGGCTATAATGATTACTAACTAAATTTTCTACTTTTTAAGAGAAGATCACAAATCGACCTTACCAAGCGAGTAGCAAAATGATTTTTAAACCTGACCTTGTTTTGGTATTATACAAACTGAATCATACTGCCTCTAGTCTCTTTTCTAGTTTGGATATCTGAGACAGGTTAGGATGCTTTGGTTCACTATCCTAATAGACCACTTAAAAGTAAATGGAGTGGATGCATAACAAATTTGTATGTCACGGGTGCAAATGTAGTGGGTTCATCATAAGATCTTCTGATTCTTCTCTTTTCTCAGTTATGATTAATTACTGGAATATTACTGCACAATATCAATTATGCCCTGAATGTCATTCTTTCATGCAGGTCACCCAGCTATCCCCTCGGTAAATAATAGAGGTTTTGTAGCAGAGAATAAATGTTTTCTCTGTTTTAATTCATGATTTACAGGGACTAAATTACAACAATCCTAGCTAAGTATGACTCTATCTCTATCTATTATTTAAAAGATTAGAAATTTAAATTTAGATAAGATAAGATTTAACTTATCACTAAGTTAGATAAGACTTAGCTATTTAGTTATTTACTAGGACTAAAATACATAAAAATATATTTACAATCTACACTCCCCCTCAAGCTGGTGAGTATATGTTGTAGAGTCCCAGCTTGGATGTAAGCTCATCAAAGGTGGTTCTTGGAAGTGCCTTGGTGAGTACATCAGCTAGCTGTTTGTGAGTTGGAACAAAGTTGAGCTTGACTGTTCCATTAGTAACCTTTTCTGAGATGAAGTGACGGTTTAGTTCCACGTGTTTGGTCGTGTCATGGTGAACTGGATTCTTTGCAATGTTGATTGCTGACTGGCTATCACAATCAAGTTCAAACTATTCACTGTGATTCATTTGTAATTCGGTCAAGAGTTTGTATCCAAGTTCCTTCACAAATCCCAAGTGCCAATGCTCGAAATTCAGCTTTTGCACTGCTCCTTGAGACCACTGATTGTTTCTTGCTCCTCCATGTCACTAGATTTCCCCAAACTCTAGTACAATATCCACTAGTGGATCTTCTACTAGTCAGTTCTCCTGCCTAGCTTGCATCTGTGAAGACTTCCACTTTTCTGGACTCATTCTTAGAAAAAATCAGTCCATGAACTGATGTCATCTTTAAATATCTCAAGATTCTGGTTACTGCCTCTAAGTGTTCCTCTCTAGGGTCATTCATGAACTGACTTACAATGCTAATAGAATAAGCAATGTCTGGTCTTGTAAGTGACAAGTAAATCAACTTACCTACCAGCCTTTGATAGTGTTCTTTGTCCACTGAAATTCCTTTGTCATCAATTCTGAATTTCAGATTATACTCCATAGGTGTCTCAGCTGGCTTGCACCCCAACATTCCAGTTTCTGAAAGCAAGTCTAGAATGTATTTCCTTTGATTGATTACAATTTCGGTGCTTGATCTAGCCACTTCCATTCCTAGAAAGTATCTCAAGTAACCCAAATCTTTAGTTTCAAATTCAGTTGTCAAAAACTCTTTTAACTTTCTGTTTTCCATAGAATCATCACCTGTGATGATTATATCATCAACATAGACTATTAAGATAGCCTTTTTGTTCTCATGAGAAGTTTTGACAAACAAAGTATGGTCAGTTTGACATTGTAGATAGCCGAATTTTAGAATGGCTTTAGTAAATCTATCAAACCAAGCCCGAGGTGATTGTTTGAGACCATATAATGATTTCTGTAGTTTACATACCTGACCAGAATTTGAGTCTTCATTTAAACCAGGTGGTTTTTGTATGTACACCTCTTCTTCTAGAGTTCCATTCAGGAATGCATTTTTGATATCAAGCTGGTGAAGTGGCCATTCTTGATTTGCAGCAAGAGATAATAAAACTCTCACGGTATTATGTTTTGCCACTGGTGCGAATGTCTCCTGGTAGTCAATCCCATAAGATTGAGTGAATCCCTTCGCCACCAGTCTAGCCTTGAACCTTTCTATGCTCCCATCGACATTATATTTGACTATAAATACCCATTTACAGCCCACTGCCCTTTTTCCAGGTGGTAAATCAGTCATAACCCAGGTTTTGTTTGCTTCCAATGCCTTGATCTCATCTTCTACAGCCTTCTTCCATTTTGGATCTTTTAAGGCTTCATGTACAGATTGAGGAATATGCACCTTATCAATTCTGGCAGTGAAGGCTCTAAATGAAGGCATCAGCTTCCCATAAGCCACGTACTTTTGTATCGGATGACTGGTACATTTCCTGACACATTTCCTTTGAGCAATAGGTAAATCAGATGTATCAATTGAAGGGATAATAATATCATTACTCACAGATTCCATACCTTCTTCATCCTCTAAGGATAATGGAATTGGTTCCAGTTCTTGAGCAGTCCTAAGCTGTGTAATTTTCTGTGAAGTAAGCCTTTTCTTCCTTGTATAGACACTTAGTTCCTTTATCCCAAGTTGAGTTTCTGAAGAAGGTTTTTTTGGAGTTTTAGGTAGTGAATCTGGTATTGGAGATGCGAGTTCTGCATGGAGTATTGGAGGAATAGGATATGTTATGGATGTAGGAACATTTGTGGTGGATAAAGGAATGTCTTTGGTACATATAGGACTGTTTATGATGGATGTAGGAATATATATAGGTAGCTGGACTGGTTGTGGCTGAAATTCATCCAAACTCTCCCCCTGGATTTCAGAATTTGAGAAAAAAAGGTTGTAACTCATGAAAGGTAACATCCATAGAAACATAAAATTTACGAGTGACAGGGGAATAACATTTATAACCCTTCTGAAGAGGAGAATACCCAAGAAAAATACTCTTGACAGCCCTTGGATCAAATTTACTTCGAAACTGCTTATGGATATGAACAAAAGTAGAACACTCAAATATTTTAGCAGGTAATGTACAAGACATAGGTTTAAAAGAAGGAAACTGTTTAAGAAGAACTTCCTTAGGAGTTTGAAATTTTAATACTTCACTGGGTAGTCTATTAATGAGGTATGTAGCAGTAAGCAAGGCTTCCCCCAAAAATGCTTAGGAACATTAGAAGAAAACAACAATGATCTAGCAACCTCTAAAAGATGTCTATTCTTCCTCTCAGCCACTCCATTTTGCTGTAGAGTATCCACACAAGAACTAATGTGTATAATACCACGCTCTCGAAGAAAATTTCCCAAAGTAGTAGTAAAAAATTCACTCTCATTGTCAGTTTTCAAAATTTGAATTTTGCTGCGAAATTGAGTTTCAATCAGCATATAGAATTTTCTAAATATACCCTTAGTTTCAGATTTATCCTTCATTAAATACGTCCATGTAGTTCTAGAATGATCATCAATAAAGGATACAAACCACCTACTTCCAGTAATATTCTTAACTTTAGAAGGGCCCCAAATGTCACTATGGATGAGGGAAAATGGTTGAGATGGTGTGTAAGACGATTGAGGATAAGGGTTTCTAATATGTTTTCAATCTGGCATATATCACAAGTAAAAGATGATGGATTTTTATGAATGAATAATTTGGGAAAGAATTTTTGGAGATAAGAAAAATTAGGATGTCCAAGGCGAAAATGCCATAACAAAATTTCATTGGAACTTAAACTAGAAATTTGGGAGGAAAAACAAACAAAATTGAGAGTGCAACTTGGTAGGACTTGTCCCTTGGGAAGTGCTTGGCCTTCAATGATGTATAGTCCACTACAGTGCTTAGCCCTGCCAATTACTTTCTCCGAATCCATTTCCTGAAAAATATATCCATGCAAACTGAATTTAGTATAGCACTGCAAATCACTACACAATCTGCTAACAGATAAAAGATTGCATTGTAAATCAGGAACATAAAGGACAGAGTCTAGTACAATATCCTTATTAAGAAAGACTGTTCCAGTCCCTTCCACCTCAGTCAATGACCCATTTGCATTCTTCACATGCTTCTTGTGATGTTGTTTTGTAAGAGTCAAAAACACATCTTTGTTTCCTGTCATATGATCAGTAGCACCAGAATCCACTATCCATAGAATTTGAGTAGTGTTGGAGAGAAATGAAATACTACCATGCGGAATACTGAATGTTGTAGGCTGATCAGCAAGACAAGCATTCAGTTTTAGAGGATCTAAAAAACCCAAACTGATACCATGTAAATAATAGAGGTTTTGTAGCAGAGAATAAATGTTTTATCTGTTTTAATTCATGATTTGCAGAAAAGAAGTGAGTCCCTTTTATAGGACTAAATTACAACAATCCTAGCTAAGTATGACTATATCTATCTATTATTTAAAAGATTAGAAATTTAAATTTATATAAGATAAGATAAGATTTAACTTATCACTAAGTTAGATAAGACTTAGCTATTTAGTTATTTACTAGGACTAAAATACATAAAAATATATTTACAATCTACACCCTTCCATACTAAAATCTGAAGGGGCACCTGTCTATCGATGTGTTCAGCATGCTGGAGAGTTTGTTCTGACATTCCCTAGAGCATATCATGCAGGGTTCAATTGTGGTTTCAACTGTGCAGAAGCAGTAAATGTAGCTCCTGTTGATTGGTTGCCACATGGACAGATTGCTATTGAGCTATACCGTGAACAGGGAAGGAAAACTTCCATCTCACATGATAAATTGTTGCTTGGAGCAGCAAGGGAAGCAGTCAAAGCACACTGGGAGCTCATTTTATTGAAGAAGTATACTTCTGATAACTTAAGGTGGAAAGGTTTATGTGGAAAGGATGGGGTCTTAGCTAAAACTCTCAAGGTAAGTTATGTCTGTTAATTTTTCTTTGGGCTGATTCATTGGGTGGGATTTTATGAACTCTTTTAGTCCGTTCAGAATCTGTATATGATCTGGGTTTGAACTGCGTAAATTTTATTCGTAAGCTTGAACTTTGTGTCTGATTCAAATTTAATGTTCGATAATCTTTTTAAATGGTTTTGGATTGGTCTAATCTCTAGAGAATTGTTGATCCCTAATCTCTAATAATGTAAAAAGCTTGTGATTATGAGCTCTAAAATGTTATGTGCATATGAATGCAGATAGATTCAAGCATGTATACTTCCGTGTTTATTGTATATGTGCATATAGACATGCAAACTCATAATGCAGTATGTGCATATGTAAAATTAATTGTGTTATTGATAAAATATATAATATCTAGCGATTAATTTAGTTTCAGTTCAAAATCGGAATAGAATTCATGTTTACTAGAGTCTTGTAATATTTATATGGTAAACTTATTAGCATATAAGCAATGCTTATAGTAACTCGGTTGATTTTGACCGACTTTATATATGTTTATTGCCTACAGACACGTGTTGAGATGGAGCGTCTAAGCAGGGAATGTCTTTGCAGTACCTCTCAGGCTGTGAAAATGGAGAGCAATTTTGATGCAACCAGTGAGCGAGAATGCAGTATATGTTTTTTTGATTTGCACCTTTCTGCAGCAGGTTGTCATTGCTCCCCTGATAGATATGCATACTTGAGACACGCAAAGCAGTTCTGCTCGTGTGCTAAGGGTGACAAAATTTTCCGATTTCGATATGATATAAATGAATTAAATATCCTTGTTGAAGCAGTGGAAGGAAAACTAAGTGCAGTATATAGGTGGGCAAGACTAGACCTTGGGCTGGCCCTGAGTTCATATGTAACCAATGACAGTATAGCTGGTAGGTTATCCCATACCCCAGAAGGAGTACCTAAAGAAGTGCCACAACCGTCAATCATTTCCTCCAAAGAATTACCAGGAGAAGATATGTCGAAAAACAAACTCTCGATTTTATCTCAAATTCCTGCTCAGATGTTACTGCTACAAAGAAATAAACTACCTGATGGTGCATTACCATCAGAAGATCCAAACTCTAAGTTGAAGAAAGGGGAATTGGTTCTTTCTCCTTCAAGCTTAAGCATTCCAGGAAGCCAAACTGCTGTAACAAGTAGAGTGAAGAAACCTTCAGCTCCACGGGATAATAATACAATTCTTCTTAGTGATGATGAAGGTGATGAATCTGAGAAACCAGTTTCAGAAAGACCAAAAGAACATTCTGTCACAGAGCATTCGGAAGCCTCGCTGAGGCCGGCACCATCTGGTGAAAAAGCGAGCACATGTAATTACAAGAATGAGGCTATTTTAACTACCCCTCTAACTGATGCTGCGATTATGAATCAAAAGGATGCCGATTCCCCTGATGTACAGAGAACTAGTTGCTCCTCTAATGATTCTTACATGAAAGATGAGCATGCTGAAAACAGTATCACATCAGTAGGATCTAATCACCAGAATATATTTTGTCATTTAGAATCTGCCACTACAGAATCTGGTAAAGGTGTTCAGGAATCTTGTAATACCACAGAGAAGGATGGTGACAAGAATAAAGCATCGACTGTTGAAAGCAACCTTCAGCATCTGCTGCCTTTGGGCAGTGAAAAAGTTGACAAGGATAAACATCAGAAGGCGGGAGCCATTGCCTCTGCAAATTTAATCGAAAGTACAATAAGAAATGTAGGAGGGCTGTCGTCTTGCTCTCAAAATAATCTGGACAGAAACATCCGACAGAAAGATCCTCGCATTGCTAAGGTAGTGCGTAGGATCAACTGTAATGTTGAGCCATTGGAATTTGGAGCTGTGCTCTCTGGGAAGTTATGGCGCAACAGCCAGGCCATTTTCCCAAAAGGTTTGTTGCATTGTTGTTTATTAAGGCTGATGCAAGTCAATATGCTAAGTTTCGGCAGCTAGATGTATTTACTCATTTGTTCTAATGAATGCAGGATTTAAGAGCCGGGTTAGATATATTAGTGTTTTAGATCCAACTAATATGGCTTATGTTAGTTAGTATGCATAACCGTGTGTTGTAAAGAGTTTTAGATAGAGTAGAAGTTGTATGTTATCTTTACTTTATCTTAACTAGTAGTTTGAATTTTAAATTTGATCTTTGTAAAGGATAAAAGTCTTATCCTATAGGTTAACCACTTGGTGTTAAACACCTCTGTAAAAGTCTATATAATAGACTCTCTTTCACTAATGAAATATAAGAAAAACACAGAGAAAAACTCTGTTTCTCACAGCTTACTACATGTCAGAAATTTTGGATGCGGAGAGGGATGAACCTCTGTTCATGGTAATTGAAAATTTTATTCTTTCGACTATGTTTTTTTACCATGATCTTATTAGTTAGACATTTTTTTTTATCTTACCTGTTTATGCTTCAACTTGTATTCTATAGTGTCGGAAAATGTTGCCATGGTGTTTTTAAGCATGCAAAACCTTAATGTTGATTTGATTTCAGGTATCCTTGGAGCACTGTCCCGGTGAAGTATTCGTTCATGTTTCAGCTGCCAGATGCTGGGAGATGGTGAGGGAGAAAGTGAATCAAGAGATAACAAAGCAGCATAGACAAGGAAAGACAACCCTCCCACCATTGCAGCCTCCCGGCAGCCTTGATGGCTTTGAGATGTTTGGTTTTTCTTCACCAGAAATTGTTCAGGTAAATTAGTTAGTAGAGTATGTTTGGTTCCCTCTACCTCCATTTCGCGTATGCTGAACAGATGAAGTAAAACTCCTTTCTCGTTTGTTTAACGTAAACCAGGCCATTGAGGCAATGGATCAAAATCGAGTTTGTACAGAGTATTGGGACTCACGGCCTTACTCGCGGCCTCAAGTGCAGTTTCTACAACACTCTCATCCCCATGGTAATGTTGGCAATGCACTTGAAACATCCGGGGAACAAAACAATGCAGGGACTCCTCGGAATAATTGCTTGCCCGGTGAAGTTGACACACTACTCAGAGGTCTATTAAAGAAGGCAAACTCCGAAGAATTACACTCACTTTGTAGCATTTTAAGCGACAAAAGGCCACCCATGGATGTAGACATTGTGGCTCAACTCCTCAAGGAAGAGATTCACGGTCGTCGACCTAGATGATTGATTTTTTTGTTCGTTCGGATTCAAGATTCGGGAACCCATTTCCCACATTTTTTCAACTCTGTAAAGATAGACATCCTGCCTTCATTTGAATTTAATCAACCATTCTTTCAGGTAGAAGAAGAAAGTGACAAGTAGCCTTAGGTAACCGGACCATTCCAAATCTTGTTTGGACATGGACCAAAATAAAATTCAATTTCGCCTACCGTTCGCAATAAATTAAAGTAATAACATTCAAATTCAATAATATTCAAATTTATAAATAAATATAATAATAAATTATAGAGCGTCGGTGATTGGAGTTTGATCGAAAATGTGAAGTCTACGCCGGCAGAGGGCGAGTGGGGGAAACTCCAATCGCAGAACTCTTGCTAGAAAAATAAAGAGGAAAGGATTGGGTCAAAGATTCGAGTGAATAAGCAGCTGCTCTACATACTGTTCAACTGCTTCTCTGACTCAACTTATGCTACATTTGATTACTTGTATAGTAATATTTTTGAATTATTTTTTAAATAATTCATAAAAATAATTATTTGGAAAAATAACAAGCTTCTTTCATTCAGGTGTGTTATGTAGGGAAAATACGAATTCAGTTGGATGTATTTTTATTCTACTTGGTACACCTAATCAAAGAAAAAAAAAGATTATTTCTATTTTGAGACCTTATATGATATCATTTAACGATCATAAAACCTCCACAATCATTATTCTTTAGTGGTCATATATCGTACGGCTGAGGCACATCAGCACATGGTTACGTCGGCAATGTTGATCATAATGCTGATCAAAATGACAGAAATAGTGAAAGTGTCTGCCTCATTGAAGATTGTCTAATACGATGACATTAATTCACATAGATGTGATCAATGATACATTTTTTATTGTCATAAGAAATTCTAATATTCTGAAGATAATTATTTTGCGTTTATCATTTTAATTAATTAAAATTAAAAGTAAACTCATCAAAATTATAGAAATATCATAAAAAATATTGATAACAAAATTGAGATTTTTTTAAATAATGTTAAATCTAAAAAAATAATAATGCACTAGCAGGTGCGTCCAGTCAGTAGCATCTTTCCTTTAATCAAATAAAATAATATCTTTTTTCGATCATGTGTGTCACATATGGCAAAGACACGTCCAATCAATACGGCTTCAAAAGAAATCCGATCGGTGTGTTTTTGTCTTATGTGACACACTTAATAAAAAAAGTATATTTTCCAAATAAATTTTTTGATGCTATTTTATTAAATAATTTAAAAATTGTAGGAAAATGATTTGACGCATTGGCGGTGAAAAACGAAATTTTCTATAAGTAATATATTTTTAGATTTAGGGTTAGAGTTTTGGGTTTGAGATTAGGATTTTTATAATTTTGAATTAACTGTTAAGGTTTATATGTAGGGTTTAAGGTTTAAAATTTAGAGTTTGATTTTAAGGGCGTAAGGTTTATTGCCCTAATATGACATGTGGCAATGACATCATTTGAAGCCCACTTGTACAAAGAAAAACCCTCACAGCTTGTAAAAAGAAAAACCCTCACCGATGATGCATCAAATATTAACCCAAAATGTATCGTCTGAGTAATAAAACCCTCATACTATGCTTTCCAAATTAAAATAATAAAATTTAGCATAATAGTAATTAAAATATTTTAAAAATATTTTTTGAATAGTCTAAAGGTGATTGCAAAATAGCATACCCGACCCTAGGAAAAGGCAATAAGGGCGCTCGTCCAAAGCCCATCGCTTAGGGAAACTAAATATTTGTATTATTTTTTAATTATATTTATTATTAAGAATCTAATTTGTTCTAATACTTGTTATTAGAGTCATATTTTTTAATACTTGTTAACAAGAGATATGTTTTTTTTTTCAATATTGTTAGTAGGGATCTACTCTTAATATTCATTTTTTATAACACTTGTTATTAGGTCCTATATTTTTTTTCAATATTTGTTATTATGGGCATAGTCTTAAAATTCAATTTTTTAATACTTGTTATTAAAGTCCAATTGTTTCAATACTTGTTACTATGGACCTACTCCTAAAATTTATTTATTTTTATTACTTGCTATTCGGGAAAAGGATTTAAATAGAGGTATGGAACCACAACAATAATCGTTATATGACAGTAGTGGCACTATCGGAAACTGCGATACCTGCAACTGTTATTTCCCTAATAGCAAATGTTATTAAAAATTTCACAATCGCGATACTCGCAATGACCGAAATAGCATCTGTTATGTTCGTAATCGCGATAAATGCAACACAACTAAAAATACGGCTGCAACTGCAATTACAATTTAAGTCCCTGATTGAGGGTCCAATTTTTAGGTTCGCCTAGGGCCGGCCTGCAAGATAGTATATGTTCATAAATATTATTAAATTTTTGATAATGCACACACCTTGCATACAAAACGATTGAATCCGAATGTCCTACGATAAATATCATCTATTTTTCTACTAGACCATTTATCGGGTTCAAAATACCAAAAAAATGTTAGGTGTAATATATTCTAAAAATATTAAATGAAATAAATAAGGAAAATTTGATTTTCGTGACGGTCTATTTTCTGGGGCTGCAGGCATTGAAATTCAAACATAATTTTCGTAGCACCAGATTCAGTTTGTCCACTCGAACAAAAACCATTAATTCCCACAAATTAGAAGTAATGGCGGATCTAGAAATAAAAATAGAAGTCTAAAATATTTTTTTTAAATAAGTATGTAAAAATAAATTTTTTCTTTATATACTAAATAAAATTAATTTTTTATTTTAAAAAATAATATTAAATTAAACCTATCTTTAAAAAAAAAATCAAAAAAGGATGCAAGGCTGGCTGTATCCGCCACTGATTAAAACCTCTCCACATCCGCATCAACATAAAAACAAACAGACTGCTTCCACACACTACCGAATCATGTGTATGAAGATTTTTGTAATAAATTTTGCATCCGTAGACATAAATATTTCGCACCAAATTGTACCTGGAGAATTGAAAATAGATGATGGTTTTATATTTTAATGAATTTCACCGTTATTCTCGGTGTAAATTTTTTAAAAAAATATAGTAAAAAAATCTCAAAATCATTACATTTTTTTATTTTGAATTTATATTCCGTATACTAACGGTGAAAATTAAACGTTTCTACAAGCGGTTTAGTTTTAGGTTTAAGGATTTAATTTAGAGTTTAGAATTTAAGTATTATAGTTTATGGGTTTAAAATTAAGGGGTAATTGTTATAATTTAACGTTTAGGGTTAAAACTTAGGGTTTAGAGAGTAAAGTTTAGGTTTTTAGGGTAATATATATGACGAAAGATTTACATTCTAACATATACACCTTAAATTCTAACCATAAACCCTAAATTCTAAATACTATTCCTAAACCTAAACCCCTAAACCTAACACCCTAAATTGAATCCATAAACCATAAAACTAAGACACTTGTTGAAACTTTTAGTTTTCACCACTAGTATATGAAATAATTACCCTTTCATTTTATTACGATCAATAACTTTTAATAATAATCGATATTTTTGATCAACTACTAGTTGATCAAGTAAGATGGGACACTAAATAACTTAAGTAGACATTTTTTATGAACCAAATTAGATTAATCTAAATAATTACTATCCATGATTATACTAAAAACATCAATTTTTTTTGTCTACAAAAATCTGTATAATTATACAAACAAAACCCTTGTGTCCTCCTAGTAGGACTTGGACGGAGAATAATAAAAGTTGCATTAATAACGTGGGGCTGCATAGGTCAACTTCAAACGTTATGAAATAGTTAGATATATTATCTGTGCATTCATTCATGCATGCACCATATTTTAATGCTTTGTCTTTTCGTACAAAACAAAGAACAAATATGGAAGTTGAGATGAGCCGACCTTGTTAATTTTAAGTCATTGTCAAACCATTTACAGCAATACTGCTCTCTCTCTATATATAGAAATTATTTAGACAAACAACCCCATTAAAGATTATGTAAAAAAAAATTCTCTTTTAGCGCAAGTAAGTTAAACTCGCATTTAGCCAAAAATGAGTTTTAAACTCGCGCTTAGCCAAAAGCGAGTTCCGTGTAAAAAAAATTTGGTAAATTAATTTTTTATTTCTTACCTACCCACTCAACACAGAACTCACGTTTAGCTAAGCGCATGTTTAAAACTCGCTTTTGGCTAAATACGAATTTCATCCTACATGGCTGAAAGTGAGTATTTTTCTATATAATCTTAGTTGGGTTATTTTTTTAAATGTTTCCCTAAAAAGAAATATTGACTTAATTTTGCCCTCCCCTCAATTTCCTTTTCATTTTTAGATTTTTAATTCATCCCCAATTCTTAATTATTTTCTAATTCATTCGTCTGAAAAAAATTATTGCAGGTTTAGATTCTCTTGCACATATAATCTTTACACACACGTCATCAATGCGGTACATACTTTTTTTAATGGTAAGCAGGCCTCGTTAATAACCTTTAAGCAACCATTTTCTAAGGACATGGTGCCCAGGGAAAAAGAGTGTTCAATTTTATTAACTTAAATATCCCGTACATAAATAACACATTTTGGACAACTGCCCATACAATATATCGACAAAGCAATAATCCTTAACCTGGTCACTTAGTTTACGCACAGAAAATCATTAGCCCTCTCCAATACCTTGTTGTTGAGCAAACCGATGGGCTGCACAGTTTCTTTCTCTATACTCGAAGACAATTTTTTAGTTGTATTCAGTGCCATAACCCTTAATCTTTTTCACAATATCTGAAAAGCATATGAGCGACGTAGAAGGCCTCCGATCCTCTTGACCGCCAAAAGATTGTCCGACTCGATTATCAGGGCTACTTAATGTTGTAAAATTGCGTAAGACATTTCAAAAGAATTTTATGTACTTTTTCTTATAAATTTCTTGGTTTTGGTTTAAATACAAACATTTGTTATGAGCTTGAAAGAGAAAAAATTGAAGATGATCTCACACACACGGAATTTGGACCCAAATTTCAAATTAGTTCAAATCGGTTGATTTGTCGCCTGCGTGCAAATACATTATAATGTTGTTGTCTCTTAAGTGAAGATTGTCACTAAGTATGATTCGATGAGTCATATAATTAGGTGTCAGTAGGTGCATATATTGACCAAGAATAATAACTTTGTAGGTAAGTGATATTGCAAAAATGACTTGTTGGTACTGAATGTTCTAAAATAATGAATCAGAATACTAACTCTTCTTCTATTGACTTGAATGATTCGTTCGATTTGTAGCAGATTAGGTTAGCGCATGTGAATGTTTCATACTAAAAAAATCACTATCGTGGCTTAATCTCTAGTACTAATAGAATTTGCAAAATGTGAACTTTTTAAGGATGAAGCATTTGAAATATTTTTTAAGTATAAAATAGAAGTAGAAAATGAGTTGAATGAAAAGATTAAAAGAGTTGGATCAAATAAAGGAGGTGAATATATTCAGCTTATGGTTGTAGTGAAAAGGAAGACATAATACTTGAACTATCTCCTCTTTATTCACAACTCAAATAGAGTGGTAGAAAAGAAAAATAGAATATTAAAAGAAATGATGGATTTAATATCACACACAAAATTAGTTCATTATAAGAAAATTGGAGATTATTTCCTTAACTTGAAATATTTAAATGTGTGGGGTGTCTTGCTTAAGTTATGCTTGAGGATCCTAAGAAGAAGAAAAAATACATCTAAAACTTCTAATTGCATGTTTAGGGGTGACAAAATTACCCGAAGCGACGTGACTCATCCCGCTCCGAACGAATATTTTTTCTCTTAAATTTCGAGTTTGAGCCAAGGCATGACAAGTTTTGGTAAAAATTGAGGTTGAATTGGGGTAAGTTCGAGTTTAGAGTGAAAGTTTTCCAGCCCGTCCTTGTGCATGTTCATCGGTTATACTGAAGTAACTGAACATTGTGTTGTATATAGATTTTTTGTTTCGAGTAATGACATGCTTGATCGAAATATGATAGTTGAAATGAAGAATGTTGAGTTTTTTGTACATGTGTTTTCTTTAATAATTAATTATATTTCTCCTTCACTTGTTATTTAAACAGATTGTGGACATGATGATTAAAGATGATCTAAACAAATTAGAACTAAAAAAATTATTTGGAAGTTATTTTTATACATACTTGGTTGAAAATGATCCAATAATATTTTTGAAGCAATTTCATCCTATTATGCCCATTTTTGGAAAGAAGCCTGTATTAATATTGAATTTGATTCGATTTTACAAAATAACATTTTGAAATTAGTTATTTTATCTCTTGGAGCAAAACTTATCGGTTACAAATGAATTTTTAAAAGGAAATTTAACTCTAATGGTTCAATAGTGAATTATAAAGCTAGGCCAGTTGTAAAAGATTTTACTAGAAAGATATAGACTATTTTGATACTTTTGGTCTAATTACAAGAATTTCTTCCATTTTAGATTTTGATTGCTTTGGCTTATGTGCACAATCTTTTTATCCATCTAATGGGTGCTAAAATTACTTTTTTTTTGTTTTTTGTTTTAGTTAGAAGAAAATAATGGACATGAAACAATTCGAAAGATATATAGTATTAGATCATAAAATTGAAGTGTGTAAAATTTTCAAATTATTATATGACTTGAAACAAACACCAAATAATGGCATAAGAACTTCGATCAAATATTAATAAGTGATGGTTTACTTCCATGATTGATATTTTATGTATTGGCAATGTATAGTTATTGAATTAGATGATTTGGTAGAGATTCTCGAAATAACATATTTAATATACAGGGTTGATGGTAAGATCATGGAGTTTCATATTAGGATGTGAATGGACTATGATGTAAGTAGCCGATGGTGGAGTTGCAAAAGGTTTATTATGTTCATTAGATAGTTATGTTACTTATGTATAAGAACTACAGCTAGGATAATTTTGTTTTGAAACAAGAAGGGCCCTATTAACTTAAGGCTTAATAGTTAAAAAAATGACAAATTATATATTTTTACTTGGATAAGATCTTAAGGTATTTTTGGTCTTAGTGGGTGCTTAACGTTTTTACCATTATCATTTTATGTGCCTCGATGTTAACGTCCATTTAAAAAATTCAGTTAGCCAACAAAAATATGGCACGTAGCAAGTTTTATTTTGTTTTTTAATTCAGAATTTTCAAAAGTATCCTAAAATTATAAAAAATTTCCAAATCCCTAAGTTCCAAATCCCAATTTCAAACATTGCCACCGCCTATCGTCGACGGCATGCCCACTACTTTCGTTAGCAGACCCCCATGATTATTTTCTCTATCCTCCAATTGCCGAAAGTCGACGACTAGCATGTCTAATGTCGAAACAAAGTCAAACGACGAGAGGAAAAAAAGAAACGATAGGCGACAAGCGACGAATAACATGCGGGTCTTGCGGTGAGAAGAGGAAGCTTCATTATGAGCTAGTAGCATGATGACCGATGCCGATAGTGACAATGGTTGGGTTTGAGGATCTAAGGATTTAGGGTTTATTTTATAAATTTTGAGAAATTTGGGGATTTTTTAAAAATTAATTTAAAAGAAATAAAAAATTAAAATCAAAGTCACGTGTCATGTTTTTATTGGTTAAATAATTTTTTAAACAACCATTAACGGCCAGATACCTAAAATAATAACGGTCAAAACGTTAAACACGTACTTAGATCAAAAAAATACTTTAAATATCTATATAAAAAAGATATACAGCAAAATAAGCTTTTAGCGGCACTTTTAAAGTAAGCGCCGCTAAATTTATACATCTCGCGCCATTTGTGGGATATGCCAGCATATTATGTACCTTCCGTGGCGTTTGATTTACAAATGTAACTTTTAGTGACGTTTTTAAGACAAACGTTTAAGTGGCGTTTGTAAAAACAAACGCCACAATAGCTTTTAAAAAACACGCTATTTCAAACTCTGTTTCATATCCCCCCCCCCCAAATAAACAAATCCCTAACATCTGATTTCCTCTGTGTCTTCGATTTCCCTCTCCGCACAATTGTCATCTCTCTTCATTTTCTGTCTGTAACGTCACAGGCTGCCGGCGGAAGGATGGCGTAACAAGCAAGGGCAGACTCGTCTCACCCAATACTACAAATGGCTCACCCTCGAAGAACGGCGTTCTCTCGAAGGCGAGATCGTTCGCAAGTGCTTGGCCCGTAACGAAGCTAAAACCTAACAACCTTTTTGCAAGCGAAAATTATCTGCAACCAACCAAGCATCCTGACGAATAACGACGAAAGCTCTTCAAGAACTCACCAATCGACGGTCGGTAAGCCTGTGATTGTTAAGATTAAGCGCAAAGTCTCTCAGTCTCGTCTCAATGCTTTCTTTTTTTCTTTCACTTATACTAATTGTACTTGTAACTGGAATTGAAATTGATTCTTTTTTCGGGGGAAAAGGAACAAGTGATTAGGGATACGACGGAGAGAAGCTTGGAACAAGTGATAAAGGAAAAAGTAAGTATATTTGTAGTTCTTATCGTTTGTTTTCTTCATAGGATTGAAATTAAACTAGAAATTCTGTTGTTTGCTTGTTTTAGGACTAGGAGGAATGAGACGAGAAAGCATTGAGAGGATTAAGCACAAAGCTTGTGTTGTCTTGCAGGAAATGAAACCAATGAGAGACCTTTGGAGTGCCCCCTTTCTGGTTTTCAGAATCTATCAATATTTGAATCATGCAAAAAAGGTTTTCTTTTTTTAAAATACACACACACATCCATGATTTACTGTTGTAGCTTCCTTTCAGTTCAATTAAATGGTTATTCTTAATTTGCATGTTGCTGAATTGTTTTGTTTTCTGTTATTGATCTTTAGGCTCGAACCTAAGAATTATGAGCTAAAGCAACGGAAGCATGTGGTTACTCGAAAACGCACTGTTAGGCAAACTGATATTGCTCGGCTTGATGAGGTGAAACCATGTTTACTCTGGTCTCAAATTTAACATTAATAAAATTTTTATTTTATTTTTATAAAATAAAACTATCATATGTTCTTAGTCTAACTAGGTAAATTATATTTCAGTTTGTTGTGTGGCTTAGAGTTTGGCTTGATTTGTTTTGTTCATTAAAAACTTCAATTCTTTGTTCAATATGTAAGGCCTTGTCAAAATTGTGTGGAATTAAACTGGATACACTTTTTTTAAGAGAACCCAAGATCATGAAGATGGTGTTTAAGTTGGTGGTGAGTCACTTGATACTAGCCATAAGTGGTGACTGTTATATTATGTGGTATCATAAGCTTAGTAATTGTAATACCTGAATTTCGTCCGGGCTTTGTATATACATATATTTCACTATACGTATGACCAAATAATAATAAGTAATAATAATCTTTTCTAATAATAATCCTTAATTCTCAAATATCCAAACAATAAAATAGTCTATTAAATAAATATAGTCCCTTAATGTCCAATTACATTCTTAAAAGCCCGATTACAAAGATGAAAGCCCAACTAGTTACAATTTCTTTGCCCATTTAAAAGACAAAACTGATAAAAGAAACACAAGGGCCCGGCTGTGTTTCTTTTTCCCGCACAGAGACGCCACGTATCGAGCTAGGACTGGTCAGAAAGCCATTCACCAGGATTCATCCTCTATTGACATCACCTGTGTTGACCGGGTATAAATACCTGCAAAGAGAGAGAGAAACAATAATAACGACCAATTATTAACTCATGATTAAAAATAGTAATAATTAAGAGAGAGGAGAGAAGAAGACGATGAGTCACCTGAGAAGCTTGGACCGTCACTAGAGGCTGGAGAAAACTACCGGAAGCTTACTGGATTTGCTGATACGAATTTGGAGGTATATCTCCATCTCTATTCTTTCTTTTCCTATAATAAAATGAGTAGAAACAACTAAGTTCAGGCCTCAAACACATAAAACCAGTAACAAAACACTATCTAAAACCTAAGTGAGCCCTAGATCTAAACAGAAATCAAATATGAAATTAAAAGAGGTTTTCGATCACTTATCTTGACTTGTTGGTGTTGAGAGCACTGTCGGAGTTGAGATCAGAGTTAAAGGAAGGTTAGGATTTATGGTTGAGTTGAAAATGATAGGAAATATGTTTTTGGCTTTGGGTAGGTAGTTTAGGATAGGGAAGAAGGGCGATTCTGATGAATTGAGGCTCAGATTAGGGTTTAGGACAGAAAAAGGAATATTTCTAAAGTTTTTAAGGTTTTGGCAGTGGCCGAAAATCGCTCTAGTGGCGAAGCACGGTGGTCGAATGAAGATTAGGGATGATCGGAGTTAGGCCAGACGGTGGCCGGAAGGATTAGGTTTATCGGAAGGGGTGACTAGAGACGACGGCAGTAGTCGGTGTCGCTTCCAGCGGCTGAGAAACAGATCGGGGTTAGGGTATAGTGGTGGTTGATGATTGAAGTTATAAAAGTTAAAAGAACTGAGGATGAGTTCTTAAGAAATAATGTGTTTGATCTTTTAGAAACAGGAAAAGGGAAGTGTTTTTGTGTTACTGGTGGATTAAATGAAAGAAAAGACGAAGAACGGATGAAGAACAAGGATGAACAAGGGGTTTTGATCGAAAACTCAAAGTTTTTCTGGGTTTCAGAGGTTCGGGTTGAGAGGATTTAGTGAGAAAGAAGAATGAGGAGAGAGGAGTTATCGAAATGGCCGAGTTGGCCCGATTTTGGTCCTTTTAAGGGCGAGTCAACACGACACCATTTTGGTGCTGGGTCAAAAGGATCCGCGCTTCGCTAAGCGGGTATGGATACGGGGCCGTGACCCGACTCAGGGTCCGAAGGCCAGTTTGGGCCGTTTAGGGATTATACTGGTCAGTTCGATTTGTTTTAGGTCGGTCTAAGTCCAGGTTTTGACATATTTAGGTTTGGGCTCTTCAGTTTGTCCCGTCTTACAATTTAGCCACCAATTCCTTGTAATTCAGTCTTTTAATTTCTAATTTAATTCAATTTGACCCTGAGCAGTTTAATTCCTTTATTTTTATTGCCTCTTATTTAATTTATTTAATTGTTTGTATGATACATGCTTTTAAATAGTCATGCAGTATAATTGTTTAGAGAACTTTAAATACCCTTAACATAATTAGAGCCCTTAGAATTAGGTTTTCTAATTTGAATGAATTGAAATTGAAAAAGAAAATCATTGTAGAAAATGAATGGATATTAAATGATTACTTTAATGCCCTAAGTTGATTAGTATCACATTGTATTGTGATGTTATTCAAATGGGGTGTTTTAGTGAAATATTTAACATTTCATTTAAACTTAGAACATGGTAATTATATATAATTGGATAATTAGTTAAATAAAATTCAAATTAGGATTAAATAATAAGTATCATTAATATTAGGAATATTGTTATTTTTGGGCCTAATACGGGTAATGCCCAATCATTTGTGTGTTATCACACAAGCCCAAAAATTAATGATATTCATAGGATTCTAATCAATTAATGAATTGAAGCCTTAATTAGGTTTTTACTTAAAATTGACCATAAAATAATGTCATGTATTTAAACCTTTTGTGTTGAGATACATTTTTGAGTATGAATCGAAGTTTCCTAATGTAACTGGACACTTCAAAAATTCATATTCGTTTAAAATGTATTTTCTTACAAAAGGATATCCTCATTTGGAAAGAAATTCAATTGGTAATTAATGATCAAATTAAATTCATTTTATTACTCGAAAATGCTAAAATGCCACGTGAGATTAAAAAGGTACCGATAACGGGCATTTTTGGGGGTGTTAATCCTTCCCCACACGTAATCGACTCCCAAACCCAAATCATTTTTATGTTGTCCGGTTTACCAAAGTGACCAGTGGCGACTCCAAATTATTTTCTACAATTAAATAAAAGTTTTAATGTGAAAAAACCTAATTTCAAGATTAAGTGAATTTAAATGAACAAAAATCCTAATTTTTAAAAGAATCGATCGCCGAGCTATTTTCTTACACCTTTCTTTTTCTGGTCGCAAAAATGGTCGCGACAGCTTGGCGACTCCGCTGGGACCAAAAAGAGAGTCAGGCCTAATCAATTAATTCCAAGTGGCATTTTGAGCAATAATTTGAATTTAATTTCTTCTAGAGAATTGTTAGATGAATTTTTAGGAAAATGGGGGTAGTTTTGTGTATGATATATCTTTCATTCATGCATAAGCTTTCGACCCGGGCTTTTCACCCTTAAGTGGGAGAAAGACATTATTCGACATGACGTTCTCTAGCTTCGAGTTTGGATTTTTGTCTTCTTTTGGTAAACTAACCTTACGCGTCGTGGGGCCCACGCCTCCGTTGTAAGGGACCTATACTATCGAATCGATGTATTACTGCCGCAGTAGACGGTAACGACAGTTCGGGAACCCAGAGTCTAGAACCAAGCCCACATTTTGCTTTAGAAACCTACCTCACTAGAGCCAGACATGGACTTAGGACAGGTGCTGCCAATTTAAATGCGTTTCTCTGGTTATTCTTCTTTGCTAAAGCATTTAGTGCATGTTATATGTTAATACTTGCTTGTTTATTTGATTTTTTATATTAATTCCCAATTACTGACACGTTTGTTGTTGTTTTTTGCTCTTGTTTTTGTTAAATCATGCCATTTACATTTATTTTGGCATCTGTTTAAGAAATAGTTAATTAGAAGCATTCAGAATGTCTAGAGGGGTCAAGATTGGGGAAGACAATACTACGGTCTGAACGTGGTCAGAACAGACTCGACATGAGAAGAGAGATAGTTTGCGCGTGGGTGATGTGTCATGAATGAAAGGTCAGTGTAAACTAAACACCAACCAGAATGCTTGCCTGCAAGAAGTAAAGGAAATATGGGACCAATGGGGAAGTGAAATGAAAGAGGCATTTAGGAAGGAATTTGGAGACATAGCTTTGTTGCTAAGTGTTAAAGTGGACCAACAATTTACTCAGAGCCATGTCACAGTTCTGGAATCCCGCATGCAATTGTTTCACTTTCGGTCAAGTCGATATGACACCCACTCTTGAAGAATATGAGGTACTGGTTAATTGTCCAACCATTCATAGTGACAAGATATACACAAGACCTGGAAACAGTTCGGGTTTTAAGAAGAAGTTAGCATTGATCACGGAAAAAACAAAGGAGTGGTGAGATACAAAAATTGCCAACAATGGCAGCAGTGATCAGAATGAGGACAAACAGTGAGTGAATTGGAGAGTCCTAAAAGAATTGGTAGTTACAAGTGAGGATGAACTAGCCAGAGCAAGAAGTTTATATGCTTTGAGCATATATGGGTTAGTTATATTCCCGAGAACTCCGGAGCACGTAGATCCATCAACTGTGGGATTATTTGAGCGATTGAAAAAAGGTGTGAACCCAGTTCCCGTTATCCTAACTGAGACATATAGGTCATTGATTGCATGCAAGAAGTCGGGAGAATGAAGGTTTTGGGGATGCGTACAGTTGCTGGAAATCTGGTTCAGAGGTCACAGGTGGGACACACCATATAGAGCTGCAAGGTATCTTACCTCTTATTCACCGATAGAAGAATATATGACAGGTTGTTCTTTGGAGAGAAAGGATGAGAAACAGTGGGAGGAGTGCTTCAAAAACTTGAAAGATACTGATGTTGAATGGAGGGCACATTGGTTGCACAAAGGGGTGTCATTCTTGTATAAATGTGGAGATAGAGATTGGGTCCCATTACCCGAAATTTGGAGAGGAATAGCTTATTGTCCCTTGCTTGTATCAAGACAATTTGGTTCGAGGTAATTCATACCGGCTACAGCAGGAATGACAAAATTTGAGTATGCTCACAAGACCAATGATTACAAATGAATTGTAGTACAAACGGGGAAGGCATGAGAAAAACCAAGAAGATTTCAACCATATCAAGAGCTAGAAATGATGACAAGATATGAGGAGTGGAGAGCGTAAATGGTGAATGATACAACATTTCAGAAAATGCCGGATAACGTAGGACCGTCCGCTCGATTAGTTACAGAAGCACCATTAGTATTAGAAAAACTCAAGCAGAATCGGGAGTTAGATTTAAAAAAATACGAGAAGGGGATCAATGAACTTACAGAGGAGTTAACAATGGCAAAGTATCAAGTAACTATTCATAAAGGGCAAGAGAAAGAGTTGATTGCACAAAACAAGAAGATTAGCCAAGATTTAAAAGTGTTACAAGAGATCCATAATGATTACAAAGCCAAGCAAAAATGTGGAACAAGCAAGACAATGCGAGACTTATCAGAGAAGTTGGAAAGCATGATGAAGGAATAGAATGATTATGAAAAGCTGTACAGAAAGAAGTCCCGAGAAAACAAGGAAACAAGTAACAAGGCAAAGAAGAAGATAGAAGAGGAGCAAGCCAGAAATTTTGATCTGACAAGACAGGTGACACAACTAGAGGAATTAGTGACAAGATATCACAATGAAGATAGGGTTCAGATGGAGCAAGAGAATGAAGGATTACAGAAAATGATATCAAAATTCGAAAATGAAGTGCAGTCATTGAAGGGAAAACTTGCAAGCTATAAAGGAATGCTATATCAAGACAGTGGGGTATGGAAGACCAAATATGAACGTAACTCACTGTCCAGAATAAAAATAATGAGCTGGTGAATTTCAAGGAGCAGGTTAGGAGTATAGCTTCATAAATGCAGATACTCTTGAGGCAAGCTACGACTCTACTGAAGCAACCAAACGTTAAGCTGAAGTATGGAGAGGCCATTGTGTGTCTGCTACATGAGTTGACCAACTTAGGAATTAGGGTTGGTTGCTTCTTGTAGAATGAGTTGTTTTATTTCCTGTATTTGAACCTTCTAATGAATGAATGTTTTTAAAGACTGTTTCTTAAAACTTGATGCCTTGTTTGCATACATGCATTTATGCATTCACGCATCTACATAATCATGCATTTACGCATTCACCTTTCAAAGTTATTTACAAAGTTTCTGGTTTAATAAAGGAAAGTTTTATGACAGTTTGTTTCATAGACCATAATTATTCCGCATTCTTACAGAACCTGTTTACGTTCAAAGCCTATGGCTGTTGAAGATCGAGTCGCAAGTCTAGAAAATGATCAAGTAGAAACACAAACCGTTTCGACAGAATGGAGCAATCCATTAAGGATTATTTTGTTGAAACTCAATGAGAGATAATCAATCGGCTGACCGTTCTGTTAGGGCCAAAGGAATCAGGAAAGGTTAAAATACTTGAAGGTGCTTCTAATGAAATAAATGACCAAGCAGAAATCGCATCTCATGTAAGGGTGCCGCCTGAAGGACCTCCGCCTGCGAAAAAGGTCCAAATTAATCTGACGGGAGCAACACCAAACAATCCGGTGAACATTAGGGCAAATTTTGGGAGCAATGATGATGTCCATGATCTGAATACCTTGAATGAGATAGAGAAAATTCGTGTTGAGATTGAGAAGAAGTATGAGGAACGATGTAAGGCACTAGAAGATCGTTTGCTGGAATTGCAGAAGGTAAATGAAATAGGATCTGGTGTAGTTGAGATGAGTCTGGTGCTGACCTAATACTTTCGCTGAAGTTTAAAATGCCAGACTTCGAAAAATATGATGGAACTACTTTCCCGATAGCTCATCTCACAATGTACTGTCGAAAGATGGCTGCTCGCTTGAAGGATAAAAAGCTGTTGATACATTGCATCCAGGATAGTTCGACCGGTTTGGCTGCTCGATGGTACACACAGCTAAGCTGTGTAAATATTCGTTCATAGAAAGATCTTTCTGGCACTTTTGTGGAACATTATAAGCATGTTACAGAGATGGTTCCAAGCCGTGTAATGTTGCAAAGTGTGGAACAAAGAAATAATGAGTCACTTCGACAGTATGCTCAAAGATGGAGAGATGTAGCGACACATGTCGAACCTCCATTGATGGAAAGTGAGGTTGTCCATATATTTGTGTAGACTCTGAAGGGACCATTGTTTGAGAGACTGATCAGTAATGCTACTTAGAATTTTGCTGATATAGTAATGACTAGAGAGTTGATTGAAGCAGCAATCAAAAGTTGAAGGATTGAGAGTGGAGAAAGCTCTTGGAATAATTACAAGAGGAAGGACAATGAGGTGAATAATACAAGCGTGTATGAGGCTCCCAAGAATGTGACTATTACTTCACCAAGAGCGGCATCAGGAAATTTGCAGAGTTCAAGTAAGAAGGATACTCGTGGCCTAAGGAATAATAGAATGAATTTTACACCAATACGCATGTCCTATGCTGAGTTGTACAAAGCCGATTTGGTAAGGTCGTACTATTTAACTCTTCTGCAGCCTCCTTATCCACAGTAGTATAAGCCCGATGCTCATTGTGAATTTCATGCTGGGATACCGAGATATACAATTGAGACTTGTACAGCATTCAAAAAGGTGGTACAGAATCTAATCAACAATGGGATCCTGAAGCTTGATGAACCTAGCATTGCAACAAATCCACTACCGAGTCACGGAAGACGGGGGGTAAATGCCATAGAAGAGGATGATGAAGCAAAACAGTTGAAGACTGATGTGTCAGAAGTTAAATCTCCTTTGAAGTGGGTATTTGAACAGTTGTATAATGCCAGGATAATTGAAATATGCATGAAAGTAGAAAAAGAGATACAATCTGATGTGTATTGTGAGTATCATCAGGAGTATGATCATGAGATTCAACATTTTCCAGAGTTTCAAAGCTTGATACAAAAGATGATGGACAATAAAGAGATTGAGTTCTTTGCGAGGACATGTGAGAAGAAAGCAGTAGAAGTCTGTACTTTTGAGCCGTCAGGTATGGGATACATAAACCATTGGTAGTCTTTATTAAACCTAAAGCTAGAGGTCTTGCCAATGCAAAACTTGTTCCCAAGATTGTGATCTCATCCCCTACACCATTTTTCTACAAGAGAACTCACAAGGTGCCCTGAAATTATGCTGCCACGGTAACCATACCTGAAAAGGGCAGATTGCAGGAAGAGACAAAACCGCTGGAAGAAACGAAGTTGATGCCAAAAGAGGGTAAAAATGATCAGCCAGATTTTGAAACAGTAAACGAGGTGGGACACTTCACTTGAAGTGGGAGGTGCTATTTTCTGAAAGTCCCCAAAGAAGTGGAGAAAGCCAAATGGAAAGCTGTGTCTGCACTAGAGAGAATTTTTGGGGAAGAGTCAGCACCCAAAATAAATGTGCCGGTGACGAAGGAACATGCTCAAGAATTCTTGAAGTTTTTGAAACATCATAATTATAATATTGTTGAGCAGTTAAAGAAGCAAGAAGCGAGGATCTCTGTTCTATAATTGTTGTTAAGTTCAGAAGGGCATCACAATGCATTAATGAAGGTGCTTAATCAGACATTTGTACCAAATGACATATCCATAAGCAAATTGGACAGGATAGTGAACCACATAGCTACTAACAATTATATCACTTTCACTGATGACGAAATTCTTGAGAGAGGAATGGGATCAGTAAAGACTTTGAATATCACCATACATTGTAAGGGATATGTATTGCCATGAGTGTTAATAGACAATGGTTCTACTTTGAATGTTCTGCCAATGGTGACACTACAAAGGTTACCCATTGATGAACCATACATGAAGCTGTATAAGAATATAGTAAGGGCTTTCGATGGGACTACTCATGAGGTGCTCAAAAAAATTGAGGTACCATTGTTGATTGGACCGATAGTCTACAATGTGGATTTTGTGGCGATGGATACAAGACTCGCGTATAATTGCTTGTTGGGAAGGCCATGGATTCATTCGGCCAGAGCAGTACCATCGTCCTTACATCAGAAGTTGAAATTGATGATTGAAGGAAGGCTGGTCAGTGTGGGAGCAGAAGAAGATATCATAGCTTTAGTAACCACTGACGCCCCCTATATTGAGGCCAACGAGAATGCCCTTGAATGTTCTTTCAGGGCTTTGGAGTTTGTAAATGCTACCTTCGTTGCTGAAGGCAAGCCTTTCCCGCGCCCGAAGTTATTAAACTGCACCAAGATGACTGTACGAGAGACGCTGGGAAGAGGTGCAAGAACGGGAAAGGCTAAGGCAAGCGACTCCAGGGGTGTTTGTGTCCAAAATTAGTGGTTATGAAGAAGGATCATTTCAGGCTAGGATTCAAGCCCAATGTCAAAGATAGGTTGAAAGATTTGAAGAAAAGAGGAGAACAGAGGAAAGCTCATTTTCTGGGATCTGAAGCTTCCTCCGAATCTATGCCCGTGGTGGATCTGACATGTATCTTTAAGTCGAGAGGATTTGAGAATGTTGAGGAATAGCTCATGAAGGTCAATTTGGAGACCGCGAGAATGCATGAGAAAGAAATCTTTGGTAATGAGCTAGAAGGGCTTCTTGTTGAGGGAATTTTTTAGGAAGCTCAACCTGGAAAATTTCTGGAAAAAATTCGTTCGTGTCTCCCTGGTGAAAAACTCGGTAATTGATCAGTTGAGGAGCTTGATATTGCATCCAATAAAACAAAGTAATTACCAGGAACCAACTCTACACCTTTGCCCACGGGTATAGAGTGTTATCTGTAAAAGGGCTACTATGTCAGTTCATTTAAATAAAGATGCTTTCAATGCTGATTCACAAATGGCAAACATGTTTCTTGCTTTCTTTTTCACATTCCTTTCAAATATATACACTATAATTTCCTTTGCAGATTTTCAATTGTTGATAGCATGAATGATCTTGAACTTAATCCTGGAGTAGATCCTGAGCGGCTAGTGTGTCTAATGGAAATCAATGAGGTGGAAGATGAAACAGAATGTGAAATCCTTGAAGAATTACTGAGGTTGGTGGAAAAAGAAGACAATCAGATCCTACCCCATAAAGAAGAATTGAAGATTCTTAATTTGGGAACTGATGAAATCAGGAGAGATGTGAAAATAGGGACAACATTCTTGCCAAAAGCCAGACAATGGGTTAATTACTTTGTTGCGAGAGTTTAAAGATGTCTTCGCCTGGTCGTACTAAGACATGCCTGGATTGAATACCGATATAGTGGTACATAAATTACCCATAAAGTCAGAGTGTAAACCAGTACAATAAAAGCTTAGAAGGCTGAGGCCATAAATGGTGCTGAAGATAAAAGAAGAAGTGCAAAAGCAAATAGATGTTGGTTTTCTTGAGGTATCTAAGTATCCTGAATGGGTGGCCAACATGGTTCCAGTACTAAAGAAAGATGGGAAAGTACGTATGTGTGTGGATTACAGAGATCGAAATAAAGCTAGTCCAAAGGATAATTTCCCTTTGCCCCATATAGAAATCTTAGAAGATATGGATAAGATGGCATTTATAACCTTATAGGGAACATACTGTTACAAAGTGATGTCTTTTGGATTAAAGAATGTTGAGGCAACCTATCAGCGGGCGATGGTGACTTTGTTTCATGATATGGTGCAAAAAGAGATCGAAGTATATATTGATGACATGATTGCAAAATCCCAAACCGAAGAAAAACATATTCAGAATTTAAGAAAATTATTTTTGAGATTGAGAAAGTACCAGTTAAAGATCAATCCAAATAAGAGTACTTTTGGAGACACATCGGGAAGACTCTTGGGTTTTGTCGTCAGTAGAAGAGGGATTGAAATAGATCTGGATAAAGTAAAAGCAATCCAGAACTTACCATCGCCAAAAACACAAAAGGAAGTTTGAAGATTCCTCAGGAGGTTGAATTACGTCTCTCGGTTCATTTCTCAATTAACTGACAAATGTGATCAAATCTTCAAACTGCTTAAAAAGAACAATCTGGGAGAATGGGATGAAGAGTGCCAAGAAACGTTTGATAAGATTAAGAAGTACTTGGTGAATGCTCCGATACTAGTTGTTCTTGTTCCAGACATGCCACTCATCCTCTACCTAACAGTTCATGAAAATTCAATGGGATGTATGTTGGGCCAGCATGATGACACAGGGAGGAAAGAAAGATCCATCTATTACTTAAGCAAAAAGTTTAAAGAGTGTGAAGTGCGATACCTACCTATTCAAAAGTTGTGTTGTGCTCTAGTATGGGCAACTCGTAGGCTTCGACAATACATGTTGTATCACACTACTTGGCTGATTTCCCACCTCGACCCATTGAAGTTTATGATGGAAATACCAGCATTGACCGAAAGACTAGATCGTTGGCAGATGCTTTTGTCAGAATTTGACATTGAGTATGTAAGTCAAAAGGCGGTAAAAATGAGCGCTATAGCTGATTTCTTGGCAAGTCGTGCTTCAAAGGATTATGAGCCATTGAACTTTGATTTCTCCAATGAAGATGTGATGAATATCTCTACGGAAGAAAATAGAATCTCTGGGGATGAAACGTGGAAGTTATATTTCGATGGGGCTATAAATGCCCTAGGACATGGAACTGGGGTAGTACTGATCTCCCCAAACAATGAACATCATCCCTTTACGAGTAGATTGGAATTCCTTTGTACCAACAACATGGCGAAGTATGAAGCTTGTGTTATGGGGTTGCAAGCTGCTATTGAAAGGAAAATAGAGAATCTAAAAGTATATGGAGATTCTGCACTGGTTATTTACCAGCTTCGTGGAGAGTGGGAAACAAAAGATGCCAAGCTAATTGAATACCGAAAGCTAATCCTTGAAATGATAAAAGAGTTCAAAGAGATTACTTTCACATATGTCCCCATAGAAGATAATCAGATGGAAGATGCTTTAGCTACACTGGCTTCAATTTTCTTAGCCAACAGACCTGAAGACATGACGACAATCCAGATGCAGAGTTACAATGCTTATGTTCACTGTTGTAGCATAAAAGAAGAGATAGATGGAAACCCTTGATATTACGATATCATGCAGTACCTCAAATTTCAAGGTTATCCTCTAGAGGTAAATGATAATGATAAAAGAACTATCAGAAGAATGACTTCGAGATATGTGCTTGATGGAGAAATCCTATATAGAAAGGGCAGGGATCAAATCTTGCTAAGGTGTGTCAATGCTAATGAAGTAAGAAGCATCATGACAGAGGTACATGATGGAATATGTGGGACACATGTAAATGGTTGTGCAATGGCCAAGAAAATTATGAGATATAGATATTACTGGGCAACCATAGAAGGAGATTGTATTGAATATGCAAAGAAATGTCATAAATGCCAAATATACGCTAACATAATCAATTCCCTACCGGTGCCACTCTATACAATGAATTCACCATGGTCATTCGTTGTCTGGGGCATAGACGTTATTGGGCAGATTCATCCCAAGGCTTCTAATGGTCATCGTTTCATTCTGGTGGTCATTGATTACTTCACTAAATGGGTGGAAGCAGCTTCTTATGCTAACGTCACAAGAACAACAGTATGCAAGTTCTTGAAGAAAGAGATCATTTGTCGATATAGATTACCAGCGAGAATCATTACTGATAATGCTACCAATTTCAACAATAAGATAATAGCAGAAGTGTACGAGCAGTTCAAAATCATACATCACAATTTTGTAACTTACCGCCCTAAAATGAATGAGGCAGTTGAGGCGGCAAATAAAAACATCAAGAAAATCATATCAAATACAACATAGACGTATAAAGATTGGCATGAGAAACTTCCCTTTGCATTGTTTGCATATCGAACTTTGATATGAACTTCAACTTGGGCAACTCCTTACTCTTTGGTTTATGGAACAGAAACAGTACTCCCCATTGAGGTTGAAATTTCCTCTATCCGAGTTTTATTGAAAGTGAAATTGGATGATGCAGAATGGATACAAGCTCGGTTCAACCAGTTGAATTTGATTGAAGAAAAGAGGCTGAGAGCTATTTATCATGGCCAAATGTACCAGAAAAGAATGACGTGGGCCTATGATAAGAAGGTACGACTCAGGAAATTCTGAGAGGGAGATTTGGTGTTAAAAAAGATCTTACAGATACACCGTGATGATCGTGGAAAATGGATGGCTAACTGGGAAGGACCTTATGTTGTTAAAAAGGCCTTATCTGGATGAGCATTGATTCTGATCGAGATGGATGGTAAAGAATTACAAAAACCAGTAAACTCTGATTCAGTCAAAAAGTATTGTGCCTGAAGAATAAAAAAAGAAAAGAAAAAGCAGAGTGAAAATCCGAAAAAGGGTGCTTCGTAAAATAAATATCTATGGTGAAAACCCAAAAGGGCACTATAGGTATTCCAAAAAAGAGAAAAAAAGGAAATGAAATAAATAAAGAAATGGGGTTCAAGATGAAAATCCGCAAAGGGCGTCTTGAAACCAAATGAGGATCTGGGTTGAAAACCCGTAAAGGGCGGCCCCGGTGGTTTGAGAATAGGCATCCTTCGGTTGAAACCTATCGGACACCACCTAGTATTTCAAAAGGGATTTTACATCTGTAACCATCCAGACAACATTTGAAGTCTATGGGACAAAAGGTTAAGCTCAAGACTATTTCTGGTCGATGGGGTGAATGTATACTTCATACTATGAATGCCTGAAAGCCTGATATGGTTTCTTGATTTTGTTGTTTTGGTTTGCCATGAATTGTTTGTTAAAAAATCAATTAAAATTGTACTAATAAGCCTCAATAAAGATCATGTATTCTCTTTTTAGCCTTTCTTTTATTCTAAAGCATCATTAAATGATTGACATAGTGAATAAAGCAGATAATTCCTTGGTATTACTATGTTTTGAAAGATACAAGTGAACTTTAACACTTTGGGTTATTGAAGAATAGTGTATGAAGTAAAAGGTTTCGTTGGACCTCATAGATAAGAAGGAAAGTGAAGGTTGAAGCATCAGTTTTGAGGCGTTCATGGCGACATGATTAGTATGAGAATCAAATGAGCATTATTGATGCCTCTAGTATTGTTTCTATTTGCTGTACTCATCCTGCAGCATTTTAGTGGGAATAGTTCATGAAGATATTTTTGAGACATTACTAAACCATGGTGATATCACAGCACTTGGAGTCTTCGTCGTCCTTTAACCTCCCGGGTTGAGTCAAAATAGGCATGGCTTCACGGTCTTCTGTTGAGAATGAAAATTTGATTCATTATGGGCAAGACTGTAAATGTTAATTAGTTGAAGGCTTGTTCCATTTTTTCCCGTGACATATTTTAAAAAAAGAAAAAAAGAAAAAAGAAAAGAGAAAATTAAGGTGAAAATCCGAAAGGTCACCTTGAGGAAAAAGAAAAAGAAAAACTAAAGTGAAAACCCGAAAGGGCGCTTTGAGAAAAGTAATCTAAAGTGAAAACCCAAAAGGGCGCTTTAGAGCAAGGGGCCAGAAACGCGGGAGGGAGTTGCTGATGGCTAATCCTAAACGTAAGATGAAATATTAAAGAAGAAAATGAAGCATCAAGATAATTCTCCAGGGGGTGACAGCTGATTGATTGATCTCTATGAGATACAATTCATGCACATGTAGAAACTAAGACCACAATAACCATCATACATGCATTTTAGTTTGTTTTGATAGGAAACGAAGATAGAACTTCTAATTTGAAGAGTTCGCTCAGCAAAGATAGAACTCATAATATGAAGAGTCGCCCAGCAATGATGGAACTCCTAATGAGAAGAGTCCGCCTAGCAAAGATAGAACTCCTAATGTGAAGAGTTCACCCAACAAAGATAGAGCTCCCAATATGAGGGGTTCGCCCAGTGAAGATAAAGCTCCTAATGTAGGGAGCTTGTTAGCAAAGACGGAATTCCAAATGAGAAGAGTTGATCCATAGCAAATGAATAATTCGTAGTAGAATAATTCAATAAGCGAAGATAAAGTTCCAAGTGAGAAGAACTTGGTAAATTCTCAAAGAGGGAGAAGAGAAAGAAGGTTTGAATAAAGCCTTGCGGCTCGGAGCAATAGCTGACAAGGGTAGACAAAATTCGTGTCTTTTCAGTCTTTGCCCTATTCTTGTTCCATAGCAATGAGCAAAGAGAGGCAGCTGTAATACCCGAATTTCGTCCAGGCTTTTTATATACATATATTTCACTATACGTATGACCAAATAATAATAAGTAATAATAATCTTTTCTAATAATAATATTTAATTCTCAAATATCCAAACAATAAAATAGTCTATTAAATAAAGATAGTCCCTTAATGTCCAATTACGTTCTTAAAAGCCCGATTACAAATATGAAAACCGAACTAGTTACAATTTCTTTGCCCATTTAAAAGACAAAATTGATAAAAGAAACACAAGGGCCCGGCTGTGTTTCTTTTTCCCGCCCAGAGACGCCACTTTTCGAGCCAGGACTGGTCAGAAAGCCATTTACCAAGATTTATCATCTATTGACATCACCTGTGTTGACCGGGTATAAATACCTGCAAGGAGAGAGAAAAACAACAATAACAATCAATTATTAACTTATCATTAATAAAAGTAATAATTAGGAGAGATGATAGAAGAAGACGATGAGTCACCTGAGAAGCTTGGACCATCACTAGAGGCTAGAGAAAACTACCAGAAGCTTACTAGATTTGCTGATACGAATTTGGAGGTTTTCTTTTCCTATAATAAAATGAGTAGAAACAACTAAGTTCATGCCTCAAACACATAAAACCAGCAACAAAACACTATCTAAAACCTAAGTGAGCCCTAGATCTAAACAGAAATCAAATATGAAATTAAAAGAGGTTTTCGGTCACTTATCTTGAGTTGTGGGTGTTGAGAGCACTACCGAAGTTGAGATTGGAGTTAGAGGAAGGTTAGGATTTATGGTGGTGTTGAAAATGATAGAAAATAGGTTTTTAGCTTCAGGTAGGTAGTTTAGGATGGGGAAGAAGCGCGATTATGATGAAACGGGGCTTAGATTAGGGTTTTGGACAAAAAATGAATATTTTTGGTGTTTTTAGGGTTTTGGCGGTGGCCGAAAATCACTCTAGCGGCGGAGCACGATGGCCGGATGAAGGTTAGGGATAACTGGAGTTAGGCCAGACGGTGGCAGGAGGGATTAGGTTTATTGGAAGGGATGACCGGAGATGACGGTCGAGAAATAGATCAGGGTTAGGGTTTAGTGGTGGTTGATGATTGAAGTTATAAAAGTTAGAAGAACTGAGGATGAGTTCTTAAGAAATAATGAGTTTGATCTTTGAGAAACAGGAAAAAGGGAAGTGTTTTTGTGTTGCTGGTGGATTAAATGAAAGAAAAGATGAAGAACAGACGAAGAACAAGGGGTTTTGATCGAAAACTTGAAGTTTTTCTGGGTTTCAGAGGTTCGGATTGAGAGGATTTAGTGAGAGAGAAGAAGGAGGAGAGAGAAAGGAGTTATCAAAATGGTCAAGTTAGCCCGGTTTTGGTCCTTTTAAGGGCGAGTCGACACGGCACAGTTTGGTACCAGGTCAAAAGGATCCTCACCTTGCTAAGCGAGTATAGATACGGGGCTTTGACCCGACTCATGGTTCGAAGGCCGGTTTGGGCCGTTTGGGGATTATACTGGTCGGTTCGGTTTGTTTTAGGCCGGTCTGAGTCCAGGTTTTGACATATTTAGGTTTGGGCTCTCAGTTTGTCCCGCCCTACAATTTAGCCACCAATTCCTTGTAATTCAGTCTCTTAATTTCCAATTTAATTCAATTTGGCTCTGAGCAGTTTAATTCCTTTATTTTTATTGCCTCTCATTTAATTTATTTAATTGTTTGTATGATGCATGCTTTTAAAATAGTCATGTAGTATAATTGTTTAGAGAACCTTAAAAACCCTTAACATAATCAGAGCCCTTAGAATTAGGTTCTATAATTTAAATGAATTGAAATTGAAAAGAAAGATCATTGTAGAAAATGAATGGATATTAAATGATTACTTTTATGCCCTAAGTTGATTAGTATCACATTGTATTGTGATGTTATTCAAAGGGGGTGTTTTAGTGAAATATTTAATATTTCATTTAAACTTAAAACATGGTAATTACATATAATTGGATAATTAGTTCAATAAAATTCAAATTAGGATTAAATAATTAGCATCATTAATATTAGGAATATTGTTATTTTTGGGCCTAATACGGGTAATGCTCAATCATTTGGGTGTTATCACACAAGCCCAAAAATTAATGATATTCATAGGATTTAATCAATTAATGAATTGAAGCCTTAATTAGGTTTTTACTTAAAATTGACCACAAAATAATTTGTCATGCATTTAACCTTTTGCGTTGAGATATATTTTTGATTACGAATCGAAGTTTTCTAATGTAACTGGACACTTCAAAAATTCATATTCGTTTAAAAATGTATTTTCTTACAAAAGGATATCCTCATTCGGAAAGAAATTCAATTAGCAATTAATGATCAAATTAAATTTATTTTATTACTCGAAAATGCCAAAATGCCACGTGGGATTAAAAAGGTACCGATAACGGGCGTTTGTGGGGTGTTAATCTTTCCCCACATGTAATCAACTCCCGAACCCAAATCGTTTTAAAATGAATCTCTGGTTGTTTTATGGTGTCCGGTCTACCAAAGTGACCGGTGGCGACTCCAAATTATTTTCTATAATTAAATAAAAAATTTAATGTGAAAAAAACATAATTTCAAGATTAAGTGAATTTAAATGAACAAAAATACCGATTTTCAAAAGAATCGATCGCCGAGCTATTTTTCTACACCTTTCTTTTTTCGGTCGCAAAAATGGTCGCGACAGTAATCATATATATATATATATACTCTTTTAACAAGTGAAACTTGAAAGCTTGATCTTGAATAGAGGTTCTTTTGCTCAGACCGTTGAGAATTTATTTGCCCTTTCGTTCTTAGTCAAAGATGGGAGAGCTGAAATAGTGGTGAATGAATCCGGTTCTCATATTGTTTGTAAGTATATTTCAAGACAATTAAGTTGCAACTTTACCGACAGTTCACTTAGCCATTATACCTTGATAATACTACTGTCTCGTTTACTTTTTTCTTTCAGCACCTAAAAATGCACCTGCTGCTCCGTGTGTGCTGTCATTGGACATATAATCCAGATATTGCTAGTACTTCTGAGTACTTACTATGTTTAGTGCTTTTGCTTTATCAGTAAGCCAAATTATTTTAGTTGCTCACTAGTTATTTAAGTTTCGATTTTTAAATTTACTAGCTTTCAGTTGTTGATGGATATGACCTGTTGGAGCCATATGATGAGGGTGTTATTTCAATTGAAGGTGCACCTATGAAGAAATGTCAGAATTTCATGTCCCCTACATATATAAACAAAACAAAGTCATGCAATCATAATTCTCTTTTCATAGGAAATTAAGAACGACTGTATCTTTTTGCTTGTTATTGATTTTGTAAGCAAGTTTAATTGACAGAATGTAAATTTGAATATTCAATTGCTTGCCTTACACTTTAGTAGTGGTGCCTGCCTATTTTCAAAATAGGAAGTGGCTAAATAAAATTTTTGAGAGAGTCTTTCATTTGTCTATCATTATAGGCAATACCATCCATATTATCTATGGAATTCAAACCCGAACTCTATTTATGATTTCTTATTTCTATCGCATTTTTCTATCTCATTTCGTATTTTATTTTAGCATATCGATTTTTTTTACGTCTAACCTCTCCACCTTTTTCCATCTATATTCTTTTTTTTCATTTCATGAATGAATTACGCCTATTTTCACATCTAGGATTTACATATATAACATATATTACTGTCAAGCTACCAAGGGTGAATTTATTATTTTGTAGAGCGAGTTTAATTTCTTATTTTTTATTATTGATTTCTTATTATTGAGCATAAAATAATAGCAATATTTGGATTCTAGATAAAGAGGAATGCAATAAATTTAGAATGCTGATAACTTTACTTCTCTTTCTTATTTTCCACTTTGTGTTTCATACTTTCTTGTTGGAAATTGTCTGTTCGCGATTTATTCGGCGTTTGAAGTTTTGTTTCTGAGAATGCTTGCAGATGGAAATTTCTGTACTTAAAGTTTGAAATGAGGAGATTTGACTTTTCACAATTTAAAGCAAAAATGAGGAGATTTGTGCTCCTCAAGTGGAGGAGTTCTGCTACATCACTGATAATACATATTTCAAGGAGGAGGTTTGGGCTCTTATTTGAACTAAAAGTTCCTTAATTGCCACTCTATCAAATCTGAATATACCATTAAAACTTTTTGCCTTTTGAATTACTTAGAGTTTGAAATGACTGATGTTGTTTCTCGTCTTCTTTGCAGTACCGCTAAAGAGTTATATATGATGTAATGTGGGAAGGTGTCAAATTATCCTTCTTTGTAGTATGTCCTCTAGATTTTGACGAGCTTCAAGAAAATGTCATTTTAGTTAATTTAGTATGAACTTGTGATTATTGAATTAAGAACATTTTGTCACCCCTCAATGATGTTTTCAATCCAATAATTTTATTTATTGTTAAGTTTATCAATTATCTTTGCAATGCGATGATTTGGTTGATAATTAGTTGTGTTCGCCTTAATGATTACATTTGAAATTGGATGTTAGTTAATTCATTTGAAAGTATAATTGATCAATTTGATTTTGGGTTTTAAATTTTTATTTAATTAATCAAAACAACTAAAAAAGTTCATCGTTGTGATCTTTGCAGCGTTTTGGCAAAAAACGCCACAAAAATATGACATTTTGCGACGTTTGTACATTAAACGCTGCTAAAGAACATGATCTGTTGCGGCGTTTTTGGTATACAAACGCCGCTAATTTTTGTGGCGCTGCTTTTAGCGGCGCTTTGATCAGCGTCACAAGGGTTTTAGCAGCGCTAAAAACGACACTATAGAACTAAAAACACCGTTAAAAACTTATTTTTATTGCAGTGATAGTTTAAACACTTTTTACTATTAAATCTTAACTTAATATTAGTACACGTATTGCATGGATCAGTCTAAAAATATAAAAGTATAATTTCTAAATTTTCAACAGAATAAAATCAATCACATGAACTAATTATTCAAATAAATGATTAAAATGTATTTTTGCCCCTGAGTTCGACCTAAAAAATCAATTTCACCTATCGCTGAAAAATGTATCTAATGTGGCCCCTCAATTCGTAAAATCGATTAAATTGACCCTTTTACCGTTACAGTGCTGACGTGGCGGTCCACGATGTTGACATGGTAGTACATGTGGGATGATGACGTGGCAGAGGAGGCTAAATTGGTTATTTTAACCGAATTTGAGGGTATAATTGATTTTTTTGCTGAGTTCAGTGGCATAATTGACTTTAATTAAAAGTTCAATAACTTATTTAATATTTAAGTTAAAAATAAGAATTTAGGAAATTATTGAAATTTAAAAAAAATTAAAACTGAATAAATAATTTGTTTAAATTTCAAGGTAATTTAATCAATTTATTTAATTTTTGAATAAGACTTGATAAATAAAAAATTAGTTTTTTGAGTTGAACTTTTACAAATGGAATATATGAAAAATTGATTAACAAATTAGTGTAAATATCATTTGAGTTCTGATAATTTAAAAAATAAGCAAAATGAGGACTCTCACAAAAAATCAAAACATTCTTCATTTTTTTATAAAAATCCATAAAATTAATGAAAATAAATAAAATATTTAAAAGTTTATAGAAAATAAAAATTATATAAAAATTTAAAATGATGAAATTTAAATATAAATATAAAAACTTAATAAAAATGTTTATAAAGTATTAAAAAATTGAATACTTTCATCGAAAAAGTATTTGACTTTGTCAGTCTGAGTATGATCATCAGTTAAACAAAATTTTCAGTGGAATAAACTTTGTATTAGAGTAATAATAAAAGTCAAATTTTCTTTTCCTTTTTTTTACATCAAATCGAGGCTCATTAATATTAGATGTAAAAAAATAAAAGAGAATTCTAGTTTTATTACTACTCTAATACAAAAATATTTCAACTAAAAATATGTTCAATGAACATTAGTATGCTTAACATAACGAAAAAAAAGTCACATTCGAACATTTTTTCGATAGTTTATAAATATTTTTAATTTTTTATATTTATAACATTGATATTTTTAATTTTAATTTTAATGTTTTTATTTTTTAATATTTTATGATATTTAAATATTATTTAAATATTTTTATTTTTTAGTTTAAAGATTAAGTAAGTTATTAAACTTTAAATTAAAATCAGTTATGCCTCTAAATTTGGTAAAAAAAATTAATTATACCTTTGAATTCGGTTAAAATAATCAATTCAGCCCCTTCCGCCATGTTATGATTCCATGTGTATTACCACGTTAGTATCATAAACAGCCACGTCAGCATTGTGGACCGACACATCAACATTGTAATGATCAACGTTGGTCAAAAAAATCAATTTAATCAATTTTGCAAACTGAAGAGCCACATTAAATATATTTTTAGTAAGAAATAAATTAATTTTTTGAGTCAAAGTACCTATTTATCAAAAAAATCTAAAACGAGAAAACCAAAACATAAAAAAATAAAATCTTTCTTTCATAAATAGCAAAAGTAGGCGACCCCAAAGAAGGAAGGAAAAAAACAAAAAGAAAATCAAAACCTCGTACGGACGCAAAGAGTACATCCGAGGGTTGATATCACGCCACGTGTGTTAGATCGAGTGGAAACGCGGGACACGAAGCAGAAATAGCTGTCGGGGGAAAAATTGTCTATTTCTAGACAGGCAGTACAAACATCCACGTGGGAGCACGCTGCTGTAGGTCCACCTGATTGATGCACGTGTCAACCGCTTTTCCCTTCGCCGTAGATTGCGGGGATCTTTTTTTATCAGTACGGACTTGTTTGTATTATAGGGGATTGTGCCTTTTGTGTCCCCTCAGGAGCCTTAATGTTAGGATGTATTATTACAATGAAACAAGACATAAAAAAATATATAAATATAATCAATTGAATTTAACTCGATTGTTATTGTCGTCGATGTTATTAAGTAGGAAAATATACAATCGGGTGTGTTTAAATCTAAAATCTTCACCGCAGTTTGATGTGGTTTTCTTTTACCATTGAGATGTATGAGTTTGATTTTTTTTTAAATGAGGTGCTTTCGAAAAGTGTTTATGTATTGTTTAATTTTAAAATATAAGTATTTAATATTATTGTTAAAAAATATTTTTAAGTAGATGAAATACCTATTTTAGATATTGCTTTTAAAAATATATTTAAAAATTTAAAAAACAAAAGATAAAAACAAAGATAAATATGTAAGTTTACTTAAAAATATTTTCTTTGAAGAAGTTTAAAGTTCAAACTTTCCTTTTTTGTACAACACTTTTTAAACCAACCTAAAACCATTTTGATTTGAAAAGTTATATATTTTATATTACTTTTAATTCGAGAAATACTTTTAAAAAGTAACGAAGAAGGCCTAATACAATAAAATTGCACTACGATCCCCCAATAATTAATAATTCAGCTTTGGCCCATAAATATAGTTTCTGCCTTCACTCTAGTTTTGGGTGAAGGAAGAAATTATATAAAATAAGTTATTCATGCACGTCAACAGTTGTAAGTTGCTTCTTCTGTCATAGCTACTCATTTGTAAGTTGCTTTAGTACACTGACGGGTTTAGAAATAGAGACACTGAAAATAACAAAAAAAAAAAATTTAAAGACACTACAACAATATATTTTTAGTGACAATTTAGCAGTAACTAGAAGTAATATTGTCACAAATATTAAACTTTTAGTGACATTTTTTGTGCGACACTATTAGTATGAATAATTGTGATGTATTTTTATTTGGTTATTATTATAATAGTAATTTGACAATTACACTTTTCACAATTAAATTCTCACTATAAGTCTATAATTGTGTCAGAAATTTTATTGACACTAAAACTTCGACATACGATAGTGACGATATATAAAGTGGTCACTATTATTTGATATTTGTTGTGGCAATGAAATTGTTTGTCACTTAAAATTTTACTTTTTATTCTGATAAATTTTGTCACCATTGAAAAATAAAATTAGTGAAAATTAGATATTGTCACAATAATAAATTTATTTCTTTATTATACCAGTAATAATAACAATTATAAAAAATTGAAGTTACCATAAATTAGTTTGTCAAAAGGTAAAATAATTCTATTATTCTCTATACTATGTGTAAATTCTTATTTCAGTCATTTTATTTTGATCAATTTTAGTCTCTATTTTTTTCAAATTTTAAAATTTCAATCATAATCCAAACGGGACAACGACAACATGACTAAATTACAATGACTAAAAATGATCAAATAAAAGAACAAAAATCAAATATGCAACTTATGTATAACAACTGGGCTAAATTTTTTTACTTAACATATTTAAAGACAATCATTCATGTCAAGATCGAAATTTTAAAATATTACAATGACTAATATGTAATCTTGACATAATTTATGATAGCAAATTTTTAACTTATGAAAAAATTTACACTTAATATTTGTTTTAACTTTGCTTGTGGATTTAAAATTTGCATTGTCAGTATACCAAATAATTATCACATAAAAGGATAATTCTATCAATAATTTGAATACAATTAAATTTATTTATTTATTTAATTAAAATACAGTATTGAATATTGAATATTTTAGGCGTAAATCTTAATATTTACATGTTTATATTTTAAAACCAACTCAATTATTTTTATATATTTTCTTCGACAAACATATTTCGTATAAAAAATCATGGAAAAATTAATTAAATTAGTATTATGATAATATTAGTCTTATAATTAATATATATTTTAAAAATAAATAAAATTAATTTCAATTACAATTTAACCTAAACACTATTTTCTTTCAATATAATATTAAATTTCTTACCTAGCCTAGTGGATAAACATTGCACTCTCACTCTAAAGGTTCTAGGCTCGATCCTCCTTGAAGCCATGCATGTATTTATTTATTAAAATTTGACATCTAAAGGTGCCACATCATCTATAATTAATGTTCAGTGACCTAATGAAAGGCTAAAAATGTTGTTGACTACAATGCAAAAGACCCATTAAATTTTAGGGACATAAAAGTGACAACATATTTTAGACACTATTTTAATATGTATTTGTGATAAAATGTTTGTCACATTAGTGTATGAAAGTTGTCACTAATATAGACGGAGTTATTAGTGACGACTTAAAAAAATTACCATTAGAAATGTTAGTGACTAAATTTAATACTTTTAGTGGCAATTTTCAATGTCACTAATATAATACTTTTGTGTATAATGCAGAATTTGTTGACTTTTTTTTGTTTCGAATATGCAAGATTAGTAGAATGCGTGTCAACTTCAAAGTTTGCGGGCTATTCTTTCACGTATTCTCTGCCTATTTCTAGTAACAAAATTTGAGCATGCCATTTTTTATTTCTATTAATGACAAGTTTTTTTTAACCCAATTCATGAACACTTGCTGAAATCAAACAATGTTCCTTTCTCACTGGTTTAGCATACAAAGAACGAACTCAAGTATCGAAATTATTTTTTTCATAAAAATATAAACGTCGAAGATTAAATTTATAATTATGTCAATATGACTTGAGATATATAGAACTTCGAATTAGTCAATAAAAATGTTGATTTGGTTAATCCAATCAGCAAATTTTTTTCACGTGCATTAGTACCTTCAGAATTAGGGTTGTATAAAACTCGATTTGGAAAAATTGAATTATTTGACTTGTTACGATGTAAAAAATACTCGACTCGTAAATTTATAAACTCACATCGACTAAAAAAATCAAATAAAGTTTGAATTATAAAATAAAAATTTGAATAACTCAAAATTGTTAGTAATTAGTGTATCGGTTTTCAAGTTCTAGTTGAGTCTCCCAATTTTGTATGAGATATATATATATATATCACATACGAAAAATATATGTGTATTGCAAATGGTTATAGAAAACCGTTTAAATTATAACTAATTAGTACCATAACATTATAAATATTTACGATTAAACTTGAACAGAAATCGAACAACTTGACTCGACTCAAAAAAATTTAAATAAAATTTGAGTGATAAAATATTACTCTTCAACTCGACCAACTCAATTTTTTTGACTCGACTCAATAAAATGTTCACCCTTATTCGCAACCTAGGAAGAATCTAACTACATATGTATACGCCAAAAGTTGAAGCTTGTGATGTGGAAAGTCTTGCAAGCATTGAATGATAAAGACGAGTCCAAAGACAACTCAATTTCAATTTTGCTTCAGCCTTTCCAGAAAAAGGAAAAGAGGAATGGAATTCCCAAATCATGCTTGATTTCACTGTCAAAAATTGATTTTTCTTGTACATTGGACAGGATCATTGAAAACGTTTTAATTGTTGAAGAGTCATTACTTAGCACAATGTGCACTTTCTTTCCCCACTATGAAAATAATTTGAATTCACCAATGTGTACGCGTTTACTTCCATATACAAAACACATTAAATCTGCATTAAGTCCTTTAAGTAAGGTTAAACGTTTAAATTTTGATATTGTAAATATAACAAATTGAATTGAAAGTTGCGCTATAATGAACCTCTGCAGTACTCAATCTGAATTAGTTGACTAATGAATCAAATATCGTTGATTTTGTAGATGAGTCATAATTTCCAGGCTAAGCGCGTCTTAAGCACCTGATTTAAAAACAATAGTTAAATTCTTGAAAAGTTTTACACTCAACTAAATTATTGTATTCTAAAATATCATCAATTTAACTCTTGACCAACACTGATTGTTAACTCAAATGATATTTTAGACCAATTAGTATCACGTGTTGCTTCAAGTTATCACTTGGTGTTTATAGATTTTTTTAAAAAAAATTATAAAATATATTTTTACAAAATGTAAAAATCACGTGACAAAACTATAGTATTTCATGTGACAATATTATATGGAGGAAAAAACTTTTGAGACTCAATGATCATAATTGATCAAAAGGCTTAATTAAGCCAATCTATTAATTCGATGACTTAATTGATTTAACTTCTCGTGTATATAAACTTAATTGAATGTAAAAAAATTTAGAAATTTTTTTTAACATCTTACACCACATATAGTTATTAATTCCTCACAAGAACAAATAACATAAATGGTCAATCTACTTGTGCTTTAAATGCATAATTCACATGCATACTCAAACACACCAAAACACATAATTCCAATTTCATTCGTAAATAATAACCTAAGCACCAAAGTATCTAAGTGATATATATATATATATATATATATATATATATATATATATATATATATATATATGCGCGCGTGTGATTTTATTGCTCGAGAGCATCTTATTCACGCCACTCCACCTTTCCATGCATATAATTCTATCCAAAATGGCATGTACGTATATATATATATGATATATCATGTATATTGGTACTTTGCTATTTTGGGCAGTAAAAAATCTGCAGAATAATGAATGGAAATAAATAATTGAAGAGCAGCCTCTTGTGTTAACCCCAAGCCAAAACTGTAAAGGGTTTCTTGAGTTCTGTGCTACCTAAACTGACTGAAACTGGCACAACATATATGACTACTCGAGTTGGTGCATGCATGCAGTTAGATGTTGTGGGATATGGTCCACCATTCTCTTGACCGGCAAATGCCTGAGTTTTTCGGAGCTAAGAAACTAGTTTCATTGGCAGAAACACCGAGGTTCATTTCCAGTACCATATCTTTCTCAAGCATAGAAGAACATGAACTGGTTCATTGCATCTCGTATATATAAGATCCGTTTACACCGTGTAATGTTTTTAAATTTTACACACTTTTTAGATTGTTAGAAGGATGAAATGAATGACTGAAAATAACAGTATAATATGTGAAGATTATCAATTGGTAAAAAAAATAAAGAGTTAATCTCAGCTATCAATTTCACTCATTCAACAATCCAAAAAACGTGTAAAGCTCATAGTTTTACATTGTGCGTAAGTAGATCTTAACCCATATATATATATAGTGACAGAGCTAAGAATCAAAATGAGGGCAAAGTATGATTAACCATTAAAAAGGGGACAAATTTTAGATGAATTGAAAATTAGGGGTCCAAATAGGTAAAAATTCTTGGGTTAGGATCCGTTGACAACAATGTAAAACTTAAGAGTTTTACATTTTTTTGAATAGTTGAATTAATGAAAATCGATGTTGAGATTAGCATGAAAAGATTTTTACAAAAAAATAAGTGAATTATCCTCAATTTAAAAGTTTTAATCTCAATTATTAAAACCAGTTAATTCAACGATTCAAAAAATATGTAAAAGTTCTAAATTTTACAATGTGTAAGTGTGTCACAATCTTATATGTGTATATGAGTAGAATCTACTTACATCATGTAAAAAAATTTAAAAAAAAGTTTAAACTTATTTTGAACCATTAGATGAGTGCATATGTTTAAAAAGGTGTATATAAAATATGATATATATAGAGAGAGAGTATGTATAGATTTTATAAGTTTTTAATATATTTAAAAGATCTTTTAAGGTTATATTCTAATATCTAAATATAATACACAAGTATCAAACATAAATATTTCATAAAAAAATGATGAGTCCGAGCAACGTAGCTCCTGATTAGCATAAGCTTTCCATCATGAATCAGCATTTGGTAATATTTTCTTTGCAGGGTGTAATTTCTCATATACTCCATATAAGAAAAAGACAATCAAGACATCAGCCTAGTATTAAACAAGTATTATCCTTAAATAATGTTCAAAAGTTTTGTCTGCCAAGTGGATTAACATACATACAGCCCTCTGATTAGGCTTCAAACCTCCATTATTCCATCTGCTTTATATTGGCTCAAAATTCTTTATAAACCTAACACCTTTATGACATGTGTGTATGTGTTTTGTTTTAGCTGTCACCAATATTAGGAAAGATGAATCTAGGTTTCGTCTTTTTGCCTTACAATAGATCTCATTTTATTATATTTTAATTATTAAAAAAATGTTATTTGGTTTCTTATGGCATTGATAATTATGATGATGTTTATATTAAAGAATTTGTGAGTATTACATTATTGCTTTTATCTTTTTCTTAAATTTAGTGAAAGTAATATATTAAGAATAAAATATCCTTAAATGATAATCAAATAATCTGTATTAAGAACTTATTACGGTTCATATTTAGGTTCGTAATTATTCTTTTTAATAATATTTCGTTACTGATAATAAAAAGAGAACAAAGGTATATATAAATAGTTTTCATATTAATATATGAAAAAGAACATAGAGATTACAAATTAAATACTTATCTACTAGTAGTGACATTGGCTTATACCATCAAATTATATAACATGTTTTGATCAACTATATAAGCCATTGGAATATGGACTAATGAAGTTGAAACAGAAAAATACCTTAAAAAGAAACAAAACCCATTAAAACCATATCATCCAGACAATTTGCTGATTGCAAAAGAACCCTTTTCCTTCTTCCATTATATAATACTTGCTGCAAGAAAAAAAAAAAGTCCCCATTAGCATCAAACCAAAAAAATAAAAAATTGTGATTAAAATTGTCCCAAGAAAAGCAAGCATGTATCTTTGAATTACAGATATTGAGATTCAAACCAATTAAGTTAAATCCGAGCTTTTTTCCTACTACATATAGTAAGATCTTGTTGCCATCATTTTCTTTCTAGTACTATTCATTCCCAGTTACCTCTGCTTCCTAGTAACTGATCTTGCTGTCATTATACCAATAGAAACTGTCCCCCTAAAGGGCAATTTGAAGGGTATCCACTTTCTTTCAACAAAAAAATGAAGAGTATCCACTTCTCAAATCAAATAAAAAAAATACAGAGAGGGTTCAAGAAGGATTTAAATTGTGGTTGCGGTCACTCATACCATTATTTTTCGTAATAACGATTTCGAACGGTGTTGTTACTGCTATTGCGGTAGCGGAAACTCAAATATGAAAAGAAATCCATAAAATTAACAAGTACTGATAATTTTTTTTACCATGATGATTGAATTTCTTAGTTAACTCACTTGCAGAAGAGGCATCAGCAGCAAGTGCTGGTGGTGTTGGAGAAGATGATTGTTGTGCTGATGGGATAGCTGGTAGTGGTAACTTCTGCTTCGGCCTCTTCCTTTTCTTGGCATAGCTAACTCCTCTAGCTTTGGCCTGGAAATCCCTGACTTCCCTCAAGTAAATCCTCACAGCTCTAGCTCCAAAAGGGTTCCCTTCCGGCCTACCACCGTGCTCCTCGTAGGCAGCACGGAGTCGGCCGATGAGTGCATCGAGGCTACCCCAAGCTTGTCGGAGAGGGCAAGGGCAAGGAGCCGGAGGGTTAGGGAGACCAAAGAAAGGACAAGTGTTGTTATGAACTTTGGTCTTCCCGAATTGGTCGAGATACCTAAGGAACTCGAGGACATGAACACCACTACACATTGAAAGAGACAACGGCGGCCTATGGTTTCGTAGGTACTGGCAGAAAGTGTTCCAATCTCGGCGCTTCTGGTTCTCGTAGCGGCTAGGAGTATTCGACGGCGGTGGAGTTGCCGTTGCAGTGCTGGAATTAGGCGTTGCACTATTGATGATGATGCTGTTGTGGTTGGTACTACCTGTAGTTGCCATGGTGCTTGAGCTTATAATCCGACTTGGATAGTCCATTTTCAGAGAGGAAAAACAAAAACTTATCTTGGATTGTTGTTTTTTGATCAACTGTTTAGGGTTTTCACTTCATTCTTGTATACTTGCCAAGATCTTGCATGGCTTCCATGATAATCAATAAGAAAATAGAAAGAAAAAAAAGGTTTTTCTTTTTTGATGAGAAAATTTGGTATCTGCAAGAAAATTCTTAAAAGACTGCAGTTACATGGGGTACATAAACTATGAAAAGTGTGGTTTAAAGATATGAAAATGAGACCAGAGATGATCAGATTCTCTTTCTTTAGGTTTGTTTGGTTTCACAGAAAAAGAGCAAGCAAACTGAAGTTAGAACACTGTTGATAAAGTGAGAGAGATGGAGATAGACCAATGGGTCAAGAGATGGGAAAGAAATGGCAGAGGGAATTGAAGAACCAGTGGTTAATAAGTAGTTGTTAGTGAAAAAATGAATTATTAGGAGCTGTTTTGCCAAAAATAGGACAAGTTTGGCAGTGAAAGCAGAGGTGATGGTGACCCAAGGGCTGTACCCCAAATATTTCAGCCTTTCGATCTTACTTCAACTCTCCTTCCATAAGCGCGTATATATATATATTTATTTATGTAATTTATACTCATATAAAATAAGATAATATTAATATTTTTACTCACCAAGTCAATTCTTAAAGTTTTAAGGAATTTTCACAAACCATTTGTGATAAGTTAACGATGAATATTAATTCTTTTCTTCAAAAATATTGGTTGGGATTAAATGTTTGTAATATTTATGAGAGCGTGAATTTCAATACGTTTAAACACGAGTAACAATTTTTTTTTGAAGAATTTATATATTTTGTAACTGTATAAGAAAATGATACATATTAATTTGTTAACAAAAGCCTTGATAGACATTGTTTATGAACTTATTTTTAGGCTAAATTGGTTGAATATTTTCTTTTGGAGAAAAATTTGGAAAAATACCCTCTTTTGAAATCATTTGGAAAAATACCCTTCATTTGGTACTCGTAAGAACGACTCGCGTTCTAGCAGGCGCGAATTTAGAATGCGCGCTCAGCCTAACATGACGCGATTCAACGAGATAATCAGACGAAACGACATGAATTTATTCCAGTAAATATGAACGGTTGAAAAATGAATGACCGCGTTGAAAATATGCAGATTTCGCGTTACACGAAACGCGAGTTCCTGGGTTATTACATAACTCGCGTCCTATAGGATGCGAGTTTCCTTCAATACTCGTATTTGAACCGGTGCGAGTTCTGCTATAAATAGGCCTCCTACCCCACTCTTTTATTCACACCAAAAAATTCTCTCTCAATTCCCTCTATAATCTTTCTCATTCGTGAAAATATCTCAGTTAATATCTCTAGTTTGAAGTAATGGCGGGGCTGATAAGGTTGGATCAGAAACACGTTTTTGATTATTGGCGAAGAAATTTAAGTTTTATTTATTTATTTTAAATTTGTATTTTCAGTTTTTATTTAGTTGTATTTTATAAAAAAAATAGTATGGTAGTTTGAAATTGAAATTTGAAATTAATTTGTGGTTGTTTAATTTTTTTTAGGATGGGATGAAACGTCGTCTGGAAGTTTTTATTAATTTTATGACGAATGGAACTGACTCGCGTCTAGAAAATCATATCTTGAGGGCCAAATTTCTGCACGTATCCAAAATCATTGGAAGTGCGAAATTGGATGTTGATTTGATCAACACGCTTGTAGAAAGGTGGAGGCCAGAGACACACACGTTCCACCTTCCATGCGGTGAGGCGACTATAACCTTGAAAAACGTGTTGCATATTCTCAGTCTGCCGGTTGACGGAGAGGCTATTACAGGTCATAGCAATGGTGACTGGCGTGGCATGTGTTTTGAGTTGCTAAGGGCTGCGTTAGACAAGGTGGATGGTGGCTAGGTGTTTCTGATGTGGCTGCGGGAAAATTATAGCCATTTACAGAATGACGCAAACGAAGAAGTGAAGATGGTAAAAATATTATTTTTTGTGAATATTAATGAAATAATTAAATTTCCATATGTTAATATATTTTTTCCTATTGTAGGCATATGCTCGCGCTCATATTCTACAAATAATCAGCGGGATATTGGTGCCCGAAAAATCCTGCAATAAAGTTCACATGTTGTAGTTGCGGCATTTGCAGGATTTTGATGATGCCGGTAGATTCAGTTAGGGATCAGCAGTACTGGCATTTCTGTTTAGGGAGATGCGCAAGACCACCAATCCAGAGAAGCACGACATTGGAGGTTGTCTTCTATTGCTGCAGTTTTGGGCGTGGTTTAGAATGTCGTTTGTACGCCCTGAACTGGGTGTGCCGATGCCATATATTTTTCCACTATGCCAGAGGTAAGCAAAAAAGTAAATATTTTTTAATATACATTTTTTACTAATAAAGTTATGTTTGTTGTTATATAGGTGGAGCGGTAACTTAAGTCACGTTGGCCTGGCCAAAGATCTGAAGGTTATCAAACAAGATATTGAGAATGAATCCATGAATCAGGTAAATATTTGGAGTTTGAATTTAATATTGAATTTGATATATTTATTTAAAATAAAGTTTATTAATTTCAGTTATAATTTTATATTTTACAGTTTTTGTAGACACCATACATGGATCCGAGTATCCACGAATGCCTGCCGAAATTTTCAGACGAGACGAAGATTGCTTGGACGACCATGGTACCACTCATCTTCTACGCTACAGTTGAGTAGTATCCGAGCGATCGCGTCTTACGACAGTTTGGTTGTGTCCAAAGAATCCCGAAGAACCCTCCAAATTTTGACGATTTACATAAGCTCACTCGACAAGGGAAGCTCGAGGTAAAATAATTTTAATTGGTTTAATGTTTTATCAATTTAAACGTAGTTTATATTTATAAAGAAAAATAAAAATTTTGATATTGCGTAGATGGTGGATTGTCGGTAAGGCACATAGAGTGAATTGTTCAGTGGATGGAAAGAGATCTTCCGCAACGGCAGCCCATTCGTGACTACATAATGTTTGATACGATTGTCGGTCATGATTACTTTGCGTACTTGGTGAATGGGAAGCCAAATTTTTTTACTCTAGAGAGACAAGCGGTCGTCATTGAGCGTGTGCAACACAACCGCCCATAGACTGAACTTACGATGGGAGCACGTACGACTTTTGGCGCTGCTTCGTCATCGAGGAGAAATGCTTCTGCCTCCTCAGCAACAGGACCATCTCAGGCCACCCAACGATCCGACCATAGCCTTTTCCCCACTCGATAGACTCATCATTTCATCTGCCGTCGAGTCTGACGGAAGGTTTTTTCACACCTGTTGTGGCCAACCCGTACAATTCATTTTCAGCCCTGATAAGTGAGACGTCGAGTGTTCCTACACCTTTCGTACCTTTCTATCCATTTCAACCGTTGGAAACTGGTTTTGGGACCGAGTTTGTTCAGCAAACACTGCCGTAGTCCATGTTCTTCACATGTGGGTCAGTTGGAACAAGTGGTATTGCTGGAGATGGAACTCGAAATGAGGACGATGATGAGCAGCCAGTTGAGCACCTTCATCGTCGACACAATCCCGATCGACCTCGGCGTCCACCAGGGTGTGGTACCGGTGGACATAGGCATCATTAGTTATATTTTTTCCTTGTATTTTAAAATTTTAGTTGCACGTTACTATTTTTTTTGAAATTTTGTATATTTCTCTTAGTTTATAATTTTTTTAGTATTAAATATTTCACATTTATTTTTTCTGAACGATTTTGACCAAATAGTTCTTAATTACATCGATAACAAATGTGACCTGGTCCAAATTGTTCTTCTTAAAAATTTGATATATCAGTATTTAAATTTTGTATATTTGAACTAAACTCGCGCCTTGACACGTCAGAACTGACAGGTCATCAAGAACTCGTGTCCAGATGAACGCGAGTACAATGACACGTCAGGAATCCTAGGCCAAATTCGTTGTTTCCCAAACGCGAGTTTCATGATATAAATACCATAGAGGTGAACCATACGCCACGCAGTCGAAGCAACGAAATAAACTACATTGTAGTGCTTTAAGTTATCAATTTTATTGTAACTACTAATGGCAACAAACCATGTATCTGGAATGTTTTTTGCAAAGAAATTTCTCGGATATTGTGGTTTGTCAGTATTTTTAGTTTCATCTATATGATTGTTTGGTGTTTTTATTCACAAGGAACGACAACGACAAATCACAATATCCAGAAACCTGTGGTCTTTTTGAATGGCAGGTATGGGTCTTGACCTTTTGTTCGAGGCTACGGTTAAATTATTTTTACGCCTCAATATTAGAGGCTAGGTTAAGACCCCACATGTAACCGAAGTCAAAGCTCCAACCATGGTCGTAGTACACGATCAGTGGGTAGAAATGGCCCTGGGCTCACAAAATCCACGAAGCTTGGTCATCTGCCCACTTCATGAAAGCATGTTTAGGGGATACAATACTTGGCTCCAATAGACCTCTGAGCTTGAAGATGAGGACCGGTTCTCTACTCAGCTCAGGAAGTAAGCCGAGGGTATGTTAACACCTGACTTCGCAAAATGCATACCCCAAGGTTTTAAACTTATTGGACTACTCAGGCCTTTAGAAGAAGAATATTGATTCTCTACTGAGCTCTGGTTGATGAACTGGGTATGTTAACAAGGAAGAGTACGAGTAAAGCATACCCCAAAGATTTAAACTTGTTGGACTATTCAGCCCTAGAAATAAGCCGATGGCAGCCTCAAATACCGGTCTAGGCTTGAAGAAGACAATCGAGTGTTTAGGGGTACAATTGTACAACTTGAATAAGGATGAGACCAAGAGAGCAAAACAAGTTTAGGATCTTCTATGTTTGTATAATGTCTGCTATAAATACTATTAGATGATTCGCACATTATTTATGATATGATAAAAAAGTATGTAACATAAGTAAGCAATTTAAATTGGATAGATGCAGAAAATTATGTTAACGAAACGTCCTACATGATAGTTAATTGAAATAATTACAACAACATTAAATTACTAAGCCTAGTTAAAATGAATGGAAGAGGAATCTGATTCGATGTTGTCGTAGTCGATACTTATGTTAGATGTTAAGTTTAGTTCCTCAATTATTTGTTCTTTCTCCTGCCGTCTCCTATAATTTCGTGTACAGACCGCATACTCTTTTGGACAATGAGGGCCTGCTGATGCAGTGGTTGATGAACTAGAGCCTTCGTCAAATTTTACATTGAGCTCGATGTTCATAACCCTAGCATGTTTGTATGCCCGAAGCATCTTTAATGCTTCTCCATGTAATGTTTTAGCACCATTTTTAACGATCTTTGATGCTTCATTTTCTATTTTACCACTATTTTCTATTTTACCCCTATTTAACACTACGAATTCACTCATTCCATACACCATCTTTCTGCCTTTCACTTATCGACCCATACACATGTCCATCAACCCATGTTTGCTTGTTCTTCATGGGAAAACATGGCTATATAACATTTCTAACGCGATTTCTACACACTTTAGGATGTCATATACGCGCCAATTTTAGCACCATTGTAAACATATGTTTTACTACTACGACGTGAAACTTAAACAACAACAAAAAATGTCCCAACATACCACAAAATCCATTTAAACATGCCTATGGACCTATGTTTGCTTGTTCTTCATGCAAAAAAACATGGTTAGATAGCGTTTTTAACACAATTTATACACACTTTAAGACACCTTATATGCGTCCATCTTTACACCATTTTCAAGAGATGTTTCAGTACTACGATGTGAACGTTTAAAAATACGAAATACTGTCCCCAACACCCCGTAATTTCACCTACAACATGTCTGTCAATGCTTGTTTTAACAATATGATTGTAAATAACTCGCGTTGTAAATAACTCGCTTATTTTAACTTTTGACGAATTGGTCAAGTTGTTCATCCATGTTATCTCATTTCTCTTAAGTTATGGGTTCTAGGCCTACTAGGAGAACCTCCTTCCTTCCCCTAGAGTTCTCTATTCCTCCCCCTCTAGGTAATATTAGAATTAGAATTAGGATTTATCAAAAAGAAATACATACTAATTAGCAAATTAAGAAATTGATTGATCTAATTAACAATGGTAGCCTATTGAGTTTTAGTTTTATTGGTATATATGTTGTTGTTGTAAAAAATAAGACTCGAGCACACTCATATAATTAAAGAAAATTGAATAGTTTAGACATTGTACAAGAAATATTCAAATTTAATTACTACATTAAATACCTTATCTTTTCTACCCAAGAAGGTTAAGAAGTATTTCTTTTTGAAATAAAAGCTATATTTCATTAAATACAAAAAAGTACAACAAAACACACCTTAAACGTAAGTATAAACTTGAAGATTATGACCATAAAGAACTCATACATAAAGAAAAATAAAACGTGAAAACCAAAGGACCTGAAGAAACAACAAAATCTTTCCTTGAATATGACCTTCATATTCCATAAAAAACCATAAACCATCATTCAAATCTTCTTATCTCTGTCCAGCTTAGGGGTGATAACGAGCCAAGAAGAGCCCGAGCCTGGGCAGGATCAGCTCGAAAATAATATTAATGGGTTCGGCTCGTGCTCCAGCTTGAAGTGGACAGTTTGAGCTCGACACGGCTCGTGGATCGAGCTTGGCTCAGCTCGTGGCTCCTCTAATTGGCAAGCCGACAACAACATATATCACCTAATTTGCTTTAGTGCTTTTTTTGACTAAGCATACTGCTTTAGTACATATATATAAATATTTCGAGCATGTTCACAAACTCTTCGAGTTGAACTTGGGTCAGCTCAGCTCAACTTGTTAAGGTCTCGAGCTGAGTAGGAGCTCATGTCGAGTTCACTCGAGCTGAGCTTTGATCGAGTAGCTTGCGATCCTGTCAAGCTCATTGTCACCCCCAGGTAGACGCCTAAGTAGTGATGCATGAAAGATGATGGACAAATCCAATCTTACAAATTGCTCCACTAATAATTCTGAATATATCAACAAACTCTCACAAAAAGAGAAACTCATAGTTTTCCTTCTTTTATGTTTAGGAAATCCTCTAACATTTTACATTTCTATGGGAAAATTAACTCTACCAGCCTTTAGGGATGTAAAAAGCTGACCCGACCTAAAAACCTGACTGAAACCTACTCGAGTCAGAACCTGGTTTGACCCGAGAATGTGATGATCCAAAACCGATCTGTAACCGACTGTTGTTGACCCGAACCCGAGTTGGACCTGTTACTGTAGTAACCGAACCCGACCTGCATCTGACTAAGAATGACCTGAACCCGAATTGAACCTGTTATTGTGGACCTAAAACCTGACCTGCACCCGACTAAAACGAACCCAAACCCGAGACTAACCTGACAGATAACCGATATTACCCGGCTGAATCGACTCGATATTCGATTTTACCCGACCTATTTTGAATCCAACTTGTTTTGAACCCGCCTTGTTGTTGACCTGGACTAATATTGACCTGGCTTGATTTACCTGACATGTGATTGATGAAGCCTATGATTTGATGAATTTAAAGTGTTGATAAACGTAAACTATTAAGTGTTGGTAAATGTAAAATATTAATTTTTTAAATCAATTTAAATTGTTAAATAATCTTTTTGTTATATATACGTATATAATCAATTAAAAATATCAAAGCAGGAAGGATTTGATTTAGATATTCATTTGACACTACTAAGTTTGAAATCTTGTTAAATAATTCAATGCTTAGTAATAATTCAATATGCTTAGTAACTCATCCAATATAAATTATTTGTCAAGTTTGAACTAAATTAAAGTTTTAACTTTCATGTTGATGTTATCATGTGTACAATTACATGTTTACATCCATATCAAAATTTTGTGCATAAATATATTTAATCAAAGTTTATTATATGTTATAATAATAATAATAATAATAATTTCCGAATTGAATTAACTTATTAAAGTTAGGAATTGAATTAACTTATTAAACTTAGGATCTTATTGAGCTAAACTAAAATCTAGAAGCATAAATTACATACATAATTAAAAGAATTCTAAAACTAAATGTGGAATTTCAATTAAATTAATCTAAGTTGAGACTCAATTGAATTAAACTAAAATAATTGGTAGAAAAAGAAAAGGACAATTGATAAAAAAATAGGGGAAAAGACAAAATTTTAGAGGGAAATAAGACACATTTTTTTATGTTTGAGATTGGTTTACTTTTAGTCTAAAATTTTTAGAGAGATAAGAGCTACCTAAAATTTTGGATTGAATTAGAGGAATAAGCCACCCAAAATTTTGGAGGGAATTAGTGAAATTTTTATTTTGGTAATTTAGTCTAATAGTATTTTTGTTTATTCTAGTACCTATAATTTAATTTTTAGTCAAAATTGCCTCATATTTATTTATATTTTTGACAATTTATTCCAATTTATTTTAGTCCCTAAAATTTAATTTTTACTCCAAATTGACCCCTATTCATTTTTTGTATTTTATTCTAATCCCTAAAAAGTAAAAACATGCTCGCCCATTTTTCAAGTTGATTTGCCCGCAGCCCGCTCATATTTAAAAAACAATTTCCAATTGCTCTAACAAATGGAGGGAATCTTGCCCGCCCATTTTTTTAAGGGTTTATTAGTGGATTAGGCCATTACTTTAGGAGCTTTACACTTAAGTTCTTTTTTTTATTATTCTCTAGTTTTTGTTTGATTCATTTTAGTTCCAATTTTAGTTTAGTTTCATTAGACCTTTAGGTTTAGGTTTTTCTTAATTAGATTCTCCTTCATAAAATTGTTTAATAATTAAAATGTTTGACGGGCTTTTGAAGGCTGAATTTATTTCGGCAAGGATGAAAAACGACGTCAATATATTAAATTATAATTATTAGTGTTTAGGGTTATGTGATTAATTTAGGGATTAGGGGATTAGTTTTGCACTTTAATTATTAGTGATTGCAAGATTTAGGGGTTGAGGTTTGGGGTTTAGGTGCAAATGTGTCAAGTTGAGCGTTTTGGGGTTATGGGATTAGTTTACGGATTAGGGGATTATGCTTGCACTTTAATTATTAGTGATCGTAAGATTTAGGTGTTGAGGTTTGAGGTTTAAGGGTATATGTGTCAAGTTGAGTGTTTGGGGTTAGGGGATTACTTTAGGAATTATGGGATTATGCTTGTACTTTAATTATTAGTGATTGTAAGATTTAGGGGTTGAGGTTTGGGGTTTATGGGTATAATATATGTTTCAAGTTGAGTGTTTGGAGTTATAGGACTAGTTTAGGGATTAGGGGATTCGAGGATTAGGCTTGCACTTTAATTATTAGTGATTGTAAGATTTAGGGGTAAATGTGTCAAGTTGAGTGTTTCGTAGGAGTTATGCGATTAGTTTAGGGATTTGGTTTGCACTTTAATTATTAGTGATTGTAAGATTTAGGGGTTGAGGTTTGGGGTTTAAGGATTCGAATTGACCCCTATTTATTTTAAATTTTTCTAATATAGTCTAATGTTTTTCATATGATGATATTTTTGTTCATTATAGTCCATAAGACTTTATTTTTAGCCGAAATTGACCCATATATATTTCTATTTTTGGTAATTTAATCGAATAATACTTTTGTTTATTCTAATCCCTACAATTTAATTTTTAGTCAAAATTGCCCCATATTTATTTATATTTTTGGCAATTTAGTCCAATAATATTTTTGTTTATTCTAGTAGCTAAAATTTATTTTTTACTCCAAGTTGACCCTATTCATTTTTTATTTAGTCCAATATTTTTAATATGATGGTATTTTTATTCATTATAGTCCCTAAAACTTTATTTTTATTCCAAATTAACCCCTATTCATTTTTTGTAATTTAGTTCAATTTTTTTAATATGATGATATTTTTGTTCATGTTAGTCCCTAAAATTTTATTTTTCACCGAAACCGATCCTTATTAATTTTAAATTTTTATAATTTACTTCAATATTTTAAATATGATGATATTTTTGTTCATTATAGTGCATAATATTTATTTTTAATGTGATTCGTGTTCGTGAAAGGCGTTAAATAATTCACTCGAAATGACCCTTCCCAAAGTCTATCGATTATTTGTACCAAACTTAAACTTAATACGATTCGAAACCCGAATTAACCCGACCTGAAATGAACCCGAGCCCGAATTAACCCGTCAATTAACTGATTCGAACCCGAACCATTTTAACCCGATCTAAAATGAACCGACCTAAAACTGACCCGCACCCGACCCGAATCAAGTCAAAACATTAAATCGACCTGAAATGACCTGTATTTAGATTTGACCCGACCTGACAGGATCCGACCTGAAACCCATCTGATTACCTATTTTTACATCCCTACTTGCCTTTAACCGTTAGGGTGGTTGTCGCGCGCTTCCATCCAATGCTCCTATCGCTACTCTCTGTTCATCCTTGTAAGAATGCATTTGAAAGAATGTAGTTGTTCTCACAAGAATAGGGCTCGAAAGCTTAACGTAGTGTAAATAGAAAAAACTCTATCTTCAGGCGTGATTATATCACGAAATTTGATTTTTTATTTTATTTTTGAACTTAATTTTTGAATTTCTAAATAAAGAAGAATATTAACTCTTGCTATTATTAGCCTACATTACCATGCCTCAAGGTTTATAACTTGAGATCCTAGTTTGATGACTTGGCACATAATATCCTGCAATATTAAGGATAACTCTAGGAAGTTATTCTCGCTACCTATAGTAGATTGTGCGCTTCTGGCGATTCATCTCTCCCAATTTGGACGAAGAGTTGCGAGTAATGATAGCTATGAAAAATATGATTGAAGTGAAAATAGTTCTTTTGGTTTCTTAGCTAGATCCCCCTTCTTAGGGAGTTGATGGTCTCCCCTCTTGATTATATGGGTGGAGGTTTGACGAGTGTCTCAAGTCTATACTTTATAGGATATGATCGATGCAACAAACTAGACATATTGTCACTTAACAAAGTTGGTCTGGTGGGTCAAGTAGATTTAATGTATCTTATCGAGGCAAATTATTTTCTCAATAATGATGTACCCTTACATAGATGGTAATGACGGAAGACATAAAAGAAATAATAATATATTACGAATAAAAATATTTGGTAGCTTCTAATATTAAATTTTTATGGAATAATAGTGAAAATGGTGAAGCATAAATGAGAATTTGTAACAAACCTAAATCTCAATACCTATTTTTTTGTAATTGATTGATTGTCATTGGTTTCTATTTTTATATTTATTAAAGGGTAAAACTTCGATACACAGGCTGTGTTTTACACAAGCCTATGCATTTACACTATAAAATTTAAATCCTAAATTCTTAACCCTAACCCTAAAAAACTAAACCCTAAACCTTAAACCATATACACTAAATTCTAAACACTAACCTTAAATTCTAAACCCTACAACCTAAACCCATAAACCTTAAACCCTAAACTAAAACCTTAACCCCTAAAACTAAAAGGCACGTGTAAACTAAAGTTTACATACCTTGTGTATCAAAGTTTTTTCCTTTATTAAAATAAATAAAATTTTGAACCCAACTAGTCTCAGTTAAATTAGTTTTATTAGTTACTTCATGAATTGAAAGTTAGTAATCAAATTGAGTAGATATCACTAATTGACCTAGTAGTCATGGATTCTCATCCGCTGACTAGCGCCGAAATTGTCAAATAAATTATCCTTAATCTCAAACTAAATAGATAAATAATGTAGTAATAAGAATAAGGGTCGATCCACATGGATTAAAGAGCTTCTAATGTTGAGAGGTTTTGATTCTGACTTTAGCAAGAAAATAAAGAAAATGGGGAGTTCGATTAAGAGAAATAGGTAGAAAATATAAATAAAGTGAAATTGAAAGTAAATTTAAAAGAATAACAAAAGTGAATTTTGAGAAGAAAATCAATAAAATATAATAGCCTCAAGCTTCACTTTGCCTCAGTTCCAACTAATCATCGAAGAAGATTTTACTCCAGAAACATGCCGGTTACAGCCTACAAGGCCCAACTCTTGTAGCTTACTTTTCTCTTCGGTAAATCAACAAATCAAAGTCAATCTTTGAAATTCAGTCCTTATTTGGACTAACCACGACTATCGTCGCAAGCACCAATACAGTTTAAGTATTAGAAAAGTCCGACTCGGGTTATGTTGTCTCAATGAGAATCGAACCCGATCTCAATTTCCCTTAGTGGACCGCCGTTAAGTGTGTTCACAGGAAGTCGAATGTGCTACAAGCTGATCCTTCCTCCCAACTTTAAATGGGAACGACATTCAAACCACAAACTCTTTTTGAATTGAAAGTGTAAAGATTTTAAAGGAAAGGCCGATTGCCAATCCAAGTTTGTAGAAAATTAAGAAAGATATCTGATGATATTAGATGCTTTTCAATTATCACAATCGGAATTGAGTCATCGTTTTAAGCCTTTGGCTAATTGGACAATTAGCTAAACATGGTAGAAATCATACTTAACATATTTTAAAAAAAGTAAAATAAGAACTTAAAATAAAAACGAAGTTGAAAAAGAAAAAAAAACTTTATAAAATTAAAAATGCCAATAACAAATAAAAGCTAAGTACCTCTCTCAAGCCTCACCCTAAGGGGGTATATATAGTTTAAGATAACCTAAAGATAAAGAAATATTTAAAATAAAATACCTAAAGATAATCCTTAAAACATTCAAATAAAATCATAGATAGTAAAATGATAATTCCCAAATATTCAAATTCAAACTTATTTTTAAAATCCTAAGTAAATCTCGTCCGTCCGTTCTTCTAGAAAATACTAATTAGATCGCCTTCTGGAAGCTGCCGCTGACTGGACTGTCAGAATCTGCCACGCCGGACATCACCATGCCCCAAGTCATGCCCATGTGTCCAGCCTTGATTCTAGAAAATAAAAAAACTACAGAACATGCTCTTTTAATGATGTTTTCTAGAAATTAGAGTCCTGCAAAAAAACGAATAAAAACAACCCTAATCAACAATATCAAGGAATCAACAAGGAGTAATTAACGATAAAATAATAACAAAAATAAAGCACTCATCAAATTCCCCCTCATTTATTTAATGCTTGTCCTCAAGCATGCCTTAATCAAATATCAAAATCTCAAGTTACCATCCTTCATCTCACAATAAATCAAAGAAAACCAAACGAGTCAAGATCACGACAAGTATCAGAGGCAAAGTAATAATCAAGTAAAAGGTATAACTAGGAACAAGTTCAAGCAAAACCAAGATATCTCAATAGTTTATCAATTTCAATGTAACAAAATTCAACACCTCACAAGGACTCCCTCATTGTCGCTCAAAGTGTTTAGGTAAAAGAAGTTTCTCAAGCCGGAATCAAATTTGACATTACCATATGCTTGTAAGAAAATGAAGTCTCCACCACTAAAATGAACAAGACACATTTAATCAAAGGGTCTTGAAGATGGGTGTAATGGGGCTTAGATTAAGGTAGGGAAGAAGGCCAAAAATATGGTGAAATATCAAGACAAGAGATGCAAAAATATATAAGTTCAAGCCACGAAATAAACAAAGTAAACAAATGCAAAGAAGTGTAACAAAAATCAAGCAATCATTTCATTTCTTTTCTCTTTTTTCGAATCTTTTTCTTCAGCTATTTTTTTGTTCTATTCGAGCACAGTTTGAACCATATTTTTTTGGAACATTTCTTCTTTGCTATTTTTTCTTTTTTTTCTTCGTTCGTGGAACAAATCAATGCCTGTCTTGACAAGGGTAACAAAAAAGGGTAAAAATAAAAGGTTTCGGGTTTTACAATATTGTAAAAGCAAAAAAAGGTAAAGGCATAAAAATGGTTCACTAATGGATACAAACAGGTAGGCAATTTGGGTAGAGAAGTGGGTTAATCCTAAGTGCCCCTATCATATTCAAGCATCAAGTTCAAAACATGAAGTCTCGATATGCACAAAAATGGTTCACTAATGGATACAAATGGGTAAGCAATTTTAGGTAGAGAAATGGGTTAATCCTAAGTGCCCCTATCATATTAAAGCATCAAGTTCAAAACATGAAGTCTCGATATGCACAAAAATGGTTCACTAATGGATACAAACGGGTAGGCAAATTTGGTAGAGAAGTGGGTTAATCCTAAGTGCCCCTATCATATTAAATCATTAAGTTCAAAACATGTAGTCTTGATATGCATTTACTCACAAGTTCTAGAATATCAATATTAGTCTAGCACACTCAATCAAATAAATGAGCAAGAATGGAACAATGCTCGTTTAAGCTAAATCTCACAAGAAAGTGTATTATGTATCGAGCCAAGAAACATGTCAATCAATAAACGCATGAGATATCAAGCAAAATTTAAAGAAAATACTAGTCATGCCATTTCACTATCATGCACCCTAATTCCGATGAATGTGGGATCACTAACTCATAAGGTAATCAATGAAATAAGGCAAAAGTCAGGATTGGCAACAAAATATCTCAACTATCAACCAAGGCAACCCAAATCAAAATATATAAACAAGCGAGAGAAAAGTGATGCAAATCACTACCCCCTCACTTAAAGCATATTGTCCCAATATGAAAATTAAAGTACACGAGAAGGAATAGAGAGACTCCCCGAGTCTAATGATGAACGTCGCGACAAGAGGTACCCGGGCGAAGATAGGGCAAAATCTCATCAAGGTTGGTCTCGATTGAGTTGAGACGACCGTGCACTTCATGAATCTGGTTGTGCTATCGATGTTCCCCACATCGGAAATCCAGTACTGAAATCCTCTGTGTAACCAAAATCAGGGTGGTACATTAGTAATGGTCGAATTGAAATAGGCTCAGAATTTACCTTATCAGCTTGTTCCGGTATAAAAGAGTGCATTAAGTAGGAGAGAGCGGTATCCTGCGTTGTTTGAGACGAAGCGACAGTGGGCATCGAATAAAATGATGAGGATGAATTTAGCACGTGAGGATAAAGATAGGGAGATGAACGGGTAGAATGGTGTAGGTTTAATTTAGCACGTGAGGAGTTTTAGGTAAAAGAATAAAAGGAAAAGAAAAAGGAAGAATTTGTTTGGGAAAAGGAGAACAATGTTGGTCAAATAGGTGTAGGGTCCATGGGGGGTTTAAAATTTAAAAGGAAAATTGGGTTTAAAATAAGGATAAAGATAGGGAGATGAGCGGGTAGAATGGTAGGAGATGGGATTTGGGTTCGGCTAACATGCGCTGAAAGGTGATGAGGGTTTAGCTAACGTGCACCATTAAATAAAAGGTTTCTCCACTATTGATCCATGTGTAAAATATTTCCATAGACTGTAAATTATGCTTTGTTCGACCAAAATCATCGCAATTATCTTCATGAAAGTTTGATTCAAAATATTTAGAGTACCTAAAAATTTAAATAAAATAAATATGAGATCAAAGTAAATAAAATAAAATTAAAAATGAATAGAAATTAAAAAAACATAAAACAAAAATAAAACGGGTTGCCTCTCATTAAAGCGATTTGTTTAACGTCTTTTAGCTCGACGACCTGATTCAGACTATAAGTTCTTCTAAACTAATTTCTTCGATCAGATAAGCTTGATAATTCTCGTAGTACGACTTCAATCGGTGACGATTCACTTTGAAACGAGCCCTCAAATCGTCTTGAATTTCGATTGTGCCATGGGAAAACACTTGAGTCGCAACGAAAGGTCCTGAACACTTCGTTCACAATTTACCCGCAAAGATTTTCAATTTAGAATTAAATAGCAGAACTTTTTGCCCAACAGTAAAAGATTTAAATGAAATAGGACAATCATGAAAATCTTTAGTTTTATCTTGATATACTCGAGGACTATCATAAGCATTGTGACAGATTTCTTCAAGCTCTTGAATATGTAGTTTTCGAGATTCGCCTACTGCATCCATCTCCATATTACATTCCTTTACCGCCCAATAAGCTTTATGTTCTAACTCAACCGGCAAATGACACTGTTTACCAAAGACTAGGCGATATGGGGTCATGCCGATGGGACATTTGTAAGCGGTTCGATATGCCCATAAGGCATCGTTTAGTTTCAAACTCCAATATTTTCTATTTAGCTTTACAATCTTGTCGAGAATCAACTTGATTTCTCTGTTCGAAACTTCTGCCTGTCCATTAGTTTGAGGGTGGTAAACCATGGCAATCTGTTGAGTGGTGCCATATTTCTTCGTGAGTACCTCGACGATGCGGGTAACAAAGTGTGTTCTTTGGTCACTAATTATCGCTATCGGGGTCCCAAACCTGGAAAATAGAAGTCTTTAAAAATTTGGCAATAGTTATAGCATCATTATTACGAGTAGCTTTAGCTTCTACCCATTTTGATACATAATCAACATCTAAAATTATATAATAGTTACCAAAGGATGAAACAAATGGACCCATATAGTCGATACTCTATACATCGAATATTTAACAAACGTAAATCGAATTAAGAGGCATCTCATTTCAACGACTTAAATAACCGGTGTGCTAACATTTCTCATAGGATTTACAAAATTCATATGCATCACGAAAAAAGTTAGGCCAGTAAAATCCACATTCAAGAATTTTATGCGCAATTCATTTTGGTCCAAAATGACCACCGTAATAATAGGAATGGCAAAAACTAAGGATAGAAATTACCTCACTTTTAGCAACGCATCGCTGAATTACCTGATCCGAGCAATGTTTCCAAAGATATGGATCATCGCAAATAAAAAATCGAGACTCTCGCTTTATTTGGCGTACCTAAAAACGATTAAGATCTGATGGAAGCTCCCCAGTGGCTAAATAATTAACCAAATCGGCATATCCTGGAACCACTGTATATGCCAAAAACAAATGTTCCTCAGGGAATTTTTCTTAGACTAGCACATCAAGTTGGGAGATGGGAAGTCGACTTAATTAGTCTGTGACTAGATTTTCACACCCCTTCTTGTCTTTGATTTGATCATTAAACTCTTATAAGAGTAAAATCTATTGGATCAAGCGTGGTTTCACCTCCTTCTTATTTAGCAAGTATTTTAATGTCGCATGATCAAAATAAACAACAATATTAGTACCAAGAAGGTAAGAGCGAAATTTATCTACGGCAAAAAATAATAGCAAAAAGCTCATTTTCAGTAGTTGAGTAATTTTGTTGAGCTGTATCTAGTGTCCTAGACGCATATGTTATCACATGAGGCTCTTTGCCGATTTTCTGCCCAAGCACGGCTCTAACGCTTTAAAAACTCACGTCACACATGATTTCAAAGGGATAATCCCAATTAGGTGGCTGCACTATGGGTGCCAAAATTAGCTCTTCCTTAAGGATGTCAAAGGCTTCTTTGCATTCAACATCAAAGTCAAAAACCTTGTCTTTTTACAGCAAATTGCAAAGCGGCTGCGTTATTTTGGAAAATTTTTAATAAATCTATGATAGAAACCTACATGACCAAGAAAAGAGCGAACTTCCCTCACAGTTGTGGGATATGGAAGTCAGCGAATAATATCAGTTTTGGCTTTATCGGCCGCAATTCGTTCAGAAGAAATAATGTGAACAAGAATCAAACCATTATCGACCATAATGTGGCATTTTTCATAATCAAGAACAATGTTGTATTCAAGGCATCGCTTCAATAGATTCGTTAAATTTAAGAGACATTTGCCAAAGGAATTACCAAATACCGTGAAATTTTCCATGAAGACCTCAATTCCCTTCTCTATGTAGTCAAAAAATATACTGAGCATACATCTCTAGAACGTAGTGGGGGCGTTACAAAAGTCGAAGGGTATCCGTCGATAAGCGAAGGTGCCGAAGAGACATGTAAATGTCATTTTTCTTGGTCTTCTAGCGCCACTGGATTTAAAAAAAAACCTAAAAATCCATCAAGACAATAGTAGTGAGATTTACCAGCTAAACGCTCTATCATTTGGTCAATAAAAAGAAGTGGAAAATGGTCTTTTCGAGTTAGTGAGTTCAACTTCTTGTAATCAATGCAAACTCGCCATCTATTTTGGACACGCGTAAGGACTAGTTCACCTTTAGAATTTTCAATTACTGTCACTCTGGTTTTCTTAGGAACCACATGGACCAGATTTACCCAATTACTATCGTATATCGGGTAAATGACGTCAACGTCAATGAGCTTTTGAATCCCTTTCTTCACCACCTCTGTCATTGGAGGATTAAGATGCATCTGGCCTTCTTGTGATGGTTTTGCGCCTTCTTCAATATTGATTTTATGCATACAAGTCGGTGGACTAAGCCCTTTTATGTCAGCTATAGTCCATCCGATTGCCTCTTTGTAAGCGCGCAAAACTGTCACTAAGTCTTCTTCTTCCTCATTTGAAAGTTTACTCAAAGATAATAACTGGCAAGGTGGAATTGTCTCCCAAAAATGCATATTTAAGATGATTCGGTAATTGCTTTAGCTCAATTTGTGGCGCCTACAAAATGGAAGGTAGAAGTTTAGATTTGGATGAAGTTAAGTGCAAATCAGAATGAACAGAAAAATATTTTTTAACTACCTGATTTATCCATCGTATTTCTCTAATTCCCTGCACGTATCATTGGATAAGTTAGTTTCAACAAACTCATCCACCAAAGGCTCATAAATTCCAATGAAATTAATATTTGCAACATTATCTAGGTACTTCATTGCCTTGTAAACATCAAATTTAACAACCTCACCATCAAATTCCATGGTAAGAATGTCACTTCTAACGTCAATTTTGGTATGTGTCATGCTTAGGAAGGGGCGACCAAAAAGAATTTCAGAGCAGGTATTGGTTTGGTCATTTTCTATGCCGATCACATAGAAATGTGCCTGAAATATTAAATCATTTACCTTAACCGACACATTCTATATGAGTCCTTCAAGACAGATGACGGATCTATCGGCAAGCTGGATTCTCACTCTTGTTTCTTTCAAAGGTTCTGCACTAAGTGAATTGTAAACAAAAAGCGGCATAACATTTATAGAAGCAACCAACTCACACATAGCACGTTTAAGTCCTAACTTACCAATTTTACAAGGAATAGCAAACATACCTTGGTCATTTAGCTTAGGTGGAAGCCTTTGTTGAAAAACAACTGATACGTTTTCAACCAAATTTACCTTATTTATTACCGGTAAGTTTTATTTTGGTTGTGCAAAGGTCTTTCAAAAATTTGGCGTATTTTGGTACTTTTTGAATTACCTAAAGAAGAGGTATGTTTATCTCTACCTTCCGAAAAATGTCAAGTATCTCTTTTTCCTCGGCTTGTTTGTCACGTTTAACCAACCTCGAAGGAAAGAGATGTGAGACGACATAGGGAGATGGCGTAGGAAGAGTTTGCGATTCATTATTCTTTTTCCTCTAGGATATTGCTCAACTTCTTATTTCTCCCTCTGGGATCTCGATTCATCTTCTTTATGGGATTCTACGGTAATATTTGTAGGGACTAGTGATGTGACAACTGTGCCACTTCGAAGGGTGATTGCACTAATGTTTTCTCATGGGTTCACCTCGGTTTGAGATGGTAGCTTTCCCTACGACTCAATTCGACCTACGGCCTAAGCCAATTAACTCATTTTCTTATCTAACTCTTATAGGTAAGCCTCGGTGTGATTTTGGAATTTTTCTTGAGACGGTGTCAACCGTTCGACTATGGACTTCAAGGACAGTTTTTGTGGTTGATAAGCTTGATTCGCTCTAGGATTTAGTCTATAGTTGAAATTCGGATGGTCCTTCTACCCTAGATTATAAGTGTAGGTGTAAGGGTTGTATGGTCTTTGGGGAGGCCCCAAAAAATTACCCACTGTATTTACTTGCACGACAACATCTCCCTGTAACATCGAACAACAATCCATGGGATAGTCCGACATCGTGCATATCCCACAAAGTCTGGGTATACCTATTTTTCCTGCAACAAGAGATTGAACTATATCAACTAACTTATTAATTTTATTTTCTAAAAAAACTATACTTACCTCTTGAACTCGTCGAGAGGGTTTACTGGAAGGGAGAAACAGCTGAGAGTTAGTAGCCATAGTAGAAATTAAATTTCTAGCCACAGTCGGAGTCATGTTTACAAGTGCACCTCTACTTGTTGTGTTCACCATCTTCATCTCCATAGGGAGTAAGCCTTCATAGAAGTATCGGAGATGTGTTTGTTCCGATAGTCTGTGTTGTGGACAATTTGCGCATAATTTCTTGAACCTCTCCTAATAGTCATATAATGATTCAATATCTTTTTGTCGGATTCCTAAGATGCTTCGCCTTAGTTCACTCGCCTTGGTTGTAGAGAAGAACATGTCAAGAAAAAGTCGAGCCATATCAGTCCATGTATTAACAAAATTAGATGGTAAATCAAATAACCAATCCTTAGCCAAATCGGCTAAGGAAAAATGGGAAGCGCAGAGTTTAATTTGGTCTTCAAATACTCCCTGTGGTTTCGTGCTTAAACAAACCATATGAAATTCCTTGAGATGTTTGTGCAGGTTTTCACTGGGCAGACCATGAAAGGTTGGCAGAAGATGAATTAAATCGTCTTAAGAGCGAATGACATCTCTTCATTTGGGAATGTGATGCACAACGGTTGTTGCTCATCAAGTGCTGTAGCAAGTTCTCGAATAATTTGGTCTTCGTCTGCCATCAAAATCTGCTTTATGTTGTCGAATTCAAAGTATGTTTCAACGTTAGAGGGTGTTTCTAGATCTGGTTCGGATTGTTGTTGTTGTCGTTGTTCTTGCTGTTGTCGTTGTCTTTTTCTCAAAGTGTTTGTGCGTGTAATCTTTGGGTTAATACTTCGATCTCCGGTTCAAAATCTGCTAGTTCTCCCGAATTCTTCCTGGTCATAAATCAAAGCAAACTTTAATTAGTAACTTTGCCGAAGTCCCCGGCAACGACGCTAATTTGAAAAGTGTCGTAATTGTCAAATAAATTATCTTTAATCTCAAATTAAATAGATAAATTATGTAGTAATAGAGAAGATTGGTTGACCCACAGGGACTAAGGAGCTTCTGATGTTAAGAGGTTTTGATTTTGACTTTAGGGAGAAAATAAAGAAAATGAGGGGTTTGATTAAGAGAAGTAGGTAGAAAATATAAAAAAGTGAAATTGAAAGTAAATTTATAAGAATAACGAAAGTGAATTTTGAGAGGAAAATCAATAAAATAGAATAGCCTCAAGCTTCGCTTTGCCTCAATTCCAACTGATCATCAAAGAAGATTTTACTCCGATTACAGCCTATAAGGCCCAATCCTTGTAACTTGCTTTTCTCTTCGGTAAACCAGCAAATCAAAGCCAATCTTTGAAATTCAGTCCTTATTTCGAATAACCGCGACTATTGTCGCTACCACCAATACAATTTAAGTGTTAGAAAAGCCCGAATCGAGTTATGTTGTCTCAATGAGAATCGAACCCGATCTCAATTTCCCTTAGCGGACCGCCGCTAAGTGTGTTCAAAGGACGTAGAATGTGCTACAAGACGATCATTCCTCCCAACTTTAAATCGGAATAACATTCAAACCAACGAGCTCTTTTTGAATTGAAAGTGTAAAGATTTTAAAGGAAAGCCCGATTGCCAACCCAAGTTTGCAAAAAATTGAGAAAGATATCCGATGATATTAGGTGCTTTTCAAATCTCATAATCGGAATTGATTCATCGCTTTAAGCCTTTGGCTAATTGGAAAATTAGCTAAGCATGGTAAAAATCATACTTAGCATATTTTAAAGAAAGTCAAATAAGAACTTAAAATAAAAACGAAGTTGAAAAAGAAAAACTTTATAAAAGTAAAAACCCCAAGAACAAATAAAAGCTAAGTACCTCTCTCAAGCCTCATCCTAAGGGGGTATTTATAGCTTGAGATAACCTAAAGATAAAGAAATATTTAAAATAAAACACCTAAAGATAATCCTTAAAACATTCGAATAAAATCCTAGATAATAAAATGATAATTCTCAAATATTCAAATTCAAAACAATTTTAAAATCTTAAGTAAATCCCGTCCATCCGTTCTTGTAGAAAATGCTAATTGGACCGCCTTCTAAAAGCTGCCGCTGACTGGAATGCCAGAATCTGCACCGTCGGACATCGTCATGCCCATGTGTCCAGCCTTGATTCCAGAAAATAAAAAAAACTGTAGAACACGCTCTTTTAATGATGTTTTCTAGAAATTGGAGTCCTACACAAAAACTAATAAAAACAACCCAAATCATCAATATCAAGGAATCAACAAGGAGTAATTAACGATAAAATAATAACAAAATAAAGCACTCATCATCCGCATCACACTGTCACCCCTTGTGTTAATTCGATCCCCCGACTTTTGTTTTGAAAATACTATTGTAATAGTACTTAATAAAAAATAATTGAATTGAGTAATTAATAAACAATATGCTAGGAGTTGAGATCAATGGAGTTGGAATAATTGTGGAGGTCCTTATTTGGTAATTAATACCCAAATTATTATAAGGTAATAGTTGCAGAGATCCAAATCGTTGATCCCCACTAATTGCTTGGTGGAGATGATCATAACCATAATAAATAAGTTGGAGATATTTAGCCTTTTATACCCTCCTTCATCGTTTAAGATAATTTGCTAAATTGATTGCGAAATTGTCAGTAGATTTGTAATCTTGACCCTTTCCCCCGATTCTCTAGGGTTTTGTCCGGACTAATTCAGACTGGCTTGTGTCGCACACCTGACTTTGGTAGGTGAGTATCCCAACGAAAATTTTCTGCATATACAATACTTCAAACTCGAGACCTGCTTAAGCGATACTAAGCTGCTTACCACTTGGACCAACTCCGTTGGTTGTAATCTTGCCTTTTGAATGTGCTAATATTTGGATGGAAGCTCAAGAACAAGTTGGAGCTCCAAACTAAAAGGTCAAAGAGAAGGTGGATTGTTGAATTGCTTGAGTTGATGTTCGAAAAACTTGGATTGGGCGAGCGTAATCAGAATTATACTTTGAAATTGAAATTTGTTACGCATATATGTGAAATGGATAATTCGTACAGTAAATGACATGTACCACAATGTACCACTATTTATATCTACCACAATATACCATTAACTGTTTTAATTAGTTTTAAAATTCTAAGGACCAAAAGTGTTATTATCCCCTTTTAGAATAAAATCTTAAAAGAAATTATATTACTTTTTTAAATTTTCTTTTATTTTTTAATTCAAAAAATAATTAGAATTTTATTACTATAATAATTCCTACATTCACTTTAACTTTAGGGTAAAGTTCACAAATGGCCACTAAACTTTGATCAATTATTCAATTTGGTAACCAAACTTCCAATTGCTTTGATGTTACCACTAAACTTTTAATTTTGTTTCAATTTGGCCACTGACCCGTTAACAACCGTTAAAATAGTGATGTGGCTGTTAAAATATTTTGTATAATAACACATTTAGTCCTCCACGTTTACACATTCAAACAATTTAGTCATAATTCGAAAGAAATAATAAATTTAATCCTCATTATTTAAATTTGACCCTATTTTCAGTTAGAGATAATTTAATATTTTATGTTGATCCGTCAATTATAACTAATGTTATCTTGTTCCTTCCAAGTCCCAACCATACTTAATCCATGAAAAACAATCCCTGAATTCTAAAAACAATCCCTGAATTCTAAACCCATGCACCTAAAACCCTAGACTCTAAACCTTAAACATTAAATCTAAGGCGCTTGTGGAAACTAATTTTTTTTACAGCTGATGCATGAAATATTTTTCCCATTAAATAATCTGACATTTGAAGATGTTGAATTGAACTATTCTAAAGATTCCATCTGGATTGGAAAACTCAAAACCTTGTATTGTTACTGGAGGACTTGGTATCCCTCACGTATTCATCTCATACTTGCATATAAACATGTTTTTATAAAATTTCAAATATATGAAAAAAACAACAAAAATGGGCAAGAGTATGATGAGAGTGGTGCTTATAGTTATGCTTACCACGATGATGACAGCTACGGTGAAGAAAGCAGCGACGCATGTGAAACTGGGGTGCCGAAGTTAGTGCGGTGACGTTGTCATCTCAACAATATATCAAACGATGGATTGGGTATGTTTGGGATTGGGAGGGACAAGATAACATTAGTTATAATTGATGGATCAAAATAAAATATTAAAATTTTTAATTAAAAATATGGTCAAATTGAAATAATGAGGGCTAAATTTATTATTTCTTTTGGATTAGGACTAAATTGTTTGAATGTGTAAACATGGAGGACTAAATATGTTATTATACAAAATATTTTAACAACCACGTCACTCTTTTAACGTTGTTAATAGGCCAGTGGTCAAATTGAAACAAAACTAAAAGTTTAATGATAACATTGAAGCAATTGGAAGTTTGGTTACCAAATTGAATAATTGATAAATATTTAGTGACCATTTGTGAACTTTACCCTTAAATTAAAGTGAATGTAGGAATTATTATACTAATAAAAGTTTAATTATTTTTTGAATTAAAAAATAAAAGAAAATCGGAAAAAATAATATAAAAAATATTTTTTAAAATTTTATTCTAAAAAGGAATAATAACACTTTCTGTTCGTAAGATTTTAAAATTAATTAAAATAATTAATTGTATATTACGGTAGTAATACATTACTGTATATAACATTTACGGAAGAATATGTTATCTTATAACTTATGCGAAGTGTGTAAATTGAATTGAGAATGAGCATATAATTGTCTGAATTGTCATATCAATGTCCGATATACGTGGAAGTTCACTTTGATTGCTTAATCAGCATTCTTGTTACATTTGATTGGAAGGTTCAAGTAAAATAATTTAAAATTTAAATTTATCTACATAAAAACTTATTTTATAATTTAAAAATGTTCGGTGAGTCAGCATTCTTGTTACATTTGATTGGAAGGTTCAAGTAAAATAATTTAAAATTTACATTTATCTACATAAAAACTTATTTTATAATTTGAAAATAGTTGGTGAGTAAATATATTTAGCTGATTTGTCAAATTGTTTATTTTTGTTCTAGATTTATTAGGAATATTCTTTTTTTTAGAGTCTCCTTTTTCATCCCTTTAGACATGATTATGATTTGTAATTTTTTTTTTTGAAGATGTTTAGTACAATGAGTCCAAAATATAACGAGTTAAATTACAAGACGAAAGTATTCTTTAATCATTAAACTAAAATTTTGGGATGCAATTCTCTTCTAATTCCGAAGTGGGAGACCACGGGTAGCAATCAAAGTATCTTCTAACCAACGAGGTTGGTCTAATGGTAAGCGTAGGGGTGAGCAAAACTCTACTCGACTTGAAAAAAATAAAATTTTAGACTCGATTCGAGGCGAAAAACTCGATTCGAAATTACATAAACTCAACTCGACTCGAAAAAATTTCAAATAAAGTTTGAGTTGTAAAATAGAAATTTGAGTAACTCGAATAACTCGAGATTTTTAGTAATTAGTAGTTTGCTTTTTAAGTTCGAGTCAAGTTCCTCAATTTTTTCTAATATATATATATATATATATACGAATATAAAAAAATATGAAGAAATATATGCCACATATGAAAAAATATGATGAAATATATATGTATATCTTATATAATTAGAGAAAGTCGTTTAAATTAGAATCAAAGTGTACTATAAAATGATAAATAGTTACAATTAAATTTGTATAGGAACTTGAAAACTCGACTCGAACTCGACTCAAATTTCATAAACTCGAATTGAATCGAAAATTTTTCAAATAAAGTTTGAGTTGTAAAATATGACGCGTCAACTCGAATAACTCAAATTTTTTTTAACTCAACTCGACTTGACCGAACGATCACCCCTAGATAAGCGGTTTAGTGTCACATAAGTATGCTTGAGTTCGATGTCTTGTGTATGTAGAAAATTTTTGTTGGGAGACTAACCCACCAAAATTAGGTGTGCGACACGTGTCAGTCCGAATTAATCAGGACAAAGCCCTGAGAATCGAGAGGGTAACAAAAAAATATTTTTATACTTTTTTATTTCTCTTAATTTTTTACTATAAGATTACAATTAGCACATATTAAGTGAAAATATTTATCGTCATTTTGAGAGATTTTTAAAATTAAAAAATACACTAAATACATTTAAATATTAAGTAAATTACACTAAAGACCACTAAACTACAAGATTAGTATTGATTATACCGTTAAACTAAAAAATAATATTATTTTAACACTGAATTTTAGTTTAGGCTTTAATTATACCATTAAAATCAATGATGTAGACGTATCTTAACGGTCTACATGCGATGACGTGGAGGGATTTTAATGGTCCTATAATATAATTGAAGCCTATATTAATGTTCAATACTAAAATAATATCGATTTTAGTTCAGTAGTATAATTGATACTAAACATAAAATTCAACAGTATACGATATAGTTTACCTTAAATTTTATACATTTGAGTTTAATTTGTACTATTAAATTAAACAATGATCAAGAGTAGGACCATTTAACCGTTCCCTCTAGTAAAAGATGATCTAGGGAGAAGAGAATGGAGAAAAAGTCCTTTTTTCACTCTTTTTAACCATACATTTTTATTTTTACTTTAATTTTTTAATTTGAATTTTGGGATTCTCCAAAAGCATACAATATCTTATTCTATATCAAGAGGAGCCATGATTGTCATAAGTGAGGAAATTTAAGAAATGTAATTTGTTAAAAATAGAAAACAAAATTGTTCCCAATTAGAGTAAGGAAACACATCTCCTGCATTTGGAATCTCAAACCTACAAATAGGGTAGCACATTGGACTCTCCAAAATTTCCATAGCTGTTGGAACCAAGGAGAAATAGCTAGCTAGGGTTAGCCAAGTTAGATAGGTTGGCTGCTTCCCATTAGGGTTAACCAAGAAAGGAATGTAAACAAAACCTAAAAATTTACCCAAATCAGTTAACATTGCCATAGCCCACTCCCATTATTTCTTTAGGGCTTTTGTTCCATTTTTAGGCTACACTTTCATGCATTTTTACATAAAAATGATAATTGAATGATCTTGCAAGTTGCAACTTCTTTTCTCATTTTATGTGATGAACATTTTTTTAAATGCTCGTTGATGTCCAATTGTAGTGCATAGAGAGTAGGAATGTAAAAAGCTGACCCGACCCGAAAACTCAACTGAAACTTGCTCGAGTCAGAACCTGATTTGACTTGAGGATGCGATGACCCGAAACAGATCTGTAATTGACTGTTATTGACCCGAACCTAAGTTAGACTTGTTACTGTAGTAAGCGAACTCGACTTGCATCCGACCGAGAACGACCCGAACCCGAATTGAACTTGTTACTGTGGACCCGAAACCTGACCTGCACCCGACTGAAACGAACCTGAACCCGAGACTGACCTGACAGATAACCGATATTAACTGACTGAATTGACCCGAGATCCGATTTTACCTGACCTGTTTTGAACCCGATCTATTAATTGACCCGACCTGTTGTTGACCGAACTGATATTGACATGGCTTGATATTTACATGACATGTAATTGAGGAAGTCTATGACTTGATGAATTTAAAGTGTTGATAAATGTAAAGTATTAAGTGCTGATAAATATAAACTATTAATTCTTTAAATTTATTTAAAGTGTTAAATAATCTTTTTATTATATATACATATATAATCAATTAAAAATATCAAAAAAGAAAAGATTGGATTTTGATATTCATTTGACACTACTAAGTTTGAAATTTTGTTAAATAATTCAATGCTTAGTAATTCAATATGCTTAGTACTAACTCATTCAATGTAAATTATTTGTCAAGTTAATAAGAATTAACATACTTAAATTCATTTTTAATGATATGTTATATTATGCTTCTATTTTTACACATAAAAGACAACCATTTTTAATTATCTTTTGGGCAAAGTACACCATAATTTGAATGAATTTGTCTTTTTTTCTTATTAACTTGAGCAAATTTTATTGATTAACTTGACCAAAATTTATTTGGAAAGATTGGAAATTCTTTATTGATTACTCGATTTTATAAGAACCAAATGTAAATAAACTTAAAAATAAATAAAACATAAGCTTATCACAACTTAAAAATGTATTACAACTTAGTAAACTTACAAACGTACAAACTAAAACTACGTAATTTGACATAAGTATTAGATAACAAATGTACAAACTAAAATTAAGAAACAAGATAATACTGAATTGATTATAACTTAAAGTTTTGTTGTGAGAAAATTTAAGCTCTCAGATCTTATAGCAAAATTTTTACGAGGCTAAATGCTCGACTTTGCTACTAGAAATTTCCTCATCGAGCTCTCAAAAGATCTAAATGCTACCATCACGGTTAAATTATGGATAACTTCCCAGCTAAAAAATTAGGATACTTTAACCAATGGCAACTACTTAGATAAGAAAAAAATATAAATCAACCAACAATCAGCAACAGCCAGCAACCACCAGCAGGCAACAATCAGCAACAGTAGCAACATTAAGTCAGTAACCCATATTAACAAAAAGTTCAATCCCTAAAAATGAATAAAACAATGATCATTATTCATCCAGAACAAACAGTCCATAAATATAGGATAAAACAACTTAAATACAGTCAAAAGTTAACTTATACCATAAGCATTAATAGAAACAGTCCATAGATATAAGATAAAACAACTTATAGCATACTTAAATTCAGAGAATAGAAAAGAAAAATACTTGTTTTTACACCACAATTCACAACTTAACTAACCCCTAAGCATTAATGTATTTGCTTGCTGTGAAGGAACCCTACAAAAGAAAACAAAATCACAAACCATTTTGGAAAACTAATAAACATAAAATATTAAAAAAACTAATTTAAATGTTTTACCTTAAACGGGAAGTGAATCTTCACCAAGATTAGAGACTGAAGAATCTTTCACCATAGTAAGATAATCTTCATCCCTTTCCTCTAGTTCAAAATCATACAACCAATTGCGGGTTGTTATAAATATCTCAACATTTTTAGGAAAAAGTTTAACCCTCAACTTGTTCAAAATCCGACCCCCATGCTAAATGAAGATTCGGAAGCAACTGAAGTGATTGGAAGGACTAAAACATCTCTCGTCATGTGCGAAAGTATTGGAAAAGAAACAGTTTGTGCTTTTAAAATACTCTAAAATATTGAGGTCAAATATTTGAGTGTTGTGCCTTGATTTTTAGTACTTTATCGGTAGTGATTTTACATGCTGATGAAAACAGTATATTATAAACTTAATTTCGTTTAACCAGTTTATTTTCTTAAATATATCAGCCCGCTGCAGTCAATTTAACCCAAACTGGTGCTTCAGTCAGTGTGCAGTGAACAAAGGATGACTTTTTCCTTAGTAATTTGCATCCATGATAGATAGTCCAACGGTCCAAGTCATCCCTTATTCTTCATAAAAGGTTGGAACATATGAATAGAGATAAAGAAAGGTTAAATTACTAAGATGACGTACCAATGGAACCTTTGTTAGTTAGACAACACACAAGAGAATTAAGCACTTAATTTTAGAGTAGAAAGAATATGTTAAAATATATTAACATACCAATTTCCCTGTTGTTTAGCTTTCTAATCCATTCTGCAACAACTTCCAGTAAGGTTCTGCCTGACTGTCTAATATACCTTTCTGTGATCTATGAAAAACAAAAGTGCACCAAATCAGAACTTTACTAGTAAAGCAGTATAGTAGAATAACATGTTAAAGAGAACACCATACATCTTGTTCATGTCTGTTTATTTCATGTGCCATGGGAATGAATCATAGTGATAGTGTGTTCAAAAATCTGCACAACATATTTATTGGTAGAAGTCGTGATTTTTGTATGTCATAACATTGGATTGGATCCCAAAATAGAATGTCAGCAACACGAAATTGTCCAGCAGTCTAGCAAACAGAGTTAAAGAGGAACTTTTCAAGCAATAAAAGTATCAACAATCATAGTGGGGCATGTAAGAACGAAAATAATAATACTCAAAAACCAGAATACCACTCAAGAATACCATTTATTTGTATCAAATGAAAGGCATAATAAGCAGAATACCGCTCAAGAATACCATTTCTTTGGGTTCAAATAGTTTTAGATTTGTTTCAGAGGTTTGTTTCATTCCAGGTTCAAATCCATTCCAAGTTCAAGTCTACATAGCTCTGACTATCCTTGTTCAGGCAAGTTGTGAGCCTTTTAAGATTTAAAGTAACCATTTTTGGAAAAATAAGATCAATGATTTATCTTCCTTCAAACAACGCCCAAGTCTTGGTATTTTGTCATTTTACTTTAGACAATAATCTTCTACTAATTGTGAATTGGGGATGGTTCAAGCCATATTCCTAAATAATAATAAAATAAGAAGAAATTTAAAATGTTACCTCCTTAATATTGCGCAGAAATGGGTTTCTTCCAGCAAATTGTACAACAACTCTGTAGCGACTATTTTTGTGAAAAGTCATTTCCTGTATAGATTTGGAGTGGTCACCGATCATTTTAAAATGGTAGACTGAACACTGAAAAATAAAATCAGAGAAAAGTTCGGGTCCGAGAGTTGGTTATGTATGGGAAAGGATTAGCACCCCACAACGCCTAAAATTGGTAGCTAAAGGTTCGCATCATATTTATTAAAGAAGATAGAATCTGAGTTAATTTAATTTTAATTTCTAAAATACATGATAATTTAAAAATTACCCTGATATTCACGATAGTCAAAGGAGATGACACCCAAAGAACGAAATGCCACTCCCAATAGAATACTGGAACAATAAGGCCTACGCTAGATGTAACAGTTATATGTATGAACAATTAATTCGAAACAAAATATATTAAATTACAATAACAATATATTAAGAAATCTAAATACAATACGATTTCGAAATATAAGCATAAACATGTATAAACAACAGTTAATTTAATACAATACGTTATTACACAATATACTAATATAATTATAAACATATCATGTATGATATAATATTAATATTAATAATAATAACATAATAATTAAAACAATAATAAAACATAATCACAAATAATAATATAATGATGATGATGACGATAAAAATAATAATAACAATAACAACAACAATAATAATATAACATAATAATTAAAATATGAGGGACCCGACTGTAAAACACATTAAAATATGAAGGACCACGAGCATAATTATACCATGCGACGGAGAAAAAAAATAAAAGAGGGTTGGGGCGGAGGGACTAGTGAGGTAATTAAGCCCCCTTTTTAACCCGTTGGGGAGACACAATCTTCAAATTAGAAATGTTCCCTCATCTTTTGTTTGGAGCCTTAGAGAAATGAACTCTTCCTATACAGAATTCAGTTTATCTTTGGCAAAGCTTTGGGCTGTAAGTCCTTCCTATATAGAAATTTTCGCCTTCAATTATCAAAACTGCGGGTTCTCCTTTTATAGAGCCTTTTGCATCTTGGTGGGTTCTTCAAACTGAGAGTTCTCCCTATATAGAACTCCTTGTATTAGAATCCTAAAGCAGACGTTTTTCCTATATAAAAATTCTTGCTTCAAAATCATTTAAGTTGTAGGTCATTCCTTTAAAGAACCTTTCGCTCTCTCTGGGGTGAATTCTTCAATCTGTCAGTTCCTTCTATAGGGAACTTTTTGCTTTGGAATCCTGAAGCCATAAGTTCTTCCTGCATAGAACTTCAAACTTCTTACCCTGAAATATTAAGACATACTAGTTCTTCCTGTATAGAACATTCATCTTAAAGTCATGAATTCTTCATATATAGAATCATTTTCCATCAACGGCACTTTGTTCTCTGATATCGTAAATATCAACAATTTCTACCACTTTGCAAAGGCTGAAGAACAGTAATATTCAAAATGATGCCCCAATTTTTTATTGTCTGGGCGTTATTAAGTTGATATCTTGATCAAATTTGACTCTTGCTTCTTTGTCAAGACCTGCTTCCTAGGTCACGCAAATCTAATCTCCCTACAGTTCTTGAATACATGTCAAGAAAACAATCATGATAATTGAAAAATTATGAGTTAGTATGCTCCTAATCTTAGGGATGCCTATCTATATGATGCATGGGTGATGATATCTCGGTATCATTCTGACATTTTGCTTTGATCATGCGATGTCGATTTTCTTGTCATTTCACTCTCTTTTCTTTTTCTTGTGATGGTGACACCCTATCTCACATATGGGTTCAGCCTTTTGACATTTTTTGAAATCGAGAGTCCGAGTCTATTCTCAAGCGTCTTTCTAGGTTTTCACTTTTATTTTCCCAAAGTGCCATTTTTCGAGTTTTCCTTTTTGTTTTTTCTTCTCTTCTCTTCTCTTTTCTCTTATTTTTCTTTTTGGATCTAAATTTTTTGCGTAACCTTGGAATCACGATTTTTTTTAAACTTTTCACTTTTCCTTCGTCAATTTTTCAAGCTGCAATTTCTTCGATGCCCTAATTTTTTTGTATCATCTTGACATCAAAAGCAAGCCTAACATCATGTCCGAAGGAATTAATAATGGATTCACACCAAAAAGGCTACCAAAATCCCTTAAAATTATGCCCCAGTTTCTATCCGTCTTTTCAACATGAAGTTGTACATCAAAGTCTTTGCTAGTTTTCAAATACCATTCTTTTGCTCATCGTTGCCATGTTCAATCCCGAGCTCAACTATTTTCTTATTTTTGACCTGACATGCAGAATTTTCATTTGTCTCAACACTAGGGTAAGCAAAATGCCTCCACTCTTGAATTCATTCTTTGAAATTTATCTTTCACTTCCAAACTCAATTACAATGCCCTGGGGAAACCGACTTTGGGTCCTCTTATCTTCTTGTCATGCACTCTTATTATTTCTTGCGGTATTACTCCATCGATCCTGGGCACAATCGATTTGTTAGCACTGACCCATCACACAGAGTCTTCTTTCATCTTCAACCTTATAGCGAGCAAATTCCTGAGATCCCTAAACTTTTCTTGTGTTCGAAGGTATTATTTTCATCAAGGTCCATTCTTCATTTCTCTGAACCCATCAAAGCGTCATGGCATAAACCTTCTTTACATATCTGAACTGTCTAACATATGAATTATCTTCATTACCCTCATCACAATCGTTGACCGGTTATTCTTCTGTGTTAGGCCGATCATTTGTAACCATGACCTCACATTTTGAAGCTTATCCTTAAAGTAATACACGGAAATCTTTTTGCTTAAAAATGTCAATTTGCTGATCGTAATTCTAATTAAGGGTGTTCTTTGGATTAACATACAAGACCTTGAAACCAATATCTTAATATAAAAAAAATATGAGCCCTGGATATCAAGTGCAAGAGCGTCTCAAATTCAACCTTCTGGTGATCATTCCAAGCATAGCTTGTGTCTATGAAGACTCTAAGTGTTGTGGTGACTTTTGAAGCCGTGGAATTCCTCCCAAATCACTCGCTTCATCCTTATGATTACCGCATTTCTATAAAAGACTAATCCTTCTCGATTCTCATTATTTACTCCATTCAAAAAATAAACATTCTTAACAGTTAGAGTGCAAAAATATCATTCTAAGAATAGAATTCTAGGTGCATGTGTATGTTGCCGATTATACTCTTTATTGAACATGCCTATTACAAGGATTTGAACATGCCTATTACTAGGCTTCAAATATGCATATTACCAAGCTTCGAATACGCCTATTACTAGGCTTCGAACATATGAGTGCTTTTTTTTCTATTTTTTCTCACCTTATTATTTTTTACCTTCTATATAAATTTATATTCCAGTTATTAGTTATAATCCATTAGTGCCTAGAAGACCATTCTTAGAATTTCAATTTCAAGCAACTTTTACATGGTTAAACTTCAGAGCTTTTCATCATCGAATGTCATCAAAGGAGTAGTAGTCTTGCTTTGTCGACCAGAGTATATTAGGGAGGAAATCACACTTCTTCATTATCACAATACTTATTGATCTTAGAATCAATATCATATCGTGCAATTGATATCCAGAGACCTACAAAGGCAAGAGGAGATATACATATATATATATATGTGATTTCAAGGCCATTGTATATTAAGCAAAATGCATCTTTTATTGGAATGAAAATCCTCAAACATGCCACATTCCCTTTTATAAAAAGATCTTTGCTATATTCAGGCCAAAGGTAGCAAAGTTGATTCCATACATTACTTCAAAAAGAGTCATAAATGCAGGGATGTCCTAACAAGCTGACATTTATAGTCAAAACACGAAAGACAAAAGGTGAGGTTTCAGCCCGTCTTGGGAGCGGAGATTTATTTACTCTAACCCTTCAATGCTTCAACTATTATAATACTTGATCCATTCGCTCTTGCACCTACTGTTTCACTATATCATGCTTCAACTTCCCATCATGAGCCAGCTTTTCTATCTCTTCTTTCAGAATCCAGCATCTTTTAGTAGGGTGCCCTAGTGACCCATATGGAAATCACAAGTGCTACCTAGATTGTAATTAAAGAGTGATGGATCTAATTCTTCCCTCATCGGTATGGGAACGGGGGATTCCCTTGTATCAAATAGAAGAGTAAAGTTGAGATAGGCATCTTGAAAACCCTAAAAGGTTTATTCCCTTGCACCCTTGGATGCTGCCCCTCGACCGACTTTATTTGGATTCTTCCTTTTTCGATCATACATTCCTTCTCTTTCCCTTTAGTATCCTAATGGTTGGTGGCTTTGACTGGATCATTGATATGTGAATTGGAGGAATGATTAACATGTAGGAGATTCAAATATAGGTCTGAACTATGAGAGAAATGGCCTTGATTCCCATTTGTTGCCAAAAATTTTGACTTTCTGACATACGTCGATTCTTTGTCAAACTTAGTTCCTTTATCCTCAAAAGAGATTATGCCTTCATTGATAAGTTCATAGACCTTGCTTTTCAAAAACACACAATCTTATGTTATATGGCCATAGTCACCATGATGATATCCACATGAAACCCTGGTACCAAACACATCAGGATTGAAATAGGTGTATCATTTTGGGGAGGTAGCCTCAGGAGTTCATTCTGAACTAATAGGGGTAGCAACTCAGAATATGGCATCGGGACTAACATCTTCGTCTTCTTGCTACTCTCTTTGACGTTCTCATCATGCGTTTTAGTATTCCTTGATCCTCTTTTCCTTGACCGAAATTTATCTCCCTTTGCAACATCTTTATTCTTAAGTTTTGTTACTTTTGTGGACTTTTCCCGAACCGTCTGTAACTTCACAAGTGGGTCCAAAACAATATTCTCCATGGAAGAGTTGAAAATTTGGTTTTGTGTTAGAGGAGGTGAAAATTTAGTCATTGGGGTAGCTAACATTTTTTTCTCCTTATTGTTTTTTGGGTCTTCTTCATCTTGCGGATGTGTCTCTTCTGAACCTCTCTTTGTTGGTTGGGATAGAATTTCCATGATAGAATCATGGATTTTATCTGATATAAACTCATTGGGGCACTCTAAGGCAGTGCGGGCTACCTCGAACTGGTTGATAGCAACTTGCTCTTTCTTAGGAACGATGCATTCTTCTGTGAAATAGTAATCCCAATTCTTATTGGTGTTTGCAATCTCCATTTCTGCCGAAGGGTTCTCTACCAAACTTTTGCCCTTGGTTAAAATAGTCATCATACTCATTATCTCATTCATTTCCCCTCTAGATTATTCTTGAGACTCCTTCATGTATGTCATCATTTCCTCTTAGATCCTGACCAGATGTTCCTGGAATTCCTCAAGCTTATCTACTCTAGCCACTAAGTCGTGCATGGTTTTAAAGTCATACTGTCAATATGTCATTTTCTTGTCTTCTACTTTCTCTCTGAGAGGGATATTTTTAACTAGCAATGTGTATGATGCAATGAATGTCTTATTTTTATTAAAACTAATGATTTTAACAATACCTATATTGAAAACGAAAGTTGTATTAAAAAACAAAAATCAATAATGTTGTCATGCAAGAATGAATGCAAACGTGGGTGTTGGTTCTCAAATAGTCCTTAGAAAGGCTTTCATTAGATGAAGAAGTCTGATTACAAAAAACGAGGATAACACATTATAGAATGATGTCATTGACCCGAGTGAGTCTCTATTGCTCGTAACCTAAAGTGAACGCCGAATCATCTTCATGAATCTCAACCATATGCAGATTCTTCAAAGATCGGTTTTTTTCTGTGTTTTTGCTTCATAACTGTTACCTTCGTGTTCAAAATCAAAGTTATTCAACCTATGAGTAGCAGGAATGAACTGTCTCGAGTCATACTGACGTGACACAAATAAAGGAAAGTATCCAGCTACTCCTCAAATTTCGGGCAAGGACACCCAATCATATTCTCCATAACGGTTAGGGAACTCACACAAAAATAACCATGGTACCTTCCACCAGTGCCATCACGAAGGTCTCGAAAGTCGGTCATCCATTGATCTTCAGTTATAGCTTCAGCTTGATATTCTTCTGAAAAGACTTTTATAGGAGAGAAGGTGGTGAGGCATATCTGATAGGAAAACTTCAATTCCCAGAGATGACTTCGGATCCAAATCTTCAGTAATGGTACACATCTCAGAAATTTGCCTACTCTTATTTTCATGCTTGCATTTAGTGACCGAAAAGTCTATGCTAGGATAGCTGGTGCTGAATTGATATTCTTTTAAGCTTTGTCAAACAAATCTGCTGTGGCGTAATCGATATGCCTCAAAAATTTTGGAAAGGTAATCATCCCAAAAATGTTGACAGCGAACAAAAACCTTTTCTTCAGTGGGTCATGATGGAAAAGGATTAAATATTGAATATGCGGCTAGACTATGAATTGGTCTTTCCTTTTCTCTCAATCTTTCCTCAAAACCACTCATTGCTCATCCCGGTGATGCTAATTAGACTTTGTAAGAAAGGCGGTGGGTCCTTTGGTTTGATGTAGACTTTCTTTCCTTGAATCTCGGGCAGTGGAGTTGGGTCATATATTCTTCGATCGTAGGAGTCATATCTACCTTGCCAAAAGTAAAGCAACAATACCCTGGATTCCAGAACTGTGTTAAGGCTTTGAACAAGTGCATATCAGTCTGGACACTCAGCAACAGTGTTATGTCACCGAATTCCTATTGGAAAACCTCTTTCATATCTAAATCCCAACTCTGCCATATTTTCCCTAGTTCATGAAGTTTATTCTGCTTAGAAACAATTAAAGTGGGCTCGATGACCTCCGACACATGGTTTGTCGATAGGCTGTCCCCTTTTTCCATCTACACTCGCTCGGACCATCCCCATACTGTGGCATTATCGCTTTTGATTGTACAGAACCTCCCTTCCATATCAAATGCCTTCTAAATCGATTTTTTTTCTTGAATCAACACCTATGTATGGTATGACATGCAAATTGGATACGAAAAAATAAAAAAAATAAAAGGAAAAAAATAATCAACACTAAAAAGAAAATAAGTTAGTATAATGAATTTATCGAATAACAAATTAAATAAATTAAATGTTTTTAAAAAATAATAACTTAAAACAATCAATTAATAACAAAGGGATATGTACAACAACAAAGGTAAATATAAAGGGAACAAAACCTAAAAGGGTTATTTCTAAATAGGCAGCATATCAACAGGGTTCTAAAACGAGTGAGCTTCTACAGTCCACTTATGCGGTTTAAGTTCTAGAGTGAACGGTACCCGAATTGTCTCTAGGACGTCGATTCGGGGAATACGACCTGTATACCATATGAAGGTGTGGACCCCACGAAATATAATGACCGAATTGTGGAAGTGAATTACAACACTATACAGAGGTGAACACCCCACGAAGCGAAGTAATCACTCCCACTTAAGGGTTCTAAACCTAATACATGATGCCAATTTATATAAAAAAATTATGCAATTAACAAACAAGGTTTAAAAATTTAAAATTAAATTAAATCGAATTTAAATTTTCTGTAATAATTACGATACGAACCAAATTAAGGCTTAACTCATTTTTTATTAAAAAAATTATCTCTCCAGCGGAGTCGCCATGCTGTAGCTACTATTTTTGTGAAAAGTCATTTCCTGTATAGATTTTGGAGTTGTCAACGATCATTTTAAAATGGTAGACCAAACACCGGAAAATAAAACAAGAGAAAAGTTCGGGTCCGAGAGTTGGTTACGTATGAAGAAGGATTAGCACCCTCACAAAGCCCAAAATTGGTACCTAAAGGTTCGCATCATATTTATTGAAGAAAATAGGAGTCCAAGTTAATTTAATGTTAATTTCTAAAATGCATGACAATTTAAAAATTACCCTAATATTCACTGTAGTCAAAGGAGATGACACCCGAAGAATGGAATGCCACTCCCAATAGAATATCAGAACAATAAGGCCTACGCTAGATGTAACAGTTATATGTATTAACAATTAATTCGAAACAAAATATATTAAATTACAATAACAATATATTAACAAATCTAAATACAATATGATTTCGAAATATAAGCATAAACATGTATAAACAACAATTAATTTAATACACTACGTTATTACACAATATACTAATATAATTATAAACATATCATGTATGATATAATAATATAAACATAGTAGTGATAATAAAATAATAATATTAACAATAATAATAACATAATAATTAAAATAATAACAATGCATAATAATAAAACATAATCACTAATAATAATAATAGTGGTGGTGGTGGTGGTGATAATAATAATAATAATAACAATAATAATATAACATAATAATTAAAATACGAGGGACCAGATTGTAAAACACATTAAAATACAAAGGACCACAGGCATAATTATACCATGCGGAGAAGAAAAAATAAAAAGAGGGTTGGGGCGGAGGGACTGGTGAGGTAATTAAGCCTTTTTTAACCCTAGTATATAAGCTAAAAAATTAAACCTAAATTCATTTTAGCCCATTTTTTACTTCATCCGGCTATTCCCCCCCTTTTTCTCTTTTTTTCTTTCAAGCCTTCAAACCCTAAAATTAATCAATCCCCCTTTTTACACTAAAACCGACAGTTCCTAGACTCGATTGAGCAACGGCGGTTCATCCCCAGCCAAGAACAATGGCGGCGGCGACACTAGTTCGACCGAGGTATGATTCCGATCATACCCCTTTTATTTTTTTGTTTACATTCGAATAGGAGAAAAAAGGTAAGAAAGTATACCTTTTATTTACTAGAAACTCGGATCTAATATTTCTTTTTTAGTTCTCTTTTTTTTGTGTTCGAAAAGAACTTAGATTTGAAGATTTTTTTGGCTTTTTTGATTTCTTGTTTGAAAAAGAGAGATTACATGCATGCATGGGATTTTATACCCATTTTGAGTACATAAAATAAAAAAGTAAATTCGAATATTTATTGTTGATTTGGTCTGGTGATGATGTTTAGGATAGATATAATCCTCTCTTTTTTTTCTTTTTGCAGGTTTGGGCGATGGAGCAGGCGTGGCAAGCGGCGACCGGTCAGAGTGGTTGGCAGTGGCTAGCGTGTGGCGACCACGCGGGAGTTGAAGAGCTGCATGTGGCAGCCACGCGCGGGGAGGTGAAGAGTGTGGCTGTAGATGAAGGGATAAGGGAGAGTTAGGGTTTTTTGTAATCTGGGTCGGGTTATAGATACTGGATTGGGTTTATAGTATTGGATCTAGGTTATGGGTATTTGGTATGTAAAATGGGTAAAGGTTAATTATAATGGGTTTGAATGGATTTTGGGCCTGTTGGGTTTGTAAATAATAATAAAAATAGATTTTTTATTATTATTATTTTGTATTGGATTTGGATTTATTTTTGGGCTTAGGCCCGGTCAAAAATGGGTGCTTACAAGCTCTACACTGTGACCTCTTTAACCACTCAGAAAAGCATCAGTTGTTAAAGGGAATAAAAGTTAAAATCAAAATCAATGTGCAATCTACATTACTGAAACAAGCAAGAAATGAATTGCATACCAGAAGTTATGAAGACAAGGAGCAATAGTGAGAGGATGAACACGGTGACAGACAGCTAGAAATTTGAAAGAGAGGATGAGAAGATGAGAGAATATCGTAATGAAACAGTGCAAATGTATCAAATGGGGGCTAGGGTTTCGGCCAAACCCTTTTAAGGGTCTATTTATACTTAGGGTTAATAAAATATTTTAATTATTTTATTTTATTTTTAATTAATAACTATAATTTATTTAATTAATATTTAATTACAATGTATTTTATTAAAATTAGTAGTGTATATTTAATTTATTTAAATTATAAATTGAAATTAATATTTAATTATAAATTATAAATTTAATATATTTAATTTAATATTCAATTTATTGTAATTTTAATTTTTAATGCATTTAATTATAATGTATTTAATTAAAATTATTGGTGTATATTTAATTTATTTAAATTATAATTTTAAATTAATATTTAATTAAAAATTTAATATATTTAAATTAATATTTAATTTGAGTGTTTGGGTTTTATGGGTAAATGTGTCAAGTTGACTGTTTGGAGTTAGGGGATTAGTATAGGGAGTTGGGGATTGGGCTTGCACTTTAATTATTAGTGGTGATTGTAAATTTAGGGGTTCATGTTTGGAGTTTTTGGGTAAAAGTGTCAAGTGGAGTGTTGGGTGTAATGGGATTAGTTTAGGGATTAGGGGATTGAGCTTCCACTTTAATTATTACTGAATAATGCTTCTAAGATTTAGGGGTTCTAATTTAGGGATTAGGGGTAAATCTGTCAAGTAGAGTGTTTAGGGGTAATGGGATTAGTTTAGGGATAAAGGGTTGAGATTAGGGGATTGGGCTTCCATTTTAATTATTAGTGAATAGTGCTTCTAAGATTTAGTGCTATAAAGTTTAAGGATTAGGGGTAAATGTGTTAAGTGGAGTGTTTGGGGTAATGAGATTAGTTTAGGGATTAGGGGTTGAGATTAAGGGATTGAACTTCCACTTTAATTATTAGTGAATAGTGCTTCTAAGATTTAAGGGTTCTAGTTTAGGGATTAGGGGTAAATGTGTCAAGTGGAGTGTTTGGGGTAATGTGATTAGTTTAGAGATTATGGGTTAAGATTACAGGATTGGGCTTCCATTTTAATTATTAGTGAATAGTGCTTTTAAGATTTAGGGGTTCTAGTTTAGGGATTAGGGGTAAAGTGTCAAGTGGAGTGTTTGAGGGTAATAAGATTAGTTTGGGGATTTAGGGGGTATAAACAATACATGTTTCAAGTTGAGTGTTCGGAATTGGGGTTATGAGATTAGTTTAGGGATTCAGGGATTAAGGTTGTACTTTAATTATTAGTGATTGTAAGATTTAGGGGTTGAGGTTTGGGGTTTAGGGGTAAACATGTCAAGTTGAGTGTCTAGGGTTATAGGATTCGTTTAGGGATTTGGGGTTTATTTTTGTTCATATTAGTCCCTAATTTTTAACTGAATTGACCCCAATTTATTTCAAAATTTTCTAATCTACTCCAACATTTTAAATATGATAATATTTTTGTTCATTATAGTCCCTAAAACTTTGGTTTTAACTAAAATTGACTCATATATATTTCTATTTTTGGTAATTTAGTCGAATAATATTTTTGTTTATTCTAGTGCCTACAATTTAATTCTTAGATAAAATTGCCCTATATTTATTTATATTTTGGAAATTTATTCCAATTTATTTTAGTCCCTAAAATTTAATTTTTAGTTCAAATTCACCCTTATTTTTTGTAATTTAGTCTAAAAATAAAAAAAACACATTCAATTGTTAGGGATTCGACCCGCCCAAATCCCAAGGAGTCAAGGACCCAAATCCTAATCGGCCAATCAATCCCAATTCCCATCCATAAATCATAATCCATAGTTCAATTTCAAAATATATTCAGTTAAAAAATTAAGTTAACAAATGGAGGGGAAAATCCCACCCATTTTTTCAAGGGTTAGTTGCACTTTAGGTCATTATTAGTTTAGGAGCTTTACACTTCGGTCTTTTTTAATTATTTAGTTTTAGTTTGATTCAATTTAGTCCCAGTTTTAGTTGAGTTTCTTTAGATCTTTAAGTTTAAGTTCTTTTTTAATTAGATCATCCTTCATAAAATTATTTAATAATTAAACATTTTAAAGGCCCAATTTATTTCGGTTGTACCTGTCCAATTTATTTTTTAGGGGTTGAGGTTTGGGCTTTAGGGGTAATTGTGTCAAGTTGAGTGTTTGGGTTATGGGGTTAGTTTAGGGATTAAAAGATTATGCTTGCACTTTAATTATTAGTGATTGTAAGATTTAGATGTTGAGGTTCGGGGTTTAAGGATAAATGTGTCAAGTTGAGTGTTTGGGGTTATGGGATTAGTTTAGGGATTAGGCTTGTACTCTAATTATTAGTGATTGTAAGTTTTAGGGGTTGAGGTTTAGGGTTTATAGGTATAATATACGTTTCAACTTGAGTGTTTGGGGTTTAAGGATTAGGGATTAGGCTTGTACTCTAATTATTAGTGATTGTAAGAATTAAGGGTTGAGGTTTGGGGTTTATGGGTATAATATATGTTTCAAGTTGAGTGTTTGGGGTTATATGATTACTTTAGGGATTAGGGGATTCAAGGAATAGGTTTGTACTTTAATTATTAGTGAGTGGGAGATTTAGGGGTTGAGGTTTGGGGTTTAGATGTAAATGTGTCAAGTTGAGTGGTTGGTTAGGTTATGAGATTAGTTTAGGGATTTGATTTGCACTTTAATTATTAGTGATTGTAATTTGTAAGATTTAGGGGTAGGTTTGGGGTTTAGGGATTCGAATTCACCACTATTTATTTTAAAATTTTCTAATCTAGTCCAATGTTTTTAATTAGATGATATTTTGTTCATTATAGTCCCCAAAACTTTATTTTTAGTCCAAATTCACCCCTATTCATTTTTTTGGTAATTTAGTCCAATGTTTTTATTTTTAATTTAATATTTTTGTTCATTATAGTCTCTAAAACTTTATTTTTATTCCAAATTGACCCCTATTCAATTTTTTTGTAATTTAGTCCAATATTTTTAATATGATGATATTTTTATTCATATTAGTCCCTAAATTTTTTTTCACTGAAATTGACCCTTATTAATTTCTAATTTTTGTAATTTACTCCAATATTTTAGATGTGAATCATATGATGATATTTTTGTTCGTTCTAGTGCCTAATATTTATTATGTGATTCGTGTTCGTTAAAGCCAAAAGGCGTTAAATAATTCACTCGAAATGACCCTACCAAAAGTCTATCGACTATTTGTACCAAACTCAAACTTAATACGAATTCGAAACCAAAATTAACCCGACCTGAAATGAAACCGACTTGAAATTACCCGACATAAAATTAAACCGGCCTGAAATGAACCCGACCTAAAGTCCATCCGAGTTTGAATTAACCCGTCAATTATTTGATTCGGACCTGAACCGTTTTGACCCGACCTGAAATGAACCCAACCCGAAATGACCCGACCTGAAACTGACTCGCACCCGAATCGAGTCGGAATATCAAATCAACTTGAAATGACTTGTATCCGATTTGACCCTTGAAACACATCTGATTACCTGTTTTTACATTCCTAATAGAGAGATGAATATGTGGTTTAAAAATTGATTTCGGGTTTAAGGTTAAAATTTTGAAAATAAAATTAAGCTCTACAAGGCCAAAGATTTAGAAATTACAGTACTTTATGATTTAGAAATTTTGGTATCTCCTCAAACTTGTCTTCATTTTTATTGTTAATTGTTGATGCAAAAATTATAAAAAAAAGTAAAAACAAAGGTTTTTAGTGTATATGTTTACATTTTTATCAATCCTTAATTTTTAAAAATAAGTAAAACATTAACATTAATGGAACAATATCACTTTTCAACCATCGATGTTTATGATTTTTTAAGGTTCAAATTGATAAAAGAATGTAACCACGGGAGAAAAATATTTTTTTTTTCTTTTCTTATAGCTTTTAGGTTATTAGTTAATGTTGGAATTGAAGTAAACTTTAAGCACATCTTTCGTGGCTAAATTCGATAGTAGGAATATGGATGGGTTCGGGGTTTTCTCAATCCCTCTAGTTCGGTTCAAGACGTGCTGCGGAGTGACTTCGACCGGGGTGAAACTGTGCAGATTCGGTGTTCTCAGGGGGTGCAACAGGAGTTGCCAATGTCCGGTGTTGAGTGAGTGGTAGCGAATTCCAGGGGCTGCTGCAGGTTTTCTTTCTGATGTGCAACCTTTGTTGCTAGGCCGATATGGTTTATGGTTGGTTTGTATGTTGTTAAGCTTGTTTCGAACATTGTAATTACTAGCATGTGTAATTTTTTCCCTCAATTTAGGTTTAGAGAAATTTTTTAATGAGGTATGTGCTAGTAGTTCCCTCTCTTATCAAAAAATTAAAGTAAACTTAGAGAGATCATGATTTTCAAATAAAAAATAGTATAATGACTCACTTTTGTAAAAATATAGAATCTAAATTTTAAAATAATATATAAAAATCTTTGACATCTAAATTTTATAAGGATTATTATCCTTTACACTATTGGACAAAAAGGGTTAAATTCAAAATAATTTAATATTAAACGGGAAAAAGAAAATCAAAAATTGTACGAATAGAATTGTTATTCTAAATAAAATAAAAGAGGCTCGAAATAACCGAAATATGGTTGCTGAGGCCTGCAAGAACACAGTTTTCTTAAGACAGATTCGACCGCTCTTCAGTGCTAGAGGTCGTCGGTTTTCTAGGATACAACGACGGATGATTATCTTCAGCAGCACCACTGAGAAATCACGAACGTACTCGAGCCTTCGATTATCACCAGAAAACTATGCAAGTTTGGGAGAGAAAACGTTTTCAATTGTGTAAAACCTAGAAGGTTTACAAGCTATTTATAGAGGTAGGAGTTTCATCGGAAATAAAACTTGTGAATTATTTGAATTTTATTCTAAATAAAATTCATTTATCAAATAGCATTATCACAATAATATTTGAATTAAAAGATAATATCTTATCAAATATTTATCCTTTTAATTCCAAAATATTCAAAAAAATAATATTCAAATTTAAGGATAATCTCAGTCATTTATTTGAGATATTGAAATGCTATATTTAAGGAAAATTATCTTGTAATGGGTTAAAATATCCACAAGCCCACGTAGGGCCCGACCGGTCCGGACATTCACGTTACCCATATCATTTAAGCTTAAGTTATTCAATAACCACCAAGTAGAGTCTTGTATATAAACATCTTCCACGCTTGGTAACCCATCAATATGGGAATAAGATTTTCCCTTTTCCTTAACTCAATTCACAAGCCCACTTTGAGCATCAATTTCTCATTCATTACTGTTGCGCGTAATAAGTGCTCCGCAATTGTGCAAGTGTACACGTCGCAATTTATAGTATAAAAGATATCGTCTCCACAGGGATTGATGCCACTTCAAGAATCTAATCTCTTGCACTATAAAAAGTAAAAACACAAATAGAAGATTATAGGAGTTTAAACTAATAACTAAACTAGAAAGCAATAAAGTAAAAGAATAGATGAGATCAAATGAGAGAGATAGGCCAGGTTATCGTGAGTTGAGGTGTGATAGCCGATTGGATTGTCTTGGTAAAAGAGTGCAAGGGCAACTCAGTTGCCGTGGCAACTTGCACAACGGGGTTGCCTTGGCAACTAATTGATGGTTGTCTGGGCGACTAGTTGGGCAACTACTTGGGTGTCTGGGCAGCAACCTTCAAGGTTCGGCAGAGCGTTCTTCAATGGTTTCTTCTTATCCCTAAGTCGAAACTCTAGCTACTTGTACATGCCTTGATAATACATCCTTGCGTGAATCAAGGGTGAACAACAACCAATCTTCTTAGCCGTTGAAATCCTTAACTTATTCCTAAGCCGGATTAATCTTCACCATCAATAGTTTGAATAAAGATCATATTCATTCATTTCTTGAATCTAACTCTCTCGATATTAGATAAATAGATGAAGTCACGAGATCCTCTCCCAATTCACTCACAAACAAGAATAAGAACCAAGAATGAATAAACCTTGAATAGAAAAGTGCAAACTCTTATTACCTAAACAAAATCCAATAGTTTCTCACAACCACAAGACAAAATAACCTTAGCCAAATAGATTTAGTTCATGGTTAGGTTCCAAAGAAACACAAGATAAAGAATCCGTAGCATGAACCTAATTGAACAAGAAAGAAAAAGATGAAGAATGGATGGAGCTTTGTCGAAATCCTCCTTGCCCTTGATGTTGTCGAAAATTCTCTCTTTTCTCTCCCCTTGGAGTTGACGGCTTGGTGATCTATTTATAGGGCTAGGTCAAAGTCCTCCTTTGAGGAGGAAGTTAAGTTGGAATTAAATTATCTTTAAAGAATATAATTCTTTATTATAATTATATTCCTTCTAGAACTTCTCATGTCTTCTTGGGATTTAATTCTTCTTTAACCTCTTCATGGAAATCAAACTCCTTTGGGATTTAGCTTTGCTCCACGTCATCTTGTGCTTTTCTAGTCATCAATTTCGACTACCATATCACCTTATTCTTTGTCGACAATTGCCCTGGCAACTAGCTCGGCGTCTCCTTCATGCATTGCCCTAGCAACTAGCTCGGCATCTCCTTCATGCATTGCCCTGGCAACTAGCTCTAGCCTTGCTTTGGCAAGTGATCCTGCACATACACACAAAACACACCAAAGCAGCATCTTTTCCCACAAAAACAACCAAGTTATGCAATCAAGCTCAACGATGGAAGAAAACATGGATTAATGCATGAATGACTAATTATGTAACTAATATGAGCCTAAGTCTAACAATAATATGAGTAAAAAAGGTAAGAAAAATAGTACTTTTGAACACTTATCAATTACTCAACCATTTTGAGCATATGAGATATCGTTGTAAAGGTCTCATGGAGTAGAATAAGAACCAATGGAATCCTTATTCAAAACTCCACCTTTACCCATTCGAAATGGCTCAAAGTAACCAATTTCTTCACATTTTCCAACATACACTAGCGGTAGAAAATAAAGTTTTCACAAGTAGATTTATTTAGAGGGTTTAGGGTTTAGAGATTATGAGTTTATGTGGCATGGTTTAGAATTTAGGGTTTATGGTTAGAATTTAAGGTGTAGGTTTTGGGTTAGAGTTTTAGGGTTAAAATTTTAGATTTTAACTTGAAAATATGCATGCTTGTGTAAATTTACATCGACAATGTATCAAATATTCACCCATTTTATAATGGATTATTATCCCATACACAAGCGGTGGAAACTTTTTGTTTCCACAAGTGCCTCAATTTTAGGGTTTTAGCTTAGAGTTTAGGGTTTTTAGTGTAGGGGTTTAGAATTTATGGTTTATAATTAGGGTTTAAGTTTTAGGATAATATGGCTAGGGATTTAGGTATTTACCTATACACTCTAAATTTTAACCTTAAACCCAAAATTCTATCACCGACCCCTAAATTTAAAACTACTACACTTAAACCCCTAAACCATAAACTCTAAACAGGGTCCCTAAACCCTAAAACTAAGGCGCTTGTGCAAACAAAGTTTCCACAAGCACTTGTGCATGAAATAATTACCCTTTTATAATACTTGAACATTAAAATACATGAATACGTGATATAAATTTTTTTAATAGTCTTAAGGTGATTGCAAGATAATATTTGTTAATATTTGTTCTTAACCCTTTGATAATATACACTTTACAGACAAAACTGATATGAATGAGTTAGATATATGTGAAAATACCATTAACATAAAAAATATGCAAAATACTAGATCAATAACAAAGCTACATTTAGGTGGGGTCATGTCCCTAACTTTTATGGTTAAATTATATTTCAAGTCCGTCTTAATTTTTAAATCAATAAAATTAAACTTTGATCCTTTCATTTTCTAGTTCAATTATTTTTTAGTCATTAATATTTTTAGAATTGATGAAATTAAACTTTGGTCTCCAGCTTTTTTTTTAATTCAATTACTTTTTAAATCATATAAGCTTTGAAATCAATAAAATTAAATTATGATCCCTCATATGATTCAATTACTCTTTAAGCTCCACTTGTATAAGAACTCACTTTTCTCCACCTATAAACTCATGTATTGTTTTAATGTGTTTTAGCTATTTTTTATATTGCACTCAAATAATTATGTCATATCTTATATTACTAAATCTACTTATAATCTTATTTTATTTTAAATTATTAAACAGATAGAAAATGTAAATTAATGTTCTTGAGCTTCACATGTTAAATTAGATTAAATTTTATGATCTTCATTATTTTTTTTATCACAATTAATCTATTTTTTGAAACTTGAATCTTACGGACAAAGAATCAACTATGATTAATATGATCTTCAAAAGGGAAAAATATTGTAACATCAAGTTTGAACAGTAACCAATTTCGTGTTAAGAAGCATATGGCCTCGGATGAGTCTTGTGCTTGTTGCGGGAGAAATTATATCACATGTCTGACTCGCCACGTCATTTATGGTTTTAACCTATAAAAATTATTTATTTTATTGATTTTTTCATGCCATCTTTTTATCAAGTTAATCTTCGTTGGGTAAAAAATATTTTTAATTTAACTTACAATATATATGAGTGAAAAATCACTTGGTAAAAAGATGGCATAGAAAAATCAATGAAATAGATAATTTTTATTGGTTGAGACCATGGATGACACGGTGAGCTAGGCCTATAATATAATATCTTCTATTGCGGGTTTATAATAGTGATTGTTGAACACCTATTTCGAAGTTGCGGAACTTGGAAAAAATTGAAAGGACTAACTTGAAATTCTAAAAAAAATAGACAGTTAAATTAACATTTTTAAAAACTCTAAAGGGTTTAATTTATAGTTTTAAATAATTTAGGGGTAACTAAAATTTTTAATGATTTTGAGATGTTTAAGGAGAATTTTAGAAAATTATGTGAGGAGATTTAAAAAAACATATTCAAAATTTTTGAAGCTTAATAAGAATTTTTAAAAATTTTGAGAGAATCAAATTAATTTTTTTTTTAATTGAGAGAAGCAATTTTAATTTTTTTTTTAAATTTGGTGGGAGCCTAACCCCAAATCGCTATTTCCTTCGTAGCTAAGCAAATATGTATCAGTGGAGTCTCACAAGGGGAATACCATGAGTGATCGCTTAGGCCCCAATCAATTGAGGGCCTCTAAAAATTAATTATCTTTATTTTTTAAATTAAACTTTTTAATTTATCAAATAAATAAATTAATCTAAGAATATCTCTTTATAAATAATCTAACAGTAAAATTTAATTCTCTTTTTCAAATCTCAAAATTTCATCTTTGTTTTCCAAAATTTAATTTCTCTGTTATTTCTCCAATCTAACGACAAAAAAGATACATTATTCTTCAAATTTTTTTGTATTTATTGTTCAAAATCAAGCTCAATATCATACCCACAATTCAATCCCTTCAAATTTTCTTAACAAAACAATAAAAATAACGTGATTAACAAAGTTTAATCATATATCTAAATTTATTAATGAACTATTAAATTAATTATTTAAAGTAATGAGATGTAATTTCGTTCCATAAGGGTTTATCTTTGAGTTTTCCCTCATGGCCCTAAAAATGTTCAAAACGACTCTGGTATAAAGTTGCGTGTAATGAAAAAAATATGGTTTCTGAAAACAAAGTATCTTGAAATCAACTGCAAACAAAACTCAAAGTGTAATATGCAATAACGAGTCATTTTGTACCAATTAAATAATTCAATTAAAATTTTTTATCAAATAAATAGTGAATTTATGTTTTTGTAACAATTAATCTAATTGTCATTCTAAAGTGTTTACAAAATTTAATATCAAATTTGTAATAACTAATATATTACTTTAATTAGATGAAATTACTCGGTCAACCCGATATTAGGGTTTTTTTTTTTATTTTGTAACGACATCTAACACTTCATTGTTTATATTGTAACAAAATTCAAATGTTAATATTTATTTTGAAATTTTTAAAAGTTTGGTGTCTAAAATATCATTTTAAGATAATTTAGTGTTTATTTGTGAACTTACTCTTATATATAATGAATTATAACATATAAATATATATTGTAATATTAATTCAAATTATTAAAAAAATATTGCTAAAAATAACTTTGGTGGACTTTTCAAGTGTACTGAAAAAATCAGTGAGTTCTCCTAGACCAATTCATGAACCTCACAAACTAATTTAACTCGAATAAGTTATTAATTAGTTAATTAATTAATTGATGTTTTCATTATTAAAATTAGTTACTACAATAAATAAATGGAACTATAAGTAGAATTTATATCAAAATAAATATAGACGAAAAACCCACACATAAATTTGACTCAATCCTAAACATTTGAGAACTCTAAACCTCAATTAATCTTACCAATACAATCAATGTCGCATTGACTCATACATTCCAATTATTTTATAAAAGCAGTAGATTTATTAGAAAAGAAAAATATCAAAATTACAAAGATAGTTTATAATTATAAGTGTAAATTAAATAATTAATCTGGACGTTTTCCTATGACTATTAAAACAAAAAAACTAGCCACTTGAGATCATACAAGCACCATACAATACAAAAGTTAAAAATCAAATCAAAAGACTCGGATAAAGTATAGATGTGAACAACACTAGAAATAGACCATTGAAAGATAAAGCCATCAACATTAACATTAAAAAAATTACATATAACCCTTATGATGTATTGACAAAACGATCGTTACCACAACTCAATCGTGAATAAGAAACGGTGATTGTAAACGCATATCCAAATCCAACCCGAGAGTCCAAAGCATGGAAGATCAAAAGGATAACAAATAAACGTTATCTTGATCATTCGCAACGTTGTCAATACATCCCTAAGAAAACACAAAAAGCAAAGAATGATCAATCGACCGAGAAAGAAGACATAAAACGTGCCGAAAGTCAGAGAAAAGTGTGCCACAAACACAACAATTATTAAAAATTAAAAAAAACAAAAAAGTAAATATTAGATATAATAAAACAAAAAAAAATATTAACGGTCAGCGACAAACACTAAAACCGGTATTACTGTCAGTCAAACACAAATAAAAGAAGTGAAAAAGAATAGAACGACGGTTTGAGATTAGAGTTTTTGAATCTTACCAGACTGACATACATTTTAATTTTTGAATAATTTACAAATGTTTGAAATCTTTTTCAATGCAAAAGAATTCCAACCATCAACTATGCATAAATACAAAGATATGGTCTTCGCACGACTGATACAGTGTAGATATCGAATGCAATAAAAACTTACTCATACATTTCAATTTTTCAATAAATTTCACGTGTTTGATTTCTTTTTTCGATGTAAAAAATATTTCGACAATGAACTCTATATTAATATATTAACATAGACATAACAAGAACAAAAAATTTCAATACTTAAAAAATTTTAAAATAATAATGACCTAAACGAATAAGTTTTTGGTGGGTTCATCCAAAATCCAATCCGGTCCATGATTTTTTCTAGATTTCTAGATGAATAATAGTGTAGTAATTTTTAGGCTTAACTACAAGATAATTACTCAACTTATGCCTCTTCTTTACAATATGTACTTAAAGTACTTTTTAGGCTAAAATAGGTTTTTAAAGTCTTATTTTTAGTTGAAATAGGTACCTAAAGTATTTTTTTGGCTAAAATAAGTGCTTAAAGTTTTTTGGCTTATTTTAAAGTTAATTGAGGCACATATTTTAGCCAAAAAAAATTTAAGCACATATTTCAGCAAAAAATAAAATTTTAAGTACCTATTTAAGCCAAAAATAAAATTTTAAACACTTATTTCAACTAAAAAATATTTTAAACACTTATTAAAACTTTTGCCGGAGAATCGTGAAACAGCTGGAGATGAGTAGGTTTGAACAATTTTATTGGTAAGATATGTGTGGTGAAAAAAAGAGTATAAACAGATTTATTTATAAAATCAAATGACAACATTTTAGATCTATTTATATTTTTTTTGCTTCACTTCAGTATATATAGTTTCTTTATTTCGCTTTAATGTTTTATTGGATAGTTATTTTAATTTTAATTTTTTAAAAAAATATTTTAACATTTAATATTTTATTTTCGATCAAAATAACATTTCTTCGAATAAAAACTAATAATTAACCAACCGTTTTCATTTCTAGTCATTTTGACTGAAAATTAAACATTAAAACTAAAGTATTTAAAAAGAGAATAAGAATAAACTCGACTATTCAAATGAATTGTTAGGGGTATATTTTAACATTATAGCTACAAATAAATGCAGCCAACTTTACAGCAGTACCACAACCTAAAAAACTAAAGTTTGAAGCAAATTAATTGATGATTCACTTGAAAGCCAGACCCAATGTCAAATCATGTTTATTGGGGCTTTAATGTCTAAGCTCATTGCTCAAAACTTTCATGTTTCTAGCCTCTGAAGGGCCCAATCCAGAGGGATACTGGGCCCACAATGGTCCCTCAAATGTTTCCCACTTCTTTCATCCAACTTGGAAACCAAGTGTTTTTTTTTTTTTACCAAATACAAAGAAAACTATGCATTCATATGATTATATGAAGATGGATACAACTAGAGAATAGGAAAGGGGATTGAATATATTATCATTCGAACCTTAAACTTGTTGAATTTTGATTCGTAAAGCGTAAGAGTACGAGTATGAACTATTGAACCGAGTTTTGGATGGTGGTTTAGTTTGTCGAAGATTAGCAAAGGTTATATAGGAATATAAAGGAGACAATAATGTAATCTAAAGCTTCATAATGAGATAGTATTGCATAATTTATGATATAACCGGACCGATCATGTTCCCGACTCATCCTGAAATGGTGCTATCGAATAGTTAAAGGAGTATCGGTTTCTAACTTCGTTGTCGTTTTCTTCTTGCATCCGGGGAAAGCTTGCTGCAATATGCAAAGAACATTATAAGTTTGTTTGAAATTCTTCAACAGGCAAGAAACTTAATAGTTGATGTTTCCTCACCTGAAGGCATGACAAAGTGTATTGCACATCACTTAATGAAATTTGGTGATGGAGGACAATTCTGATCCTGAATGACCGAAAACACGACCATTACCCTACTATATGTAGTTGTATAATCGCAGTAAACATGAACGCACACTAGCTCGGTTCGGAATCCATATTTTTCTAATAATGTTGAATACTTGTTCTGAATCGAATTTCTATTTCTGGTATATACTGTCATTGTTATTGAGCCCCCTGGACTTTCAGATCTATGTTACAAGAAATAACTCTTCAAAAGGGTGGGGAGTATCTTCGGATGTTTTTACTTGGTACGAGCTACACGTTCACTTTTAATCGATTTCCGAGAGTAATTGAAAGCGATACGAATCTATACGGATGATTTTTGATGGAGAATACTGACCTGGATTGGCCCTTTGTCATCACAAGTACCCCATGTTCCTCTAAATTCTTGTGTAGTTGCTCTGCTGTGAATTTCGAGTTCTCCACTATATCAACATTTATCTGTTGAAATAAAGTAATGAAGAATTTAAGCACTGCAAGTTTTCTTGGGGAACACGGTAGCAACAAGTAAAAACAGGCTAGGAAATTATTGTACATGATAATATTCACTTAATAACTGAACCAGAACCGTAAAAATCGAATCCAGATTGCAGAGGGAAGGGAAAGATTGCCATTAATGTAGGTTTAGTAAATAGCATACTCACAATATTGGTTTCCTCTGCTGCAACATCCACTCTTAGACCTTTAATTTGATTTAGGCCCTCTGGAACAATACAAAACTAACATAAAGTCGATGAATGTTACACCGAAGTTCATTGATTGAAAGCAGCAGGGAAAGGTCCAAACCGAAAGTTTACCTGCTAATGTTTTTGCCTTCTTGTGATCACCCTCGAGCTTTTCGAGGTTCTCTTTCAAAGCAACAAAAGCAGCGGCGCAAATGAAGCCAACCTGCCTCATCCCACCACCTAAGGTTTTCCGAAGTATTCTAGCCTAATGAAAGCCGAAAAGGATCGAGTTTGAGCATAAGTTTCGTAGATTGTGGAGATTTTTTAGCAGCGAAGCTTTTGCCTTTACCTTGGCAATGAAGCTTTTGAAACCAACAATGACTGATCCAACTAGAGCACCAAGACCCTTTGATAGACATACCTACCACACATACAAAATCAATGGTCTAATTTCATCATCCACTAGATGGAGAACTTATCAGAACAACGTAAATTTATCGGTATCGTTAAAAGATGCATAGGCTGAAATAAACAATGGTTTTACTCGAACAGCATACCGAGATTGAATCCGCAGCTTGTACAAGCCTGCAAACAGGAACTCCAAGTGCCTGCCAGACAATTATGTTGGACAGATTGCAGGCCATACAATTGCAAGAAGATATCTGAACTGTAAATGTAAAAACGGTTACTCACCACCGATGCATTGAAAATGCGAGCCCCGTCGATGTGAAGCTTTAAACCGTGCTTATTAGCTAGCTCACCAACCCTGTTGGTGTACTCCGCAGACAAGCATCTACCGCCAGAGCTGCAGCATATGAAATGTAAGTATGTAACAACACTGTCCAAGAGGCTGAAAGGAATTTGCATAAGAAAGATTGTTACTTGGCATGTGAATTTTCCAAGCAAATGAGCCTTGTAGTTGGGTACAGAAGCTCTCCTCTCGGGTCTCTAATAGCGGCTTCAATCGAATCGATGTCCATCGTCCCATCTTCGTTGTTCTTCACCGGCCTCAGATGTAAACCTCCGATTGTTGGAACACCACCGTTCTCGTAAATATGGATATGGGAATTGTCTCCGAGAATGACTTCACTTCCACGTATATCACAATGAACAAGGACACTTATGAGGTTACCCATGGTGCCGGATGAGACAAATAGACCGGCTTCCTTGCCGGTGATCTCTGCGACCTCCGATTCTAACTGGAGCGCGGTCGGATCAACTCCCAGAACATCGTCATCAACTTCGGCAGTGGCCATTGCAGCCCTCATTGCCTCTGTTGGTTTCGTTACCGTATCAGATCGAAGATCCACCGTTCTTGTCACCATTGTTGCTGAAATTTAATCCCAGAAGAAAAAAATGTCAGAAAAAACAATCAAATCAACAACATAAAACAAAATGGTCCTTACAACATTGATTTTGTGTAACCATTTTCAAATAATATTCTCCAACACCACGTTGAACTAGTCTCAAGGAAACTCAAGAAATTCAAGCACGTGCACTCAACTTTCCTATGCTCCCGCATATGTAATGAAATTTGAAGAAACATGGGATTATGAAAAAAGCACGGACGTATGATTCTATGTCAGAAAGTTATATTAGAAATTTAAAGGTGCCAAATCATATTATCAATAAAAAATACATAACTTATTATAAGAAATTTGAGATCTTCAGGGTTCCATCCCACCCCTCAATGCAGCCCTGATTACGAGCAAAACCGAACAAACCTAACTTTGGAAGTTGGTGGTTTCAGTTTTGTGTCCTAGATTTTACAGTTGTGTTCTCCGTGCATCTATGTATTTTCAGAGTATTTGCATACCGAAAACTTACCTATTTGGAAATTGGATGACGCCATGCAAATTATCATGCAAAGCCTTGGAAGAAGTTGGAAGAGGAAACATGAGCTTTATATGATAGCAGTGGCGGAGGGTAATGGCCTCCCAAAATTTTGAAAAATCAATATTTAGTCCTTTAAAATTTTAAAAGTTTTAACTTAGCACTTTTAAAATTTAAAATAATTTCATTATGTTCAAAACAACTTATTTAAAAAAAAACCACTCCTGGCAAACTTGACCCGAGACCCGAGAACCGAACCGATTTACCCGAACCGAGACCCGAAATTGACCTGAACACGATGGCCCGAATTTGATCCGAAACCCGAAATAAATCGAACCGAACCGAAACCGAATCGAAGTTCAGTTGATCCGAAAATAGACCCGAACAGATTTTCAACCGAACTGAATAGACCCGAACCAATTTTCAACCGAACCGAATGGAACCAAACCGATTTCACCCGAACCGAAAGCAACCGAACCGAAGGCAACCCGAAATTAAGAAAATATATTAAAATAAATAAATAAAGATGAGATGTGAACTGTCGTACAACTTACCAAAAAGTCAAATATACATGCTATATAAAGTCATATATAGGGTGGAAAAACCTAACTCGGCCTAAAAACCCGACTAAAACCGATCGATCTCCTATTAACCCGATATTGACCCGACCTAAAATCAATCGATCCGAAAATAACCGACCCAAAATCAACCGAACCGAAAGTCAACCGAACCGAAAATCAACCGACTCTACGTCCTGACCCGATACCCCAACCGAAATCACCATAGACCCGAACTAAAACTGAACCAGACCCGAACCAAACTGAACCGAATTTAAACCGAATGCAGTCAGAACCGAAATGACCCGAACCGAAATGACTCGAATCGAAACCGAACCGAATGACCCGTTTGCCACCTCTAAAAAAAACTAGTTAGACCTCAGATCAAATTTTAAAAATTTTAAGGATAAACTAATTGGGTGACCACCTAATTATTGGGTCGACTTGTTTTGACTATCGAACTACAAAAAATCAAAATTTGACCCCAACTATTTAATTGGACATATTTTGACCACTAGCAGTTAAAATCTAACAGAGAGGTGACGTGGCAGTTAAAGTAAATTTATATAATTATACATTTGGTCCTTGTTAATTACATATTATATTAATTTGGTCCTTGTTAATTACATATTATATTAATTTGGTCATAATTTTAATTTAATTAAATAAAATTAATCAACGGGTGATAAATTTATTCTTATTTTTTAATTAATTTATTTTTCTCCAATCAGGTGATTACCGCTTGGTTAAAAGAAAATTAAAGAGATTGGATTGTGCTTGGTGTGGGTTAAACCTAAGATCTCCTAAATAAAAACCCAAGCCATTACCGTTACACCTATCTATTCATATCAATACAAATTGCGTCCTCTTATATATTCAATTCTTTTCAAACTTTTAGAAAGAAGTTCAATGGATCTCTTCAAACTCGGTTACTATGATCCCCCCTTGTATGAAGACTTTCTTTTCGGAAGTTTCCAGTTACGTTAGTGAAAATAAAATTATGATATAGTAATAATAATTAAATATGTTCGAGTTAGTGAACCCAACAAGTGGTTCAAGTAAAAAAGAAAATCATGTTCGTTCTAGGAGACCCAATCATTTTGTCAATATTATCTTGTAGTATATTATTTTAAACACTTTGACAATACACATACACTTGTTGGGTTCATGTTCAATATACAACTTTTTAATTGTAATCCCCTAGTTTTATTGAATGAGGATATATCCGAAATTATAATGAAAGTTCACAACTTAGTAAACAAAAATACCTAATTCAGACATATTTCTAGTAAACAAAACTAGGTCTTGAGATCATAAGAGGACCATACAAGGAAAAGGTAAAAACCCAACCCAAAGATTCGAAACAAAAGATGGATACAAACATCACCAAAGTCGACGATGAAAGGTAAAACCATCCACAAATAACATAAAAATGTATATTACAATGAGGCACGTTGACAACAAGGTCATTACCACAACTCAATCGCGAACAAAGAACAGTGAGCGTGATCGCGTAAGGCTGAGCTCGACTCAGCTCGTTAAGATTTTGAGTCGAGTTCGAGCTCGAATAATTTTTAACAAGCCTGAGAAATCTAACCTCGACTCGGCTCGTTAAGAACTCGAGTTGAGTTCGAGCTTGATTCGAGTTCAATCGAGTTAAGTGTTGACCAATCTTTGACCGTATCAGACTCGGGTAGCTTGTCATCTGTCACGTCTCATTTAAAGCCCTATCAAGAAAAAACGTTAATACACAAGTTGTGTAAATTCAAGCTTGTTATTTTTAGGGTTTAAGGTGTTAGTTTAAGGTTTAAAGGTTTAGGTTGTTGGGTTTAGACTTTAGAATTTAGATTTTAAGGTTTGAGACTTATGTTTAGGGTTTATATTTTAAGGTTTTAAGTTTAGTAATTTAGATTTTAAATTATAAAAAATTTAGTATATTATATTTTCGAGTAGCTCGCGAGCTTTTCGAGTCAGGTATCAAGTAGCTCGGCTTGGCTTGTTAAAAACTTAAGCCGAGTCAGAGCTCAAGTCGAGCTTTGACCGAGCTTTGATTGAGTCAAACTCGAGTAGCTCGCAATCTATCTCATCTCATTTATAGCCCTACACACAACAAAGGAAAAGGGTTAGTATAACACAAAAAATTATTAACAACATGGTATATTGCAAAAAATATAAACCTTAGGTTATATGCATGACTCTAATGGGGTGGGTTTTCTAAAACATTTAATCATGTGGGTTCATGGTCTAAAAGTTACTCGAATCGACCCCACCCACTACACGGTTCGAAGGGTGCATTTCGCTATGCCTATACGGAGGATTACTCATGAAGGCATAGGTACTTTGGACCCTGGAAGTGTTCATTGGCGCATAAGGAGGATTACTCACGAAGGCAGAGCTACTAACTTCCACCTAAAAGGATTAAGCCTGGGTATGAGACTCATGTCATGATGCACTCTGAGAAGGCAAGAAGAAAAACATTAGTTCACAAATATATACAAAAAACAGAAAGAAAATAAACAAACAAAACCCAAAATACAAAAGAGAATACCTCGTGACCAAGTTAAAGTTGTGCCCTCTTACAAAATCCCCAGCAGAGTCGCCAAGCTGTGATAACGGAGTCGCCACCAGTCCTTTTTATTATATTAGGCAGACCAAAAACCTAAAACAAACCAGAGATTACAAAATCTCAAAGGTTCTGGGTCATGGTTACGTGTAGAGAAAGATTAGCACCCTCATCACGCCCGCAGAACGACGCTTACTTGATCACTAATATTTTCCCTTGTAACTTGGATGAATGCGTGCAAAGATTAATACACAAATTCACAAAGTTCTAAAATTGACCCGAATTTGCTCACAGCTGAGGAAACCCAAGTCAATTTTAAAAGCAATGAGATTAAGGCATTAATCCCTAAAATCCAAAAATATAGTCTCTCATAGGAGTTTTAACCATTCCTCAACTGCTAGGAGAAAGCCAAATTAACCCTAATTGAGAAAATATTTTATTTTTCATGATGCAAGGAAAATCCTTTTTAAATGACATTTTATGAACTTATTAATTCTCATGGGTGATTTAATTTTCAAAAATTAATTATTACTTCTTAAAAGCATGTGTTTAGAGAAACTAATCCTAAAAAAGACTTATTTAATTACTTATAACTAAAGGAAAAATTATTTACTTTTCTAAAAGATTACCTAAAAAGGTCTTATTTAATTACTTGCAATTAAGGGGAATATTTATGGAAAATATTTTGATACACAAGCTAGTGTAAAATTTAGTTTACACAAGCCTTTCAGTTATAGGGTTTTAGGTTATGGTTTAGGGTTTAGTGGTTTAGGGTGTAAGGTGTAGAATTTAAGGCTTATGGTTAGAATTTAGAGTTTAGGGTTTAAGGTTTAGGTGTTAGGGTGTTAGGGTTTGAGGTTTAGATTTTAAATTTTATAGAAGAGTTGTATATTTTTTTTGCACAGCTTGCGTATCAAAATATAACACAATATTTATTCACTTTTCTAAAAATTTACCAAGTTAGCTATTAGAAGATAATTTATTTAAGGAACCTAAACCTAAATCATTAATAGTTAAATTAATATGTTTTAGGAAATTAACCTACAAGGCAAAAAATTAATTAAATTATCTAAAGCTCGTTAATTAAATTTTTTATATTTAGTTTACTTAAGAGTTTTCGTTTGTCATTTTTATGGAAATTATATTATTATATAACTTATGTTAACAAAAAGTTAAACTTAATTAGGTGAGATAATTACCAATTTGATTTTTTTAAAAGAATATAAGTTAAATAACACAAGGATTAAATTGCAACAAATAAAAAAATTAAAGGACTGAAATTTAAATTTTTTTAAAAAAATTAAAGTGAAGAAATGCAAACAGTGGGGGTTGTAGTGTAATTTTGCTGAATATGGGGTACGGCCGAACCGTGAACCACCTTGCACTGTCGCGCCTGTCGTCGTGTGTGGACGCTACTCGCTGGTAGCATGTCACTCCCATTTTTGCTCCGGACTTTGGTGGTGACGTCGTTTTTGCCTCCCGACGATAGTAGTTCCTCCGTGAGCTCGGCTTGGTGAGAAACCACACCCTTTTTTCCTTCCAATTCGAATAAAATAACAAAAAATATAAATAAAAAACAGAGTTTGGGTATAGAAAATACCTCAAAAATTGACAATAGCTTGTATTTCTCTTCAATAATGTGTGTACATGTGTTCTTCGTATGGTTTGTGTGTGTTGAATTACAATAGAATGAAGCCTATTTATAGGCTACAAAAAACTCTAAATTCAAAAACTGTAAAATCATATTCCTTGTTTATGCTAAATACATGTGGAAAGGGAATAATGCATTTATTTGGGCATCAAACCACTTTCTTTACATTCAATTTGATCATAAACGAGTTAAAATAAATAGGAAAATGTCTAAGCTTGAATTTAATTACAAATATTTAATAAAATAATTGAAAATTCGTAATTAAATCAAATTCTCGTATTGAACTCGTATTTAATTTTCTGCACGTGTTGTCTTCAGTAAAATAAGCATATCTTGAGCTCCCGATGTCCGATTGAGGCGTTTCAAGATGCGTTGGAAAGGTAACTAAAAAATGATCAATACGTAAGAAGACATCCTGACCCATAAATGCTCGGATCCTATCGGAAATTTGTCGTGAGTCCACAATGATAATTCGTTGCGCATCACTTGACTTTCCATACTTGTTGGACATGATCTCTTGTAATCTTCCCCTATCTTATGTGATTAGGATCTCGTGTGATCTGCAAGAATAACTAAAATACATTAATAATAATAATATAAAAATGAAATAATAAAAAAATAAAATGGGCGGGATAAAAACATGTGACTATAGATGCTCGACTCTGATTTGCGGTTCTCGGTGGTCTTTCACTAGCTTAATCTTCTTTTATGGTTTGTTTTCCGATGCAGTCATATTTGTTCGTATTTATTTTCGTTTGAGTCTTTTGGATGGGTTTTTAACATTTTTCATGTATGGTCCTTTCTGATCTAAAGTGGCTAGTTTTAAGAAAATGTCCAGATTATGTATTTAATTTATGGCGATAATCATAAAACATTATTGTAATTTTAAATATTTTCTTTTTTAATAAGACTAGCTGTTTCTATTAAAAAAATAACTTGTATGTAGGTTGTTTATCATTTAAATCATATTAATTGCTATTTAATGTTTTGATAAATGCTAATAAGTGATCCCAACAAGTGGTCCATTTAAAATTATCCTCTCTCTATTTCAAAATTATATTTTAAAGTTTCAAAATCGACTAAATCAATTTCGATAAATTCTAGTAATAAAATATGACAATAATTAAAATATGATACAAATACATTAAAATAGTTAAAACATGCCCAAGCTAAAAATTAATTGGTACATAACACAAAAACATAAAAGAAAAACACAACATCAACGCAATTTATTCTTTTTTTTTTCTAAACAACAGTAAAAAGTTGAATTTCATTAAAGTAGTGAAAACTGGAAAATAAAATAGTGTTATACAATATGCAAAGTGCAAACTCAAATGACAAGTCAATACAATTTGGAGTAAATGAATAAAAAGTTTTGTTGATATTCAATTACTTTTTCTAGATCCTGAATTTTAATCTCTGTAGGAACAATCTCCTTTCTCTCTCCTCTAAATAAAATTTGTTAAAAAAAACTCAAATGACAAATAAAAAATAAAAATCATTTTTTTCGAAAACTTTTATCGTCATCCGTAATAAATTTAACAATCATTCTAGACTAAACACTGAGATAAAAAACAATATAAAGAGAAAGAAAAATATAAATAAATTACTCATTATATAAATGTTATGAATTGTGACACGATACTAACATAATTCTTTCCCTAAATCTAAATTGAATCAAAATTTATGAAATTTAATGGAGGTATGATATGAATAGTAAAAAAGAAATAATTATGAAATATGAATATACAAATTGTTAATAGTTTTAAATAATTTTATGATAGTTCATGTTTGGTAAATAGGGATTTGAGCCAAAATGAGAGGTTTATACTAAATTAGAGGTTTGACCGGTTAAATTTGCTAATTTGAGTATTTGGTGAATAGCGGATTATGATGGAACCTCTAATTTTGAAAAACATGCCAATAAGAGCTTTTTGAAACTAAAGATTTTGACATTAAAGTTATAAAGACTATTTTACCCTTAATAATTATAAAAATTTTCAAATAACCTAAATTCAACATTTTCTATTTTAATTCTTCACCCTCACGTATTTACATTATGACATTTGTACATTAATATTCTTTTTGTTTTTTTATTCTCACACATTTATATTTGTATTTAAATTTAATAATTAATTAATAATTTAATATATAGATCATTCAAATATGTTTAGTAATGTTATATTAAGAAATTATTTTTTATAATCTAATTAATATTAATGTATACAAAATATTGATAACTAATAAACTATTCAAACAAGTATTGAATATAATTATGTCCTTATATGTTATTTTGCTTGTTTAAATAATCAAACAACTATAAGCTATCAGTTAATTTTATCAAATATTTTTTATACAATCAGCTAATACAATTTGCTAGTCAAATCAGCTCATGTAATTCGCTATCAGCTATCCTAATAGCCATACATAGCCATTCTAGATTGGGTTTAGATGAAATATTTATATTTTCAATTTTAATTCTGGTTAAGCAAAAACTCGATCCATATCCATCCCCGATCCATATCCATCCCTAATAGCATCTAGAGTCTATAAATTCTAAAAAAAGTTATCCCCAATTAATTAAGGCGGCTTATGTTAACAGAGTCATGGGAATTCCGTACATTTCAGGGTTAATTACAAGAAAGAAAAAGGAAATGAAAATAAACTATAAACGGAAAAAATCCAAAACAAAACACATGTGAAATTTTTTATGATATATAGCATGTGATGAATTTTTCACCCAAACTGAATTTTAGGATTAAAATTAGGGACGAACGTTTCACCCAGCCCGATCCGATCGAGTCATAATTTTTATAAAAAATAAAATTTGAATCGAGTTTTTATTAAGGGTTGTTTGAGTCGTATTCAGATTTAGAGTGCAAAATATCCGACCTGAAACTAGAGTATTTTTTTATATATTTTTAAGAATATTACAATAATATCCCTCTTTATATTTTTTACAATTAAATCACTAAAATTAATTTTTTTCGCAATTAAATTTCTAAAATTAATCTTTTACAATCAAGTCACTAAAATTAATTTTTTTACAAGTCCCTAAAATTGAATTTTTATATAGGTCGAGTCAATTCGGGTTTAGGTATATAATTTTCAAGCCTGATCGGGTCAAGTTCGAGTTCATGGTAATTATTTCGAGTCAGATTTGGGTTGGCCAAAAACCCGACATGTGCCCATCCCTAATTAAAATCCACCTAGTCCCGCCCGAAACAAATAAAAAATATATTTTTCTATTTTATTAAAAATAAAGGAGGATAATAGGAAAAAAAGTATTTATAGAAATTATTTTTATTCTCTCTCTTTATTCGATAAAATTAAGGATGATATATATACATAAAAAGAGATGGCATTATAGTAATTAGCTCTAAATGTATGAAAAATTTTACAAATATATTAGGTCAGGTTGAATATTTTTCACGCTAAACCTGAATCCATTTAAAAAAAATGACCCTATAAAGTCGGTCCGAGTCTCATGCCCATCTCTAATTAAGATGTATATCTTATTACCTTCATGTTTGCAGTCCGGACCTCCAATGAAGAAAACATAGTAGAAAGTGATGGATGGGTGAGAATCAGGATGAGGAAAGCGAAAATGGAAAAACAAACCAGATAATTGAATCTCATAATAATATGTTAAACATTACCCGGTGAGAAACAAAGATCTCTTGAACTTGAAAACACGGGTGCAAAAATTACAACAGAAAATGCTTTGCTCCGACATGGCTAGCATCCATGGGATATTTCTCTCTCGTGTAAATACAAAGGCGGATATCGATCCATCAATCCCTGAATATTACTGGTTGAATGAAGAAGAATTAATGAATTTGGCTCTCGCGATTCGATAAAATTTGTAGCTTGTTAAGAGCAAAAACAGCTATTCCTCCATTCCAGTTTGATTCTCAGCAGTATCTCCACCCTGGACAGAAGAATTGTCAATCTTGATGTGATCGGTAAAACCTTCACCTGTAGGTGTTTCTTTGATGCTTGCCTGTTTGGTAAAGACAGCATCAGGGTTTACAGATTCTAAAGCAACCTCAGAACTTGTTACATCATCCCCCATCGATGTCCTTGCGATATTATCACCGTTGTCTTCCACAACCAAATCCACACTACCAGACATGCTTCCATCTGTTTCCGTATCCATGGGAGTATGCTCTTTCCCTGAATCAGCATTCATATCAACTTTCAGGCTTGGCCGGCCATCAGGAGTAGAGTCAACATCCTCCGAGGAAGGTGCAGGCTCTGAAAGTCCTAAGCTTGAAACAGCATCTTGACTTGCTGGAGCCTCAGACGGCTCTAGAGCATGATCCTTCTCAGCTGCCTCCTCTTGTCTTTGTGCTTGTACTCTGTATATATCCATCAGCTTTTGTATCCTTTCCATCTCAGCTAAGTGATTTCCATAGCGTCTTTGTAAGGTTTGTTCAAGCTCCTTCTGCTTCTGAACTTCCTCCCAGAGACCATTTATCCTGTGTGATGCTGCTAGCTGCTAGCTGCTCCTGCTTTTGTAATGCTTGAAAACACTCTAGTTCTGTTCCTGCAGTATCTATCTGCTTAACGGTAAAATCAATCTGACGCCAAAGAGTTGCAGCCCGTCTCTGATAAATGAAATTTCCGTTGTTTAGTTCAAAAGGAACTACAATTTCAAACAAGATCCCTAACTAAAAGTATGATGCAGCATTTCAAATATCAAGTAAAATGAAAATAATGAGTTCATCAATTTATTTTTCTAGAAGCTGGATAGAAGCAACTATCATCCATTAAGTACCACCAAATGATTTAGTTCTAAGCTCAACATTAAAACGAACGTTCTAATATAATAAAACAGCGAAAAAGGCTTTTTACAAGGTAACTTATCAAGACTCCAGCCCCACCAGATTGAAGAAACAAAAACAAAATAAATATATAACTGAATAACCAAACAGAAATAAACAAAAACACAGATCTTAAGGCACCCAATTTACTGGATTCAAACACAAAAAAAACACACAGAGACTTCTGTAAATGTTATTAAACACTACCAAAATTGTTTACTCAATTTAGACACATTTAAAGAAACCATGCTGTATAAAGATTTCAGTATATGTTATCAAGCACTAGGAATATTGTTTACTGAATTCAAACACATATAAAGAAAACACACCGCATGAAGGACAAAAGTTCTCAAGAAAATCTAATAACAGAAATTGCTTAATAAAGATTATAGCTTGCATGATAAAAATTTCAATTAAATGAACATGATGGTGTCTAATGATGTACCTCATAACCCTGTCTGAGAACACTATACTTCTTCTCCATGCCTTCTGCCTTTGACTTATCATTATCCATCTTCTTTTTCACATTGTCAAATTCAGTCTGCAGGGCTGCAAGTTTCTCAGCATTTCCAGCAACACTTGATAGACCATAAGCATGGCGAGTAGGGAAGTACATGAGATCATTTAAGCAAGTATTATGTGCTTCAACAAAGTCATCAAGAGATTCATTTTCGTGTCCCATTGCCACACGAAGATATTTAGCCTCTTCCTTTATCCAGGAATCAGCCTACCAAGAAAAATAAGGCAATTTGTCAGTTTGCAAAAGGCCCATCATCATTTACACTCACATATCATTTACTAAAAACACGAGGATCAAAAGAAAAAGAATCTCAGCATCATGCAGACAGGGAATTGAATCAGAAAAGTGAGAAGTAGTTGGTATTCAGCAGAAAGAATTTAGAGTACAAGACCTTACATGCTGTACAAGATAAAGATAGCAATAATTTCAGGCACCAAAATATTTATAAGGTCAAATCAAATGAAAATCACTTTTGCACTTCTCGTACGAGATTTTAGGTGGTTTGAACTCCTTAATGAATAAAACCTGTGATAGGCAATGTTTACTACAAGCACAACTCAACTCTAAAACAAGCACCAAATGACAATTCTTCTAGTAACAAGAAATTGTAGAGTATGATGATAATGTCCTCTGAATCTACTACGGTTTGGAAGCATAAATTGCATATATACGAATGAAATAAGGGCAACATAATCAGTGAAAAGAATGGCAAACCTCTTTCATTTCATCTTCTTCAAAATCTTCAATTCTAGGAACAGATCCATTACTGGAGCGCTTGGAACCCTTTTTCTTCCCTTTATTAGCCTTTTCATCAAGTGGATAATTAGCATTGTCGTGCTCCAGCAATGACAGAAGCTCCTTTCTTATCATTTCATCGGCCTGCTCAATTATAGTAGGAGGAACAAAGGAACTTTTGTCTCCCTCAGTCCTCATCAAAGAATCTCTAATCAGTTCCAGGGATGCACTAGGAGGTCTTGGAAGCTCCCTCTGCAACACTTTTGATCTCTTCTTAAGCAGTGCCTGGTGTCGTGCTTCTTCCTCAGCCCTTTCTCTATCTATCCTATCAGACATGTCTTCTTCAATCTTCTCCTCCGGTTCTTCACTTTCCTCTGGGGGTGGTTGAATGACTATTTGGTACCCATTCTTCAGCTGTGGAAGACTACCAAGTCCAGATCGCAAGTTCCTTCTTACATCAGCTTGTCTTCGTTGCTCAAGCTTGGCACTGTCATGTCTCTTCGTTTATGTGGAGCTCATCCCTGATGGGAGTTCCCTTAGGGGTCAAACCAAAAGAATAGCCATCCCTTGATGGTGTCATTCCAATTCTAGGAGTAAGACCTGCACCTCCAGGAGTTGCTGCAGGAGTCAACATTGGATTAGGTGTTTGGACCTGTGATTTAGGAGTGACACCTGAGAAATCTGAAGGGTGCAGCTCTGGGTTTTCTCCACCAAGCAAGGGTGTCTGAGACTCTCTCAACCTAGCCAAATTTTCAGCTTCCATCATAATAGCATCACCTTTTCCAGCAGGTGTTCTTTGTGGGGTCCGTAAAGGTGTCATTCCCTGCCGTGGAGTCTGGGAATAGTTTGCAAGAAGAGCACGAGTAGCACCACTCCCTTCAGCCAGTTCCTCATTCCCAGCAAGAAGATCGCTGGCATATCCCATCTTTGCGATCTCCTCCAATTCATGATTGGAAATCTGAGGCTCTGGTAGCATAAGTTTGGATCTCTTCCTCACTGTTTCTGGATCATTTAGCTTGTTGGCCTGCAATATTGCTGATGGCGCATCCTGCCTCTGTGTTATTTTATTTTTTGCAATATCCTGCTTCCTTAACTGTGCTTCTATATCAACTCTTCTTTTTCCCTCAATGGTTGTTGGGAACTTAGGCTGTTCCACAGGTCTATCTTCATCAGCAACATCATAAAATCCGGGAGGAGGCCTCTTCTCAAAGGGAATTTCTGCATTATAATCAATTCCCTTCCTTTTCCTCTTCCTCTTCCGATGCCTTGTATCAATTCCAGCAGCCTTAAGTTCCCTCCTTTTCTGCAAAGATGCAAGCCTCCTGGCCTCTTCAAGCTGTTTCTCCCTAGCTTTCCTCTTCGCCTTCTTACCCCTAGTATTAGCTAACCGAGCTCGAGCTTCAGAAAGCATTTCCTTCTCATCCTCATCCATATCAACAGGATCTGGACGTGCAGGCTTTGACTCAGGGTTAGGGTCAATCTCTCCCGGTCGTAATTTCCTGGGATCATCACATGGCTCATAATTTTCATCTCTAGCACAAGCTGCATCAAGAAGTTTCTCATATCGCTCAAGACATTGAGATGGAGTCCGACCAACAATTGGAGCAATTGTTCTCCATTGAGTTGGCATAAGCTTCGCCAGATGAAGCAGTTTTTCATCCTCTTCTCTAGTCCACTCCGTCTACATATGTCACAAATACCCAATTTATCACTTCAAAGTTCTAATTAATCGAACTGAATAGAAAAAAAATTCCGATAAGTTTTACTCATCAAAAGGAATAAATTAAAAACACACCTTAATAATCCAACACAAAGAAAACCAGTAACACCCAACTTTCAGCAAGAATGCCACTGACAATTTAAACACCAAAACGATCCTATTCCTCTAATTAGAATGCTCTTGATTGTCACTTTTTGTTAGGGTAGGAGAGAGGCCAAGTTATCTTTTTGATCCTAAAGTCATAGGATGGTTGAGATCTCATAAATATTATTTTATTATTTAATTATTGAGCAAAACATATGAATTTTTTTTGCCTATAATCTTTGGTTGCATGTAATGTTGGTCATTTCACCTGAATTCGATCGGTTTTAATCTGACTCAATTTTATAAGGTTAGTTTTAATTAAAAAATAAGTTTAAATTGTATTAAGTCGAATTTGAGTTTAGAGTAAAAATCTTACTTGACCTAAGGTAATTCTGTAATTTTCTTCCATATGTTTAGTGATAATTATTGTAATATCTCTCTATGTTTTTTAACTAATTCTCTTATTTTGTCATTCTCCTCTCTTTAGTCGGGGATAATTGATATAATACAACTCTCTCTATATTTTTCAATTAATTTCTTATTTTACTAGATAAAAATAAAATTGATTTTTATTATTTGTGCCAGGTCGAAGGCAGGTTTTAACCCCAAAATTCGAACTAATTTTAGGCCGGTAAAACCTCCTTAAACCCTGGCCAAATTAGTGTTAGGTTGAGAGGTCTACTACTTAGGTCGATCAAAAATTCAACTCAACCCAATTCATAATCATCCTTAATTGCACAAGGAGCAAGGGTTTAATCGTTGCTTCCTTGTGATTGGTTGGGACATAGAGCAAGGGTTGAGTTTAATCTTGAATTTTAGACCCTTGTGAATGGCACATAACATTCTTTGTTGCAATCAAACGAAATGGGAAGTTATCTGATACGTATAAAAGAATTATAGTCTACATCGAGATTTATTATTTGACGTAATAGTTAAGGATGTTTATTTATTTTATTTTATTTGAGTTCAAATTTTGATATGAAAATATAATACATTTTTATTTAATAAAAAAATATAGTCTACATCATATTGGAAATCATTTGAGTTTAGCAAATAATAAACTATTCCATTACTAGAAAACCTCGGATTATCGATTATAATATGTATCTTTGGCGTGCTACATACATGTATCTTAAGCATGCTTTAATCACATATTATAATCGTATGATAGTAGAGAGAGAGTGTGTATATATATAATATTAGGTAAATGATTCTGTTCGTAACTATTAGTTTAATTTAAATTAATTTAAGGAAAAAACTTTGATACACATGTCGTGTAAACTTTAGTTTACACGTGACTTTTAGTTTTAGAGGTTAGGGTTTTAGTTTAGGGTTTAAGGTTTAGGGGTTTAGGTTGAAGGGTTCAAAATTTAAGATTAGTGTTTAGAATTTAGAGTATAGGGTTTAGTTTTTAGGGTTAGGGTTAGGAATTTAAGATTTAGGTTTTTATAGTGTAAATACATAGGCTTGTGTAAAATTAATTTTACACAGCATGTGATCAAGGTTTTACCCTTAATTCAATACCAATATATATCTAGCAAGCATGATGCAAGCTTTTAGGTCATCAAAAACAAACCTTTGAAGTGAGACATGATGCATATTAATACGTAATTTAATACATAATCTAGCAAGCATGATGCATATATTAAATTAATTGTGTATTACTTGCTAAATCCATGCCTACATTTGTTCTTGATTTTATATTATATGTAATTTGAATCGAATTGAGCAATGTTTGAATTATTATTTTTTATTGAATAAATTGTTTGAACCACTATTCACTTTTAATTATAAAAATATCAAATAAAAAATAACTTTTAAAAAATAATAAAAGAAGCTTTTGATTAATAACTTCATTTGAAGTCATAATCCATCCAACCTAGCTCATAACATGGTTGTGTATGTCACTATGCTTACATGGAAATCACACATTGCTTGTGATTTCAATGCATAATTTAATTATGTTTTTGTTGAGTTTAGTTAGTTCGTATTGTTATCAATGCAACATACAAAAAGACATGGAATTAAGCATGTTTAAGAGTTTAATATATTTCGATTTAACGGTGAATTGAGTTTGAATAATCTAAACATTGTATTTTGAAAAAATAATTATGTTTTTCATACATTTATATTAAATGAGATAAAGGCTTAATATAAAAATAAGTATCCAAATTATATCTTTTTGTTAACTTTAAGTACCTAAACTATTTTTTGGTAAAAATATGTAGCTAATGTTTCATTTCATTAATTTTAGGTGTCTGGTAGTTAATTGTTGTTAAAAAATTACTAACCAATCAAAACATGACATGTGACATGTTTATTTTATTTTTTCAAATAAAACTTTAAATAAAAATTTTTTATCCGAAATTTTAAATTTTTTAAAAAATCTTTAAATTGTACAAAACAACCTCAAAATCTGTAAATTATCTCAAACCCCAAATCGCATCTCTTTCGTCGCCGATCATCACTTCTGAGCTCACCCCTTCGGTCATCAAGCCTTGCCGGTCATTTCCTTCAACATGGCATCGCCAAAAAAATGACGAACGGCAAACGCAAATTCGACGTCTAGCTAGCACGTCGTTCATCATTTTCGACGACTCTATGTTAGGGAAAATGACCAGCTAGATCTAGCGCTCGAATGAGTGGTTATCGGTGGTAGAAAACGACGTCGATATTGGGGTTGTGATATTTTAGAGATTTAGAGATTGTTTTGTGAATTTTGAGGGATTTTGGGATTTTCTAAAAAAAATAGAATTTTTGAATTTTTTTCAAAAAAAAATTACTGTCACATGTCAAGCATTAATTGGATAACAAATATTTTTAAAAAATCTTTAACGACCATGCACATAAAATTATAACGGTATAAACGTTAAACACCTATTTTACTAAAAGAATAATTTAAACCCCTACAATTAATAAGAAATATAATTAATTTAAACGCTTATTTATATATTAAGCCTAAAATAAAAGTATTTTTGTAATTAGAAAAATGACTAGTAATTTGAGTTCCAAGTTCCAACCCTGAAAAACAATAGAAATGTAATTCTCGCATGACAAATGTTCAGCTTAATTAACGTAAGAACTGACGAAAGTAATCAAGCCTGGTATAAAAAAAAATGTTTGATCAACAGTTCGTGTAAATTAAAATTTATACGTGCCTTTTAAATTTAGATGTTAGGGGTTTAATTTAGGGTTTAAAGTTTAGGGATTTAGATTGTAAGATTTAGAATTTAATGTTTAGAGTTAGAGTTTAGGGTTAGGGTTTAGAGTGTTAGGGTTAGGATTTTAGATTTTATAGAAGGGTTGTATAAAAATATTTTACACGGGCTGTGTATCAAAATAAAACCTAAAAAAATTGTTAGAAAATAGTAATATCTAAAAAGATATTCTAATCCAAACTGTTTGGAAAAAAGTCTTTCTTTTGACAAAATAGAAGTTCGAATTACAATAAACATTTTTTTAAAAAATTCGAACATAAACATTCACATAATAGGACAAATCGAAATCTTTATTAACAAATCTTTTGTCACATTTAAAATAAAAAACTTAATGGGTTGAAGTTTTTTTATTTGAATTGAATTTAGAAAAAAAATTAAAACTAATGAAAATGACAAGTGAGTTTCTTTGGTTGAGTAACTGTATAATAGTCTATTATGAATGCGTGGAAAGAACAATAAGTGATTAGTGGCGGTGGCATGACACATTTGGTGTTGAGTTATTGAATCCACTTGGCAATAAAAGCTTAATTTATTAATCAGATCCTTATTGGAACTATATGTATAAAACAAAACGGTTGTATGCTTTCCCAATTGTTTTTCACCACTTCATCGAAAGAATCCCGTCGACAAAACATGGTGGCGGCCAGTGGTGGGGAGGCTTTGCTTTTGCAAACCCAATTAAAATTAGTACACTCAAAAATTTTATATCTCATGCTGGTTTAGTGGTACACTTATTTATTTACTCATTGATATAAAATATTTTTGTTGGTTTCATATTTTCGATATTCAATATTTATATGAATTATATTTTTTTAATGTGTTGGTGTAATTATATAGTAATTATTGCTATCAAAATGAAGAGACATTGAATAAAGGAGGTGGTTGATGGACTAAGGTGGTTGTTACAGAATGAGACAGTTCACCCCTATAAACTTGTGACAGAGAGCCGCAAACAATACAATGGTCATAGTAGAGAAGATGAGAGGAGGAAGAGAAGGGTACAACCTTCTTAAATTAGTATTGTCTAGGCGTATCATGTATGTTCTTAGACTTGGTCTTTCTCATTAAGGGTGTGGGTATTCATAGCACATAATATTGTTGATGATTGGATGGTGCAAGGCCTCGTGGCAGTCTATGGATGAACTGGTAGAGAAAGGTCAAACTTCCGAGTATCAGGCCTTGCATGTTAGGTACGTAGATACAATGCAGAGGCGTCTGGCTATGTCTTATCCTTAAGCAACTGAGGGCTCCAAAAACATTAGTCTCCGAAAGGGTCTACATTTAGGGAGGTAGTTGTTGTGGACTATCTCCGGTGTTCGCCATTTATGGAAGAGTCGAAGAATATTTGTGAAGTTATGCGAAGGCGATAAACTTGGGTGTAATAGTAGTATATGTTCAGTTTTTTTAGCCATTTAATAATGCGTACGCACACATAGTGCTTGAATTCAGGTCACCTAAATAGAACACGTCATTTATTACTATTAGGACCACTCCACAAGTTCTCATACGGATCATAATTAAATTAGATTCAAGTTAAATTAATGAAACAACATTTAAATTATTCAAATCATTCTCATTCATAAATCAATAGATATTTTATTGTCTCTCTTCTATTTATTACAATAACAATAACATCAAGTGATTTAAAATTCAATCAGTTTAAATCAGAATTTCAAATCTAAAATGAAAAATCTTCCAAAAGTTAAAATTATATTTTCATCTTTAGTATTCTAATTCAAAACTTTACTCGAAAAATATTGAATCATTACAATATGACAAATGTAATGCTAACAGCTTAGCAGTTGGAAAAAGACAAGGAGTAGGGCAAGTTGGATTTTAGTATTTTAGCTTGCAAGTCTAATTTTTATTTTATTTTTTGTTTTATACGGATACAATTATCATTACAATATGAGTTAATTGCACTATATGTCCTCAATTTATGATCTTCATTTTAAATTGATCCCTAAACTTTTAAAATTTTCAATTTCATCCCTAAACTATCTCTCATTTTAAATTGGTGTCCAAACTTTTGAATGTTCCATTTTCACCGCAAACTATGACCCTCATTCTAAATTGTTCCCCAAACTTTTTGACTATTTCAATTTTGTTCTCAAATTATCATTTATATCACATCATATTATTACATAATGCACATCAATGTTTCATGACAAGTAACAATTTTTATTACGATTTTATTCACATAAGATATGATTAACATGTATTGATAATTTGGGGATGAAAATAGAACGTTCAAAAAGTTTCAGGACCAATTTAGAATAAAGTCATAGTTTGAGGATGAAACCAGAATGTTCAAAAGTTTGGGGATCAATTTAGAATGAAGGTCATAGTTTGAGGATGAACTTAGAATGTTTAAAGCTTGAGAATTAATTTAAAATAAGGACCATAGTTTGGAGACGTGTGGTGTAATTAACTCTTACAACATTCAAAAATAATTATCATTAGAATATTTTATCAAAACAATAAAAATTTAAGAATACAATGCAACGTTTAGTAGGAATGTTACTTTCTCTGAATTTCAATGGGAACGTATCTCTAATTAACTTGGTTCTTAAACGGAACGAACCCTCCACTAACCCTTGCTTTTTCTTTAAAAGATTCCATTCCATTTTCTTTGTTTTTCCAAACTAAAAGGAATATGAATTTTGTCTTTAAAAAATAAAATATTTGAGTGAAGAAAAGAATAAAATATGCATATTCAATATTATTCAAATATAAATTTATGGAAGTGATTTATTTACACTAATGTAAAAAATAAAAGAACCTCACACAATTTCGTAAGTTTCTCTATGAATGATATTTTAAAAATCTGAAAGTAGAATTTCATATGCTATTCACATGGATCATGTATGTCAAATTTTGGAAAAATTATTAGATGGATTTGACTCATCACATCATTCACAGTCTCAGTCAATAAAATATATTTGTCTCAAAGTAACTTTCAAGTAACTACTCACTCCTTATTTACATGTAGGAAATAGGTGAAGTTTTACCTTGGGAAAAAATGAGATGGGTAAATCTTATTGGCTTTGACCACGAATAACGTAATGAGTCGGGTCCATTTAATTTTTTTCTCCAAATTTTGAGTAAATTTAAAATAGAAAACTATTTATTTTATGTAAAACTTTTATACTTTAAATATATATCAATAAAAATATTACTTTGAATGGACATGATAGAGATAACAAATTGATTCGAAAATTTATATGTATAATAAGCACAACAATATTGTGTTGAATTATTAAAATATCAATTAAAAAAACTTATACAATATTATGTAAAACTCACTTCACTAGTGTAGGTGGAACCTAAATAATTTATAAAATATATTTACATACAATAGTCACAAAAGATTCGAATTTTAGCAATTAAACCTTTCTTTTTCCACATAGTCCCCACTATAAATGGTCCTAATTTTTTCTTCTTTTTGGACCCAAATAAGTGGAAAAGAGGATTTGCATTTCCATATATTTGGCCTAAAATATTAGCCAAAAAATAAAATCTTGTAATAAAATATTGGTCAAAAAAGATATTTATAAGAGCATAAATATTAAATATATAGTTCATAAAGAAAATGAAAGCCCTTATCCTTATCTCCCAGTGTCCTTGCTTTGTACTTACCACTGTCCTGCAATATTGCATTCATCTGTACCTACTACTACTTATCCACAAAGCTAGGGTTCCATTCTGTATTTTTTAAAATATATTAATCTATATGTAAATGATGTAATTAATTTTTATTTTTAATTAAAAAATAATTGATTTAATTTAAGGGTAAACAATATCATTGGTCACTAAATTATTCTCGATTTCCTGTTTTGGTCGTCAAACTATTATTTTTAGAGAAATCGTCACTAACATTATTTTTTTACGTATTTTGGTCATTTGTAGCGAAAAAAACAATAATTCAATGACTAAAACATGAAAGAAGCAATAGATTGGTGACCAAAATATGAAAAAAGTAACAGTAGTATTTGGCAACTAAATTAAAATTAGGGTAAACAACATCATTGGTCACTAAACTATGCTTGCTTTCCTATTTTGGTCACCAAACTATTATTTTTGGCAAATTCGTCACTAACGTTATGATTTTTTTCTATTTTGGTCACCCGTTGTTAAAAAGCTCACGAAAAATCAATAGATTGGTAACCAAAATAGGGGAAAAGTAACATTAGTGACCAAAATAGGAAAAAAAATAACGTAACTTTAGTGACAGTTTGTCAAAAATAATAGTTTGGTAACCAAAATGAGAAAACGAGAATAATTTAGTGACCAATGTTGTTGTTTACCCTAATTTTACTTTAGTTGCCACCATCATTGAAATACACTTATCGACTATCATCTTCGATACGAATCTAATTATTGGTTCTAATAGTAAAGGCTGACATGCTCCATCCAGGTAATATGGGTTCGAGAAGTTTAATATATAAGTATGTATGAACTTATTTAAATTTAAAATCGGATACATATATTTCCTTATATACGGATACTATGATAAAAAAAAACTACCATCTTCAATGCAATCTAATTAATATATACAATGTAATCGTTTAAAATAGTTCTAAAGTATCCATTAACTTAATTGGTTTTCATATACAGTTTCAAGGTGATCTAAAAATAATGGGTGGATAAAAGCATCTTCAACTTTCGTTATCATACATGCCCTATATAATTAGGACAAATGTTAATATATCAACTATTGAACTTTGGGACAAAAGATAATGATAAGTTGTACTGAATTATACCATGCCAGGGTTGTTTTTATCCACATAGTTTTATTGTCTAATTTCTATAATTATAATTATTTTTATTGGGTTACTGTTGGCAAAAAGATTAAAATATTACACTTAATTTTTTTCTCAAAATATGACACAAGTCAGTTTAATTCTAAAAATATTATACTTTGAACAGTATTTTTGAAGATGATAGCATTTCTCATCGTTTTTTAATAATATTTTAATATTTCGAATAAAAAAGTTGAAGTCGGATTCATTACAAACCGCCTTTAGTTTATTTACTGTTTGAAGTTGGAACCTCTTGCCTCTGACTTTAATTTTTTTATTCAAGAAATTGAAAATGTTGTTCATAGACAGATTACTTTGGAATCATCGTAACTTTTACCGTAAAAAGAACAATATTTATGGAATTAAACTGGTTGTGCCATATTTTGAGGGGAAAAGTTAGGTGTAATATTTATGCCTATTTGTCATTACTGTCACAGATTAATTTTATTAACTTAGTTAAAAAATAATGAAAACATTTTAGAAGATAATTAATATTAAACTCATATAACAAATTGGTTTTTTGTCAAATTAGATAATAATCAAGTAAGTCTTTGTATAAATTGACATTTTAATTAGGTTTTTATTCAAAAATCTATGATCAAATAAATCTTTTATTTAAAATTGCATCTCATGTAAGGCATGTAAATAACATGAATTACATTGATGGCATGCCGATTTTTTATTGGCCGTTAACATTGTTGAGATGACAACATATAGGGCTATGGTAAAATAGGGTTACATATTTTTTTTTCCATTACAAAAGTAGGTCTTAGGTGATACTTAGCCATGAATATTATATAAAATGTGTATGTATAGTTCCCATCCTTAATAATTAAGCTAGTTTTTGTAGTTACTTGATTTAATATGCCTCCATCAATATCAATATCATGCTTTGTTGTACAAAAGCCAAAATGTAGGGTAATATGACCATTCACCCTCGATGATGGTCTAAGACGAAGCAAAAAATTTATTTAAAGGGTGTCATCTTTCTAACAATATTTAAGGAGTTAATTATTAAAAAAAGTTTGATACACAGTTCGTGTAAACAACCGTTTATGTGTGCTTTTCAAATTTAGGAGTTATGAGTTTAGTTTAGGGTTAAAAGTTTAGGGGTTTAAGTTGTAGGGTTTAGAATTTAGGGTTTAGGTTTTAGGGTATTAGGGTTAGTAATTTAGAATTTGTGTTTATAAGGTAAAAACATAGGCTTGTGTAAAATTAGTTTACACAGCCTGTGTATCAAAGTTTTAGCCTTAATTATTTATAAAAGAGTGTCATTTTACTTATAAAGTGTGTCATTTATATACTGTTTTAATTTTTTATATAAAATTACATAAAAATATTCCAAAAATATTTGAGTGTCAACAAACACCTATATTTTATGTGGCTTCGCCCATGATGATGGTCTCAAGCAGCGGCAGCAACAATAATAATAATAATATCTTTGATTTAAATTCAGGATTTTTGTATTATATATTATACTCTTGGCCTTTATAAGTTGTCATATTTTAAGCTTTGAGTTTATATTTTTTTTTTAACTTCAATTTTTCAATTAAAATTTATACTTAGTGGACACCTCCCTCTCCTTAGATTATATGTTCTAAATTCAATAGGAACAAAATTTCTCTACAAAATTTCTCTTTCTCTCACCTTAGGTAAAAATTGTTTTAAAAAAATTATGACCGATAAAGTTTGAATTTAAGAACTTGAAAAATAAATTATGAGAAGTATATGAAAGTACAATTGCTAAAATTCAAATTCAGATCATTGATATTATATATTGCATTTCCCTTTAATGAAATTGTCACATTTTAGCTTTTAACGATAAGTTTAAGGGTTATGTTTTGATACACAAGTTATGTAAAAAAATCCACAACCCTTCATATTTAAGCTATAAAATCTAAAACCTAACTCCTAGCCATAACACCCTACCAATCCTTAAACCCTAAGCTCTAAATTTAACCATAAACCTTAAATTCTATACCTACAACCTAAACCCTAAATCACAACCTATCTTTAAACCCTAAAATTGAAAGGCTTGTGTATCAAAGTATTTTCCTAAGTTTAAGCTTTTTATTAAGATTTATTATTTATAAAAAGTTTTAAAATATACTTTGAAAATTTGAATATTTTTTAAATATTTATTTAATTATAATATTAGAGATAACTAGGTTAAATTTTTATATTTTTAAATATACTTTGAAAATTTTAATTGGAACATTGCGAGTGAAAAATCCAAAATTTTATCAGTTAACTATGTGAATAATCTCGTTATTCTAGTAGTTAAGTGGTATTAACAGTTACCACCCTCTTATCTAAGATTTAAAATTTACCCATTTCCCAATTATAAAAAGAAATTTGCAATCGTTTCGATGAGATATTTTTGATTAAATAAAAGTAAATGTAGAGAAAAAAATGTAAGAAATACTAAGGGTTTGGTGCAATGGAAAGGTACATTGCACTCCCAATCAGAGAATACAAATTCGAATTTTGCAATGAAAAGGTACATTGCAATGGAAAGTGCGGTTATGTATTACTCGTGGTTATTGCACAAGATGGAGACAGTAATATATCCCCAATTGCTTTTGCTAGAGTTGAAAGGAAGACACAGATGGATAAATTTTTTTGAAGCATTTACGCAACCATGTAGTAAAAGAAGATGGGGTTTGTATGATTTCTAATAGAGGGACTGGGCTCTTATTAGTAATTGACAGACATGGAATTTATGGAAGCCTTCGCATGTATATCCAGCATATAGTGTGCGACATATTGCGGCAAATACGAAGACGCATTTTAGAAACAATCAGATCCGAAAAGAGATTTTAGGCGCGGTTAAATTGTTATTCGTTGTTTATAAAAATTAGTAATTTATTTTTGAGTTGATGTTTTCTTATTTGATTTAACTAACAATTTTTTTTAAAATAGGGTATGAACTAGTTCAACCAAAATTTGACGCGATGTTAAGAAGGTTGAGGAGACACGGTCAACATGTATTTGATTTTGCAAATGGCATTCCTAGGGAAAGATAGTCACAAGCCTATAATGAAGGTCGGCGTTTTGGTCGTATGGCCACTAACCTTACTGAGGCTATAAACTCGATGCTTTAAGGAACACGCTATCTCCCAATTGCAAGTATTGTGTGAGAGACTTACTTCAGATTGGATAAAATTTGGTCTGACAAAGGGTAGGAAGTTAATGCCCGAATAAATAGCGAACAAAATTGGTCTCAAACCTTGCATGATAGAATGATCGATCTTCAAGCGGATGCAATCGCTATGAGAGTCAGAACATTTGACCCAAGTGGTGTAGAATTTACTACAGAAGCTATGGTCCGAGGTGAGTAAAGAATGTTTGGTCTAAACCTTCATCGAAGATGGTGTGATTGTGGTCAATTTCAAGCATTTAGATACCTCTACTTTCACGCACACGTCGCATGTATGCATATTCATATGGACCCTTACAGGTTTGCGGATCCATGTTATAACCTACAGACTATGACAATATATATATAGAGAATTCAGTTCAACACGATCCCGAACTAAGATTATTGGCCAGTAGAGCCATTATACGAAGAATGGTTACCAAACCCTGATCCGAATAAAAGAGAGAGAGTGTTCAAGTTAAGCATTGTACTGTTTGTAGGGGACCATGTCATACCAGAAATAAGTGTTCCAGTAATGCCAACTATCGTGTTGGACCATCAACTTAAATTTTCTATTAATGTAAATTTTCATGTAGACTTAATATGGCAAAATTGGTACAATAAATACAATTTTTTTCATTATTTACCCCTATCTTCTCTTTAATAACAATTTAATATTCAAAATTAATATTTATATACAATTTAAAATATTTTTTATTATTTTTAATACCCCAATTACCAACAAATATTTTATTATTAATTAAAATTTATTTTTTTAATATCACGCTCCAATTACCCCAATCTACCCAGACCTACCCCTAGCCTAGGAGCCTGCACCGCACAAGTGCAGGATTTCCTACACTGCACTGCCACCCACCCTCCCACGTTGCAATTGGAAAATTCTAAAATTAGACACTTTAAAATTAGGCTAATATTAGGCAACATCAGTACGACCATTAGATTCAGGTTATATCAATCTCAGCCGTTGATTAAAAAAAGGGAGGAAAAAATAAAAAAATAAAAAAGGTAAAGGGCTGAAAAGGTTAACCGGTTACCATTTTAAAACTAAAAAGGTGTTTAATAAACCAAACATCAGAATCTATATCACCCACAAAAACCCACTTCTCCTTTGTCTTTCTTCAATCATCTTCAAAATTTCATTTTTACAAGTGTGCGTTGAAATAGAGTAGGATTTGAGGTAAGATTCTTTGTAACACCCTCTTCCCGGCCTGGTAGAGAACCGAGTCAGAAAGTGTTACCGAAAACTTATTCGGAGTTCGAAAGCTTGATCGGAGTTTGGAATCTTATTCGGAATATCTTATTAATCTCTTTTAGGCCTATTGAGCTAACTTATTAACAACTTACGCAATTTGGAGTTAATTTTAAATTTTTACGAACTTAGGGACTAAATTGCAAATTTTACAAATTAAAGGTCTCTATCAGAACTTCTTTTTAAAAATCTTCAATTTATCTTACCGATTATTAGCCTGTGAAATCTTGTTGTTAACAAAGGTCATTTACCTGTCCAATTATGTCATTTCGAGTTTAGTGATCAATCTGTAACTATTTAAAATTGTAGTTTAAATCTTTTAACAGAATTAACTAACATCGTACCGATAAATTTAAGACCGTATCAGTATGATAAGACAAATTTTCTCAATTTCAAATTCAAGGGTATCAAGCTCGTATCGATGCATCTAGGCCTGTATCGATACACACTGACCAAGGTTGACCCATTTCGGTACAGCCTAAAGCCGTAACGATACAATTTATTTCATCGACCTTACTGCCCAAGTCTATATCGACACAACTAGACCCGTATTGGTACACTCTATTTTTCTAGGACCAAATATGCAAGGTCGTATCGATACATGTTGACCCGTATCGATACGCATGTCTTGTAATGACAGATTTTATATGGTGTTTATCTGATTTATCCTGTTGAACGATGTCCAAATGCCATGAAATTTTACTAGTAAGTTATTATTCCATAATTCTAATAACATAAAATTTTTTAGGGCATTTCAAAATTTTTACTAATTTTTTTACCTTTTTGGTACCTTTAAGCCATTTTAACTAATTTTACAATCTTGCAAGCATACCATATTCCATACTCTACGTCTAAGCACCTTAGGGCCATTACATACATATCAAAATAGACCATTGTAACATTTCTAAGCCATAAACCACCTTACTAGAGTTTAAAGCAGAAGTATGCATACATAGTGACTTGCAACAGCGTCTACACGATCGATGCTCGGAATTCTTCAAGATCCTGAAATGCATGAGACACACGGATGTTAGGCTTACATAGCCTAGTGAGGTAGTTATAACAAATAAAAATAAGTTCTTAAATGGCATAAATTACTTATAATCATGCTTGAATGACATAGCAACCAATGGATACGCGGATTCCCATATACACCACAAATATAGAAATTAGGCCTTAGCCTTAAGTCGTAGCTCCGGAGTCCCTTACACAATCCAACCTTTTTTTCCCACATATAGGCCGTAGCCCCGGACCGTAGTCTAATCCCTTACATAGTGAGCTCGAATAATCATATGGTATGCCAATTGTATCCAAAGTCCCCAAGTGTCCAAGGTTACATAATTTAGCATAATCTTACCTTAACGCCCATAGGCCATATCACATCGGAATACCAAATTGAGCCTTAGCTCTATATATCATATCGTAACATATCCATGCCAAACTCTTATATAACACATTTCGAATAGGACATATGAGCTTACAAACATATCAAGCGATATTGAGGACTTACTATGCTTACCATTAAAATCCACATATATTTGCTCTACTTGAGCCCTTAAGCAAAAATGCAAACTTTAAGCACAAAATAGTGCAACGGATGACACCTAGCCTATCCCTTGACACAACTAAACTCACCTCGATTCCGAAGCTTTCAAGGCTCTCGGATTTCAACTCATTTGTGCCTAGCTTTTGTTGGAGATAACGAGGGGTCTTTCTTCACTTCTTGAGCTAGTCTAGAATTAAAGGATTACATTAGAATTGAAACCAATGATTCACAATTGCATTCAAGTTTACCAAAGCCCGTAGACAAAATCAAAATAAAGAAATTGGCTCCCTAACACATGGGTTTAGCTTGAACATTCAAGGCTTAAATCTTGAAATTAAACTCTAAGGATTAATGGACTCATCAAATTAACATAGGGGTTTAACTTACCAAGTTACAAGCTTTCAATTGGTGTATTAAAATTGAGCAAAGATTAAGGATTAGACCGAGGTGCTTGCTTAAGCTTGAGGAGGAAGATGACAATGGAGGTGTGTGCTTACTTTTAAGGCAAAGGGTGGGTTTAGTCTCGGTAATACGCAAAATAAGGGAAGAAAGCTTTTCCTATCTATTTTAAAACAATCCTTAATCTATAATTATTTCTTACCTCATAAAGGAACCAATCAAAAGCTTTCCCTTATACAAAGAAAACCTTAAACAATTGTTTTCCATCAATTCATGCCTTTCACAATTTTAAGGCAATTAATGGCCATTCACCATCTTTTCTGAGTTAATCCACGTGAAAGGGATGGCAAGCAAGTAGGTTAGTCACCCCCTACTTCTAAACTTTACAATTTGGTCACTGAATCGATTTGGGCAAAGACTCGTATCGATACACCTTATAGCCATATCGATACGACTAAACTGAATTGGGTAAGTTAGTTAAAACAGTTAGGCCGTATCGATACAGGTCCTACCGTATCGATACGCCTTGCCCAGATTCAATATTTCTAGCATTTCCAGCAAAACCCATAACTTCTATTCCTTGTAAAAAAGGTCCAACAATTTCAATTAAGTCCAAATAACTTTCATTACTTCAAAATTGGGTACAAGGATTTAGCAATTATTCCATTCGAGCATAACCGGTAAAAAAATTTAGATCACCATAACCTAATTTTGACTAGACTGATTTTCGGGGTGTGGCATTCTTGTTCTTCACATATGAAGCTTGAAAATAATATAAAAGTCTTCATCTCTTTGGTTGTTATGGAGTGGCTAGGTTTTTCTAGGGCTATTGTTTATTATAAGTTATGGAGGATTTTAGTAGATACTTTTCAATTTAATCTGTCCATTAATTTTCTATTTCCATTATGTATTGTATGATGATGGATAATATTGAAAGGAGTGGGGTATTCCAAAAGTAGACGCAAGGAGCAAGCTTGCAGACAGGATAAAAAGGGCACATTTGGGACATTTTTTTGTAAGGTAATACACTATCATTACTAGTAGATGGCATATGAGTCATAAACATTGAGTCTTGTAGGTTAAATATGTGTAGAAATGCATTCTATGCTGAATTTAGTTAAGTAATATTCTTGAAATGAGTTTGATGTTACAAATGCTTGGTAATTATGTTAAATGATGCGTGAATAATGTTGGTGGCTTTAGGTATAGTCTTTGAGACACTATGAGACGATTAGAGTTAGACTGAGGATCATTTTTTAGCTTAAATGACATTTCCTGCATTTTGGTATCGGTATTGTTCTTGCAGTATCAATACCATTTGAACAAATGTAGAAATTTGGGTAAAAGTATCACGTAGTATCTGTACTGTTCTTGACGATATATGTACTGCTCTTGATGGTATATGTACTATTCTTACATATTACATATGAAATTGAGATTGACACTATATTTACACGCATTTAATTTTTCAAGCACTTTTCCTTTTTAATATATATAATCTTTAAACTTATTGTTTTGGTTAATAAAATTTATTGAGAATTGAGATTGAATTGTTGTAAACATATTTATTTGTTTTTTTTTTGTAGGTTGACTTGTCTGATTTCTTTAACAATGTCTCTTTGTTAGACTTGAGAAAGTTTGTGGTTAATTTATTTTTCGATTCAACCCTTTGTTTGATGAGGTTGTTTCCCTCTCTTGGAACTTTTTAACTTTCGAGCTTCTTCTTCCGACTTTGATTCACCGCCGGCATCAGATACTTAATGGATTTGTTTCTCTTGTTTTTCATGATTTGCATCTATGCCTTTTGTTGTCATTATGAATTTATGGATGACAATTTGGATGTTTTTTTGTTGCATTGATGTTTTTAATTTTGTAGTTTCGTTTTGAATGATTTGTATCTATTTGGATATTCTACATTATGCATATATTTTAGATTATGACATTGATCACATGTAACTATAAATATTTTAAATTACCCTTGAACTTTACTTATATTGTGCTTATCATTTTATTTGTGTATTGTCTTTCTATACTATTAATCGTACAAATTTTCTTAGAGCTTAGAACAATTGTTTCCAAAAATTTAGAACAATTTTCCCTTTAAAGACCTCCACAAAACTTTACTCAAAGAAAATAAGTTTTTAAACTATTTTAAAGTGATTTTTAATTAAAACCTACAAATTGTCTGTATGATATCGAAATTATTCTTGTGTTGCCGACTATATACTATGAAGATGCATGTCTAAATTGTGGATTAATACTAGTACACATACAAAAGTGAAAATACACACAGTATGGATTTATGTAGACAGTGACCTAAAATGGTACAAATGTTACACAATAGTACCAGTACAATTAACATAATTATTGGTACCACAAGAATAGTTCCGATTCTAAAATCAAACATGCAACAAATTAGTATCGATTATGAATGAATAGTATCGATTCTTCATGAACAGTACCGATTCTTACTATCTACTGCTAGTTTAAAAGTATGTTAAATAGGGTAAGAATTATGTAGTTACCTTTTTTCCTAGAAATACCTTCAACAATTATGTAAGTATTGTAAAAGGTTGTGTAGGTACCCTATTTGTTAAGAGTTTGATAACATATAGAGTTATCCTTTAAGACTTTGTGTGGTCACACAATTTTTTACCATAAGTTCGGTTGGTTTTAAATTATGAGATATGGGGTAATAATTTGTGTAGTAACGTTATTTCTTATAAATTACATAATCATTTACGTAGGTATTGTAAAATATTGTGTAGGTACCTTATTTGTTAGGCGTTTGGTAACATAAAGAGTTATATTTTAAGATTTTGTATAGCAACACAATTTCCTACCAAAATTTTGGTTAGTTTTAGATTATGAGATATGGGGTGATAATTTGTGTAGTTACTTTTTTTCTTCTAAATTATGTAAAGATTTATGTTAGTTACACAATTTGCATAAAGTAATCCTTTGAGATGTGTAGTTAAGCCCAAATATGAACATTGCATAAAGTAATTTAAAATTTCAGGTAGTTACACAATTTGCTACCATAAGTTTGGTTGGTTTAAGATTAGGAGATATGGGGTAATAATTTCGATAATTACTTTTTTACTATAACTTATGTAAGTATTGTGAAACATTGTGTAGGTATCGTATTTGTCATATGTTTTGTAACATATAGAGTAATCCTTTAAGATTTCAGGTAGTTACACAATTTTTTACCATAAGTTTGGTTGGTTTAAGATTTGAAGACATGGGGTAATAATTTCGGTAGCTATCTTTTTTGCTATATTTTATGTAATGATTTTTGTAGGTATTGTGAAACATTTGTAGGTATCGTATTTCTCATGCATTTTGTAACATATAGAGTAATCCTTCAAGATTTTCGGTACTTACAAAATTTCCTACCATAAGTTTGGTTGGTTTAAGATTATGAGATATGAGGTAATAATTTTGGTAGTTACGTTTTTCCCTATATTTTATGTAAAGAATTATGTAGGTATTGTGAAATATTGTGTAGGTATCGTATTTATAATGCATTTTGTAACATATAGAGTAATGCTTTAATATTTCAGGTAGCTACAAAATTTATTACCATAAGTTTGATTGGTTTAAGATTAGGAGATATGTGGTAATAATTTCGGTAGTTACTTTTTTTTTACTATAAATTATGTAAAGAATTATGTAAGTATTGTGAAACATTGTGTAGGTATCATATTTATCATGTGTTTTGTAATATATATAGTAATTCTTTAAGATTTGAGGTAGTTACACAATTTCCTACCATAAGTTTGGTTGGTTTAAGATTAGGAGATATGGGGTAATAATTTCGGTAGTTATGTTTATCCCTATATTTTATGCAAATAATTATGTAGGTATTGTAAAACATTGTGTAGGTATCGTATTTATAATGCATTTTGTAATATATAGAGTAATGCTTTAATATTTCAGGTAGTTACAAAATTTATTACCATAAGTTTGGTTGGTTTAAGATTAGGAGATATGTGGTAATAATTTCGGTAGTTACTTTTTTTACTATAACTTATGTAAAGAATTATGTAAGTATTGTGAAACATTGTATAGGTATCGTATTTATCACGTGTTTTGTAATATATATAGTAATTCTTTAAAATTTCAGGTAGTTACACAATTTCCTACCATAAGTCTGGTTGGTTTAAGATTATGGTATATGGGCTAATAATTTCGGTAGTTACATTTTTACTATATTTTATGTAATTATTTCCATAGGTATTGTGAAATATTGTGTAGGTATGGTATTTCTCATGTGTTTTGTAACATATAGAGTAATCCTTTAACGTTTCAGGTAACTACACAATTTCCTACCATAACTTTCGTTGTTTTAAGATTAGGAGATATGGGGTAAGAAATTAAGTAGTTACATTATTTACTATTACTTATTAAAGAATTAGGTAGGTATGGTTAAATATTATGTACGTAACGTATTTCTCATGCGTTTTGTACCAAAAAGAGTAATCCTTTAAGATTTAAGGTAGTTACAAATTTGCCTACCCTAATTTTGGTTGGTTTAAGATTATGAGATATGGGGTAATAAATTCAGTAGTTACATTATTCACTATTACTTATGTTAAGAATTAGGTAGTTATGGTTAAATATTATGTAGGTATCGTATTTCTCATGTGTTTTGTACCAAACAGAGTAATCATTTAGGATTTAAGGTAGTTACACAATTTCCTACCATAACTTTGGTTGGTTTAAGATTAGAAGATATGTGCTAATAAATTCAGTAGTTACATTGTTTACTATTACTTACGTAAACAATTACGTACGTATGGTTAAATATTATGTAAGTATCGTATTTCTCATGTGTTTTGTACCAAACAAAATAACCGTTTAGGATTTGAGGTAGTTACACAATTTCCTACCATAACTTTGGTTTGTTTAAGATTAGGAGATATATGAGTAATAAATTAAGTAGTTACATTATTTACTATTACTTATGTTAACAATTAGGTAGGTATTTTTAATTATTGTGTAGGTATCTTATTTCTCATGCGTTTTGTACCAAAAAGAGTAATCCTTTAAGATTTAAGGTAGTTACAAATTTCATACCATAACATCCGTTCATTTAAGATTAGGAGATATGGGGTAATAAAATTAGTACTTACATTATTTACTATTACTTATGTCAAGAATTAGGTAGGTATTGTTAAATATTATGTAGGTATCTTATTTCTCATGCATTTTGTACCAAAAAGAGTAATCCTTTAGGATTTAAGGTAGTTACACAATTTCCTACCATAACTTCCGTCGTTTTAAGATTAGGAGATATGGGGTAATAAATTAAGTAGTTACATTATTTACTATTACTTATGTAAAGAATTAGGTAGGTATTTTTAAATATTGTGTAGGTATCTTATTTCTCGTGCGTTTTATACAAAAAAAAGTAATCATTTAGGATTTAAGGTAGTTACACAATTTCCTACCATAACATCCGTTCGTTTAAGATTAGGAGATATGGGGTAATAAATTAAGTAGTTACATTATTTACTATTACTTATGTCAAGAATTAGGTAGGTATTGTCAGATATTGTGTAGGTATCTTATTTTCATGTGTTTTGTACCAAAAAGAGTAATCTTTTAGGGTTTAAGGTAGGTACATAATTTCCTACCATAACTTTGGTTGGTTTAAGATTAGAAGATATGGGGTAATAAATTTGGTAGTTACATTGTTTAGTATTACTTACGTAAAGAATCAGGTAGGTATTGTTAACTATTATGTAGGTATCGTATTTCTCATGTTTTTGTACCAAACAGAGTCATCCTTTAATATTTAAGGTAGTTACATAATTTCCTACCATAACTTTGGTTGGTTTAAGATCAGGAGATATGTGGTAATAAATTAAGTAGTTACATTATTTACTATTACTTTGTTGGGAAATACTGGTACACCCCATGGCGCAGCGGAAAAATTATCCGGCGTAATCCACCAGTGATCCATGTACAAGGGACGAATTCAGGGTGATAAAGGATGAAACGTTACCTTAATAAATCTGGAATCTGGAAATCCGTAAGGAATTCGGAATAACCAAATCGAATCTGAGTCGTCACAATAGCGTTCTGACCTCTACGCAATGCACCCGAATGAAACGAACAATATTTTCTCTTCTCTAACTTTTAGAGAGGTTTTTCAAAAACCAGAAATAAATGGCTGCTAGACCTTATGCCTTTATATAGCATTTAAAAACCTAATTCTAATTAAATTCAGATTCTTATATATACAATATATTTAACCGAATATAATTAAATATGTAGAATCTGATTCTACTTTAATTAGGTTTCTTTTAGAGATATATATATATACTTTAATAATATTTGATAATTACAATAACTAATCAAATATTAACATATATATAAATGAAATTATCCATAATTACAATAATTATAACAATTTCGGTTTCTCACTAATTATGTGTACAACAAGTTTGTACACATACTATCTAATCGATATTTGTTCATTTCAATCATAGGGTGTGACCCTTGTAGGTTCATGTAACGTTAGCAGTAATATCGAGAACAATTCTAATATTACAAGCAATGAGTGGCATCTAGCAATACATCATTGCTACCGAAGTTACATGAAATCGTGGTTCAATTTGACATTTTTTCGTGATTAACTTCTTTTATGTATTTCATCATTTTGTCCTCATATCTAGATCGGACACAAGTCGTGGATTAGTCACACTTGTATACTCTATCTAATGTTTCTTGATATCTTGAGTAGACTATTATAAATGAATAATTATGATATCTCATATCAATTTATTCGAGCATGGCCATGCATTTTCTAGTCTCACTCAATCAAGTGGCCTATGATATTACTCATATTATGTAGGAGGGACAAATCCTATCTTGATCAACCATATTTCGCTACATGGATTATGACATATCCAATATCAGTCTTTATAGTGTAGTTAGTTACGACACACGTTTGTCCGTATCAAAATATGTCACTCACGATGTTGAAATAATGATGATCTCAAGTCTGAGTATCATACATGTAGTTATCACTATAAGCAATGTTGTGACTGTCACATAATAATCCAAGAAACATGCTCATAGCGGGTCAGTCCAGTATGTTGTTCCTTAACACATACTTATGTATTGATTTTGACATCACCATGTCAATGACAACACTTTGTCATCAATCAACTACATATTAATCTTAATACATTATTGTTGTCCAAGCCCACAATAATTCTTGACTAAGGACATTCAAGAATAACTATATTATTCTAAGGACTTTATTATAATTTAGTTTATTTATAGATACATAGAATAAGACTGAAATAATAATAATGACTTTATATTAATAAACAATATAAAATAAGTATGTCCTTTACAACCATCTCATGATTAGGCTTTGGGCATACTCCAACATACTTATGTCAAGAATTAGGTAGGTATCGTTATATATTGTGTAGGTATCTTATTTCTCATGCGTTTTGTACAAAAAAGAGTAATCCTTTATGATTTAAGGTAGTTACACAATTTCCTACCATAACTTTGGTTGGTTTAAGATTAGGAGATATGTGGTAATAAAATAAGTAGTTACATTATTTACTATTACTTATGTCAAGAATTAGCTAGGTATTCTTAAATATTGTGTAGGTATCATATTTCTCATGCTTTTTGTACCAAAAAGAGTAATCCTTTAGTATTTAAGGTAGTTACACAATTTCCTACCATGATAAACTTTTCTGTAACTATCGTTTTTCTTACACTTACTGTAAGAAATTATGTAACCGCATCGTAACAAATGAAATAGTCACAGGCTATCGATATAATCAGTCTGCCTAATTTTAACATGCCTAACGGCAAAAGTCCCCCAATTGCAATTCAATTCAATTCACCCTTCAACTTTTTTTAAATTGATGCATGCGCCATTTTTTTAATTTCAATTGCAATTTTTTTAAAGGGGCAAATCTTTTATTTTTTAAATTTTTAAATTGCAATTAATTAATTATATATATATATATATTGCATAAAAATTAAAGAAATTAAAATAAAATAAAGTATTGAATTTGAATTTGAATTAGAAAAATAAATTGGAATTGGAATTTGAATTGGAATTGGAATTTGAAGGATTTTTTATTTCTAAAATTCTAATATATTAGATATTAAATCAAAATTAAATATCGAAATTAAAGAACAAAGAAATAGGTGTAATGTAAATAATAGTAGGATTAATTAAATCGAAATACTAAATAATCTAAAAACCAAAACAAATAAACAATGTTGTCAAATTAAAAATATATTACAAATAAATAAAATTTACTTATTTCATATTTCTGCCTCCTCTTCGGTAATTCCTACTGGTGTAAGGATGGTGTTTGATCGTACCGTCTAGAGGGGTTGAACCATTCTTCGTTGTTGATTCAGAGCCTGCTTATCGTGGAAAAATTGCTCATCCATCATTTGCATAGAAGGTGGTGTACCATCCATATCTTCCAGATGAAATGATGAGTTGCTGATGGTTTTAGTTGATAACAAAGATGTCATACTACCAACACCCATGTCTTCCATAAATACGGATGTTCGAGGATACTGAAATTGTGGCATGTATCTTCCATCATCATTGTAAGTCGACTGAGATGAGCTGCCACCAAATGGAAAATTGATTGGGAACTATTCTGAAACATTATCAATTCCAAATGTTTGCTGAAATGATAAGTTGTCTCCAAATGGTAGTTGTTTCGAAACATTACCAAATGGTGGATACACATGTTGTATTGGTTATTCCCAAGGATCATTGCTTACAGGTATTGATGGGGATTACACTGGAGACCACGAAGAATGCGAAACCCTAGAACAATCCAAGTTTGGTTCGTATGTTGGTTCTTGATAGCTCTGACCAAACTCAAAAGACAAGTGTACGTGCTTTGAGTGCTGGGGATCTTCAAGCCATTTATTTGCAGCTTCGAGAGATACTAAGAACGATTTTCCATTTTTCAAAAACTACGAATAATAATCTATATTAAATTCAAAATTATTGGCTTCAATTGGACTCAAATTATCTGCCCACCGTGTATATCTTTCCTCTCACCATGAAATGAATTTGGCTTGCTTCACAGCCCAATTCTCATCGAATCTACCTCTATGAACACTATGGATATGCTCAATAGCAAGTGGAGCTCTAGGAATGGGATAATGAAAGTTGAACTGCCGCAACACTCTATCAGCACAATGATACTCAACAATAAAAAAATAGATCAAAGGCACAATTGCGTCCCATAATGTTTTACATTCAAGCATACTTTCTGTTATGCAAGCCTTGATTGTTGGATTCGCGTACGGCAACCAAATAAATTGTAAAACACAAATATTAATAAACGTACATACACAAACATAGTACTTTGAAAAATAAAAAGTCAGAAAATGTATTTAAAAATAATATTATGATACCTGATTTTTTTTCTGTTGTTTAGATCTTTAGTCTTATATCTCTAACATTGTTGTGCACCACCCCCACATTCTTCAAGTTATGTCTCTATCTGCAAAGATATTGAACTTATATTTCTTAGTTATTGCAGATAAATATTATATCAATAAAATAGACATATACAACGATAATCACAATATTACCTTCCAGCAAGCAGAAACTGCATGGGTACATGTACTTCCACAATAGGCGTTAGATAAGGCAGCCTATACCACACCTACTACTGCAATAAGATTTGGCATCCACACATATTTGAATTCTTCTTCTCACCATTTATAATTGCTGCCTAGCACATTTCATGGTACAAGAATGTCAATATTGCATATCCCCAGCTATATTCACCAACTGTGTTAAAATCAGCCAACATCGACAGATATTATGTGTGAACCAGATTAGCAAATGTATCTAACATCAATATCATACCAATGATTTACAGTATATGTGCTCGAGCTGCATACAAAAGTTCTTGGTGAGTAGATCCTTCTATTACAATGAATCCATTCTGTAACCATGAAATTCTCAAACGTAGACCGTTCACACATGCCTCAGAAGGAATTTTACCTCGGTACTGCCTTCAAACCTCAAATACATTATAGTTGTTTTGTCTAACCAACGGATTCCTATTTATTGGGACACCAAGTTGTATAACTACATCCTCTAGAGATATTGTGCATTCGCCAAATGAAAAATGAAATGTGTGAGTCTCTAGTCTCCACTGTTCAATCAATCTAGTAATCAACCCAGGGATAATCTTAAATCCACGAAAAAATGAAGCATTATAAAAATCGGCGAGCTGTAGGTGATAAACTATATGGGCGGAAGGTTCATTGATCTTCACTCCTCGACGGCATATGGTATGCTCCACACGCTATAATTAATTTATTATAATAAATTATTTTGTTTTACACATGACATATTAAATTTTAAATTACTTACTTGCTCTTCATGAATATGAGATGAAATGTGCTCGTGGCCACGGTACAAAAAAATCCTCCAAATGCCATTTTCAAAAAAATCTAAAAAAAAATCTATTAACTTAAAAAAAAATTCATCTATACGAATATATCTTCAAAACATACAAAAACTTACCATATTAGACGAGAAAACGTGTAAATGTGCTTTAAATCCTTCAACAATAAAAAGTAATTATCATTCGAATGTATCTTCAATCACACAAAAAATCTACAAACCCCTCTAATTTAAAAAACAACAGATTACTTAAAAAATAAATTACTTACCAACTTTTGAGAAACCGAGAAGATCTACAAACAAATATGCTTCAACAATCTTCAACTCTTTAATATATCTTCAAAAAAATCACTCAAATTTTCAATTCAAACTCTCTCAATTTTTTTCTCAACCCCTACACACTCATTTTCTTCTCTATATCCTATATATACAACATTTACAAAATAAATAAATAAAATCAGACATGACTAGCTTTCACGTGAAAAGCTGGTGTGTACATGCATGGCGCACAGGACAACGCCACCTTTAGGTAGCGTCCTGCCACCATGATTAAAGCTGCCTTACGCAGCGGCTGAGCTGGCAACAGCAATGATCGGCTTTATCCAGCCAATTTAATTTAAAACAGGGACAACACCATGTGCACATGTTATCCTGCCATGTGCATTGTAGAAAATGCCCTACATTCCAAAATATGGGCAAAGGTACCCTATATTCCAAAATTAAATTTTGGAATGGATTATCTAGCAAAATTTTCCAAGGTACAGTGACTTGGAGTATATAAAAAACCCTAGAAAGCTCTCAGTTTCTCTCTAAAAGTAGGGAACCCTTGTTGCGCTGCTTTTCAACTGGCCATCAGTGGTCTGGTCAGTTCCCCTACAAATTAATAACCTCTTCCACCATTGTTGAGCCCCAAAACTCACTGGGAGGTTGTTGGATTCACCCTCGGGGCTCCCCTCTCCACCCCTCTATAACGACCAAATTTTTGGGTTAATAAAATGGGCCTCAAATAAGGGTTTGGACCCTTAAATTGGTAAAATAAATAGGGATTTTTAATATGAAGCTCAAGTTAGGGAAATTGAGGACTTAATGAATAAGGAATATTTTAGGCCCAAAGTGGAGTCCAAAACAAACATAAGTGTCCATTTAATTGTTTTATCCTTGGTTGAAGAGAAATGTGTTATTTTGAATAAAAGTGGTTGTGTGTGGTGGGGAATGGAGGATAAGGTTGGATAAAATATATTAGAGAGAGAAACAGATATGAGAGAAAATGAGGAGATGAGGCTTTGAGCCCCGTTCAGCCACTGTCAGAGCTGTCGTTGATGTTGCTGCCTTTGCCATCGTCTTCAGCTCATCAAGACGAGTCTACTGATGGTCGCCCCGTCGTTGTCGTCGCCACTCGTCGGGGTAAGACGAATGAAGAATTGGGGAAGCTCATTCACGAAGAACCGTTGCTCTCTGCCATGAACTGTGGCCACTATCAGACTCCCCGGCCGAACACAAGCCAATTTGGAGGTCGGCGCAATTGTCGGGCCACTAGAGACCACTGCACGCGCTGCCGACTATGCTTGGGCGTGCATGGCCAGCTAAATCAGGTCAGTTCTATAAGGCTGAACCGAGCTGAACCGAGTTGAACTAAGCCGAGCCGAGTCATTGACCGTTGATCGGGCGTTGACCGTTGACTTTTTCCAAAGGATTCTACCTGGGGTTTCTCGACGTTTTGAGTCCGCTGGCGCAATCCGTTTCGCCAAATTCAAACTTGGTAAGATATTTTTATGCATTTTATCCCATAAAGTAGTCTGATAGTTTTTACGCGTTTTATCACATAAAGTAGTCCGATAATGTAAATTAGCTTATGTAGTCGTATTTGTTTTATTTGAAGATTTGGTAGACTCGAATATTTGAATTAAAGGGATGACTAGAAAAGCTTGGATGGGGATTTATCGCTTTGGCTTAATGTTAGTAAACTTCAAACTCCTATTGCTTTATAAGCATCATAAATATGATTGCTTTGTGTGTTAGTATCTGCAAATTAGGTAGATGATGAATATGCTTGTATGGAGACCGATAGTATGAGACTCATGGAGGCTTTAGAGACTATTTAGGGTCGTTTAAGATACTCATATGATTATTTGATGATTGATTGATTTGGTTGATAATTGTGATGCTTTGTATGTTTGTTCGAATGGATTGACATGATTCATTGAAAGTTATAATTTAGGGATAAATACTCTAATAAATGATTATAAAGCCGATAATTAATAATAATTGAATGAATGCGTTAGTAAAAATATCATAGCGACTTTCATAGGCTTTAGGAATCGAATAAGCGTTATAACATCGTAATTTGAGGAAATCGTATGAACCCATAAATAGGGTATCAGTACAATATTTGGTCATAACGGTACGCAGTTGAGGGTCGTGTCGGTACGAGTCGACCCGTACTAGTACTTGTGGGAATTGAAGATTTCTAGTAAACAATTTCAGTATCGTTACGCGTGTGAGTACCGATACCCTAGAATGACATACTGATACTCGTGTTTGAGTACCGGTACCCGATACGCTAAATAGTCAATAAAGGTAAATTAAGGGCGAAAGTTGTTGTATATATTAATAATTGAATTATGCATTAATAAGTGAGATAACAAGGATCAATGAAGACAATAAATGAGATTAATTGTATATTTCTCCATAATGTATTAACAACTCGGTATTGTAAAATAAATGATGTGATGATGATTAGCAACGATAGGGGATCCTTGAGATCGCGTTGCTTTTATGTCGGGTAGGCATTTGATTGGTTGAGTCTTCTTGATTGATGAGATCTGGATACCCAAAGAAAAAGTGTTGCAACATCATGGTTGAAGATTTTCGAATGTAGAATCCCGATACTGTGTGGACGCGGGCCTCATCCCTACGCGTGTAGAATCCCGATACTGTGTGGACGCGACCCTTACTCAAAGTGTAGGACCTCGATGTTGTGTGGACGCGTGTCTTACTCAAGAGTGTACGATCCTAATACTGTGTGGATGCGGGCGTCACTACAGGTTTATGGTATGATTTGTGTGTTTTCGCTTGGATGATCTGGGAGATCTCGAGTATGGTTGAGCCTTGTAAGCCATGTATAATGTATTGCTATGATGAGAGCATGCGTTTAGGCGACTAATGGTAGTGCCACATATTTATTTATCTCTCCTTATTGCTCGTACTAGCTTGCGTGCTTATGTTTATGTTTATGATTAGCATGAAGTATAGTAGAGTAGATGTGTATCACTAAGCTTTGTAAGCTCAGCGCTCGAAATTGTTGTTTCCTTGAGTAGGTTGATCATTGAATCATGGGATCAAAGAGCACTATCAGTACGAGTTTCTAGTATGTGGTGATCTCCAAAGTTCGGTACTTGTGTTTAGTAGGCTATGTATTCATAGGACCTTACATGGTCGAGTCTGTAATTCTTACTTTTGAAATTGTATTTACCAAGTCGAATGTTAAATGTTTTAATTTAAAGTAAAGCTCTTATGTAACGATTTTAATTGTTTATCTATGTTTTCAACTATTGGATCTAAATGTTTTGGAAAATAACTTGTTTTGGATAAACCCAATTTGAGAAATTTTATGGTTTTGGTTTGGGCTTGAGGCCCAAATTGTGGCATTTGGGTCAAGGGTGTTACACTATCTCTCTGGAATTTTTTAGGGGAAAATTTATTTTGAAACGAAGGCCAGAGTTTGTTTGGGTGGTTTTCGTAACTGTGGATCGGAGATTGGTGGTGTCTCATCTACTGGTGGTCTTTTGTTTTTTTCTTTTTCTAGTTTCTTTTCTCCTTCTTCTTCTTCTCTTGGTGTTTGCAGCAATGGTGAGGGTAGTTTGGTTCCCTTCGATCTCTCCGTCATCGTCATTTCTCTGCTTGTGTTGGTTGTCGTATAATCTCCCTAGTTTTCAGTCCATTTTCCCTAGAAGCCTCAGCCATCGACCCCTCATTTTCTTATACAATGTTGTTGTTGGAAGTTCCCACTACATCTCCCCAACCGCTCATACGCTCTAGTGACCCTCGAAATGACATGTAGTTTGGCAAATATGGTTGTTAGTACCCGCAATACTCAGGTCAGGACACGGCCGATTTTAGAACTGCCCGACGATTTGGGTACCCGAATTTAAACATCCCTATTGTAACTAGCTCGAATTTGGGCCCCTCGGGATAACAACATTATCTTTTTCACTGGGACCACTTGATAGTACATTTTGCTTGTTATTTTATCCGTAATGCATTATATATAGTGATTTAAATGAATATTTACAACTATATGGTTACTCCTTTGAAAAATGTGTTCATGATCAATTACCAGTTGGTTTACCGAGATGTGACATTAGATTTTTATACAAGATCGATAGCTTAAATATTGATATTGTAAATGAAGAAAATTGGATTGAGATAATTACATCTATAATAAACCTTAACAAGATCCTATTTGAATTAGTGAACGAATAAATCAAATACCAATGAATATTAAAAATGAGTTCATTATTAATATATTACTTTGGTCAAAATTCTATTCAAAAACAGGTGTTGAAACGAAAATTTTCTTAAAATAACATGATGTTTTATTCCTAAATTCTATTAAAATTACTTATACTTCATTTTCTCTCTCAATATATACAGGTAAAATAACAACTCTCAAAAGTCAAAAAAGTCAATTTTCCCAATATTTTTTTACGTTCTAAAGAAACTTTTATGTTATAAAAATGGTTAAAGTATCTTTCGAGCCCTTGTACTCTATACATTTGGAATTTAGTCCTCCTATCTTTATTTCCAGAAATTCAATCATTTACTTTTCATATCTAAAAATTCAAATTCAATTGGTAACAACGTTAAAACCATCTTATCAAAGTCATCAATGTGACATTTTGAGATAAAATAATAACTCATAAACCATGTAACTAAAAAAATGACATTGCAATGAACAAAAATTCAACAGGAGAATTTTAACATCATTAATAAATTGACTAGAATTTTTTAATCTAAAAAAGTAAAAGGACTAAATTTCAAACGTATGCAGAGTACAGGGATTCGGAGCAGATTTTAACCAATATTCATACGCTCCTTAATTTATTTTTAGTTTCAGTTTTCCTATTTATTTTCCAGCCCCTGAAACAAACAGACGTGTATAAACAGGGCTGAATCCTCCCCTTTTTTCTCTCCCAATCCACCGAATATTCCTCTCAAGAATTCCTTTCTTTTCTCTCTATAAATCCCTCCCCTTTCCTCTCAAAACTCCCTAAACCACAAACAAAGAGAACCCTACCCTTGAATTTCGACCGGAAAAAAGAACCCAGATCGCAAGAAACTCTCAACCACCAGCCTGAGAATGTTGAGCGACTCGTTGCAGAAGAACAAGTACCAGCCGTGCGAGGAGATCGGAAGGGGCCGTTTCGGTGTCATCTCCCGAGTGTTCTGCCCCATGACCCAATCCTCCTTCGCCTGCAAAACCATCGACAAACGCCTCCTCTCCGACCCCACCGACCGAGAATGCCTGGAGAACGAGCCCAAAATCATGACCCTTTTGTCTCCCCATTCCAACATCGTACAAATCTACGACATGTTTGAATCGGAGGACACCGTCCAGCTCATCCTCGACCTCTGTCAGCCGGTCACCCTCTACGACCAGATCCTGCAACACGATCTGTCCGAACCCAAGGCTGCTTCTTACATGCAGCAGCTCGTTCTGGGTCTTGCTCATTGCCACAGGTTCGGGATCGTTCACAGGGACATCAAACCGGACAACATATTCTTCGATTTCCGGGGGAATTTGAAGATAGGCGATTTCGGTTCCGCCACTTGGTTGGGGGAACACGGGACCGTCGATGGGTTAGTCGGGACGCCGTATTACGTCGCGCCGGAGGTCGTCATGGGTAGGACTTATAACGAGAAGGTCGATGTCTGGAGCGCCGGCGTCGTTCTGTATGTCATGTTGGCCGGCGTCCCTCCGTTCTATGGCGAAACGGCCGAGGAGATTTTCGAGGCTGTTTTGAGAGGGAATCTGAGGTTTCCTTCGAGGATTTTCAGGTCGGTCTCCGCTGAGGCTAAGGATCTGTTGAGGAAGATGATTTGCAGAGATGTTTCCAGGAGATTTTCTGCAGAACAAGTCCTGAGTAAGTTCTTGGATTTTCAATCTTTTTTCTGGGTTTTTTTTACATTGAAAATCAATTAAAAAAGTGAATCAAATTGCTAAATAAATGTTTCTTGTTCATGAAATGCAGGGCACCCATGGATCTTGAATGGAGGGGAAACAATTTCAATGGATTGATTCAGTCAAAATCATTGAAAAGAGCTGGGAATTATCATCATCAGTCAAAAGTATAGCATAAATAAAAGCTTATCAATGTAAATACAAGGCTCTGCCTATCAAAAATGGTCCCCCCCAAGCTTTCTTCTCCACCAAGCAAAAGTCACCATGGAAGTTTTCACTTGAAGAACAGAGCTTTCTTCACATGGAGGGGTCCATCTTTTACTAATATCTAATTTTGGTCCCTTGATTTTGGTTGATGTTTTGAGAACTAAGCAATATAGAGTGAGTGTACATAGATAAAAAAAAATGGTAGGTTTTGAGAAGTCCGCCTCCTGTACTTCTGTTTTTACTAATGAAAGTATGAAGGAAGTGAGGAAATAGAAAAGCCTTGGCTTTTCATATATAAGAATCTATTGTATCCCTTTTTTCTTCTTTTGTCAATTGAGGAATTTCAAGTACCTAAATGAATTATATATATTTGAGTTTTGGTATCTGATTTTGCACCTTTTTTTGATGGGTCCATTTTTGGGGAATCTGAAATTGTTCATTTTTTTTCATGGATGCATGTATGTACTGATAGCATGTACTTGAGCATATACTGAAACTACATATTGAATTTGCCTGTAGAGAGTTTCATGGAATCTGCAGTTTTTTCTATACCTATTTAGGAATTATTGTACTTTCTACAGTACTATTAGTTGAAATACACGTCGACTTCACCTTTTCCATCAATATGACAGAGCAATAGACTTCTTAGGGTACTATTAGAAGTCAGGTTGAACAGATGCAGACTTCAGTCTAATGAACAACTCTTTTAATCTTAATTTGTTAAGTTCATAACACGAAGATTCTACATATTTGTTGTAATTGTGAAGTGCCAGCTGACTTATTCTCTCGAATTGGCATTTGACAATTTATGCATGTGAAATGAAAGATTTCAATGGCAAATCGTTTTCACTTTTCAAAGTCATATGTTGAAGCTTGCTCATATAAAGTCTAAAGAATCAAAAGTATTGGGGAGCAAGCTTTGCATGTTGTTACTTAGCATATGCTTGGTTTATTCCCTTTTTTGGGTACTATTTAACTTCAGCATTTATTATTTTACATTTTAAAAAAATAAGAAGGCTTAAATATAAAAGGGTAAAATACTTAAATCATCACTCAATTTTATTCTCAGACCTATTTTGGTCACTGAACTTTTAAAACGATTAATTTATTCATTGAACGTTACTTTCTGATTTATTTAGATCTGACTTGGCATATTTTACTATTTTTAAATATATAAATAATTTAAAATTAAAATAAATTATATTTTATTATTATTTAATAAAAAAGTAATTTAAAATAAAAAAATTTAAAAATAAAAGCCGAAATCATATCCAATCTTCAATTCACAAATCTCAAAATTTTCCCTTCACTTCCACCGACCACCCTCACCGGCCACACCCTTCACCACCGTTCACTACTCTTTGGAAAGATCACCGCCCTCAACTACTATAGTTGTAAATTTGGAGGACAAAAAGTAAAATTGTTATAGGAGCTACAATTCTCACCTTTTTTATCCCAATTTATCAAGCTCCAATAACCTGAATTCAAAGAAAAATTCAGAAGTATCTTTGAAAAGAACAGTTGAAAAATCACTTGAAATGGTAAAGGAAATCAAAATAAAAAATTTCAGGACCAAAAAGTAAAAAATCAAACTAGATGCATATCAAAAAACTTCATCCAAAAACTTAAAAGCCAAAAACGGCTAACCTTTATAATGCATGTTCAGATCAACATAGTTTTTATCAGTGATAATTGTTAAAAAATTAAATTAATTGAAAAATAATATTTTTAGTGATTTAATTTTTAAAATAGAATTCAAAATAATAGCTATTTGATATTTGTGAAAAAAATATAGATATTTTTTTTAAAGGTAATTATAAGATAATACACTTACAAACAAAATAATTTTAACTAGAATTACTTGGTTCAAAACATAGATATTTTTAAATATTTGTATACTATTTTAAAAAATAACCAAACTTTTAAAAAATCATAAAGTATCTACTATTTTAAAAAATAACTACCCAGTCTCATAAATGTACTTTCACTAAAAATACCAAAAAAATATTTTTATATGTAAGTTTATATATAATAAGTTCAAGACAATTTTTTTATCACCTACATAATGAATGTAAAATTAGTCTAATATCATTTATGAAAACAATCACAACAAATTAAAGATAACCATACAATTAGTCGAGTCCATCTAATAATTTTTCAGAATTCCTGTGATTTTTTTTTGAACAATTTTTACCTAAAGGAGGGGGAAGGAGAATTTTTGTTCCTACTAGATCTTGAATCCACGACCTAAAAGAAGGGGAGAATGTCAACTGAGAACTTTAACTACATGTTCTAAAATTGTTGACCAGAACTCCAGTTATTTTAAAATCCTTTATACTATTAAAACAATAACTTTATTTAAAACTTAAATATTTATAATTCTATTAAATTTCAGTCCGTGTAAAACAATTTCTTATCACTTACTATTAAATGGGAAATTCACAACTTTATCCATTATGGAGATATTATCATATATAATAATCATAAAAATTAATTTTAAATACAAATATCCATTAATATTCCAGTCTTTTTCCTTGTGGAAAAAGAAAAGGAAAGAAAATGATATAATGAAAACGTAAAGCATTAAAGTGTAATTAAGATGGAAGGTGGATGAAATTAATGAGTGAAAACAGTGGAATACTTATCATAGCAAATACCTACTTTTCAAACCAAAAAATCAAATCAAATCAAATCTAATCTAATCTGCTTATCAATTTTCTAATTGTCGGTTTTCTAAGACTTTATTCTAATTAATCAATATCGATTTGTGTCGTATACTTAATTTTAGTGAATAAGTCTTATAGTAAATTTTTTTTGCATATATAAGATTTCAAACTCGAAAATTACTTAAAAGATACTAAATTACACTTGCCTATCACTTGAATCAACACCGTTAGTATGCTTATTAAAATTTTGCTATAACTTTGCATTATATGCTTCTAGAATCAATTTAATTTAAATATGAATTTAATATATCTCTCTGCCGTAGAGTATACTTCAAACACAGTTAAAATCAAATATAGTAAAGGATTAAATTATGAACTTTAAAAATACAATAGATTATTAAATATTTAAATTTAAAATTCAGAATATTCAGTTTATTTGATATTTAAATTTATAAAGACTTAAATAATTATTAAATTTAAGGACAATATTGATTAAATAAATGAACTTATTAAAAATTAAAATATAAAAACTTAATTAGATAAAAAAATCAGAAATTTAATTATTATTTTTTCAAAAATTTGAAAACTTCATATACTTGAGCCAAAAAAAACCCTGGAATCTTTAACATCTTGCATGTGAAAGTGGGGAAAAAGATGGAAACGTGGTTAGGTCTGAAAGCAATTTTGCAGTATCCGCTAATCATAAACATAAGCATGCAAGCTAGTACGAGCAATAAGGAGAAATAAATAAATATGTGGCACTACCATTAGTCACCTAAACGCATGCTCTTATCATAGCAATACATTATACATGGCTTACAAGGCACAACCATACTCGAGATCTCCTAGATCATCCAAGCGAAAGCATACAAATCATACCATAAACCTGGAGTGACGCCCGCATCCACACAGTATTAGGATCATACACTCTTGAGTAAGGCCCGCATCCACACAACATCGGGGCCCTACACTTCGAGTAAGGGCCACGTCCACACAGCATCGGGATCCTACACACGTAAGGATTAGGCCCGCGTTCACACAGTATCGAGATTCTATATTCGAAAATCTTCAATCATGGTATAATTGGAAAATCTTCAATCATGGTATAATTGGAAAATCTTCATTTAGGTGAGGTAGGGTTTTGCACATGATCTGTACTAACATTAATTTAGACAAAAATTTGACTTTTACATGAAATGTCAAAAATAATGCTGTTATTGAGGAGCCTGAAATTTGGTTGAAGATGACATATCAGTGTGCATGCAGTGTGCATGTTTCTATATTATTTACATTGAATTTGCTGATCCTTCTAGAACTCATAATAATAATAATAATAATAATAATAATAATAATAATAATAATAATAATAATAATGCATTGAAAAGAAAAAATAGCCATTTTCTTTGACCAATTGATAAGCTATCCCTCACCGGCTCACCCTTTTCATTAACCAAGAATTCTACACGGCAATTAAAATGTTTATTTAAATAAATAACTCCGTCAAAGATTATTTAGATAAATATCTTCTTTCAACTTACGTGCTGTTTCTGAGCATAGGCAGAAGCGGCGATCGCTCATGGCCTCATTTCTTTAATAATATTTGATATTAAGATTTAATTTTTTAATATTTATCATTAATGGTTTACTCTTAAAATTTAGTTATTTAACACTTATTATTAGAATTTAATTTTTTCTAACATTTGTTATTAGAGAACTGCTCTTAAAATTTCATTTTCTCGATATTTGTTATAAAGGGTCCAATTTTTCAATAATTATTATTAGGGACCTATTTTATTACTAATATTTATTATTAGTGACTTACTCTTAATTTTTTTCAATACTTGTTATTTGACCCGGTTTTTTCTAATACTTACAATTAGGGGCCAAATTCCCGCATATTTGTTATTAGGGACACTCTCTTAAAATTTATTTTTTTAATATTTGTTATTAGGGGTCTAATAGAGACATGATTTTTTCTAATATTTGTTATTAGTAACATACTCTTAAAATTTATTTTTTCTAATATTTGTTATTAGAAACCTAATTTTTTAACGTTTGTTATTAGAGGCTTACTTTTAAAATTCATTTTTAATATTTATTATTAGGGGCCTAATTTTTTTTCTTCTAATACTTGTTATTAGGGGTCTACTTTTAAATTTTTTAACGGTTTTTTTTCTAATATTAAATTTTTTAATATTTATTATTAGGGGCATAATTTTTAGGTTCGTCATTGGGCCACTAAAATCTCAGAAACGGCTCTGGTAAGACAAATTCACGTCTCACTAAAAGCGAGTTTCAAACACGCGCTTCACTAAAAGCGAGTTTCAAACACGCGCTTCACTAAACGCGGGTTCTGTGTTGAGTGAGTAGATAAGAAGAAAAAAAAATTAATTACAGTGTTTATTTTGCACAAAATTCGCGCTTAGTGAAGTGCTAGTTTAAAACTCGTTTTTGCTAAGATGCGAGTTTACCTTACGTGAACTGAAAAAAATATTTATGTAAATAATCTTGGATGAGGGTTATTTATGTAAATAATTCTTTAAGAGATATATTTGAATGATTTTACCCTGGATACTCTCATTTCTATCCTTTATTACATTTTTCCTTTGGGTGATAAAAGAATCTTGTTCCTTAAATAAAAACTACATTGGTACTCACAGATTTTTTAACTGTTTTATTTTGGTCACCAAAATTTTAAAATTTTTATTGTAGTCATTAAACTTTTACTTCGTTTTTAATATGGACTCTTTCATTCAAAACTATTGTTAAAGTCTTTTCCCCAAAATCCTAATTTTAAGAATTGACAATCATCTGGTTTTCCAATGACGGGAGCGATCACTTGTCAATTCCAATGATGTGAAGGCTTCATTTGACCACAAGAGTAACATATTGGTTTCAAGTTGATCTAATGGTTAACGATAACAGATTAGAAAGTTTTAGCTTTAATTTCTATTAGATCACCTCATCCTTTTCGTAAGTCGACAGTTTTTTCGATCGAAAAGACAACCAAGCTATTCATCCTCCCAACCTCCTCAAATATCAATAAAAAATAAAAGCTAGATTTTTTTTATCCTTCTCTTTCAACTGTCGGATACCCAACTGTCTTTATAATTTTCAAAACTTCAAAAAATTAATTTTACTTTGTTTAGTAACTACTTGTATATTTTACCCATAAAATCATTCAAATCTTACAAATATAAAATCATTTAGAAAGTGTTTTCCAATTTAAGAGTTTAACCTAATTTAACTTTAAATATAATAGAGATATAATGTAAATTGTAATTATCAGATACCAAAAATCTTAAATAAGAAACCAAACTTTATATAGGTTTGAAAAATCTTATATTTGTTTAAGACACGTTTGAAAAATTACAGTATACCTTTTTTTAATAGAAAAAATACGGTATACTTAGATTTGAATTTAATTATATTATGAATACTTATAATCATATACATTATATTTTTTTATATTATTTTTGTAATAGAACAAAAAATATTTCCGAACTTAATTTTCTTAAACTAAAGCTTTAAAGATAATATTGCTAAAACAATTTTTTTGTTCAATCCAAGATATTCACCCAATATTACAATGACTAATCCTTTTTCTGCGAAAACTCTCACTAAGAGATAAACGATTGATCATAAAATATACTTCATTCTTATGAATAAAGATCGAACATCTAACCATACGGTTAATAGATAACATGGGCAACCACCGCAATATAACTTATAGTTAGAAAAAATAACTAATAACATGACGCGTCAGTCCAATAGAGGATGTCACCGTCAAGAGTTAATGGCTGAAAGTAACAAAAGAAGAATGTAATGACAAAAATAAAAAGAGAAACAAAACAAAATTTTAGTGTTTTACACCTAAAAAGTAACCATTTGATTTTTGAAGAATAAAACTTTTTAGAGAGGCCACATTTAATTTTAGGATAAACTATCTATTTAGTACTTTATCTATTTTTGCTTTTTGTTGCGATAATGGAACTATTTTTTGAGGTAAAATTGTATATAACGGTACATTTTATTTTTATTATGGTATTTAACCCTTAAAAAATAACGATAAAGCCGATATGTCATTTATTATTATTTTTATTTTCTCTCTCCTAATAAAAAATGACATGCTAGCTTTGTCATTAATTTTTGACAACGAGATATCAAAATAAAAATAAAATGTAACGTGAGGTACTATTTTAACAAAAAATTTAGTTAGGTGGCCAAAATAGAAATACGAGAAAAGATAGGTACCAAATAGGTATTTACCCTTATTTTGATATGCTAATGGTGGAGGATCTTCCATTATTCGGTCGAAACTTTAGACGATAAAAAATATTATTCGAGTTTTTTGACACTAAAAAATATGAGTGCATGAAATATGGTGGTGATCGTTCAAAAACAAATGCTAGAGAAAATTAATGTGTGAATGCCTTTATAAGTGGAATCCGCTTTTGTTAATTGTTATATTATGCTCGTTTTAGCATATACTATATTTTTTTGTTAGCCTATTCTTTATTGTATATTGACAATATTTAAATTTTTATTTGATGCATTAATAATATATATATTATATATATACACATGGTTTTTTTAATAGACTAAAAGTGATTACAATGTAGTATCTGTTCATATATATTCTTAACTATTTGATAATGCACACACTTTGTAGACAAAATGATTAAACACGAGTCTTTTAAGATGAACATCATCCGCTTTTTCACTAGGACCACTTGTTGGGTTCTATATATACTCGCTAATATAGCACTATTGCCCATGAATCATAAGTTACAATCTATTAAAAATTATATTTAATAAAGCATTGAATATATTTCAATAAATTGTTGGAAAAACATGATAAAATGACAACTTTAAACCATACTTCGAATGAGTAAAGGTGGAGATTCGAATAAGGATTTGATTGGATCTTATTCTACTTCATGATACCTTTACAACGGTATCTCATATGCTCAAAACGGATGAGTAGTGAATGAGAAATTGATGCTCAAAGTAAGGAGGTGTGAATTGAGAAAAAGAAATAGAAACCCCCAATCTCACATTGATGGGATAAATGAAATGAGAAGTGTTTATATACACTTACTCACTTTGTAGTCATTGAATAACTTGAATTGAACCTGTGCCTTGTGTGTAAGGGGATGTGAATCCAATCCCATTTGGGTTGGGGTGCACACCCACGGCACACACCCATGATGTGGGTGACATGAATGTTTGGATTGGTTAAGCCTCCTTTATAAGCCTATGGATATTTTACCACTTCGATTTAATTTTTTCCTTTTGTGACAAGTATATAATTCCGAAATTATAGGGATTTTTTAGATTTGATTTTATGCTTGCAGTTCACGCATATATCTGATAGAGGACAAAATCGAAATTTTGGTTTAGTCATGTTTAACCTAATTTCCCTATAAATACATGACTCCTTTTTAGTTTTTTCAACTGCTTCTCTCCCAGAAAATCTGCATTATTTTGATGATAGTCGAAGGCTCGAGTTTATTCGTGATTACTCAGTTGTGCTGCTGAAGATAATCATCTGCTGTTGTATCATGGGAGACCGACGACCGAAGATCTCTAGCACCGAAAAGCAGTCGAATTTGTCTTAAGAAAACTGTGTTCGTGCAGGCCTCAACAATCATATTTTCGGTTATTTCGAACTTCTTTTATGTTATTTCGAATGTTATTTTATTCGTACAATTTTTTATTTTCTTTTTCTCGTTTAATGTTAAATTATTTCGAATTTAACCCTTTTTGTCCAACATAAATATCTTTCATATATATATATATATATATATATATATTGAAGGAATCTTTCATATTATATTTGCAAAAGAGATTCGAACCTGTTTTTCATATTGATTTATAGAATACCAAAATTAGGTAGAAATTAGAATAATAAAACTTCTACACCAACGTATTGGGGATGGCTAATTTGTGTAGAACCTTTAACCTAACAAGTAGTCCTAATGAGAAAGAAATTGATTATGAGATTCGAGTTTGATCAATTTTATCTACGAATGTGTGCGTGTCTTATCAAATAGTTAAAAGAAATATATGAACAAATATAACCTTATAATCACTTTAAAACTATTAAAAAACACTCCAATATTATATAAAGTGTTTTTATTAGAAATTTGAATTTGTTTTTAAATAAATAATAATTGCATAAATTAATTTTAAGTTCATGGAATCTGATTATTAAAATTTTACTTTGATGCTTTGTACTCAACCATAATTAGGACCAAATAACAAATAATCCTTGAAATAGAAAATGTGATATATATAATTATATTTCAGATTTTAAGTTTAAATTTATCATATATAAATGTCATATATGAACTCGAGTTCAGTAAAAAAGGGATTGGCAGGGGATTTGCTCTCTACACGCTGAATTTCATTTTTCTAGTCCTCAAATTTTATTAGGTCGGGAGGGTCGTCCATAATAGACATATGCACTATCTGATCTAGATTAGTTAATCAATAAGTTGAATATCGGTGGTTATACCAGAAAATTATAAAATTATAAACTAAAATAATGGTAAAAATTATTGTAACGTCTCTGACCCGGATGTCACATTTGGGTCTTAAGCCCAACCCAAAACCATAAAATAGTGCAACTAGATTTAGCCCAAACCACATTCATTCATTCATTAAATCCATTAAGTTTGAAACATTTCGAAATAGAAACATAATTAAAACGTTATATGGGGAGCTTCATTTAAAATTACATAGTTAAAGCATTCAACACTTAATTTGAAATTCAAAATAAAAGTTACAATACAACATAGGGTCCTACGAATACATAGCCCAAATAAATCTAAGTATTGTACTCGGACACAAGTTGATGCCAAAGTCCTACTCCAATGGTGCTCCGACGATTCTAAACGCTGAGCTAACGAAGCTTAGTGGATACACTTCCATTCAACCATACTTCATACAAATCACAAATAAGAGCATGCAGATAAAGATGACAATATGACAATCATATCAATGCAGCTCCATCTCTAGTCGTCTCAACATATATCAACAATAGGAGGTAAATAGTTTCACATAGCAACCATATGCATAATATCAGAAAACCTGGAGTAAGGCCCAGTTCCACTAAGCATCGGGTACACACACTCTAAGTAAGGCCAGGTTCCACTAAGCATCGGGTACGCAAAAGACTAAGCCCAAGGCCCACTAAGCTAAGGTCAACCCTAAGCCCAAACACAAAAAGCCCAAACACAAAAGGCCCAAACAAAGCTAATTAGACGAATAAAACAAATATGAACTATATAACCAAATATTGCATATCATGAAATTAAAAACTTTATAAAAATTATATTAAATACTTTAGAAGCTATATTATATATATATTATATGTATTAAAAAAGGGGCACACATTAGATAAAAAAAACATATCATATAATAAAACTATATATTACACGAGAAACTACATATTATATTATATAAGAATTATATGTTATATTTCTTACAAAATTTATATTATACTAAAAAAACATATTATATACATTATGAGAACTATATCATATATATGTAAGAACTGTGTTATACATATTATCAAAACTATGTTATATATATATTAGAAAAAAAATTATATTGTAAGAACGTATATTACATATTAAAAGACTATACTTTATATTTTATAATAAAACTATATCGCATATGTATAGACTATATATATTATATATTAAAAGGTCTATATGTAACACATTATAAAATAAAACTATATTACGAATTATGAACAAACTATATATTATGCAAAAGCTATGTATTGTAATACCACATATGTCATCTAGAAAACTTTTTATTATGTATTATGACATATATTAGATAGAAGAACATATATTATAAGAAACATATTATATAAAACATATATCATGTATTATATATACTATATATTAAATATACATTATAAAACTATATGTCATATCATATAAGAACTACATGTTATATAAAACTATATTATACTTTTTATATATATATAAAACTATATGCTACATACCTTATAAAAACATGTATTATATATCATATTATATAAATAAATATTATGCATATACATATGTTGAAATTACATATAAAATATAAAGGTATATAAAAAACTAAGTATAAATTACATTACATAATATATGCATATATTATAACAACTAAATACTTCACTAACATTAGATTTGTGCTAATTCAAAAAAAAGGTGGAAAGAGAGTACCAAAGCCTACTGATTTGGACTCACCAATAATGGGTCCGGAGCGGGTTCAGGCCGGGTCGAAGTGGGTTACCCGGTTCGGATCAAATAAAGGGATAAACCCCTTTTATTTCTTTCATTAGCCAGTTCTTTGATAAATCAGGGAGAGCAAAACTAAGAAACTCTAGCCACCATGCTTATGAACGACCGTCGATCACCGCTCCGGTGTCGCCTCCGTCAGCCGTTGTCACCAACGTGAAGCTCGCCTCTCCCTCTTCTTTTTTGCCAGTTTAGAAACTCAGAAAACAGTCCCGAACGTCACAAAACCACCTTAGAGCCGTCGAGCCTCTTCGCCGTCGATCCGAGCAACCGGCCGTTAGATCGACTTGGTCCCAAGATATGTTGTTCCTCTCACCCCTTAGAACCGCTTCACCGTTGGGATTCGCCGTTGGAGCCTCCGGTCGCCAGAAACCGCCACAGCTGAGGGTAAGTTTTCTCCATTTTCTCTTTTGTTCGAAATAAAAAACAGATAAACCTAAAAAAAACAGAAGTCTGTTCTTTTTTATTGATATATAGATATGTACAAAACCTAGCTTGCTTTCTTATTCGGAGAGAAAATGACAAAAAACTCAGGAAAACTTTTTCCTTTTCTATTGATACTCGAATGTGTTCTGCCTACAATCGATTAGGGTTTTTCTTATATAGCCCCGAATTACATTGAATTTTTATATATAAAAAGAACGAAAAAATAGTGATTGATTGCCTCTGTGTAATTTTGTTTGTGTTCATCTCGCAGCTCTCCACTGTCAGTTTGTTTCCTGTAATCTGACATTTGTGTTTTTTTCTCTAATTTACTTGTTTGTGCCTGTGAGGTGTCGAGAGAAAGGGGGCCAGATTGGTTGTTTGCTTGTGGGGCTGAAGCTCGGTCCTTGTTGGTGAGGGAAAAATTGGCACCAACTGTTGTGGTGCGTGGGAATGAGGGTGTGCACCAGGGTGTTGTCGACTGGGGACCAACAAGGGAGGCTGGTGGCTGCTGCTGCAAGAGGAAGAGAAGCATTAGGGTTTTGATCATTTAGGGCCCTAAATGGGCTGAGTGTAATATTATGTATATTGCTTTTTTGGTTTTAAAGATTTTTCTGTAAATGGACTTTATAATATATATATATATTTTTTGTTTAACATTAGGCTTTTGATTTAAACTATATTAGTATTTATATATTTTTTTGTTTTTTTTTCTGATTTTAACAATATAAACTAATAATACTATTATAAACGATAATAGGTAAAAGAGAACTAACAATATATATATATATATATATATATATTTTGCTAATAGGCACTAATGATAACCATACTGTATATAAAGGATACAGTAATAAAATAACACAGAAAAAAACATAATACACTAATAACATTTTGGGATTTTTTAAATGAACAATAACATACTATAACAAAAAAATAATAGGTATATAAATATTTAATTAAAGTTAGCACTAGTAGTTAAATTTTTTTTTTTTGGTTTTAAAGATAATCATGTACATATATAGTATAGACCAGTTAAAATTAAACAAAGCTCCTTTATTACAAAATTTTAACAATGGGTTAATACCTTGGACAAAATTAGTGATTACACTTGTCTTAGTTCTTCCTTTTCTATTTTCAAGAATCAGATAAATTTGTTGAAGAGCTTGGCCATCTCTTCATCTTCACTTGAATCTACATGTTGGTATGTATAGGTTGAAAGAGCAATGTCATTCACATCAAAGCCTTGCTCTTTGATCTTCTTCTCCTTCTTTCTCTTCAACGGTTGAGACATCATCTCATGGGTGAGCAAAGATCCCACGAGCTTGTCAAGCTTGAGCTTCTTCAAGTTCTTTGCTTCTACAATGGTCGTCTTTTTGGACTCCCATGATTCTGGAAGTGAATAGATCAACTTCTGAATGAGTTTTTCTTCCGAAATCTCCTCTCCAAGACCTTTGAGTTGATTTACGATTGTGAAAAAACGATCGAACATCCTCTTGATGTCTTCATCTGGGTCCATCTTGAAGTTCTTATACTCAAGGTTAAGAAGGTCGATCTTGGTCTCCTTTACGTCGTTGGTTCCTTCGTATGTGATTTCAAGCTTGTCTCATTCTTCCTTGGCACTCTCACAAGAAGACATTTTCGCGTAGATGTCCGGGCTAAAAGCACAAAAGATAATGTGCAAATCCTTGCAATTTAGCTTCATCTTCTTGCGATCATCCATACTCTATTCCCCCTTGCTTCGTTGTGGCACGAATGGACCGTCTTCAACAATATCCCAAAGATGATAATCCTTGGCTCTTATGAAATACATCATCCTATTCTTCTAATACGAGTAGTTGGTCCCGTCAAAGAATGGTGGTCGGTCAATGAATTGCGCTATGGCTTCGGTTTATTTTTGTCTACCGAGCTTGTCGTGATCACCTTAATAAGACGCAAGTCCTCTCGAATTGAACCTCGTTCTGATACCAATTGACGGGCTCAATAATCACAACTGAAATGCTTGCCAAGTGGTAGAGAAGATACATTTTGGGTGTTTGGAGTGGAAGCAAAAAGATAGAAAAATATGGATAAGGATTTAGAGTGGTTCGACTTTCTAACCAAAGCCTACATCCACTACCTTAGCTTCATACTAAGGATTTCACCAATTTACTAAGAATTCTTCCCCTTTTTTAGGCTTAGGAGGAAACCTTTACAACCTAGACTCACTCACCAAGTATAGCGTCCAAAGCTCACAAACCGAGCTTTGAGAATAGTCTCTAATAAGAGAAAACTTAGCAAACTAGAAATCCCTCTAAAAGGTGATTGTTTGCACTCTTAAGCCCTCACCCAAATTCTAATACACTTGAGCATACATAGACATTTTAGCTCAACAAGTGTAGTCTATACAAAGAATGAGAAATTAAGCACTAAGACAAATCTTGATCATAATGTTGTTGAATTTTTGGATCATTAGTCATCCATAGATGTTTGAAGGTTATTTTTATACTCCCAATTGAGCTTCTAGCCATTGGAGACCGTTGGGATAGAATTAGAGCCGTTGGGGCCTTTATTTCCCGCAATAATTGTAGTTCTGAAGCTATCCGTATCGGTACACGGGTAGCCGTATCGGTACATCCTTCTTCAGAACTAGCCGTTGTGCTCTTCATAGCTAATGCGTATCGATACGCATATGAGCGTATCGGTATGATCTTCAATTTAAAAGACTGTTGGGAAATAGCTGTTGGGGTGTTTTGGCCGTTAGGGTTATTGTCATGTAGGCGTATTGAAATGCTAAGAGGCGTATTGAAACGACCTTCTTTTGTACTGATACGGCCCATGCTTGTATCGATACAAGTTTTGGCAGAAACAAAACCTAAACCTGTAGCTGAAACCCTTAAGGTGTATCGATACGGGTAATACCGTATCGGTACGGTTACTTGAAAAACTTAGGTTTGGCTACTTTAAAGACATTTAAATCATTTTAAAACCCTATAAAATCCATCAAACATATTTTCAAGTTGTTTGGACTTAAAATCATTTTTGAAATCTTTTTCAATCTAGTCCAAAACTATTTTTCAATTATTATATCAAAACAAGTATCCTAACAGAACCCCATTAGACAAGGTGACTCAACCATAAAAATGCCCTTACGTGGCATGCATTCATTATTCGATCCACCAAGGATTCTTAGCCATACAACACAACAAGTCACCCAAGGTTTTAATTAAATTATTACCCATTAAGCTCGTATGTGATGCTTAAGTCTCAATTTCTTGATTTTACTATTCATTTTACCACTTTAGAAACTTATTGGGCCTTAGTCCTCGAATTATAAGCCCCTCAAACTAAAATCTTATTTTTCAGGCAGAATGCCAATGAGTATCGATACTCACATACGAGTATCGATATGCTCTAAGGGGTACCGATACCAACCCACGAGTACCGATACCTGACTGCACTTGGAATAAAGGTTTTACTCAAGGCTTGTATCGATACACATGGGTTGTGTACCGATAACCTAGGTGTACCAATACACACCCAAGCGTATCGGTACCAATTTTGGCTACTAGAATTTAGGTGGGAAAAAGGTATTGATACCCCCTTTAGGCGTATCGATACGCCCTTCACTTTTTACTTAGTTTCAGCCCATATCGATACCCGAACCTAGAATTCAATTTCTAGACTTTAGAAGTACTTTCCCCAACCCCTAAAACCCAAAGGCAAGACTCCAAATCGAACCTACACATTATGGGAAGCGGTTTAAGTGGTTTCCTACATTTTAAAGCCATGTTAACATCAATCTTAAGATTTACCATTTTGGAGGTTTTAAGCACTTAAGCAACCAAAATGTCAACCAAACCACAAAGCAATCAAATTCATGATTTCCAGGAATACAAAGGAGTTAGTAGTGTACTAACCTTGATTTCTAAGCTGAAAAGGAAGCCTCCAACCAAAGCCCTTCAAGCTTTCTTCTTCCCAAGCTCCTTGGAAGAATTTCCCACTTCTTTAACTACAAGGAAATGTTGTAAAACGAATTACAACATTGCTGAAAGATTAAAAGAGACTAAAGTGATGATTTAACTACAAGGAATGGAGTAAAACCCCCTATTCTTTTTCCTCTTCTTCAACCCCCGACCAAAACCCATCCTTCACCAAACTTGATGATTTTTACCTCAAAATGTAGATCCTTGGAAGGAGGTTACACTGCCTTGAACTTAATTTTTGAAATTCTAACTTAAACGAACAAAGTTTAAGCCTTATACATTTAGTTCTTGGGTGGAAGATGAAGATAAAAGAGATGGGGAAAACAAAGAGACAATGTGATATCACCTTTTTCACTTTGCTGGATAAACATTAAGAACCCCAACACATTCTCTCTTTAAAAAGAGGGATTTTACCATCCTACCCTCCTATCATCTCTCAATCCCAACACCCAACCAAGAACCCAAGCCCAAAACCAAAAAGTTAGCCCACCAAGGCTCACAAAAGCCCAAACTCTTGGCCCAAACGTGAAGCCCACGGTTCAGGTTAAACCGACCATCAGATTTTGAAATCTAGGTCGTTACAATTATATTTTGGTCTTTCAAAATTTTATAATTTAACTCTAAACCCCTAAATAAATATGATTTCTCTCTAGGGAAATTACACAGATATTGCAGTGGGAAAAATTATTTTCTCAAGTATTGCACCCATATTTCTATTTCTCAATATATAACATTTGTTATAGTGAAAGTGAAGTTGGTAGGCTAGCATACCGACTTCACCGTGCGTATTTTTTAGTATTAAAAATTTCGAAGTTGGAGTGCTTCATATCAACTTCCTAGTAATTTTGCTTAAATGCGATGAAATTACCTAGATACTGTGCTTCTGGATTGGAGATTTTAATAAAAAAAGATAGAATGAACTGTAAATTCGGTGTGCAAGTCTGCGAACTTCACTTTCACTATAGCAAATGTTATAGATTAAAAATAAAAAGCAAGGTGTAATATTTTAAAAAATAAAAAATAGGGTGCAATATCCTAATAATTTTGCATTTAGGCCCTCTTTGCAAATTTTAACTATTTTGTTTGATTATTTTTAGTATAATTACTGATATCATGTATATTGATTGATTAATTTAAATTCGATACTTTAGAGGCTCATTATGTAGAGACATTCTCAATCTATTTTTTTCTATTCATAATATTAATAATTGAACTTCTGTTTTTTAATTAATGAATCTAACAATTTATCCTTTTTAGACCAACTAAGCATAGGTAAATAGTTTGACTTTTTTTTAACAATTTCTACCTAGGTGGAGAAGGAGTGGATGGTGAATTTACTTCTAATGAGTTTCGAACGCATAACCTAAGGGAGAGAAGAGAGTGTCAACTGAGAGCTTTAACGACTTGATCTAGCGGTTGTTGACAGTTTGGCTGTTTTTATTCCAAGAGAAAAGCAAAATAGTATATATATTTTTTCTAGGGTGAAGTTCACAAATAGTCACTGAACTTTGTTAAAAAAATAAAATGGTAACCAAACTTTCAAATGTTACAAAATGACAATTAAACTGTGTTTTGTAACAAAATGGTAACTGTGATGTTAAACATTGTTAACTCTTAACGGTAAATTTTCAAAGTAGCATCAATTTTTATACATTATTATAATTTAGTCCTAATTCTAAAAAAATTAGCCCTTAATATTTCGAAATTACTTCAATTTAGTCCTTCACTATCATCATCTCCTTCACCATCCTCCTCCTGAATCTTCTTCCTCCGGTTCTAAATATCTGTCATGTAATCCCCCTTTTAAACATGAAATCATTTCAAAATGTTTTCTAGAACGGGGGCAGAAGATTTGAAGTTCATGTTTTCTTATTACAAAAACAGAGTACGTTGGTGAAAGTAACATAGCAGAGAGAGTTGTGCATTTATAACGAGAGGCAGAAAGAGAGAGGAAGACAACGTTTTAGTGGCGGACGATACGTCGTCACTGAAAGTGTCGGTAAAGATCCATGGCTGCTTGTTCTTTTCTTCTCTTTCCCTTGCTTTTGGTTCTTCTCACTTTCTTAGGTTCATATTCTCCGTTTCCAAGCTCCAACTCTCGTCTCATTTTTATTCTTCACCAAAAATGGCAGTTTTAATCCACTTATAACCCAATAATCTATCTCTTTTCTTCTTAATTTTTAGTCTTTGAGTCTATGGTCATTTCCCTTTTCGTTTACAGAGGAATGAAAACATAGTTTCTCTCGAGTTTCATAATCATGGCCTTTCAGAATCATATACAACTGTTTCTTCATTTGTGATCTGAGCTAAGAACAATTCAGTTTTATGCAAGATATGATCATTTATGGTTGATCAATGTTCAGCATGCTAGTATAATTTATTTATGCTAAAAAAAAGAGCTTTAATGCATGGGTTGGATTGAATTTTCTTTTTTAATTTGGAAAGTTAATTTCAGTCTTTTCAGGCATCTTCACCTTTTTATCTTACCCATCACTTCCTTTTCCCCTAATGTTTCCAAATTCGTCGGTGAAAGTCATTGGTCTTGGAGTTGGAATCAACTATGGCCAAATTGCAAACAATCTTAAATCGCCGACCCGTGTTTCCTACCTCCTCAGATCTCTCAATATCAATAGAGTTAAGCTCTATGATGCAGATCCCAATGTTCTTGTTGCTTTATCCTCAGATCTCAATTCAGTTTGTTTTTTGTTAGAAGGGGGATTACATGATAGAAGATTTGGAATCGAAGCAGGAAGATTCATGAGGATGATGGAGAAGGAGATGATGATAGTGAAGGACTAAATTGAAGTAATTTCGAAATATCAAGGGCTAATTTTTTAGAATTAGGACTAAATTATAATAATGTGTAAAAATTGAGGCTATTTTAAAATTTTGCCGTTAAGAGTTAACGGCGCAGTTACCATTTTATTATAAAATACAAAGTTTAATTGACACCTTATAACATTTAAAAATTTGATTACCGTTTTATTTATTTTAATAAAATTCAACGACTAATTTCAAATTTCAAGTATAATAAATGATTCTGGATTGGCACAATTTTCTGGTTGGAAAATTCTCAAGAAACTAAAAAAGAAAAAAATAATAATAAGAGAAGTGCATGTGCTTATACCTACTAACTTGCATAATAAGTCGTATTAATTTTCTATTAAATCTCAGGGGACCATTCCCATTTAGAATATGCTTTTGTTCTATGAAAGAATCTTTGACTTCTGGTACATTAGGATGCTTTGCCTGCCTACATGAGAAAATGGAAAAAGACTTAAATATGGTTCTCCAATTTTTTTTTTAATAATATGGTCTTTTTTAAGTTTATTTTCAAATCTATGATGGATTACTGTTCATGGTAGAAGTCGGGTTATTTTCAATCCGAATTTAAATAGTAATTTTTCAGAAAAACCCAACTGAAGTCTAATTTTAGTTTGAAGACGGATTGAAAACCATCCGACTTTGAACAATGTTCATTACTTTTACTGTTCAAAGACGAATTACAAGCAGTTTGATTTTAGTTATTTTATTTGAACATGGAAAAAATACTGTTCAAAGACGGATTCAAAGCAATCCGACTTCTGATTTACTACAGTAAACGTCCATAGATTTAGAAATAAACTTAAAGGAACCATATTGTTGAGAAAAAAAAAATAGAGAACCCTATTTGGAGAATTTTACCCGAAAAAATGGCACAAATTCAGGTTAATGTTTGCGCGCGTATATATATATATATAATATTAATTATTATTATTATTATTATTATTTTGTGGGATATTATAATAATAGTTTTAAAAACTACAATTATATGAGTTAACTTATAGTTTTATTTATATTATAAATTTGGAGATGGAATAGATTGTAAAAAGTTTGAACCCTGACCTTTTCCATAGATTACTTTGAAATATAATTCTAATATTTATTTAATTAATAGCAAAATTTATTATTAGATTAAAATAACTTTAACTATATTTTGTATTAATTTGTTTAATTGTCTAGATGATATTATAATAATTATCTTTAAATTGATTGCTTTGATTAATCCTTTAAAATGCATTACTTAAAAAATAAAAGTTTATGACCTTATCTAGCACTTAGTTGATAGCGGATTATATTAACTGATAGCCGATTGCATTAGCCGATTACACTAACTGATTGTATAAAAATATTTGATAAAATTAACTGATAGCTAATAGTTGTTTGATTATTTAAACAAGAAAAATGAGATATAAAAAATAATTATATTCAATATTTGTTTGAATAGTTTATTAGTTATTAACAATTTGTATATATCAATATAAATATTAATTATATTGTAAAATTAATTTTTTAATATGACATTAGGAGAAATTATTATACCGACCCTTCCCACTACATAAGATGACCCATCCAATGAAAATAAAACACGTCAGCATTTTATTTTCATATCATCTTTACATGTGGAAATAAAATATTAACTCATTCAATTTTTCCACGTCAGCTAAAAACATTTTCTTCAAAATATCTAAAGGTTCGGAGCCTTGCCGCCGACAAGACCACCGCCATTGCTATTAACCACCGGTTAATTGCATACAATTTTTTAGCCATTTTCTTTCTACCCTAACATAACAACAACCATAGCTATGGCCTCTTCCTCCATATGTCACAACCGCTGCACGTGTGATGATGACAAAATTCCAAATGCGTTGATGCATCCGATATCTCCATGTCTGCGTATCAGGGATGGATGAAGTGATCTCGAAAAAATAATCATGCTTTTCAATAATAATAATAATATCCTTCTGCTACTTTAAAATAATCACGGTGGCAAGGCTCCAACCTTTAGGTGTTTTGAAGGAAAAAGGGTTTTTAGCTTACGTGGAAAAATTGAATGAGTTAAGATTTTATTTCTACATGTAAAGATGATATGAAATTAAAATGCTGACATGCTTTATTTTTATTGGATAGATACATATTTTACGGAGTGAGAAGGGTCTGTATAATAATTTCTTTATTATTAGGTATATTTGAAGGATATATATTAATTTATTATTTATATAATTATTTTTAATACAATTTAATTAATTATTAAATTTAAATGATATTTAAAGTATATGTATTAATATCATATATTTAAAGAAAAAAATAATTATTTGAATTATATATGAGAGTATATTTGACTTCAAAAGTATATGTGAGCTATTTAAATACAAATATAAATGTGCAAGAATAAAAAAATAAAAAAATTACCTTACAAATGTCACTATGTAAATTAAGATAGAAAAAAAGGTTAAATTTAAGTTGTTTGAAGATTTTTTGTAATTGTTAAAGGTAAAAGAGTCTTTATAACTCTTATATCTAAACATTTAATTTCATCACAATTTAGCAAATTAGAGGTTTGGATAGAGAGATAGATCCCACTTGGTTAATAAAAGTTAACCGATCTAACCTTTAAAGATTTTATTTCTTCGCGGCGCTAGTTTCTGATTTTGATTCTATCTGTGGTCATAGAAAGATAGATCCCCACTTGGTTGATGGTTGTTTACTTATGTAATCAGACATGGATAGCAGAACAATCTGTTTGATAATTTGGTTCCCTCACCAATACTCCATTTTCACCCGATAAAGCATCTCGTTTGGATAAAGAAGGAGATTCAGGAAGACTTCTAGATTTTGTCAGTATGCTAATATTTATGGAAATATTTACTTTTCTTTTCACCTATGGGTTTTGTATGAGATTTTGGTGGACTAGGCCTTATTATTCTCCCTTTTAGATATATTGTATTTGAGATATTTTCAATAGTTATTAATAAAATTTGGTTGTCATTGTAAAAAAAGCTCATATTAGCACTTTTTTAAAAAAATTAGAGGTTTCATCATAATATGCTATTACAATATGTTATTCACCAAATATCTAAATTAACAAATTTAACTAATCAAACCTATAAACTTAGATAAAAAAGTTGTTTATCAAACATGACCTATATTTTCTCGAACTATTCAAATATAAATACTCAATCCGCTCAGAAATGATGTATGATGAAATACTTTTAATTACATAAAATAATTTGCTAGTACTTGAGCACCGTTGATGATAAAAATAGAGATGTGGTGGTTTATGACGGTTAACTTTTTAGCTTGGTTCCACCGCATTTCATGGAAACGAGGGTTGAAGAAAAAGGTGAACAGTGAGAGGTTCACTATGGGAGCTTTTGTCGTTAGGCAACCTAATTTTAGGTTAAAATTAGAAAGACCGATTGTACAAGTAGCCTGTTATTACATAAATTATTACGATGCAGTTACATATTTCGTTAAAGTAAGTTTAGGAAAGACGGTAGTTACAGAAAAGCTTATTATGGTAAGAAATAGAGGTGTTCAAAATTTGGTTAAAACCGAATTATTTGACCGAACCAAAATTTTAGTAGGTTAATTATATGTTAGATCGGTTAACGGTTAATTTTTATTAAGTTCAGTTTTTGGTTAATTCGGTTCGAAACAGGTTAATTAACCGAATTAACCAAATTAACCATAATATATATGTTTAACATATATGAAACTATGTGAAAATTAACCGAATTAAGTAAAAATTAACCATATATATATATTAACCGAAAATTTAGATGTTCCATAATTATTTCGGTTAATTCGAAAATTAACCGAATAAAGTTCGGTTTAGTTAATTTTTTAAAAAAATTCAATTCGGTTAACGGTTAAAGGGTTAAAAAATTCGGTTAATGATATTTTGGTAATTCGCTTCGGTCGGTTAACCGAATTAATCGATTGAACACCCATAGTAAGAAATTATGTGATTACCTAGACTGTTACCCGATAACATTAATTCTTATAGAACACATAACAAATAATGTAGCTACAGAATGCATTACATTACCTACAGAATAATGGACGAAAATTATAAGAAAAAACATAACTAAATAAATTATTACCCCATATCCCCTAATCTAAAATCAACCAAATTTATGGTAGGAAATTGTGTAACCACCTAAATTCTTAAGGAATACTCTGTATGTTACGAAACACATGACAAATACGGTACCTACGCAATGTTTCAGAATACCTATGTAAATATTTACATAACTTATACGCAAAAATGCAACTACAGAAATTATTACCCCGTATCTCATCATCTTAAACCAACCAAACTTATAGTAGGGAATTATGTAACTACCTAGAATCTTAAAGGATTACTCTATATGTTATAAACTGCATGAAAAATATGATACCTATACAATGATTCACAATACCTACCTCAATCTTTACATAAGTTATAGTAAAAACCGTAACTACAACAATTATTACCCCATATCTCCTGATCTTAAACTAACAAAACTCATGGTAGAAAATTGTATAACTACCTCAAATCTTAAAGGATTACTCTATATGTTACAAAAAACATGAGAAATATGATACATATTCAATGTTTCACAATACCTACGTAAAGCTTTACATAAGTTATAGTAAAAAACGTAACCACAGAAATTATTACCCCATATCTCCTAATCTTAAACCAACCAAACTTATGGTGGGAAATTGTGTAAGTACCTTAAATCTTAACAAATTACTCTATATGTTACAGAACTTATGAGAAATACGATACTTATACAATGTTTCACAATACCTACATAAATCTTTACATAGGTTATAAGAAGAAACGTAACTACATAAATTATTACCCCATATCTCATAATCTTAAACCAATCAAACTTATGGTGGGAAATTGTGTAACTACCTAAAATCTTAAAAAAATACTCTATATGTTATAAAACTCATGAGAAATACGATACCTACACAATGTGTCACAATACCTACCTAAATCTTTACATAAGTTATAAGGAGAAACACAACTATAGAAATTATTACCTCAACTCTCCTAATCTTAAACTAACCAAACTTATGGTAGGAAAATGTGTAACTACCTAAAATTTTAAAGGATTACTGTATATGTTACAAAATGCATGAGAAATACGATACATACACAAGGTTTCACAATACCTACGTAAAGCTTTACATAACTTATAGTAAAAAAGGTAACTATAAAAATTATTACCCCATATCTCCTAATTTTAAACCAACCAAACTTATGGTCGGCAATTGTGTAAGTACTAAAATCTTAAAGCATTACTTTATATGTTACAAAACACATGAGAAATACGATACCTACATAATGTTTTACAATACTTACCTAAATCTTTACATAAGTTATAAGAAAAAAATGTAACTACAAAACTTATTACACCATATCTCCTAATCTTAAACCGACCAAACTTATAGTGGGAAATCGTGTAACTACCTAAAATCTTAAAGGACTACTCTATATGTTAGAAAACACATGAGAAATACGATACCTACACATGTTTCACAATACCTACCTAAATCTTTACATAAATTATAAGAATAAACATAACTACAGAAATTATTACCCCATATCTCATAGTTTTAAACCAACCAAACTTATGGCTGGTAATTGTGTAACTGCCTAAAATCTTTAAATATTACTCTAAATGTTACAAAACACATGAACGATACGATACCTACACAATGTTTCTCAATACCTACCTAAATCTTTACATAAGTTATAAGAAGAAACGTAACTACATAAATTATTACCCCATATCTCTTAATCTTAAACCAATGAAACTTATGGTGGGAAATTGTGTAACTACCTAAAATCTTAATAAATTACTCTATATGTTATAGAACTCATGAGAAATACGATACCTACACAATGTTTCACAATACCTACCTAAATATTTACATAAGTTATAAGAAGAAACATAGCTACAAAAATTATTACCCCATATCTCCTAATGTTAAACCAACCATACTTATGGTAAGAAATTGTGTAACTACCTAAAATCTTAAAGGATTACTCTATATGTTACAAAACGCATGAGAAATACGAAACCTACATAATGTTTCACAATACCATTGTAAATCTTTAAATAACTTATAGTAAAAAAGGTAACTACAAAAATTATTACCCTATATCTCCTAATTTTAAACCAACCGAACTTATGGTAGGAAATTGTGTAACTATCTGAAATCTTAAAGGATTACTCTATACGTTGCAAAACACATGAGAAATACGATACCTACTCATTGTTTCGGAATACCTACGTAAAGCTTTACATAAGTTATAGTAAGAAACGTAACTACAAAAATTCTTACTTCATATCTCCTAATCATAAACCAACCAAACTTATGGTGGGAAATTGTGTAACTACCTAAAATCTTAATAAATTACTCTATATGTTACAAAACACATGAGAAATACGATACTGTTGAGATGATCACACAATGGCAAAATGGCTAAGAGGGGGTGAATTGGCTTTTTAAATTGAAAGGATGCAAATTTGAAGAATGATGCAAATTTGAAGATGAAAAATTGACACACAAGGATTTTAGAGTGGTTAAAGCTTAGAACAAGCTCTACATCCACTACCTCAACACCCTACTGAGGATTTAAAAAATTCACTCACTAAATTCGTCCCCTTTTCTCAGCTTAGGAGGAAACCGTTACAAACGATTAAGCTTTCTACCCCAAAGCTTAATCAAAGATCACCATCTTTTTTTTACAAAGAGAAATTTACAAACTGAAAAAGACCTCTCAAATAGGTTGATTTGTTGCCCAATTACAAATAAGCACTCCCCAAACTTGAAATAATTGGATACAATAAAAATTACACAAGTGGGGGTACAAGATTTGACTCTAAGAGCTCAAAGGGGTTGAATTTGTGCTTGATTGCTTTTCAATTGATCATTGGTTGTTGCTGTAGCTGCTTAGGCTTGCTTTTATACCCCTTCATTGATTTCTATCCGTTTGGGTAGTTGGCACCATCCATAGAGCCGTTGGGCTCTCATTTTCCCACCATTAATGCACTTCTACAACCTACCATACCTGTACACGAATAACCGTATCGATACCTGTCTCAAAATAGAATGAGCCGTTGTGTACAAAATATAGGGGCCTATCGATACTCGGGGTAGAGTATCGGTACTGTCTCAGTATAAAACAAGGGGCGTATCGATACAAAAACACCGTATCGGCACGATATTTGCTCACTGGAATCCAAGTTTAAAGTTTAGCAAAAATGGTACCGAAACACTTTTAGGGCGTATCGATACGGTTCAACGGTCATTTGAAAATACTGATTCCAATAACTGACAAGAAACGACTATAAAAATTAAGTGCCAAGATTTGCAAATCCAACCAAACTATATCGATACAGAGTGAGCCGTATCGGTACTCTGAATTAAAAGCTTAAACTCAGATGAAAAACCGTATCGATACGGGGACAACCGTATCGGTACACTAAAGCCTATTTACAAGCCTAGATTAAAAGAAGTATCGATACAGGGATAACCATATCGGTTCACTTTTGTTGATTAAAATTCCAGTGTTGAAAAATCGTATTGGTACGTTTAAGACGTATCAATATGCCTGGGCGTAATGCCTAATTTGGTTTTGAAACACTTAGAAAATTTTATTGCGTTTAAGGTTTTTGACTTAGAAAATAATTTTGGTTCAAATGCTAGCCATTTTTGTGAGACTTTTGAGTACTTAAATATTTATTTACTTTTGCAATTTGGTCCTTAAACAATTTGTTATATCAAAATCAAATATGAGTTTTACAATCACCCCCTTTTTGATATAACAAAACCAAAGTAATTTTTTAAGTATTTTGAAAACTTTGAAAATTAATCCCCTTACTTTGAGATAGGTTTTCAAAAAAGTTTGAAGAAAAATTTAAGCTATTTACTTCTCCTCTTTTGTTAGATCAAAATCAATGATAGTAAAGGATAAAAACAAGAAATATAACAATGAAACATAATTCAAAGCAACATAATTATCATTGAGAGTTCAAAGCAATAACCAAATCATAATTCAAATCCAACGTAAAACTTAAAGCAAGCATAAATCAAAAGCATAGGGTTCTTGAAACAAATAACAAATGTGCATAAAATAAAAATCCTAAGATGATATGAATATTCCATTAGATGGACAATAAATACGACTCTTCCCCATCGTTGTAATCATTTTTATCCTCTTCATCTTGATTGGCATGAGGAGCTCGAGATTGAAGCCAAGCACCATGGAAGGCGGCGAGGGAGACGTCCATGGAAGCTTGTTGTTGCTCAATAGAGGTGACTCGGTTCTCGATGGTAACCATTCTTTTTTCCAAGGAAGTGAAGCGTGTATCAATAGCGGCAAAGCCCGAATTCATGGTGGTATTTAAAGAAGCAATATTGGTACCCAAGGATATGAATTGCTCATTTAAATATGCCATGAGGGCATCCATGGAAGGTTGGGCAATAGGAGCGTGAGGAGCCACCAAAGAAGGTTGAACTTGTGGAGGAGGTGCTTCGATACGAACCCACTCGTTGTCAATGAATTGGAACTTTGATCGAACAAGAGATCGTTCATCAATTGGTTTGCCAAGAGACTCGGAAGCATCATGAGAACAATCAATCTCCAAGGCACTAACTAAGTTGCTCAAAGCCGTGCCATAGGTGAAAGAAGAGACTTGGTTGGTATGACGATGTTGGACAAGGAACACCAACTCCACGAACATAATTTGACAAAGGTTTGGGCCCTTACCCTTACGAAAGCATCAAAGCCAAAAATCATCAAATTGCCAAATAGTTGAGAATTTCCCACCGGATGGACAAATCCACCAAGAGATGATGAGATGGAGGATGCGATCGTAGGCGTCAAGGACAGTTACGGAGCCAAGTTGAGTATGACCCAATGAGTGTTCATCATCAATTCCCACATTATCAAACCCAAAAACATTACATAAAACCGTTTGATCAATCCTAAATTTCTTTCCATGAGATAAGACTCAATAGCAATAACCTCGATTTTTTCAGAGTTGAGGATACATCAGGCATTAACGAAAAAGATTAAAACAAGGTTACGGTATAAAAACTCGGGTATACTCAAAAAGGCAAAAAATTCCATTGTTGAAATAAACCAAAGTATTTGAATTTAAAATGCTCGGAGTTCAAAAAATGAATTGAAACAACACGCTCACGACGTATAATGAAAGCTTGATATTGTTTAAAGTGAGCCATAGCCGAGGGAGTTAGAAAACTCTTTTGAAAAATTTAGGAAAGATTTGGTTTTGTAATACCCTTATGGTTTGTGTTGGAGGATTGATCGGTTTCACTAGTACTTGGTCTTTTTCTAGGTGCCGTAGTAAAACCTAAAATCAAAGATAAGGCAAAAACATGTATGCACAAATATCACATTCGATCCAATGAATAATCCAACAACCAAGGTATTGATAAAATACTATATTTTATAGTTTAAAAATTATATACAAGTATAAAAAGATTTTTTGGAAAAATAATTTTGAAAAATAGTTTAGAAAAATATACGATATAATTTTGTTCGAACAAAAAAATTTCAGTTTTGAATTTTTTTTATAAAAACTTTGAAACCCATGTTGTATATAAACTAAAAACACAAAATTATTTAAAAACAATATTAAAACGAAAATGAAAAAGAGAAAGAAGAAGAATTTATACCTTGAGTATGAAATATGGATGAATGAAGGATGAGGATGCACCAAAATTGATGACGAAGCCTTAGCCTTGACTTGAAAATAAAAAAAACCTCAAGAAATTTTAAGATTGGTGTGAGAAATAAAAGGATTTTGATGGGTTTTATAGGGAAAATTTGAACTAGGGTTTTGGGAAAAAAGATATGTTTTAATTAAAGTTAAAAACCCTTTCAAGGGGCATTTAAAGGCTCCAGCGGCTAACCGTATCAATATGTCACGTGGCTTTATCAATCCACCGTACCGATATGCTTTTCAAGCCATATCGATATGCATGACCGTATCGATACAATATTGACTGTATCGAAGCGCACTCATGAACTCGTATCGATACGCTATGACCCGTATTGATACACTTTTGCCAGAAATGACATTTTGGGCACAAAGGAGTCCAAAACTTCGATTTTAATCGAACCAAAATGCATGTGAATGATGAATGAGCAATATGTATGGACTAAAACAGATGCATACTCCCCCTAGCAACAAGCATAGAAGAGTAAATAGGCAAAATCATAAGAGCATGACAATCAATCAAAATTCAAGCAAATTTTGCACTAAAGGGCTCTAAAAGGTCAAGATAGGCTGGTTAAACCTAACTCTCTCCTAAGAGACCAAAATCGCTCTTTTTCTAATAGTTTGGTAAAGATATCCGCTAATTGGTTCAAGGTGTCTACATACTCTAGAACAACATCATTTTTCAAGACATGATCTCTAATGAAATAATGTCTTATCTCTTTGTACTTCTGGCCGATATATATGCTTCGGTGGTAGATAAGGCTACATTATTTTGTTTCTTAGAAAACCAAGATATGAGCATACTACCTAGGAATTGAAAAGTACCAGAGGTACTTTTTCTATCTATCTTACAACCCTCATAATTCGCATCGGAATGAGCATGTAAGCCAAATGATGAATCTCTAGGATACCAAAGACCTAAACAAGATGTGTCTCTAAGATATCTAAAGATTCTCTTAACGCCTATAAGGTGTGATTCTCTAGGACTAGCTTGAAATCAAGCACATAAGAAAACACTAAACATAATTTCGGGTCTACTTGCGGTAATATAAAGCAAAGAGCCAATCATTGAACGGTAAAGCTTTGAATCAACAGACTTACGTCCTTCATCTTTGTCAAGATTTATATATGAACTCATTGGAGTGACTTGAGGTTTTACATTCTCCAAGCCAAACTTCTTGAGCATATCCTTGATGTACTTAGCTTGATTGATGAAGATGCCATCTTTCCTTTGTTTGATTTGGAGCCCCAAGAAGAATGAGAGATCTCCCATCATGCTCATCTCAAGCTCACATTGTATCAACTTAGCGAACTCTTGGAAAAACAACTCATCAGTAGAACCAAAAATTATATCATCAACATATATTTGAACTACTAAGATGTCTTTTCCATTTCTTTTAACGAAAAGTGTAGTATACACCTTGCCTTTTCAAAACCTTTTTCAATCAAAAAGTTTGAAAGCCTTTCATACCAAGCTCTAGGAGCTTGTTTTAAACCATATAAAGCTTTAGTAAGTTTGAAAACATGATTTGGAAATTTTGGATCTTCAAAACCGGGTGGTTGCTCTACATACATTTTTTCATTAATAAAACCATTTAGAAAAGTGCTTTTTACGTCCATTTGAAAAAACTTGAATTCATGAAAGCATGCAAATGCAAGAAGCATCCTAATAGCTTCCATTCTAGCTATGGGTGCATAAGTTTTATCAAAATTGATTCCCTCTTCTTGAGTGTAACCTTGAGCAACAAGTCTAGCCTTGTTTCTCACTATGTTACCACTCTCATCTAGTTTGTTTCTAAAAACCCATTTAGTTCCTATTGTGGACTTATTACTAGGCCTATAAACTAATGTCCATACTTTACTTCTCTCAAATTGATTTAGTTCATCTTGCATGGCCAATACCCAATAGTCATCTTTTAACGCTTCTTTGATATTCTTAGGCTCAATGCATGAAATAAATGCAACATTATTAACAAGTTTAAGAGAAGATCTAATGGTTACCCCTTTGGATGGATCACCCACAATCTCACCACCTTTGACATAGTTGAACTCCCTTGGGTAGGTGACCTCCTTTTTCTATAGAGCCATGTCCTTCAAGGCTTCAAGATGTGGATCTTGTGTTTCTCCTTCTTTGGTTGGAACCTCATCCACCTTTGATGTTTTTCCTCCATCAATGGCTTCAATTATTCCTACATCATTATCATCACAAGAATCCTTCCTCGGAAGGAGATTATCATCAAAGACAACATGAATAGACTCTTCAACAACTAAAGTTCTTTTATTAAATACACGATAGGCTTTAAAGTTTAAAGAATATCCTAAGAAAATAGCTTCATCACTTTTTGCATCAAATTTACCTAAATTATCTTTTCTATTGTTTAATACAAAACATTTACAACCAAATGGATGAAAATAGCTAATGTTAGGCTTTTTGGATTTCAAAATCTCATAAGGTGTTTTCTTCAAAATAGACATAATCATTACTCTATTAATAATATAGCAAGCCGTATTAGTGGCTTTCGCCCAAAAATATTTACGTAAATTGTTTTCACAAAGCATGGTTCTAGCCATTTCCTCTAAAGTACGATTTTCCTCTCAACAACCCTATTTTGTTGAAGAGTGAGAGGAGCCAAAAAATTATAGCTTATACCATTTTCATTACAAAAATCCTCAAAAGGATATTCAGTTTTAGTGAGAGTTTTAATTTTGAAGAATGCTCATTCGTTTTAAACACAATTTCGGTTATTTCAGTTTAAAGTTATTTAAGATTATTTTCTGCAGAGATAAAGTTATTTTGGTTTATGCACACTCTGAATTCAATAAAGTTGATCTCACTAGGTTTAGGAGGACCAGTTGAAAATAGGCATGTACGGTTCACATTTCATGTAATTTTCCATACTACGCATCCATGATTGATCTATGTCATTTGACTATATTTGTATATGTGGTCATTGATGGGTCTTGTCATGATTGATACGGTAAAGGCTGCTTTGATCCTATATGATTATAGTTGATGGACGAAATTGTTATAGAATACCTATTATATAATAGCAAATTCTGAGCTCATAAGGTTATACATTTATCAAGAAACATATGTTGCCCAAGTGGGAGACTGTTGGATTAAAATCCGTAATTGTGAATGTATGATGCTATTATAAAGTATGACACAAAATTAAGTGACCAAATTATGTTAGGCGTGTCATGGGTATTAAAGTGTCATGGAAATAAAAGTGTAGATACCATAAGATATATTTATAATTCAATGAGGGGCAGAATTATAAATACTTAATAGTTGATTTAATAATCACATATATAAAGTAGTGGTCCCCAAGAAATAGATTAACTTGTATTACTCTTGTCCCCATCAGAGAGTTTTTACGGCAAGCGCTAACCTATCTTCTTGGAATATCACAACCACCTTTTAGGCAATTTTCATCAAAAGATTCAAGGTTTTCATCTATCAATTAATTCAAGTACGCCTCTGCATTCAGTTTATTATTCTTGATGATTTGACATGATAGATCTTGGGTTTAGATTTCATATCTATTATCGTTTGGTTCTAACACATCATTGTCAGTTTCTTTCTCATCTTTCGGGGTAGCAGATTCATCTATGTCATCTTCCTCTGCCGCAGATGGAAGACTACATATTTCATCTTTTAATTTACTAGCTGTTTTTGAGAACTGTAATAAAGTTCAGAAACAACATATAAGCACACAATCAGTAACAAATTTTGTACGAGTACGAAACGTGAATCAGTTTAAACAGTATTGTCACAAAGCATACTAAAAGTAAAAGTAAAGCACGTACCACAAAGCTGTCATCAGTTAAAAAGTCATTCGCCATCACTGCCCTAAATGTCCACACAGTCAGCTGGTTCTTCTGTTTCGTGTTTAGGCACTGCAAGGAAACAAAAATGAGAAACTGCTCAAGGGAGAAAGCCTTATATGTGCAATACAAACTGAAACCATACTTCAGCTGCATCTTGTGCTGCTGAGAACAGCGAATGATAATCGCCTCTCACTGAAGAATCAGTACAAGAAGCTGTTGATGACATTGCAGCCTCCAGTATAGCAAAAAAGTGTTCACTAGTCCCGGCCTTCACACTTCCAGCCTGTATCAACTGTATGGCAAGCTTTGAAGCCTTAGAAAACTTGGTGGGGTTCTTGATATGTGATGCAATCTTCTGCATTGCCTTGATAACTTGAGTCTCTGAGGCATCTGTCGTCATCTTAAATCTCAAGCGTTTTTCTTGTACAGCAGCTGGGAAGTACAATGCAGAACTAATCAGCTACTGGCAGACAGAGTTCAGCTAAAAAAGAAAAATAAGCTTCCAGGGAAAAGTTGCCGAGTAGAATAATCAAGAGATTTTTAATAAACAAACAATAATAGAACACAAGTACTTTCCCATTGAATCCTATTATGCCAAATCAAAGCATTTCTATATCCAATTCTCATATTCTTCAGTTTCTTCATTCTCTTGCCTTCATCCCCCTTTCACCCGAACAAAAATTAAACCATGTCATGAACTATTCATCATTCAGTTGAAAAAAGTGAGCAGATAATAAAGGGGATACACCACCATATGCATAACACTGCACAAATCCATGTCCTCTTATTATTACTTTCCTTCTATAAATTGAAACCAATGCAATTAGAATCTATTTAAGTCATTAAACATACACGAATCAATCTGCCAACTACGATTCTTCTTCCTTTCCATTCCAATTTTCCAAACACCTAAACAGAGGTAACTCAAAAATTTATCTCTGTTTGCTCCTAGTCTCAAGGCCATATTTGATTATCTTTCTCAAATCACTTTCTTCCGAACTGCAATACATATTAACCTCGTGCATAATAACAAAATTACTTTCAAAATCCAAGCCCAAATAATCCCCACTAAAAAACAAAAATTTGAACTTAATTATGCTGCAAAATCCCAAAATTATCATCTGAGTCATGACTAACCATACGTAGCTTTTCACATATTGTGTCCACTGCGGATTGCCACTATTTACTAACCTCTTCCTCACAAGAATTTTCGAGGAGACAAGCGGCTTCAAACTTAAAATGCCAAAATTTGTTTGGAGGATCAACTGATGCGTCCATGTTAACGAGAAGAGGGCAGTGGTCAGAAAAAGAATGTGCAAGATGATCCAACTTAAATTGAGGAAACAAATCCCACCAAGCAATTGTGGCCACTCCACGATCTAGACGTTCTCATATGATGTTCGTTTTAGTTCGACCCTAGTCCCATGTAAACCATGGAACTCAAAATTTCATTGACAATCAGTTAGTTTATTACAGAATAGTTTAACTCTATATTTGTTCATGAGTTCATCATCATTCAAACATACATTAAATTGCTATGTTAGTTTATTTAAATGTTCCACGTTCATATCAGTTATTGAAGTAGATTCTTGCTTTATATATCGTACTCTAACCCTGCATGTTGGCATTTTTGTCGAGCAAGTTTGATAATATTACTATAAGGTTTTTCTTCACCATTTCCTGATTCTCCGTGTCATGGATACAGTGGAGGAGCAGGAACAAGGCATAGCATCGAGAACAAAGGATACATCGTGTGAGCTGGAGGACAAGGAAATGCCTACGGTGCGCAGAGGGACCAGAGAGAGAAGGCCACCAACGGCGTTAACTAATTTTGTCTTATCTTTAAATATTTAGCCTATAAATAATTCTGGGAAATGGTTGTGAAGGGCATGAAAAAACCCTGAAAATTCTCCTTACTATCTGAATCTATCTTCTTCTCTGTTTCTTTCTATTTAAAATTCCAGTACATTCATAACAAATTGGTGCTTTTCATTAATTCCACTGAGCTATAGTGAACAATATTGAGGCGATCAAAGGTTTGCAAGAGGCTTCCAACCTACATGAGCAAACGTTACTCGTGCTCTAGTCGATAGCCGTCGAGAACAAAAAGGCTCTCCAAGACGTTCTTCGTCAATTGGCATCCATATCAACACAGTTGAGTCAGCCGACGCAATCAACAATGGTTCAGGAAAGTTCGAGTACTGAGACCAGGCGTTGCATGGTAAAGGGAGGCTTAAGGATGAACATCGATGATGGGTTTCCCTTCTCGCCAAAGTCGGTTTCAGTGGAGCTTTCCCTCTTCACTAGGAATGACCTGGAGAAGTGGATTGCTTCGGCGTAGGATTTTTTGACTTCTATGGTACTATCGACTATGCTAACGCTTCACAAAAGATAAAATATTTAGTGTAAAAGTGCAAAAGAATAGTGCCAATGTGAGTCTTATGCATGCAAGTATACACGGTCAACAAATAATACATCAGTAAGTTGAGTATCGAATCCACAAGGATTGACCAAGAACTTATTTGCTCAATGTCTACTTGTTTGAAAGGATTAAAAGTGTTTGAAAAGTTTTTGTGTTTTAGATTAAAAAGATGGCAAAAACAGTGTAGTGAAAATGAAACAGTCTGGCAACGGAGTGCTCAATTGAATGATGAGTGTTGGCAAGGGATTCTTGGATTTCACGCTACTTAACGTCTTGCCTTGGTTTATTGCCGAGCAGATTAAAAATAGTATTGCCTCTGTCGATCCAATACCCGAAGTTAACCACGATAAAACCTTTATATGTCTATCGTGAAGTTTTTCATTACTTAACTTGATTAAGTGTCAATCTTTACTCCTAAACGGTAGACTCACTTCCGAAGTAAGTTCATCTACTTAAACATCTTTTGTCGAAGCTTCTCGCCTTAGTATCCAGCAACTGATCATTGCTCCTTAAGTCTATAAGATATTAAGGTGCAATAAGCACACAATGTCAATTGTCATATTGCAATGGATTTAGAAAAATTATGTACTAGCAGATAGAAAATAATGCCAAGGCATTCTAATTATTAAAAACTAAATATAAAATAAGCGTTAATCGTAAACATCCCCCAACCAACTGTAAAATCTTAGTTCATGGTTGGGGGTCCATCCACAAAAAATCATCGTTTCTCATCATCATTTCAAAATAAAAACAACTAAAGCTAAGAGAATAGGCAAGAATGAGATTCATCGATGCAACCCTTCGAATGTTCCAGAGCTATTGGTCTTAACTGGTCAAACCACGTCGCCTCTCAGTTCACCACAGTGCAGCCTCTCGTCAATCCTCCTCTCCTTCAAGTGGATGCTTGATCGCCTTTAAATAGGCTTGCGTGGAAACCTTAGGATAAGCTTTTGAGTTTGAATTTTGAATGCACAAAGGATAAGACGCATGATCATCTTATCCAGATTTGAATCCTAGCACATGTACAAGGTCCAACAGCTACTTTGAATGAGCATCGGACTTCGATCCTTTACCAGCTGAGCTTGACATTGTTTAGTCCATCTATGCCAACTGCTACTCGGCAATTCTCTGCTTCTTTTCCTATGTTCTCTACCATCACTTCTTTGTCATGTCTGTCTGCATGTGTCCTGCATCAAAACCAGCAAAATAACCCTTTACACTGGCAATAGAATAACTCTTTAACTCCTTATGTAAATGCATGATTTTAACATCTAAATGCTGCTAAATGTACTTTAAAAAGCAAGCAAAGGCATTGTAAAATAAGCATACAAACAATACTTTTGAGGAGTTAACACACCCCCAAACCTATTTTATTGCTTGTCCTCAAGTAATGCAACTAAAAATATAAAAACAGAAAAACAAGAAAGCACCTTGGCAAAAATTGTCATGGTTCCCAACACCTGCCAGCTAGAAAATATGACCCTAGGCCTGTCCTCGGATATTCAGTGTATCAATGCCAAGCAGATAAGTGAATTCAAGTGCAACAATCTAGCTCTAGTCTAAGGTCATCAAGTGTGCAAGAAGTACGGGCAATATGCATCAATTTACTCAACTCCCTTAGTCAACTTTACTACCCAAACTCGGAATTTTTATTTATTTATTTGCCAAGGGTGTTTTTATGCTGGCATTAAATTAGGGTTGTGTAATGCACTGTTTGGCATGAGACATAAGAGGGAGCAAACCACGAATACCCACGTTAATCCAGATTACATCATTAATCTAACCCATTACACTTATACCCTAAAGTTATGTTTGCTTGAGAATTAAAAGGGAGCAAACCACGAAGACCCAAGTTAACTATTTTTTCTAAGTCATAGGAGTGTTCTAAAATATTTTAACCTTTGTGTCATGCAATGTGTGCACTTTGTGTAATAACGAATTTAGAAAAAAATCATTGATTGAGTCAATATAAATATGAGTAAAATTGCTAGTTTAAAGAAATTGCTAGTAACGAAAATCAGGTAATATTATAATAATGAAATTTTAGAGTAATCAAAATGATTTTTATTTTAGGCAGTTTTGTTAATTGTATAGTATAGTTAAAAATTACCAAGTTGCTACCTAAAATCGAGGTCTATCTGATGGATTAAAATTTGGAAATAAATTTTATGCAATTAAAAAGGAAAAAAATTTAATCGTCATTTTTGACTTGTTCGGATAGCATAAAATATGGTTTAAACATCATGTGACACTCTATACTAGTATTGGGTAATAAATACTGGTAAGGGTGTTACAATAACATCATATTTAAATGCTTGCATCATGTATAAAGGTGATGTACGAAATTCGAACCATAAATTAACACGGCAGACAAGCTTATTCGATGTAGGTTTAATCTATGGTTCGTTGTATCATCACCCTTATTAATTAAACGTTTAATTAATTTCGACTCACCAATTTGATAAAGCTCGTTTAATTAAGGTTTATATTCAATTGAGAACATTTAATTAAGTTTAATTTAAATTTAAACAATTTACATCGATTAAAAGCAACATATATTTTTTAACCGATTTCTAGGCGTGATGGGGTGCTAACCATAACCAACTCCCGAACATGTTTTCGAATGAATTTCTGATTTTATGGTGTCTGGACTACTTTGCCAATAGTGACTCCAAATTTTTATTTAAAAAAACGAATTTTTAAAGGAGTCCCCACTTCTTTAAACATTTTCCCCAAAAGCAAAAGGAAAATCAAACTACATCCGTTTCGATTTCTGAAAAAAGGTCGCTACATGTACCAATGTCAAGAACCAACATTTCTCTCGGTTCTGATGAATTACAAACAAATTCAACAAGGGACCCTGAAAATGAATTGTTTGACAAAACTAAAACTGCTAAAGTTGGCAATAGTCTTGGCAATGGACCCGTGAATCGGTTTGAGCTCAAGTCAAGAAAGACTCTGACGTTTAAATATGAAATCCCTCCGGTAAGATCATTAGAGGAAAGATCTGCATTACCAAAATTGGTGGAAAGATTCAAAAACCAAGTGGGAACTACACCTGAAATTCCTGCATGGGAGATATCTAAACCAGACAAGTTGTTTTAGAACTCTAACCATCGGGGAAACTTGGGGCCAAGATACCAATGACCCAATTCCATAGTTTCACACTGAAACGGGAGAACCCAGCTTGGGTTTGGTTGGAATCTCAACATGTTGCCGGATGCCTTCAATGTTGTCAATCTGGTGAGATTTGAGTTTCTAAGTTTGCCAATTGTCCCAAACTTGGAGGAAAAGTACCATTTAATTGGTTTTCTGAAACATCGAAGGACTTCAAAGATGATAACTCCCCTGTCGACAATGGAATTGGACCAGAAATTCTGTTCCAGCAAGGGACAGGTGAACTAGACTTTTAAATTGACCAAGTTGATCTGTTAAATGGCCGGAAAGCTGGTTATTTGCCATATCCAAGGACTCTAAACAATCCAAACGACAACTGGACAGTCTGTTAAATTGACCAAGTTGATCGGTTAAATGTCCAGAAAGTTGGTTATCTGTTATGCTCAATGACTCTAAGTAATCCAAACTACAACTAGACAGAGTGTGTAGGATTTCTGATATGTCTTCATCAATTTGATTATATGACAAATCCATCTTCAATTTGCAAAGATCTTCCAACGAGGTTGGTAATCTTCCTTCTAGCATATTATCCGAAAGATCAAGGTGAATAAGAGAACTCAAGTTTCCAATAGAACTTGAGATTTTACCCTGGAAATTGTTATTACCAAGTCTAAGGAACTGAAGACGGTTTAAACTATAGAACGAATTAGGTATGGATGAATTAAGTGAGTTGGAACTAAGATCAACAACTTCAAGAAACGACATGTTCCCAAAGTAATCTGGAATTGGGCCTTACAAAGAATTGGTGCTAAGATCAATGGACACAAGACCGTGAAGACTAAATATCGACATAGGTACCGAAGAGAATTGGTTCAAAGAAAGACCAAGAACAACTAGCGACTTTGTAGAATTAACAGTGCTGATCGGAGATGGATCAGCTGCTAAACCGCAATCTGACAAGTCCAACTCTAGCAAAGAAGGAAGATTTCAAGTTACCTGTAGCCAATCACTTGCTTTATGAAGATCCGCATGGCTCAAATCAAGGTACTGCAAGGAAGAAAGTTTAGAAATCCATTGAAGAGTGTTAGCTTCATGCAGCAAATTATTACCTCCGAGATCAAGATAATGCAGCTTTGAGAGATTCCCGAGGTTATGAGGAATTGCTCATTGGAATAGAGCATGAGAGAGGTTAAGATATGTTAAACTCCCCAGAAAACCAAAGAAGTCCGGGATTTGTATGCTGCTAAAATTGTTATGGCTCAAGTCCAGGGAATTGAGATGCTTCAAGTGGAGCATAGAAGGATTTATTGTGCCCCCAAGATTTGACCGCTCGTAAGCTTCCCATTCAGCAGGTGGTGCAAAGTAGTCGTCAGGAGGTGGAGGAGCCGCCAAGTGCAGTTGGTTGACGTGAGCAGTTAAGTTATGACAGACGACACCATTCCATTTACAGCAATCCCCGCCTTCAACCCAAGAAGATAGGCTGTTTGAAGGATCGATCAGGTCATACTTCAACTTCAAAAGGGCCTCTCTCTCACTTTCAATGCAAAGCACATTGGAATTGGCATCACAACAGCTAAAACAGATAGCAGCAGCAATGGCAAAAAGAAACCGGAACCAGGCATTTGTAACAGCAGCTCTCATGATTGCAACTGTATACTACCAAGTACCAACTATTGCTAGAAACTCCGACTATAAATAGGAAGTTGAAAACTAATAATAATTCCTACCTAGAAGAAACGGAGTATCACTTGGTTAAATTTCGACAAATGTAGAAAAAGAACACACATAGGACAAGAGAGTCAACTCAACCAAGCCTATGGAGCCAGCCAGTCCAATTGCCGGCCGATATCTTTGCTCCACTTATTTTCTTTCTTCTTCTTTGTTTTCTTTCCCTATTAAAATCAAATTCTTACCATATATGTTTGCCATTTGTTGAAAACCAATATTAATTCGAATATGGATTGCAGACCGGATAATATAAAAACCAAGTTACACTTTAACAATGCATGGTACTGAGCTTATATATTACTGTAATACGGCCAGCTTTAGTTGTTCGTCGGATTGCTGCGATTAAACTGCCTCAGGATGGTGCTATTGATGATATTCTAAGTTGGTGATGGGATCAAAAGAGGACATTTTCTACAAAGACTACTTATCAAGTGTTAGATGTAGATGATTCTAATATGAGGGATAGATGTTTGCTATATTATCAGGATGATAATAATGAGATAAGTAAAAAAGCACAAACGCTGAAAAAAAAAATAATACCAAGATTTTACGTAAAAAACCCTATAGGAGGAGAAATTTTCACTATGTCAAAAAGAGAATACAATTAAATGATTTCAACCCTAACCCCTTGTATCTATTTATAAGGATAGGTTGATTGGTTACAAAAGAAACTTGCATAGAAAGAAATTCTACTCAAACTGAGTAGTCTATTTTTCGATAGATATCTAGAATGTGGATCATAACTCTAACAATATTGAAACTTATTTGGAGGGTGAATGTCCTGCAACGAGTTCGTTTGTTTTTAAGACTAGTTAGCCAAGAAAGGCTCTTGACAAATGATGAAAGAGTTCGACAACATATGGCGCAAGCAGGTAATAAATGTGACATTGTTTTCGGCTTATTTGTTGCAATTTATGGTTAAGAAGGAACAGCTTTATCTTTGATGAGGGATTTGTGGAAAAGGATAGCATATTGGAGTGTAGCTACCGTTTAAAAGGGGAGATCCTGAGGACAGATAGGAAGCAAGCTGGTCGTGATGGCACTTGTAATCGTTGGCGTCAACCTCCATATTGCTGGTATAAGGTGAAAGAGGATGGAGCAGTTCGGAGTAGTGTTGGGGATGGCTGTATAAGGCAAATGCGGATGGAGCAGTTTGAAGTAGTGATGGGGTTGCTGCAGGGGGGCAGTTATTAGAAATGATCTGGGGAGAGTGTCTTTGGTTTTTCAAGAAGTTTAGGGAGCTACTCAGTGCTGTTGGCTGAGATTTGGACGGATCATAATATCCTACGACATGCTTGGAGCTTGAGTTTAAAGAAAATCATAATCGAAAAAGATAAAATGGAAGCATAACCACATGACTGGGGTCTTAAGCCTACTGTGTTTCATCATAATCATCACAGAATCCAGTAAAGCTAGTTTTGAAGAATTAAACCGAACGAAAGAAACATGTTAGGGAGTAACCAAGTATTCTGAATTGTCACGTTTAAACATGTTACACACTTGACGAGTATTACATTCAGATTAATTGATGACCAATCAATGATTTCAATTTGATTTATGAATAAGAGTTAACATCATAATGCTTCTGAACAACAGGAAAGCAGAAGTGTTTAACCAAGCCATTGTTGACAATGACGGTCCCCACTAGCTCCCACTGAATGCCGAATGCTGATTTTCTCGGTAGAATACTTTTGCTGAAGCCATTTGAAAGCATTCACGTCTAGTTTTCCAGAAACGGATTTCCCTTGCTTCCTACGGATTTGCTGCTCCCGAACAGAAGCCCATAGTTTTTCAATGGCATCCCGTTGTCGAGACGTAAACCTCGCCACGTTGTCAAATGCATGCTTTACCAATATGTCTATAACTGTCTGGCACCTAAGAAGAATACAAGCAGTTAATCTCCTAAATAAAATCAACATAAGCAACTATGTAAAAGCAGAGTTCCCTATCCTTTAATTAGAAGAAGAGCACGCAATGAACACTTACCACGGCGTTTTATAACGCCCAGCGGCAATCTCTAAACAAGAAATCAAGGCTTCTCTCTTTGACTTAAGAAGCCTCTTAGTGTCTTCCTCATCATCTTTCCGGCTCTTGGTTGTCACATCATTCTTTCCTTTTGATCTATCATCTTTTTTCCCAGATCTAGGAATTAGAGCATCAAGTCCAAATGGATCAGACTCATCCTTGTTATTTCCTTCAGCTGAAGCAACTATAGCTTGTTTGGCATCCTCATCATTTCCAGTTTCAGTCTCATCTTTCAGGGTAGCAGATTCATCTATGTCATCTTCCTCAATCGCAAATGGAAGACTACATATTTCATCTTTTAATTTACTAGCTGTTTTCGAGAACTGTAATAAAGTTCAGAAACAACATATAAGCACACCATCATTAACAAATTTTGTACGAGTAGGAAATGTGGATCAGTTTAAACAATATTGTGATATTGTCACAAAGCATTTTAGCGAAGAAAACAACCATCAATAAGGATAACTCAATGATATAATTAGCTCATGTTTGTGAAGAAGATGCACTCGGACAAATGAGAAACTAAAAATAAAAGTAAAGCGCATACCACAAAGCTGTCATCAATTAAAAAGTCATTCGCCATCACTGCCCTAAATGTCCACACAGTCAGCTGGTTCTTCTGTTTCTTGTTTAGGCACTGCAAGGAAACAAAAAATGAGAAACTGTTCAAGGAAGAAAGCCTTATATTTGCAATACAAAGAAACTAAAACCATACTTCAGCTGCATCTTGTGCTGCTGAGAAGAGCGAATGATAATCGCCTCGCAGTGAATAATCAGTACAAGAAGCTGTTGATGACATTGCAGCCTCCAGTATAGCAAAAAAGGTGTTCACTAGTTCCAGCCTTCACGCTTCCAGCCTGTATCAACTGTAAGGCAAGCTATGAAGCCTTAGAAAACTTGGCGGGGTTCTTGATATGTGATGCAATCTTCTGCATTGCCTCGATAACTTGTGTCTCAGAGACATCTGTCGTCATCTTAAATCTCAAAGTGTTTTTCTTGTACAGCAGCTGGGAAGCACAATTCAGAACTAATCAGCTACTGGCAGAGAGAGTTCAGCTAAAAAAGAAAAATAAGCTTCCAGGGAAAAGTTGCCGAGTAGAATAATCAAATAAGAGATTTTTAATAAACAAACAATAATAGAACACAAGTACTTTCCCATTGAATCCTATTATGCCAAATCAAAGCATTTCTATATCCAATTCTCATCCCCCTTTCACCCGAATGAAAATTAAACCGTGCCGTGCACTATTCATCATTCAGTTGAAAAAAAGTGACCAGATAATAAAGGGGATACACCACCATATGCATAAGACTGCATATATCCATGTCCTCTTATTATTATTTTCCTTCTATAAATTGAAACCAATACAATTAGAATCTACTTAAGTCATTAAACATACTTGAATCAATCTGCCAACTGCGATTCTTCTTCCTTTCCATTCCAATTTTCCAAACACCTAAACACAGGTAACTCAAAAATTTATCTCTGTTTGCTCCTAGTCTCTCATAAACCAACGAGTAAAATTCTAAGGTAATTGAATGTTCACAAAACCTCAAGCCCATATTTGATTATCTTTCTCAAAGATTTTCTTCCAAACCGCAATACATATTAACCTAGTGCATAATAAAAAAATGACATTCAAAATCCAAGCCCCAATAATCCCCACTAAAAAAACAAAATTTTGAACTGGATTATGCTGCAAAATCCCAAAATTATCATCTAAAATCACATTCTTATCGTGCAAAAAGCAAAACCCATTTCAATTCCCACTTCATAGTAGTAAATAAACTTGCAGCAACCAGAATTCAAAATCAAATAAAAGACATGAAATTATATGAACCCGCAAAAAAAAGAATTCTTCAAATTGTGGGTGGGGTTTACCTTCAGGGTTAGATTCAGCGGGCTTAGGTCTCTTAAGAGCACTCTTAAGAACCGGGGTTGGAGAAGCTTCATTTTTACCGCTGCTACTACTTGTCTTCAAAGAAAAAGAAATTTGATTCCCTTGGTTTTTGTCTTCTTCGTTTTCTTTTTCTTCTAGTTGCTGGTGATGGCATGGCGGTGGTAATCCTTCAAATAGATTGTCACCCATTTTCTCTCAACTAATCAGCAATTTTTTCCTTCTTCTGAATGATCTCTGGGTATTGTCTGTAGAACACAAAGTTTCAGGAGTTTTCCTTCGAATTCAAAAGGAATATGCAGGGGAAAGTTTTCGGGAGGTTTTAGGGGCGAGGCCTTTAATTTGAGGCTAATTTAAGGCTGATGCCGTTTGTATATAAATTTTTACAAGGTTTGTATATAATTGTTTATAGTAAATATAATAAAAAATAATATATACGTAAAATATTATAACGTAAGAATTTGTGTATATATATAATTTTTTACGAGAAAATTTATTTTATTACAAGAACTTTAAGGATTTTAATAGGTATACAAATTACTACAATGTATACATAAATCCTTATAAAGATTGTAAGAAAAACGGTAGGTACCAAAATCATTATACAAGATCACCAAAGCCAAAATACAAAATCACCAAAGCCAAAACGAGCTCAACTTAGGATAAATATTTGTGTACATGCATAATTTTTACAAGAAAACATATTTTATTATAAGAACTATAAGGATTTCCGTAGGTACACAAATTACTACAATGTATACATAAATCCTTACAAAAGTTGTAAGAAAAACGGTAGGTACCGAAATCCTTACACGAGATCACCAAAGCCAAAAGGAGCTCAACTTAGGGTAAGCATTTGTGTACATACATGAAGGGCTACAAGATAACCTTTTTTCTTATAAAAATTATGAGAATTTAAATATCTACAAAAATCATTACAAAATATACATAATTTGTTACAGAAAATGTAAAAAAAAATATATGTACACAATTTCTTATCTTATTTTTAAGGTTACCGGTTAACCGATTTAGCTTTACTCTTTTTTGTTTTGGTATATACATAAATGCTTACGATTTTTATAAGAATTTATATACCTACAAAATCCTTACGAGTTTTGTACATAAATTTTTATTATTTTTGTAAATATTTATGTACCATCTCATTTTAACCTCAATTTAACGGGTTCCATTTTAGACAAACCCAAAGTTTTCCCTTTTCTTCTTTCCCCTTCAAAAACAAGTAGGAGAGACTTTTTTCCCAAATAAGGATTACTATTGGATAAAATACACTAGAGGTCACTTAGTTATAGGTTTAGTAGCAAATAGGTCACTCTTCTTCTAAAAATAACATTTGAGTCCCCAATTATAGGTTTAGAATAAATCACTCACTTTTTCTTTTAAAAATGATAATTTAGTCACTTAATTATAGGTTTAAGAACAAACAGATCATTCAATTAAAATTTCGTGACAAACACAATCACTTTACTACTAGATAGTTGACAGACTAATGAAATAGATGCATTATGACCTTAACATCGCCTTCTAGTAGACAGTCAATTCACTAATGAAAATTTTAAATATTAAGGATTGAGTTTATTGAATTATTTCGAATTATGACCATATTAATAGAATACATAAGTTTCAGGGACTAAAGTTTTTAATTTTAGAAGAAGAGTGACATGTTTGTTCTTAAACCTTAGTTTCAAGGTTTAAGGATTTTGTTTAGAGTCTAGTGTTTAGGGGTTTTAGTGGACGAGTTTTAAATTTAGAGGGTGTGGTTAGAATTTAGGGTTTATGGTTAAAATTTAAGATTTACAGGTTGAAACCTAAATTTTTAACCATATTACCCTAACCTCCAAACTATAAACCCTAAATTCTAACCATAAACTTAAATTTTAAACACACATTTAACCTCTAAATACTAAACTAAATCTCTAATCCTTAAACTAAATCCCTAAACACTAAAATTAAAAAATTTATAAAAGTTTTTCGTTTCTACTGTCGAAACATGAGATATTTTCCCTTTCTATATATATGTATATACACACACAAATTGCACTAATCATTTATATAATTGTTAACCAAATAATAATCCTTTCTCTTTTAATCTGTTGTTGGAATGATGAAAAAAACTCTAAATTAAAAGTAGCTGACATAAGAACTACATTGGGTTTGAGTTATCATACAAATTGAACCAATACCACCTGTTGCCCATTTGTTTCTTGGGCTTTAGTTGTGTAATTGGCATAGCCCACTAAGCTTATATCTTTTATTCTCTCGATTTTAGAAGGTTTTGCTTTTTTATCAAAAGAAGGTTTAACTCTATGCATACGAATTATGAGTTTATATAACATTTCGTATTATTTATCATATATTACAATATATCATGTCATGTCATATCATATCTTTTATTCATAAAAGAAGGTTGGTCTTATATGAGTCACAGTCTTTTGTTATTTACTTTTTAAGAACATATAATAATGTGGCGAATTGATCTTATAAGACAACGTAAAAAAGTTAACGTGAAGTGACCAATCAAGATAGAGTTAGATTTATGAAAATCACAATAATCTTTAGAAAGTGATGGATTGGATGGATATTTAGCTAGTATGTTCCTAAACAATTTGTCCCATATATTCCTAATTAATCCAAACTCAAATCCCGGTCTAACTTGATTTAAACATAAAAGTCAACCATTTAAACTCGAATTCATTTGAACCCAAATGATCTAAATCTGAAATTGACATGAAATCAAAATAATCCAACTCAAAATCAAATAATTTAAACTTGAAATGAACAAATAACTCTGTATAACATAAATTTAAAATGACTGGAAATTCAAATAAATTAAACATATATCGAAAATCTGAATCATGAATTCAAAATGATGTATATAATCTAAACAATGTGGGCATATTCATGAAAATATCGATTAAATCATTTAAATATATAAAATAAAAACAATTCTAAGGAAATCGGGTATACATCTAAATCAACTTGTGAGTAAACATACCAACTTACCGTTTAATTAGAGGTGGCAAACAGGTCGTTCGGATCAGGTTTGATTCGGGTTAGTTCGAGCCAAATCTAGTTTGATTCGGTTTAAATTGGGGTCTATAGTAATTCAGATTAGGTATCGTGTCATATCGGTTCAGTTGATTTTCGAGTCGGTTAATTTCAGGTTAGGGTATTTTCAGGTTGGGTCAAGATCAGTTCATTAGGAGATCGATATGTTTCTGTCAAATTTTCAAGCCGGATCAGTTTTTTAAACCCATATATGCCTTTATAAATCCAGTATATTTGACTTTTTGATGAGTTGTGTGACGGTTCACATCAAATCTTTCATTATTTCTTTTAATATCTTTTCTTTATTTCGGGTTGCCTTTGGTTCGGATAAAATCGGTTCAGGTCCATTCGGTTCGCTTGAAAATCGGTTCGATTTCGTTCGATTCGGTTGAAAATCAAATCGAGTTCGTACCGGTTCAACTAAAAATATTATCGGTTTCGGTTCGATTCAGTTTGTTTCGGGTTTCGGATCAAATTCAGATAATTATGTTAAGGTTGATATCGGGTCAAATCAATTCGAGTCTCGAGTCAGTTTTCCACCACTACATTTAACTAAATCATCTAAATTAAAAAATTTATTTATTTATTTATTTTAAACTTCTTTTCTACTTGAGGATCAACGCAGACTAACCTTTAAATTCAAATATAAGTCATGAAGTACTAATATTTTTTTAATCAGATCGTTATAAAAATTCATTAAACAATTCAAAATTATATATAAAAAAAGGACAGTAGTTTTTCCACTCTCCCACTCTCACTTTTTCTCTGCAACAATTATTATTTTAGTTGAGAGTTTCTAAGTGATTTTTTTAGTTTTTTAAGCCAACGGTAACGGTTTTTATTTGTTACCTTATTTTTATTTTAGTTCTCCTTTTTTGTTTTAATTTTTTATTTTTTTGTAACTGTTTTGATATGTTCCTCATCCGTCGTTATGGCATGTTCTTTATCTGCTTCTATGGCATATTAATATTGAAGACGTTTATAACTTGGTACATGTTACAATTGAATCTTGCCTCACAACATTGCGTGGGTTAATTGTTCGTGGAGTTAACCATGGCGTTTTCTCTCTTTTTGTTAACTGAAATAATTCAATGATTTGCGCTCTTCCGGTGAGCACTCCAAGATTTGTCTATGTCATTAGATTTGAAGAACACTGATGAAGATTTTGAGAAGATTTCAGTTTATTATTCGTATTTGCATACTCTTTGGTTTTTTACGTTTATTTTTTGTATTTAAAGATATGTTTATCTGTGTATTTATTCTCATTATTTTAATAAAATTTGGTGTTTGATTAAAAATAATTCAAAATTAAATCATTATAGACTACAAACAAAAGTAAAATACAAAATTCTTACTTAATTTAATCACATTAATAAAAATATTAAATGTGTTAAATATTAAATGAATTAACACATGAAACAAACAACATTAGAAAATTAATCGACAATATATTTTATTTATTCTCATTATTTTAATAAAAATCAACATAGAATCCAAAATGTACCAACGGGGATTGATTCAAGTGGTAAGAGTTTGATATCGCTTAAGCAAGTCTTGAGTTTGAGGCGTTGTGTATACAAAAAACCTCGCTGAAAGACTTATCCACTAAAACCAGGTGTGCGACGCATGTCTGTCCGAATTAATCAAGATAAAGCCTTAGAAACTAGAAGAGCAACAAAAAAATACAATCCAAAATATAATACAAGACATTTAACGTATAATCCGAAATACAACACAGAGTATTGTAGCACTTCTATCCTTAAAATGCTCGTTAATATTGTTTACTAATTACAAAATCATACTTTGACCATTCTCTACAATGAACTTGTTGAAAAACAACAACAGTAACCAGTTAATTAATTGATTAATTAATGTTTATCAAGAAGATGATTAGATAAAACTTTTTGAGTAATACATGTGTTGGCCACATGTATATATCAAGGTAGTATCTGTTCATAGGGATAAAAATCCTCCGCCCTTTTTTGGTGCTTATTTCTATGACCCAACGCTAATAAACACTAAAAATTAAATATTAAACCATAACTCTAAATTCTAAACCCTAAATCATTAACCTTACACCCTAAAAAATACACTCTACCCCAAATTCCTTAAACCCAAAACTTAAACTCAAACACTAAACCTAATTTTTAATGTGGGGCATAAATAGGGGCACCAAAAAGGGGCGGAGGAGTTCTATCCTGTTCATAGATATATCTTAACTTTTTGACAGAACGATTGAACCCAAGTCTCTTAAGATGAACATCATCCACTTTTCCATTAAGATGATTTGCTGGGTTCATAAAATTAAATTAGATTTTAAAATTTAAGATCGTAAAATGCATTTATGCCATTCCAAAATTTAATTCAATGAAATATCACCTATAAACATTTGGAATTTTTCACATGCACGTTTTCTAAAAATTAGACTTCATAATCACGTCCATTTGAATGTGATGTGCTACAGGTTTAGCGTCATTCAAAATATGACAGATGACATTCGAGTAGACATAATCGTCGAGTCTAAATTTTAAATATTTTACGTATCAAATAATTTCTTTGAACGCTTAACTTAAATTAATCATCTAATTTTCATTAAAAGGATTGAAATTCGAGTATTTTCAAGAAGAGAAAAAAAAGGAATGAAGATGCATTAAAAAGGGGTTTTTTGTGTTGAGTGCAATTAGAGTAACCTTCGAATGGGCTGGTTAAAAGGATGGTCATGCAAAGAGGGTTTTGCAACTATTATTTTGCACTACCTTATACACATTTTTTGGAATAATGTTAAATATTTTATATAATTAAATTTCAAATATATGCATGATTTTCAAACCGAGAATAAATATTAAATACCACCTTTGATTTCTCATAAATTGTTGAAATAAATTTGATTTTCTTTTTATTAATTAATTAGAGATGTATACAATCCTAAGGCAATACTGATAATCGAACCTATACAAGATAAGACAACATAAGCATCTTTAACCACTAGATCAAATAGTAGATTTTAAATTTGTTTTTCTTTGACACTTATGAGTAGAATTAATCTAGTACTCAGCTTTTGTCAACTCTCTCACGATCTTATTGAGAATGTTAAATGAATACAAAACAATATTAGTGCATATGTTTGCAATTAAAAAATGTAATTTAAAAGTTTATTGCATATATGCATGTATTTTTGTTATACACATGGGAGAGATTCACTTACATTATTAAGTTGAATTTTAAACATCTCCACAAGTTTTTCTATAATTGTTATTTTAATAATTTTATTGTTGAATTTATCAATATTATTGTACTTATCATGCATGTAAAAAAATTTATTCAATATGATATCTCTATGATATTAATCTAACATAATCTTTTTAAAATAAATATATATTTAACTAGGGACAAAACTAAGTATCCCGAAGAAATTTTTTTCACCTTTGTTCTCCTATTTAATTTTTTTTAAAAAATAGTTTATCTATGAATTTGCCCCATACTTTCAAACATTTATAGTTTGTCCCCCCAACTCAAATCCTGGTTCCGTCCCTGTATTGAACCATTAAAAAGTTTACATAAAATAAGTAGTAAGTATTTTCATTTTTCAAAATTTGATATTTATGTGAATAAAACATAAAATTCAAACGTTAGATTGTTAAACTATCAATTATAATAAAACTTATGGAGATGTGTAAAACCCACTTAGTTTCACACGATGTGTAAAGTGTATTTACAAAACCTGCCTATTTCATAAAACATAAATCATATTTTTTTAAAAAAATCTTAAAACCATAAATCATAAATTTCAAAGTTTAAACCCTAAATTCTAAATATAAACCTTAAATTTTATAACTAAAACATAAACTCCAAACCATACATAGAACCTCTAACGCTAAAATTGACGTGTGTTTTGCAAATTTTATATTTTATGATTAATTTTTCATATATATAGTAGTAGTAGTATTCAAGTACGGTTATAGATGAAAATTTATTATACGGAACCAGCTTATCACGTCATATATGGTCACTATCAACTAAAATTAAGCTAACTAATTTTTGTTTTCTATGTCATTTTTTATTCATAATTAATTTTTATGTAACTACCCACTACTTATTTATATGGCAAAAAAAAAATTTATTTTAAAAAATAATATAAAATATAAAATTTAATTAATTAATTTTTAATAGATAAAATCACGTATGACGTGGTGAATCAAGACCGTATAATAATTTTTCGTCATAAATGAATACGAGTTAATAAATGAACTATGTAACGCGACGTAGGGACAAGAGCAAAACAAAAAGACGTGCACGCCACTTTCTCACCTTCCAACAAAAATAAATCAAAACCCTAAATTTCCCATCACTCTCCATTAAATTTCCCAAAATAACAAAAATAAAGACTTTGCATAGTAAATACAAAAAAACCACAGCTCCCTGAGGCCTTGACACTTGACACACCCAAAACCAAGGCAAATATCAATTTCTTGGTAATTATATAGGAATTTTACAAGTACTTTACTACATTTTTTTAAAAGAAATACTCACTACAGTCTACATACCCCAAAGAATAAAGGTCTAATTCTGCCCCATACTCCCTATACTATTCATACCTTTGAAATCTAGTCTCCTTTAAGCTTTTAATTTCAAAATTATGTTTTTTATTGTTAACACTGTTAATTGACTTGTGTTAGTTTAATTTATGTGTTAGCATTAAATACTAAAAAAAACGTTAAAAAAAAACCCTTCTAACTCAACTTGTTCCACTCATAATGTCTGGATTAAGACTCAAGGTGTGTGTTTAAGAGATATAATGTGTTATATCACCACACCAACTTATAGTTGATGATTGGACTTTATTGTTCAAATCAAACAAATAGAAACTAAATCGATGACATAAAAAGTAGAGGGAGTAAGTTTCAAAAGTGTAAAAAGTACAAGAACTGAGACAAAATTAAACCAAGAAACAATAATTTCTTAAACTTTTTTTTGGGTTCATCTCTTGCCCTTGGCAATTCTTTAGCTTTGATCGGCTAACATTCTTGCTTTCCACTACCATCTCTCTCTCTGCTAACTTTTTCTAGAGAGTTGAATTCTTTAATTTTCTCTTGTTGTTCAAAACCTTGATTCGGTTGTATCCATAATCAAAGATCACTATCCAAAACCCAGTTTTCTATTACTTTGTTTGTAATCCTTTTCGTGAGCTCAAAAACTTGAAGAAAAAAAAACCATGGCTAATCTATGGTGGACGGGGCAAGTAGGGTTACAAGGAATGGAAACATCAGCCACTTCATCATCTCCGATGAAGAAACCAGATCTGGGTATATCCATGACAAACAATGGCGAAACAGGCAGCGGTGGAACCGGAGAAGAAGAAGAAGACAAAGAGCATAGCGACGAGCCTAGAGAAGGTGCTATCGAAGTCTCCACTCGTCGTCCCAGAGGTCGACCGGCAGGCTCCAAAAACAAGCCCAAACCACCAATTTTCGTCACCAGAGACAGCCCTAATGCGCTGAGGAGTCACGTTATGGAAATAGCTAACGGTTCTGATGTAGCCGAAACCCTAGCTCAGTTCGCTAGGAGGAGACAAAGAGGGGTTTCGGTTCTTAGCGGAAGTGGAACTGTCACCAACGTTACACTCAGGCAACCTTCGGCACCTGGTGCAGTCATGGCTCTTCATGGTAGGTTCGAGATTTTGTCGTTAACCGGCGCGTTTCTGCCGGGACCGGCTCCTCCAGGGTCGACCGGGTTAACGATATACCTAGCCGGTGGTCAAGGGCAGGTGGTTGGTGGTAGTGTAGTAGGGTCACTGATGGCATCAGGGCCTGTCATGGTAATAGCAGCAACTTTTTCCAACGCTACATATGAGAGGTTGCCTTTGGAGGAGGAAGAGGAGGGTGCCGGTGGAGCTCAAGGTCAGCTCGGTGGAAGCGGCGGATCGCCACCGGGGATCGGAAGTGGAAGTGGAGGGCATCAACAAGGTGGGATCGGCGGCGGAGGTGGCGATGGTTCGGGATTGCAAGTTTACAATAATTTGGCACCAAATTTGGTGCCTAATGGTGGACAGTTGAACCATGAGGCTTATGGTTGGGCACATGGCGGAAGGCCACCATATCAATAAACATATAGACAAAAACATTGCTTGTGAGAGATTTAGATATGCTTTCACTTGCATCACTTGGCAGAATAAGATCTTCATGTTTAGTTTCTTTCTCTTCTTCTCCTCCTCTCAAATCACATTTCTTTATGTTGATGAAAGTGTCTTAGATTTATATTTTGATATCTTATTTTTTAGCCTTTGATAAATCATAAGATAGTAAAAAAAAAAACTGGTATGTTAGATTAGGGACTATCCTTCTTTTACAACTGAAATTATAATATGAAGTTAGGGTAAAGAAATCAATGAATTCGAATGTCAATTCTGTTAGACTGCTGATTTGAACTATATTTTGGAAATTTTTTTATTAAAAAAACTTCATGAATACTAATATGTTAGTCTAAGTGGTAAGCAGTTTAGTATCACTTAAACAAGTCTTGAGTTCGAGGCTTTGAGTATGCAGAAAATCTCTTCCGAAAAACTCACCCACTAAAACCAGGTGTGCAACATGAATCGATCCCAATTAATCAGGACAAAGCTCTGGAAAACCAACAGCGCAACCAAAAAAATTGCTTTCATGAATATCTAATTGTCCATCTCTCTTTTCCTCCGAATGAAAAGGAGAAAAAGGTTTTATTTGTAGGCTTAGATCCTTTGTTCAAAGCTTCATTCCATGATCTTTAATTAGTTTTTATATGTTTTTAATATCAATTTTTTTTCTTAAAGAAACTCACACATTACACACTTCCAACTCACATTGCTAACTTTCCGATTGAACTCTTTAACTTAGATTGAAGTATGAATTCTTGTTTGCCACTAGCCCAAACATATGATCATTTTTTGTTTTGTTTTAAGTAATGATTTACCTCCAATCCTCCATACAAATATACTATAAAATTTCATTTTATAATTTCAATTGCATATATCTACAATAAAATATTATTCAAAACTAGTTGGTATGACTAAAAAGGAAATAACTATTTTAAATTCATAATAAAACATTATTGATTTTCTGAATAAACATAAAATGATTGACTTGAGAGAAAAAAATATTTGTATAGCCATCGGTATTCAATTCATTGACATCTATAATGGAACTGTTGATAACAAGAACTTGACCTAAAATTTATAAATTAGGTATTTTATTTCTATCTATTCAATTAACTCTCAAATTCAATTATATAGATCTTATTTGACAACTAGCTTATAGCAAATTATATAGTTGATAATAGATTATATTAGCTAATAGCAAATTATATTGACTGATTTGACTAGCTGATTGTATTAATTGATTGTATAAAAGTATTTGATAAATTAACTGGTAACTTATAATTGTTTATTTATTTGAACAAGTAAAATGGCATATAAAACATTATTATATTCAATACTTGTTCGAATAATTTATTGGTTATTAATATTTGGTATATAAATATGTACAAATAATTATTTTTTAAATTTTATTAATTATTAAACTTAAATGATATTTGAAACAATACATATTAATCATATATGTTTGCAGAGAAAACGAATATTTAAATTATATATGAGAATTTAGGTTATTAAAGTATATACAAATTATTTAAATTTAGGTTGTTTGAAGCACTCTCTATGAATGCATACACCTGTTGGGCTGGGGTCGAACTTCTTTCTTGTGTTTCACTTACTATATATCTGAGACTCTTTACACTTTTTATATCCAATTCTTATATTGAATCCTCTGAACTCAATAAACACTTAATTTGCCTACGTTCATATGTTTACCAAAGCAATTAAATTAACGAATTTGATTAGTCATTTCTCGTAAAGTGGTTCAATATTCTAATTTTAGTTCAAAACCTTTTCCGCCAACCAAGGCAGATTTCAAGAAATTGTTATCTAATCTTCTCCCGCTGCAATTTTCTCTCCATTTTCATCACATGCAAAGCTCAATATTATATGATGGGTAAAGTACAAAAAATTATATTATAAGCCCGACTCACCACGTCATTTATGGTCCTAATCAATAAAGATTACTATTTCATTAATTCTATCTATGTCATCTTTTTACCAAGTGAAACTTCACTTAAATTTACTGTAAACTAAATTAAAAAAAATACTTTTTATCAAGTAAAGATTCACTTGGTAAAAAGATGATATGGATAAAATTAATGAAATGAACAATTTTTATTGGTTGGATCATGAATAACGTGGCGAGCCGAACCTATGATATAATTTCTCGTAAAGTACACAAATAGTCACTAAATTATCTCAAAAAATACAAAATGGCCACCAAACTTTCAAATATTATATAATGGGCATTAAACTTTAGTTTTTGTTACAAAACAATCAGTAAGCCATTAACTGTTGTTAGCTTGGTGACAGAAATTACGAAAATTTGTATAACAACATATTTAATCATCAATATTTACACGTTCAGTCAGTTTAGACATCAATAATGATGATTAAATTATGACTAAATTGATTGAATGTATAAATATAAAAGATTAAATGTGCTACTATTCAAAATTTTGCAACTATCACGCCATTCACTTAATGACGACTAATAGCTTAGTGACCATTTGTTACAAAAATTAAAGTTTAGTAATATCCATTATGTAACTTTTAAAAATTTGGTAATCATTTTATATTTTTTAGTATAGTTTAGTGACCATTTGTGTAGTTTGTCCTTACATGAAATGTATTGAAAAGGGTTACTTTCGGTTGGAAATGGGAAAGCAAGAATGGGTTCATCGCTCCATGCCATGTGCTATGCAAATTCTTCCGGTCACCATTTTTTTATTATAAAATTTCAGTTTTCTTTGTGCATCATCCTCGAATTTTGAGCTTTTATTAAATAACCAAAATCTGAAATATATTTAGAAATAATTATAAATACTAATTTCCTCAAAAGGTGACCGAAACATGTCTGTTAAGGTCCATGGTTTCTGGCATGCTTCTTCCTTTTAAAACAATTCTAAAAATACAGGCACTGAAATTGTTAGAAAAGACTGATTTTCTTCAGCTCAGTGGCAGTCTGCAGAAGGAACATAAAAGGCATGAAATGGAACACTCTCCAAAAACAATATGAAAACATGGCGGTGCATTGCATTAAAATTTCAGTCAATACTACATGCATACGTATATGTATCATGGAACTTAAAACTAACTCTGAGAGCCGCCCCTTGAGCAAAAAAGGAGCATGCTTAGGGTCCATTTTATAAAAAAAAATTATTATTATAGATTTATTTTTAATTTTTGTTATTAGAATTTAATTTTTTTCAATAATTATTATTGGGGGCCTTATTCTTTTAACAGTTGTTATTAGGGCTTAATTTTTTTTCAATATTTGTTATTACAACTATACTCTTAAATTTTTTTTTTCTAATATTTGTTAAGTTGTCCAATTTTTTTCAATACTTGTTATTATAGTCTAATTTTTTATCATTTGTTATTATGAACTCAATTTTTATCGATATCTGTTATCACGGACTACTCCTAAAGTTGAATTTTTTTCAATTATTTGTTATTTGGGTTCAATTTTTCTCCAATACTTATATTAGAGTCTAATTTTTTTAAAAAATTGTTATTATAGCCCTAATTTCTGCAAACTTGTAATTAGAGATCGATTTTGTCCCAATATTTATTATTATATTTGTTATTAGGGGTTTAATTTTTCCCCTAACACTTGTTATTAAAGGCCTAATTTTTTTCCATATACTTTTAAAATTTATTTTTTTCAATACAAGTTATTAGAGAGCTAATTTTTCTAATACTTGCTATTAAAAGCACAATTTTTTTCTCGATATTTGTTATTATGGTCCTATTTTTCTCAATACTTGTTATTAGGGACATTTTAAAAATAACATTTATTATTAGTGACCCATTTTTCTAATACTTGATATTAGGGACTCACTTTTAAAATTCAAATTTTTTTCATAATTATTATTAGGAGCCTATTTTTTAGGTTTGCCCTAGGACCACTAAAATCTCAAGAACGGCTCTTGCATCGACTGCACTCGTCGCTTCTTAGGTTCCAAATGCTCATTTGAGGCATATTTCCATGTTTCCTGGCACTGATTTCATGCAACTCTTTCATCTACAGCATGAGCTAATGTCAAAAGTACTGATAAAGTCCATAACAGTTGCAATTTACATAAAATCTTTAAAGCAATATGAATGTGAATGATTTCACTATGATGGAACAATTTAAAAGGTGTTAGCATCTTATAGATAGATCTGCAACATACTGAAACCAGAATCCGGTTTCTTGAAGCTGGGTTTTTGAATTTGTCCTCCAGCAACAAGAATATTATGAAACCGAGTTTTCGAATTTGTCCACAAGCAGCAAGAATCTTAAAGCTTTGGCTTGATGCATGAACTTGAAAGTATATACAGCAAGGGTTGCACAGTCATCATCCTCATCCTAATACAATATATTAAGCTAGAAGAAAGGTGTGAAATTAACTTAATGGCAAAAGATCAGTATATGATGTTTCCCTAAAAAAGAATAAATTATCACATAAACCTGACTCACCACACGTCATCTATGGCCCCAGCCAATAAGATCCAGCCATATCAAAGTAACTTCCAAGTAACTATTCACTCCTTATTTATATGTAGGAAAGAAATTAAGATTCGCCTTAGAAAAAATTATATAGGTGGATCTTATTGGCTAGGACCACGAATGACGTGGTGAGCCGAATGACATGGTAAGCCGAGTCCATCCAATAATTTTTCCTAACAAAGGCTGGCTTTTTCCTAAACAAATCAAAGGATTCTAGAGTTTTAGCAAAACATCAAGGACCCTCTTCACATGGACTCACATGATGATGACATTGTTAATGAACTCCTTGGTAATTTTACCTAGTTACTTGCACAACATTCCAATGGCAAAGCAGTGATGGTGGTGCCCACACCGGATTTGATAATCAAAATTTCTTTGTTAAATTAACCTTCAACTAAAGCCAATAACACCAAATAGCTTCTCTTTTTTATGCCCTAGTTGTCTTTCTAAGTGTATTTCTACCAATGGCTTAAAGCCCCTAGCTCTTCTTAAAAGTTGAAGAGGCTAATTAAACTATAATACTTTGAAGAGAGAATCTAGAAAATTGATATTATGGAAATGTGGTCCACCCAAATAAAGCCTAACCTGTATAATTACAAACAATTTATTTATTTATTCATTGATAATGGAGAATCATCAGCATTTGAAACTTGAGAGCATGTTCCCTTTCCAAGTCTAAAATGCTTAATTATTTTATTTCCTGCATGTACCTGTCGCGGGGGTACATGGAGTCCTCAGCAAATTAGGTGCCATTTGACCTAACTCTCAAAAGGTCGCACCTCCTATCCGGTTAGATAACCTCAAATCATTTCGAGTTTCCAATCAAATAATGACACGTTTATCCCATTGAACACCATGTTCACCCCCATTGATGGGCATTTCCACAGTCTACTAAAGCAGGCATACTATTTTTGATGCAATCCTTAAATTATAAAACAGTCACCAGCTACGGACATTCATCGCCTGAAGGAGACACATAAACTAGAAAAGCAAGTTAAAACTAAAGAAGAGTCTACTCAAAGAAAGAGCCAAATTGACAGAACCATTCCACTAGCTACCACCCTGTCATTTTTATCGAACAGCAATCTTTTAGTATCCGTAGGTGGCAGCAAGATTCAAATAAATGATTCATCAGCTCCTCATGTATGAAGGCCAAAGATTGTTGCTCAACAAGAACAGAAAACGAAAGGAAAGAAAAGAAAAGGACTGCAGCTATGATTTTATCCACAGGGCCTCAATTAATGTAACAAAACGAGGGGACAGCTAGTGTATGTAGTCACCAGCTTTCTCAAGACGTTAATGAGTCATTTATGTTTCTCTCCAAAGTTGTAATTGTAGTTTTAATTAGAGGGTTAAAATCAAAATACTATTACTACTTTCATGGGACCATATATGTATGAATTCCATGATGGGATCAAATCATGTTGGGACGTGTGATGCGAAAGTACTTTCAAATTTACTTCCTAAGATTCTTTCCATCTATGTATGATATATATCTATAGTTCTACACAGTCCAAATTATATACTTAAGACTTTGAAGACAACGAATAACCATCAAGTTGTTTTCACTCCCCTACTGTAGATTACTTCTGCAGATTATCAATCCTTGGATCCTGATACATGGATAATTATGCATCCGAGGGCATAAAGTCAATTATTAAGGCACTAGAGTGGACTATCACATGTGTGTAAAATTAATATCTGGTTAACAGCAATAATAATTAACTTGTCACAGTCCATATCCAGGAAGAAGTCGGTGGAAGGTCCTTTTAATTCTAATGTAAACCTTAGCATTTAGGGTACAAGACACAAAAGTTCTTTTCAATCCTAATGTGAACCTTAGCAAGCAAGCTAGATTAATTTAGTTTTGTTAGCATTTAGGGGGATATGGAAAGATTACAAAAAATAAATATCCATTTTGTCTTCATTTCTTAATGTTTTGCGGTTTTCATGGTTCTTCAATCCCAGATTTTAAACATTAGAAAGCTAGGTATGTTGCATGTAGATGTAGGCATACTCAAATAGAAATTAGGGTCTTTATTTAAATATCATCTCACTTCCATTAGAAATATGAAAAAAAAAGAAACGAACAATTGAATGACACAAAACAAAAGCTAATATTTTACAGTAATTAACAGGTTTCTTTCAAGAAATATATTTATATTGGAACTTTTATATAAGTGAATCAAAACCATCATATTGGAAAAGTAATGAAATATTAAATCTTACCACTGTTTGCACAAATAAAGGACATAATTTCAATCTGTTTCTCTTGCATTCTCCAGATAACTGTTGCATAATAAGCAGGAATTGTAGAGCTCTGCTTATCATTATCCATAAAGCATGCTGGAAATAATTGAATGCAGGCGGAAGGGGGACCATTAACATATATATCAAAAAGTATGGGGGCACATTGATACTTTCCCCAGATAGAGTGCAGAAATGGACAATTGTAGAGAGGACAAAAGATGGGCTAATGGCACCTATTTCAAGGAAAAGGGTCCCACTCCATGAAACCAGATCTAGTTGAAAATCTGACTGATTAAGAATTTGCCTACCACGTGTGTCATGATGTGAGCATCTTAGCAACTAGAACCCCGAAAATCCTGCTAGCATTGAGGAGTTAGCTCGAACACTATCCAATGCTTCATGGAGTTTGCTATGTACATTTCTAAACTTGGTATTTGATAACAGTCATTAGTGCAACATATGTTTCTCTTTCAAGGTTAAACAAACGCATCCAAAAGCATCAATGGTCAAAACTAAAGAAAAACATTATGCTCACGAGACAAAAATGAATGCATGGGGTCAGACTACGGCACTCTTATTAAAGAATTCAGTTCAATTATTATCGACATCAAGACTCCAGATGCATGCATACCAGAGGTGGTGGCATACATAATACAAGATATGAAACTAAGATCAACCTGTCCCCTGCAAATAGTTTTTTTCCTTTTCTTTTAAGGGAAGGGGTGATGGGGCATTCACATCTTGTTTTATGCATGAAACTAAGGTCAACTTGTCACATTCTGTATATGCATGCATCTTGCCTCTTGACATGTCAACTAATTAAATTGAAGTATTAATGTGAGTAAACTGCAATAAAGAAAGGGAGACAAAATATTTCTGTTGGCTGGAAGCATTTAATATTTCTTCAATTTCATTTTGTTTCCAGGAGTAAAACATCAGCAATTTTGATCATATAGAAGATGATTGAATAATGTAAGGTTGTACCTAAACATTAAAATAATATCCATCAGTGAGAATATTACTGCTTAACTTTTTTCTATGGTTACAGAAGCAAAAACTAAAGTACATAAAAGGAACAAAATGCTACAGAACGTCACTACTGAAGGCTAGATCAAGAGAGAAACCATGATTAAATGGAAGCATTACCAGTAAGTGGCATACCCTGCCAATCCTAAATATATAGGAAGAACCAAGTTTTCCACTGGTTTCCACCATTTATCAAGAAGTTCATTCACTCACACCCTATGACATTTCATGCTCAGAATAAGCTAAACATATATTCTAATGCTAATTTTCTGAAAGTCAAATATATCTTTCCTGTTCATTTTCTAGATACAAAAGAGAAATCAACAAAAACTGTGATAGCATAGCCAAAAATTACTTGACCAACCTAAAAACGTAGCCAGTATTGACTAACTTATTTCTCGATCTTTCGAGTTGTGACAGCATAGCCAGTGGATACAACTTACAAGTAAATGAAAACTGAGTGGCATTCAAGATTTTTACGTTTTATCATATATTTAATTTTATTAGGGGTAAGGTTGTCCATGTTTGAAAGACCTATTGTCAATGCAAGTCATTTTACCACTACACCAATAGCTAGCTGATGGTGTTCTAGGTAATTGGTCAGGGGCATGTAAATATGTAAATGAGATGTGAAATGAACCAAATTCATTCTGCATCGCCATATGCATGTATCTGCATAGCAGAAGATGATGGCATGTGTCTATGCAATATGCTACATGTAAAGGTCTAAACTTAGCATTCACTAACTATTCCATCTTAACAGAGATTCAAGAGGAATGATCAAGGCTAGTGTCATGGATGAGGGAGTCTCATCTCTTATAAAAAGAAGTTATTTTATTATTCTTAGGAAAAGGATAAGTTAGGCAGGACTCTTAGAATTTATGTTTGGTAAACTTTATTTACTTTCTAATTATTGTAACCTCTATTTAAAGAGACTTATGAAACAATAAAAGTTAAGTCAAAAGTTTATTTTAATTACAGCGGTTTAAGACTCTCTTAACGAGTCTAAGGTTGAGAATTCCCTTTAACAAGTTCTATGTGTTAATCATGGGTTACTCTAACAGCAGGAATCGTAACAAGGGTAAAGAGAAGATCTCCCTACAAATCATCAGGTGACTCGGTCCTTAACTTGTGGAGGTTACAGTTAGGCTTATCGGTATGATTACGACAATAAAGATAAGTGTCAAAGGCCCTAAAATCAGATTTGTCTTGACTGATGACTTATTTATTTGACATGAATTAACAGTACAAAACATTAGTTATGTTATATAATCTGAAAGGTTCAGATAACTTCATATTCTGTTCTCCATTCGATGAGACTGAATGATACCATTTTGCAGGGTCAGAACTGTCACAACAGATTAAGGATGTCTTACGGAAAACATGATAACTGAATCTCAATAATTTATTCATTGTACAATACTACAATGCCCTCTACATGAAATTGTAAGCAAAAACAGGCACACACAGAGACAAGAAAGGTCCATCAGCAATTTCCTTCAGCTTGTTGCAAGAATCAAAAGGAATCCGAAACTTGTACAAGTTATTTTGTTGGTATTCTGATAAGAGAAAAAATTGTCACCATAAGCTATATGGAGATATTAACGAATATGCACATCTAGTCATTCACCAAAAGAACAGAAAAGAAGAAAAAACGTCTCTTCAAACAGTACCTCGAGTAGAGCTGCTGACCAATAAATTTATGAAGGCTTCTGGAATTTACCATGTACCCATACTCTGTGCATGCTCTTCCCATTTCGACGATTCACTGACTTCACACAACAGTATTCAATCTCAAGCTGCAAGTGCAAAATAAGATAACATTCAATACCACTAGCAGTCATAACAGGAACTGCTTGAGGGTTTCTATCTTTAGATATGAAAAATAAATTATAAATCTATAAAATTCATGTCATGGGTACTCGAGCAAGAAGGTTCCATTCTCTCTTTGATATAATGAGTCAGGCAAACCAGACACAAATGCACTATGAACAATTCCAGACTCAGATTTATGCAGAAAATATCAAACCATTGGTGATGAAGCATATTATATCTTATGCACAAATCCAGGTTATAGAAAGTACAAACTTAAAATTTTCCTAAGAGCAAAAATTTAGTACCCCAATGAACCCAGCACAAATGAAGAGATTTCTGACAGTATCTAGACAGAAAAAATACGAACGGGTGCCATCTGAACGCATGTATTCCCTGAACCCAACTCTTTGGTCTAGTTCAAATCTCAGCATCGTCATATCATAGAGACCTAGATTTCATCAAACCAAAGCTTTTGTAAACTGATTTGGCACCAAATTTGGCTAGAAAACACAAGGCCCGATGAGAAACTATATTACAGTCAAATATTTTACAATAACCGAAAGCAGTAGCATTGTCAATTGTTGATTAATACCATAGTCCCTAAATAAGAGCATGCCACCAGGTTTTAAAACAGAAAAGCACTCTCTGAGGGCTGTTGGCATTATTTGGAGCGGTACTGCTGATAATGTGAATATCTGACATGTTATATAGCAAAGAAAACATATCAAAACCCATATATCATATTCAATCAAAAAAATAATCCTTAGATCATAGACTCAATAGTATTTATATCTATTTTTCAAATAGTCTAATAATTTCAGGATAATACTTTTTTAAGGGAGAAGATGCAGGTCGCAGCATAAAAGGACTTGTGCAGAAAAGGAAATCCGGGAATAGATGCAATTAGAAATGCTAGAAGAACTCTATAATATAAGTGGCATTCCACCACCATTTCCTAAAACATGTGTTCAATTTGCAGACTAACCATGACTCTCTGCACCAATACATGTCAATCCAGCAGCAATTTAACAACAAGAGGTGAAGTTTCAGGAACATATGCAAAATACATACACTTGAAGGAAAACAGAAGAAGAATATATTCAGCCGGAAATTCTTCAAAATGATAGCATGTGTTGTTTTACTGGCTAATTTCCTGTCACGAATCGCACTATCTTCACATTAGGAGTTTATGCTCTTCTCTTTCCAGAATGGTAGGTTACAATCCTTTTTTTTCTTCTTTTACTCATAATTGTTGGATGCTTTACGCCTTTACCTAATCAATATGGTAACGTTCAAGCATGGACTATGTAGTAAATTATTTTTCCTTATTTCGTAGAAAATTAAGATTTCTATTAACATCGACTATCAAGGCATTGCTGAAAAGATGCATACCAATGTAATAAAGTCCACACCACCAATGCAACAGCTTCTTTCTTCCATTGACCGTGAATCGGTTTCAAGGGTTCTTTCTTCTCTCACATCTTGGAAGGGAAAAAACAAGATATCAAGTCCATGATACAAGCAAAGCCAAAAATTGGAAGCAGGAGCAATGTAAGAAAGAGGAAAGATAGCTACCTGAAATGCAGTTTGGATCCTTTTGTCCAAAATTTTCTCTGCAATAATCACAAGCCAACCACTTTGGAAATCCAGTTGATGCAAAATCACAATAGAATGGGCAGAGACGATGCTCAACTGATGCTACATTACTAGCAACTACAAACTCTTTAGCTCTTTGTAGGGTCTCATTGCTACAATCGCATGCATATAGAATAATTTTGGCGTTGCCTCTGGATAAACATATTGAAGGTATAAGTATAAACAAAAGATAATTCACCATTATTTAATATTATTTTCCATCTCTAATTTCTCAATACTGCAAGATTGATCTTCAAACAACAAAAACTTAAAGAAAACAATCTCAACTTTCATAAGTATCATCTAATGTTTTTTCAGGCTCTTATCCTGAATACTGATATAAACTCTTGCAGCACACAGTTCACTTCTCACAGGATTGTAGAACAAAACCAAAGTGATTGGTTTAGATTAGCCGCTACCATGAATAAAACAAGTTAAAAGCAGACAGTGTTCATACTTTGTTCAATTAACTTCATAAACCTTGAAACATTCTTTCAACAATGTTAGTAAACCATTAACCTTTCTTTAATAACCAAAGAAAACAATGGAGTTGTAATATAACCACCCTAAAAAAACATCAGTTTCCACTAAACTAGATTGTTAAGAATTTAGTACAACTATTCAATTATACCAAGTTACCAACCCAAACAAAACCATTTAAAACAAAGATAATTTAGTGGTTACCTCAATAGAGGAAGCGCAGTACTTCCATTTCCACAGCCAACCTCCAAAACCTTAGAACCATCTCCACAAGAAACCAGCTCTGGAAATTCTTTCAACAAGTACCTCCTCTCCTGTATCAACAAAGTACCCATTTAAGCTCACACAACGTAAAACTAAAAACAATCAAATACCCAGATATAAAATGAAGGTAAGATTGGATTATTTTTTTAAATTTCTTTTGTTATTGACAAACCTTGAAGAATTTGCCCGAAGAGTGTTGAATGTGAAAGATTTGCCACGCTTTTATTGGATCTTTAGAAACTTGTTGCTCCGGTTGTGGGGAAACGAAAGGGAGAAGATGGTAGCAAACAGAAGGGTCATTTTCTATTTCTTGTCGGAGTGTTTCCCAGTCGAAGTCTTTGGAATGGTACTCTGCAGCTTCTGCTGCCGATACACCCATTATTTTCTTTGTCTTGGAAACTGTCTCGCCGGTTCAAAGTTGTGTCATCACATGTTGGGTTTATGCTACCTCTAGATTTCCAAAAAAAAAAATGTACACAAATTTATGTAAAATGTAATTTTTTTCTCTGTTTGTTAAATGTAAAGTCTTTTTTTAAAAAATTAAGATATTAGAGGTGTAGTTTAAAGTTTAGGTACAAGGATTTAAATTAGAGAAATATATATAATGTATTGGTAGTGAAAATATTTTGTTTTCACAAGCGACTTAATTTTAAGGGTTAAAGATTTAGTTTAGGGTTTATAATTTAAGAGTTTAAGTTTATGTGCTTAGAATTTAGGGATTGTGGTTAGAATTTAGAATTTATGGTTAGGATTTAGAGTTTAGAGGTTAGGGTTTAGGTTTTAAGGTAATATGTTAGCAATTTAGGTTTTTACATATAACCCCTAAATTTTAATCTTAAACTCTAAATTCAAATCACAATCCCTAAATTATAAGCATGTAAGCCTAAACCCCTAAACTATGAACTCTAAACTAAATCCTTAAGCCCTAAATTTAAGGCGCTTGTGAAAACAAAATGCTTCCACTGCCAGTGCATGATATAATTACCTTTTAAATTAAATGATTTATAATTTAAAATCTTGATTTAGGGTTTTGAAATTTAAAACGGTAGGGTTACAGATTTAGAATTTATATTTTAAAGAAAGATTTTGATATACAAGTTGGTATTAATTTTTGTTAAATTTAGGGTTTAAAGGTTTAGGTGATAAGGTTTAGAATTTATTATTTATATTTTTAGGAAAAATTACACGAAATGCCACTAAATTTTAACCTTAGTATCTAACATACCACTAAACTAAAAATTGATACTATTATACCACTAAATTATCGTAAATACAAAATGCCACTCAATCGTTAAACTGTAACGGACCGTTAAATCTAAAACGGCGTCGTTTTGGTATAGTTGTTTCGATGCTTAAAATAGGCCAAAACGATGTCGTTTTGTTAAAAAAAATTAATAAAACACTATATTTGGGGAGGCTCAAATCAAGAACCTCAAGAATGAAAGGTTTATACTAAACCCTAGGCCAACTTAAAGATTTGATATAATCCTAACGAAAATAGTATATAAATAATATTGCAGTTGGACTTAATTTCATTTTATCTCATGATATAATTTTATAATATTTATAATATAATTTTATAAATATATTAATTTTATAAATAAATATTATCTATATTTTATATTACAAAACTAAAATATTATTTATAATATATACTAAACCCTAAAACCTAAACCTTAAACCATACATATAACTAACTAAACTATAAACTTTAAACCCTAAATATATAATTAAATTGGAAATCCCAAACCCTAAATATATAACTAAATCCTAAATCCCAAAACCCTAAACCATACATGTAACCAACTAAACTACAAACCCTAAATCTTAAATATATATAATTAAATATAAAATCTCAAACCCCAAACCCTAAATATATAACTAAATTCTAAATCTCAAACCCTAAACCCTAAAACTATAATATTATTTATAATATATTAGGATTTGTAATATAAATTATAAATAATATTTAGGGTTTTGGGATTTAGGATTTAGTTATATATTTAGGGTTTGGGATTTTATATTTAATTATATATTTAGGGCTTGTAGTTTAGTTAGTTATATGTATGATTTAGGGTTTGGGGTTTAAGGTTTAGTTGTATATATTATAAATAATATTTTAGTTTTGTAATATAAATTATAAATAATATTTATTTCTAAAGTTAATATATTTATAAAATTAAATTATAAAATTATATCATGAGATAAATAAAACTAAGTTCAATTGTAATATTATTTATAAAATTATATTATAAATATTATAAAATTATATTATGAGATAAATGAAACTAAGTCGGAATAGTGGTTTGGTGTAAACCTTTCATTTTAAAAGTTTTTGGTTTGAGCCTCCTCAAATACTATGCTTACTTAATTTTTTTTAATAAAAACGACGTCGTTTTGACATATCTTAGACATCAAAATAGCTATACCAAAATGACGTCATTTTGCATTTAATGGGTTCGTTTTTAACGATCGAGTGGCATTTCATGTAGTTTACGATAGTTCAGTGGTATAATAGTAGCAAAAAATAAAGTTTAGTGGTACAATAGTATCAATTTTTAGTTCAATGGTATATTCGATACAAATGTTAAAATTTAATGACATTTCGTGTATGTTTAGTGTTTAGAATTTAAGATATTATAATTAGAGCTTTAGATTATAAATTTTAAAAATTATATAATTTCTTTTACTCATGATGTCTATCAAAATATATCATTTTTTATAGAAAGAGCAATTATGCATGTCTCAGTAAACCCCAACGTTCTTTTTTTTGGGAATTACTGTTAAATAAAAAATTATTTATATTTGTACTATGTGAAAATTGCATGTTTGGTATTTATATTTATATTTTATTATTTTTAGTATAAATATTTTTATATTTTAAAATATTCATTCTAATACAAATAGTAGTTCTGAAACATGTTAAGTTAAATTTTTATCGGTCCTTGTCAATGGGTCTCCCCCTGACTGCTTCAAAAATTTTAGGGGGCTTTGACAGGGTTGTTCTCTGTCCCCTCTTCTTTCTAATTTTATTGGAGAAGCCTTGAATCTCCTCATTAGTAAAGCTATGAATCTTGGTTTCTTCTTTGTCTTTTCATATTGGGACTAATGATAATTCTATTTGTGTCTCACACTTGCAGTCTGTTGATGACTTGTTAATATTTTGTGGAGCTTTGGAGGGACAAGCTATTAACGTTAAAGGAGTTCTTCATATTTTTGAGTTCGCCTCTGGCCTTCAAATTAATATCAAGAAAAGTCGTTTTATATGGTATCAATGTTGATCAGCCGATGATTCAGAATTGGGCTTGGTAAATGGGTGTGGAGATTCAACAATGAACATGACAACTTTTGGTGCTCAGTAGTATACTGCAAAAATCAGTTTGTTACTTTGGATATTCTCCCTTCTATCAACTTGTCTAGATCGACATCTTAGGCTTGGAAAGGCATGTCTAGCTCCTTTTTTTTAATTCAGACCACTTGGGCTCCTTGTTACAAAGCAACATGGTATTACAGGTGGGCAACATCAAATCGATCATGTTTTGGACAGATGTTTGGTTGGTAACTTCACCTTGAAAGAGAAGTTCCCCGTATTTTTGCTCTAGCTATATATAAAACATATGTCATTGCTGATTTTGGCAAGAAAAATGAAGTTGGATGGTCTTGGACGTGACACTTAGAAGACGCCCTTTTGATTGGGAAATTGATCAATGGAACTCATTCTTACAAGTTTTAGACGAGTTTTGATCATCCGAGTTCGGTAGAGACTGGGTTAAATGGACTGGAGCAAATGATGGAATGTACTCGGTTAAATCCCTTGGCAAAATGCTTTGTCCGAGTCCCTCTCCTAGTTTTGACTGGAAAAAAACAGTTTGGCCCGGCTACTCGCGGCCAAAAGTTGAGAGTTTCATATGGCTAGCTCTCTATGGTCATGCTCCGGTGAAGGTTGAATTAGCAAAGAGAGGTGCTTGTCAGGTCTCGGACACATGTGCCCTATGTGCAACTCCGACCAAGAATCGATGCATCACTTATTTTTCTCATGTAGAGTTGCTTGGACATTATGGTGCAAATTTTGCTTTTTGGGGGGGGCTTAACAGTGATGTTTCCACAAGAGCCTATAGCCTTCTTTTCTGCTTGGCAAGAGTCTACCCGAATGCTCAAGGGTAATGTCATTTGGCTCCTAATTCCCTTTGCTATAATCTGGTCAATTTGGCTTTTCCGGGACGATATAGTTTTTAATCAGAAAACTTTAGATTTCCTCCAACTATTTTCGACAATAAAATATAGAGTGGCGTGGTGGTTTAAAGCTATGTTCCCAAATGAAGCCATCTCAACTGATAGTTTAGTTTCAGATTTGTCTCTGATTAAGATATCTGATATTCTTTCCTCATCTTCCATCATTATCTATCGTTCGTCTCCTCCCCCAAATGGTTTCTTGAAGTTTAACGTAGATGGCGCATGCGTGTGGTATTGGTGGTATCCTTAGAGATGATAATGGTAGATGCCTTGTGGAATTCTCAAATAGTGTTGGTTCGGGGACTTCAATTTTGGCCGAACTATTAGCTATTAAGTTTGCTGCTGCCTTCTTTCGTAAGTTTGATTGGTATGGTAGATGTAGATTGTATCGAAAGTGATAGTAAGTTAGCTCTCGACTTGCTTCTTGACTCTTCTAAGTCTCGACAATTATATGCGGCACTAGCCACTAGTGCTGGAAATTCAAAATCTCATTCCGTTCGGTAGATGGATCATCCGACATATTCTCAGAGTTCAAAATGTGGAGGCTATCAAACTACCTAAAAATATGGTGATTGGAACACTAGGTGGTTATTGGCACTACTTTTTGCCTTAAACCAAGCAGTGTTGTATGTCATGGTTTGCCAACTCACACAAGGCGTTACTTTTTCTTTGTTCCAAAATATGGTGATAGGAGAGAGATTTTAAGTTTCGTTGTTTGCAAGTCTATGTTGCAGCTGTGGTTGTGTACAATTAGTCTCTTGGTCTGGTCTTAATTCACAGCTTTGTAATGGTATGTCTTTTTTATGCTGGAGTTAGGGTTATGTGGGCACTCTTTTCCTTTATTTAGGATTAGAGAGATTTTTAATGAGACATGTGATAACTTATGTGTGATTGCCATCTTAAAAAAATCATACTCTATTTATAAAAAAAATCCTTAAAATTCTAAACATACTCCTAAATCCTAAATTTGACAAGCACGTCGAGAGGATTAATCACTATTATCGGCGGTGGATATCTTGGCTCAAATAAAAAAAATTCTCTTTACTAAACCATTCAATTTCATCCAAGACGTCCACATTTTTCTCATAGTTTTAACTAAGGGTAAAGTACACAAATGGTCATCAAACTATCTCAAAAAATATAAAATAGCCACTAAACTTTCAAAAGTTATATAATAGGTATTAAACTTTATTTTTTTTACAAAATGGTCACTGAGCCGTTAAATGTCATTAAGTTAAAGGCGTGACAATTACAAAAATTTGAATAATAACACATTTAATCCTTCATATTTATACATTCAATCAATGTAGTCCTAATTTAACCCTCGTTATTAATGTCTAAATTGATTAAATGTGTAAATATTGAGGATTAAGTGTGTTGTTATACAAATTTTCGTAACTGCTAAGTCACCCCGTTAACAACAGTTAACGGCTCAATGACTATTTTGTGACAAAAACTAAAGTTTAATGCCCATTATGTAACTTTTGAAAATTTGATGACCATTTTTGTATTTTTTGGTATAGTTTAGTGACCATTTGTGTATTTTACCCTTTAACTAATGCATTATTAATTTAAAACTAATTTTAAATAATTAAGAGAGATGAAGGATAACAAGGATCTCAAAAACCATCTATCTTTACACACACAGGGCAGTATTGATAACTTATTTACACTTAGTCACTTATGTTCATTAACATGTATTCATATTATTTTTAGTTGTTATTCAATTTTTAAATTGAAAACTATATATTTGAGTAATGTTAGATAAATTACTTGTTGTTGTGAATGAAGTAAAGAGCAAGAACAAAATAGATGAACAAGAACAAGATGAGTGACAAAGAGAGAGACTTGTATTATATTCTCAAAGTAGAGTTGTGTACAATACTTTCTCCAAACTCTATATTTATAGGCATAAGATGGAAACCCTAATTTCAATGGGTATTAAGCCCTAATAATAAAGTACATTAAAGTCTCGTTTAATATATGGATATCCACCATAAATAAAGATATTCATAATACTCCCCCTTGGGTATCCATGAAGATAATGTGCCTCGTTAAAACCTTACTAAGGTAAAAACCCTATGGGAAAAAAATTCTTAATGAAGAAAAAAGAGTACGCACATGTTTAATACATAATATGTTACCTCATTAAAAACCTTACCAGGAAAATCCATTGGGACAAAATCTTGGTTAAGGGAAAAAGAGTGCAACGCGTATTTACTCCCCCTCATGAAAATATCACATAAGATCTTTGAATCTTTATAATTCAATCTTGAATATAATCTTCAAATGTTGAAGTAGACTATGCACTGGTGAATATATCTTTCAAATTACTGCTTGAAAGGATTCATCGAATTCTATTCTTCTAAAGATCATGAGGGGCGAAAATTTGAAGAAATATCTTTCTTTTTATCACATTTAATGTATTCATCTTGAGATATAAATTTTGCATTATCTCTACACAAGTAGCTTGCATCTTATCTTGTGAAAGTAATTCACATATCTTCTGGATATGTTTAGCCAAACACATATTTCAGCTTTGCCTCGTGAATAGCAATTATTTACATGATCTGGAGAGTTATCGAGTTTTGAAAGATCTAAAGGTAATGGTCTCGTAACACTTAGATAGTATTTTTAGACCAATTAAGATATGATGCTTCCAGATCAATTAATATATATATGGTACTTTTGGACCAAGAATATCAGCACCCTTTTCTCGAGCGCAGAATGAATCTTTGTTTACATTAAGAGACCTAGCAACCATAAGGGTGATCAACGAATATGCGTTATGCATGTAAAGTCTCTTTAAACATTTTCTGTGTATGTCGATTGATGCACAAGGATTCCATTTTTAAGGAGATCTCTTTACAAGTCTTAACGATATTCAAATCATCAACATACACAACAACAACAACGACGACAAATCCAGAGCTAAACCTCTTAATAAAAATGCTTGGGGAAATTGAATCATTCTTATAGCCTTCTGATAATAAGTATTCACTGAGGCGATTATACAATATGCGCCCAATTTGTTTAATCCATAAATAGATAAGTTCAATTTGACTGAATAGTGTTCTCGAGAACTTGAATTAACTGCTTCTGTAGTCTAAATCCTTCCGAAAGTTTCATGTAAATGTTATTATCAAAAGGCTCATACAAATATGATGTAACAATATTCATTAGGCTGAAACTAAGTCATTTCATTTATTGCGAGACTGATCAAAATCTAAAAGTAGTTGCATCTACCACCGAGGAATATGTTTCCCCATAATTGATTTCATGTCTTTGTAAGAATCCTTGTGCAACCAAACGAGCTTTTATCTCGTGATTTTCCCTTTTATTTCTCTTTCTCACAAAAACCCATTTATATCTCACAAATATTTCTCTCTTGAAAGAGATTTTAGTTTCGCCTCAATTGCCTCTTTCTATTTTGGCCAATCATTTCTTTGTTTACATGTCCAATTGACAATGGTTCATGATCCACATTATCATCCAAAATCTCTAGTGCTATATTGCATGCAAATGTATTATTGACGTCGATTTGATTTCGGTTCCACTTATTACCAGACATGACATAATTCATTGAGATCTTGTATCAGGTACCTGAGTCATGTATAATGCCTCTCTTGGAGACCTTTTAATCTTTTCTAGAGATTTTCATAATCCGTTGATTCATTGATCAGACCATCATAAAATATAGCTCCTTTTTTCTTTTTCGAGGATTTTTATCTTTGGAACCTACTTGTCTACCACACTATAGGCGTAAGTTAGACTCATTAGCAACTAGAGTTTTTTCCATCTGGGACATCAAATTTAATTGGAGCATTCATAGCTGGTATATGTGACTTAGCCACTTTTTTAGGGTCAACAAAATCATCTGGCAATTGATTTACTAAATGAATTATCCTTGAACTTATACTTCACATTGTTGAGTATGTGGATAAAACTGAGATAATGATAATTCATTGCAACTTGTTTATTTTTCTAGCTATTTATTTTCTCCCCCTAATGTTGGAAAAACTGACTCATTAAAATGACAACCAGCAAATTGAACTGTAAATAAATTCCCTATAAGAAGCTCGAGATATTTAATTATCAAGGGAAATTCGAATCCAACATATATTCCCAACCTCTTTTGAGGACTTATCTTTGTGCATTGTGGTGGAGCAATTTGAACATATATCGCACACCCAAAAATTCTAAGATGGGAAATATTTGGTTCCTGACCAAAAACCATTTGTAATGAAGAGAGCTTATGATAATTTATTGGTTTGATGTAAATTAATGATGCTACATGTAAAATGACATGTCACCAGCATTATCAAGACGAATTGTTTGTACAAGGTAATCTAAAAAATGTGCTCGTAATTTTATCAACTGAGCAAGTAATCTCGCAAACGCTAAGTTTCAGGTTGATAACAAGGATACATATGATCATCTAGTCAATGCATCGATTAAAACCATAAAATATCTAGATAATCTATAAGAAGGGTGTATGGGCCCACATATATCACCCTGTATCCGTTTTAGAAAATTAATAGATTCATAATCTATCTTAGCTGGTGATGGTTGAATAATTAATTTGCCTTAAGAGCAAGCATCACATGAAAAACATTACTTTGAAGAATCTATCAGTTTTTCAATGAATAACCACATAAAGTATCAATAGCTTTTCGCACCATAATCTAACCGAGATGGCCTAACCGGTCATGCCAAATAATAAAATTATCAGTAAACTTTTAGTTTACAATAGCACGAGCTTCAATTTGTACTAATTCTTGTGTAGTACAATCTGGATGACAGTGCATGTAATTTAGTCAAGATTTTCTTATTGCCTTGGTTTATACTCGTAATATGGAGATAGTCAGCATCCCTTGACTAATAGTCACAATATGATATTCATTTATGTGAATATCTTTAAAATTCAATTAGTCTATTTGCGATTTTTGGCGTGTATAACACATTGTGAATATGGAATAGAGTTCCATTTGGCAATAACATATTTGCTCTTCTGGAGCCTTCTATGATTTTAGTACTTCTGAATATAGTACTCGCATTATTCCCTTGCATTTTAAATGGGAAAATATGTATAATTGTGCACTTTTCAATATGTGTTTTGTTCTATTTACTTCGGGGAATGAAAAATATGTGCTTTGTACCATTTATATTAGGGAATGAAAAATATTAAATATAGCACATATCAAATCAATTTTCTATCAAAGATAATGTCACAAGAACTTATTACTCTTCTGGACCATTGATATTTTAGTACTTTGAGATATAGTACTCACATTTTTCCCCTTGCATTTAAATGGAAAAATAGTTCTTATGCTTAAGTATAATATATGAGTACTTGCATTGTCTGCTAAGCATAAATCGCCACGATTCATTGCATATTTTATTTCGAAAGTAATCATATTCTTCAAAAAGATAAATTAACATAAAGCGTAAATAAATAATATGTAAAACAAATTAACATAAAGTAAATTAACATAAATAAATAATAAATAAAACAAATTAACATAAAAATAAATAAAGGATCAATTATTCCCTTTAGAGGTTATAAGGAAAATAAAATAAATGGTGAATTATTCCCTTAAAGGGTTATGAGAAAATCAACAATATCTAATTTAGTTGGACCAAAAACGCCATAATTATTTTCGCCATAAACAAAATTTGTTTATATTTTCTTTCTTTCATCATTCATGATTGTGGATAAAGGTCCATAATGCTTCGACGTTCGGCAAATACAAAGCCAATGATTTAAGTTGGCATATCTATGACACATAGATTCCTCTTCCTTGGAATAATATTTTGCACTATTGTCATCTTTATTGTTCCACTTGTGGTAGGTATAATTATTCTCAAAATGAAAATAATGTCGATATCCATAGCTTTGACCATGACCACAACTACTAATGTGATATTTATTTATTTTCATTATAAAATCTCACATTCACTTCAGGGAATTGAGTGGAGCCAGTGAGCCTTTAAAATATTTTTTACGATATTGTGTCTGAGGATAATATTATTTGCATAAAAAGTGGAGTATGTTTTTTTTCTAACATATCCTCATCAATAATATTTTGACCATATAACTTCAATTGTGAAGTAATTCGAAACATAGCAGAGTTATACTCGCTTACTGATTTAAAATCTTGCAATCTCAGATGCAACCAATCATAATGAGCTTTAGGTAGAATAATAGTTTTTTGATGGTCATATCGATCCTTTAGATTATTTCAAGGAATAAGAGGATCTTTTACCGTTAAATATTCAGATTTCAACTCCTCATGGAGGTGACGGGGAAGAAGTATAATGGCTTTGACCTTATTTTGAGCAGATTATTCCAAAGATTTAATCATCGTACGCGACATTGTTAAACCAGTTCACAAAGTCCTTTAGAAACCTTCTTTGAGACCAATAGACTTGCAGAACGGGATGTTCAGCCAATATACTTGTATTAAACCAACAAAACAGAGAACATAAATCGCCATAATTTATAACAGTCTTCTTGTAGATCATAAATCAACATAATTTATTGCATTTTAAAATCGTAATTTAAAGAATAAAAATAAATAGAGTTTACCGATATTGATTTTCCTCTCGAAGACAATGGAGATATAAATTACCAAGACAGCTCCTCATAATCTCTTTATGTCATATCTCTTTCCAAGACATTTAAAGATATCATGTAAAACTCAAAATATGGTTAAAAATGCCAACTTTAATCAATAAAATAACATAAATAAATATTGATCTTTAATTATGATGATATATTAATAAGTATACGACATAATTTTCTTACCTTATAATTAAAGCCTTCTATACGGCATAATTTTCTTACCTTATAATTAAAGCCTTCTACTTCGAGAAGCATTGGTCCAGAGTTGAGAGCAAGGGAAGCCTTATCTCCCTAATGTCGCACAACCCTTTGCAATGTAAGAACCAAAATTTTCTTTTTCTTCTTCTAGTAAAATACTCAAAATTTTCTTGTTTTCTTTGCATTACTATTGCGAACCCGAACATGCAAAGTCTATATTATTTATAGACGTTGCAATATCTTATTAAAAAAAATTCAGGAATTACCGACAAGAACCACGGTTATTGAGCGAGATCGTGCTGATAACGTGTTGTGAATAAAGTAAAGAGCACGAACAAAATAGATGAAAAAGATAAGAGACAAAGAGAGAGACTTGTATTATATTCTCAAAGTAGGGTTGTGTACAATACTTTCTCCAAACTCTATATTTATAGGCGTAAGATAAAAACCCTAAACCCTAATAATAAAGTATATTAAAGTCTCATTTAATTTATAGATATCCGCCATAAATAAAGATATTCATAACATTTGTTCTATTTATATTAGCCCAGCCAATGTTATTTTTTTGGATTCGCCGTTGCATGTAGTAGTTTGGGATTCGAACGCTTCGAGTCTAAGTCCAAAATTTTTTAGTGGTTAGGGATGGTGACACATTACATCGCATGTAGTAGTTTTGGGATGGTGGTTGTTGTAGACTAAATGAGCACCATACGTCCAGCAGGGGAGATGGATTTCCTCCCGTTGAGCCTTAAGCCCTCAGCTCTGTCCACATTGAAATTGTAATCGGCCAGCTTCATATGTGGATAGAAAAACCTAGATAGTTTCCAAGGTAGGTTGGTTTGTGGTTAAATTTTTAAAGTTAAAAAATTTAAATTTTAGATTTAAGCTTGAAAATAAGTATATTGTGTAAAAAAAATTCGCTAGCAATATATCAAATATTAATCATATTTTTTTATTCAATTTTCCCTTAAAATTACAAAAAAAAAATTATCATCATTACTCTCCTCAGTTGAGATAATTGTGGTGCAACCTTAAAATGTCATGTGACAGCCAAAATACTACTTCTTTAAAAGACAAAAAAATTGTAAAAGTACAAAATTTGGAATAATTTTGGAAATTCTAAAAATAAAACACCATTTCTTTTGGAAAGTTTATATACTTAGAAAATTAAAAAATATATATACACATGAATTGTAATAAAAAAATAAAAATATATAAACCAATTTTTTCAAAAAAAATATTTAAACATTTTCTGAATTTAAAAATATAATTTGAGAATTTTTCTGATTTCTTTTGAAATTTTTATTTGTTTTGTTGAATTTTTTAACAAAATAAATGTTAAAGGTGGAATTTTTAAATGGAAATAAAAGCGAAAATCATAAAAAAATACAAAAAGATATTAAAATCAGAAAATTGCTCAAAAAAGTAAAACCTCAATATCTTTTAAAATTTATAAAAAAATTTACCAAACATTTCATATATTATTTCTTAAAAAATTACTATATAGAAATTAAAATTCGGCCCGTAACCCTGCCCATAAAATCTGGGTCCTCGATTCATTTTTTTTAATATTTTTTAATTTAATTTTAAAAAAATCACATAGAGAATAAATTAAAATTAAAATTTTATAATACACATTTCAAATATAAAAATTAATGATTTGAAAATTGTTTTAAGACATAAATATTTGGATATATATATATATACCAAAATTAATGGTTCACAAGGCTGCTCTTAAATTGTGAAAGTGAACTATAGGTAATAGCTTTCACAAAACTGGAATTTGGTAAACTATAGGAATCCCAAAGAGTGGTTGCTTTTATAGCAGCAGTGGGATTCTTAATTATTATTGTGGACAGTTTCGCATATTTCAAATATATATATTGAATTTTATCGACGAAAGAAAATAATAAAAATATTAATTTCGATCACGATTTTTTCTCTAAAGTTTATATCTACAAGTTAATATAAATATTTTTTAAAAGATTTCAGTACACAATACAAGTATAAAATGAATTTAAGAATTTAGATATAATTTTAAGGTAAAATAATAACCTAAAAAAAAAAAACTTAAAAGAAAATATATTTTAAAAGTATTGGGTCGGGTACTCCGTACCACTTACTAAAAAATTTTGACCTTAACCCGGCCTAACTACCTAAAAAAATCACGAGTCGGGTAGGGTACCTAAAAATTTGAATATTTTCATTATAAATACTCTGTAATTTTTAATCCAGTTGACAAATCGGGTAGTTCGTGCCGAGTATTTTTAAACACCATTATCTGTAATTAAGTAAGGATAAATGAATTAAAATGACCTGACAAATTTACACGACTGTGCACGCTGACATAGCACTAACATAACATTGTCATATAGATAAAAATATTAATTTTATAAAATAACACATCAGATAAAAAATAATTCTATAAAATTATATAAAATACAAAATTATTTTTTCTATTGACACGTCACCCTGTCAAGTTATTTCAAGTTGTTTATTATAAGTTAACTAATAATTTCATTTATATATAGACCATTTTGACTCAAAATAAAACATTAAAGGTTAAAAATACTTAAAAAAATAAAGAACAAAATAACTATACAATCAAACTTACGTAAGAGGGACTGTTAGTACTTGTGTGAACAAATTTGTGGAGAGTGGGGACAATATCAGAGTTAGTGAAAGAATTTGTTGAAAGATTCAGTCACTGGAGGCTTTCAGCATCCTGTCCCAAGAATTTGCGCTCCAAAATTTGTGCTCCAGCATTCAGTCAATGGCAAGCTGTTCTAAAACCTAACCATCTATCTTGTACATGCTGTCAAATGCATTATGCACCACTAGAAGCATATGAACTCCGATTTCGGAGCAACACGGATGGCACAGTAATGGCGGAAAACAATGAAAGAAGCATCGGCCACCGAATAACGTCAACGAGAATACTGCTTTCTCATCAATGGGGTAAAAGTTGAACATGCAAACGACAGTGACTCAAGAAACCTTTAAATGTATTCCAGAATCTAAAGTTCAACTTATTGCAGAAAGTTTCCAAGAATCAATTGATTTGTCGCCATTGCACCGTATTCTGGTTGATGGTATACATCAACTCCCCATGCATTTTCAGTTTCATAAATATCACACTAGCTTTGATTTCGGTATTAAATAAGTGTACGCGTAATTTTACCTCGAGTCATTTCACGAAATTCCGATGAGCAAAATGGTTAGCAAAACTTATTGCCTACATGTTGGTACACCATGGAATGACAGAATGCAAATGCTAAGTTAAAGATCTATGTTGTGGAAAGTGAGCAGACTGGGAACATGTAAGGTACTGGAATAAGAAACCGATCCCCATACCTGCAGGCCAAGCATTGAATCAAAGGTTCTGCCTACCGAGGGTTATATAAGTATGAGTGGCTCCTCAAACCCCTTCCCCTGTCCGTTGCAAAACTCTTCGAAGCTCGTCCGCCATTCCTTGCAATAAGACAGGTTTCTGAAGAACTGCATTCATTCCCATTTGTAGGCATCTCTCCCGCACATGATCCTCAGCACTAGCTGTCAGGGCTATAATCAAAGGCCAATTACGGCTGCGAAACTTACGGATTCTCATCGCCACTTCAAATCCATCCATATCAGGCATGTGAAGGTCCAAAACAACGATTCTGAAAGAATTTTCAGCATGGCTGACAGCACTAAGGCATTCGAATCCAGTAGAAACAGCAGTCACTTCACAACCCAACTTTTCTAGCAACTTCTTGCTCACAGTCCTGTTTATATCGTCATCATCAGCTAGTAAAACTCGTAGACCTCTGAATATGGAGTAGGAATTTGATTGCTCAGTGGAGGCTCCATGCGCATACATGGTTCTTTGGATATACGTTTGGTTTTGAAACCTGAGAAGAAGTGTCATGCTCTGTGCAAAGCCCAGAGAATTTGTGGATATCCAAACGTTCCCTTGCATCATCTGCAAATACCAGAAACCTTACATACAATTAATACATGGTAATGCAGCATACTTCTATAGAAGGAAACAACGGTTAAGACTTAAGACAAACAAACATTTCATTCTAATTCAATAGAAGTAAAAGATCAGAAAATAGCTTCAAGCGTGTCGGGAAAGCTCAAAAAAAAATATTTCACAATTTCTATATGCTCTGCAATTGAAACATTGAATTATTTCAAAGCTTTCACTATGTTTCCAAAATATCTTTGGTTAAAACAATCCACAATCCTAATGAAACCAACTCAAGGCACACTATAAGTCTTATGAATCAATTGCAAAAACAGCATAAAAGGCTAAAAGTAGCTACCATATACATACAGGAACCCAGATAAAGCTAAAAAGGGGTTTCGAAAGAACAATGACATGTCCAGAAGTCATGAACCACTAAAAACTTGGGGGTGAAATCGAAAAATGCAACAAAATATCTTTAAAGCTTTCAGATGCCTTGAAAGTTTTCAGCACAATGATCATACACGCAAGCAAAACAACAATATTAACGACACTACGACAGTATTTCATTCCACTGGATGAATGGTTACTGCAAACTCCATTCAAAATGCAGTAGCTAAAAGAATGTACAGAATCAATAATGGAAAATAGAAATCGAAGTGGGATATTCACCTGCACAAGCTTTTTACACAAAGTAAAATCCAAGCTCTCCTTGGTTTCATTCTTATTATGCTTCTCAGCATAAATAGTTTTGGTTGAGACTGGTGCATCAGCCAAATAACTCTCCCCATGAATATCAATTTCAATCTTCAAGTACAGGTAATTATCTTGTATGTTTGATCTCCATGCATTTATATTGTTCTTCTCCCAGCTACCAGCATCCAATAGAACCCGGAATAAGAAAGTTCCTCCTCCACTATTGATGTCCAGTAGATAGCCAACCATATGCAAAATCACTTGAAAAGTCCTTTTTTCATCACCGATCACTTGGTCAGGCAAAGTGCTCTGAACGTCAACTTCAAAACCAAAGCCTTTACGGACACATAAACATTTGGCAAGGCAAGAAGCTTCTCTAATCATGGAATGCAAGCTAAACGGTCTCATGTCGAGCGGAAATCTTCCATTATCTTTTGCTGAAATCTCCATCACATCAATTATCAAAGTTGAAAGAACACTGCTTGTTTTGACCAATGTGTCAACGACAGTCTTCTGCTTGAAGTTCATATTTTCATCTTGAAACACTGAAAGTAAGCCCAAAATTGAGTGCATTGGTCTTTTCATACCATGACTCATTACTTTCTGAAAAGAGTTCCTCGCTTGGCTGGCCATCATTGCATTCTGTCTTGCCTGCTGCAACACATGATTTTGCTGGCTCAGTTTTTCTCTCATTCGTTGAGATTCTTCGAGAACTGCAGCATGGGATAGAGCTACAGCTACCTGATCAGCAACCACCTCGACAATCTCCATTTCTGGATAGCTCCACTCCCTAGAGTTTGTGCTCGGAAGAACCAACACCAGAATGGCATAGCGTGTCTCGACCAATTCTGGCATCCCCCCTATAAAATTATAACCTTGAAGCATTGGCATCCTGATTGCTGCAACGGCACCTGCCTCATCTGATCCACTACCACTCGCGAGCCCAAGTGCAGAGTCTGGTCTCAGGATTCTCACTCCTTCACTCCCCTTTATCTCCTTCACATCATGATCACTCATTGGGATAGATTGGTAAAAACTCCTCGAAGAACTTGCTTTCAACTCATGAGTCAAATTCATTTGTGTTCCATTCTCATTTGGCATCCACACAGCACAGTTGATCAAACCCAAAGTCTTTGAAAGCTCAACCAAAGTGGTGTACAATATAGTATGTTTATCCAAGGATTTCCTGATTTCTTGCGTTAACATACGAACATGTGAACTGGCTTCCTTTTTCCTTTTCATCATGTCAACCTCTTGATCCAATTCCAATACATTTTGCCTCAAGAAAACCTCCCTCACTTTCATTTTGAGTAAGAGAGGGAACAGTGTTAATAGAGTAATTGCGGTCGCACATGAGACGAGGGCAGTAAGCAGTTTGGCAATGGTGAGGGACAGCATCAATTGGAATGAGTGGGGACCATAATAAGTCCATCCATTGAGAAGATGAGTCAATCCACAAAGCACTATAAAGGCTATAAACTGAACAAGGACCCATTTGAAGGGGACGTTCGAACAACTGATGAAGTAAAGAAGTTCGATAGGTATCGAAAAATATGCCACAGCAATGAAGAAATCACTCACCTTCTGGCACTCCAAAATGGTATGTACACTCCAAAAGCCCTCATCATCACAGTTACAAGTTGCATACTCATTATCAGTTCCAGAAACCGAGACCGTGGAAAGAGAAATCAACAAGCCAAGAGCTAATGCTCTTAACATTGCCACTCAGATGACCTACTGGTTCAGTCCATACAACTAAAATGTCAAACTTCGCACACCCCCAATATATAAAAACTTTTGTATTCAACCAAATATAGAAAAGAGAACCCCCTTAACTACAGCGAAAAACTCCAGTATTCATTTCCTAAAGCCAATTCCTTTACAAAGACAACAAAATCCCATCTGGCAAAATTCAAGATCTATAAAATGAACCCATCTTTCCTAGATTTCATGAAAACACCCATCAGCTTTAAAATCCAAAATTTCCAATCTTCCAATTCAGCCCCAACAATCAAGTATTGGCAAAAAGGACTAAATCAAGAAGAAGAGATAACTTGCAACTTTCTTCAATTGAACAACTAAAAATTGAAGGAAACCAACATCAAGAATCAAGGTCCAACCTTTATGTTCACCCACGTCAAAAGCAAGATGGAAACAACAAGGAAGTCAAGAATGGATCAAAGAGCAAAGGTAAAAAAGAACAAACCTTTGGCAGAGAAAAGCACTACCAAGTACCAATCTCAATCAACACCAAAAAATGATTTTTTATGTATGTATGAATATATCTTTCAACTTTCCAAGTGAAAATAACCACTACCCATTTTACCGAATCTACACTTTTCCCAAAATCCAATCAAGAACCCCCCCCCCCAACTTCTTTTCAACAAAGATCAAGTAAAAAGCTGAAAATTTTATAAACTCTAAACCAGAAGATTTATAACAAAGAGCAGAGAAAGATTGAAGATTGTATAAGATTGAAAAGCAACCTCTCTTTGCCCTTTAGTTTCAAAGAAAGAAATGTTTAGAAAAAAACCGACTTGAAGGACGAGGCCACAGTAAGAAAAATACCTTGTCATAAAGTTAAGTTTAAAAAAGATTTAAGGGTAAAATATTTAAATTATCACTCAACTTTAATTTATAATCTATTTTGGTCATTTAATTTTAAAAATATTCAATTTTATCATTAAATTTTAAATTATTGACCTATTCTCTAATGATGTTATGACGTAGAAATAAATAATAATAATAAATATATTTTATTAATATTTTAATACACTTAATTAAATAAAAACCGTCTACTCTTTCACCCTCCTTCACCTCCACCCTTTTCTCACTGTCGATTCTACCCACAAATCCCTATCTGATTCGTCCATTTCCTCTATTTCTTCCTCGTACGCTTCTGCTGCCTTTGTCTCCCCTCTCAACTGACTCATCACTACCTGCAATTTCACAAATTCTTTCTTCAGTTTTTGATTATGGAAATAAAATTAAACTAAATCTTTTGAAACTGAACCCCACAATTGCTTCCTCTGCAAACGCATGGATGATACTGAAATTATTAAAAAAACAGTTAGATCAAAAAATCCCCACAATCAAATCAATGAGGGGATAAAAATCTTATTTTTATAAAAATCAAACGCTCGGAGAGTTTTGCAAGGATCTATAACCGAAGAAGAATAAGAACAACGAACTCTAACTCTGTTCCCCGTCTCTTCTTCTTCCCCTTTTTCTTCATTTGCATCCACGAAGAACAACCCTTCCCACCCATCATCCCGATAGCACTCGCCATTGATCGCAAACTAAAAGATCAACCTAAATACTTCAATCCTCGTTTGAGAGCCGAATATGAAGATTATTTATACAAATAAAAACAATGGGCAGATTATTTATACTTCGGTTCCGGCGACCGGAGTCGGACAGTGAATCCCAACGGTCATTCGAGGTGTCTTGGTGAGGAGATCAACATACCTCGGTTTCAGGTCGATCCGACGGTGGACGGCGACGAATCGCGCTGCCAAAACTCAAGGGATTGAACTCGTTTTAAGTCATTTGAGGGTGGTTTTCAGAAAAACAAATCGGTAGAAAGAAAAGGGAGAAGAAGAAGAATCAATCGGTGGTTTTGGTTTGCCGAAAAACCCATCGGAACTCTGTTATTGGATGAAGAAAAAGATTTATCGTTGAAGGTGAGGAAAGGGTGGGGTAGGGGTGAAGGAGAATGAGGATGAGGTGAGAGTACGTGGTTTTTATTTAATTAAATATATTAGAAATATATTTTTTTATTATTTTTTATTTTCATGTCATTACACCGTTAGAGTGACCAAAATAGGTCAACGTTTAAAGTTTAGTGATAAAATTGAACATTTTTAAAGTTGAGTGGCCAAAATAGGTCACAGAATAAAGTTGAGTGATGATTTAAGTATTTTATTAAAGATTTAATTATAAAATAATTTTTTAAATAATACATTTTTAAAGTATATGATTAAAGTTTACTCCATTATCATTCTTAGTTAATCACCGTTTATTGAAAAATTATTAGATGAACTTTGTTAATCACGTCATCTGTGGTCCTAACAAATTTGATCCGTCCATCTCATTTTTTCTAAAGTGAATCATTACTTTTTTTCTTACATGTAATTAGGGAGTGTGTAGTTATTAGATACTTATTTTGAGATAAACGAACATAATTAGTTGGACCACACATAACGTAGTGAACAAAGTTCATCTAATAATTTCTCTCATTTATTTGTAAAAAGAAAATTAATCACCATCTAACCATTCAAAACAAAGAATTGATATAATTTCGAAAATACATATTAAAATTTAGGCAACTAAAACAAATAAAGAAGATACTTTAAATACTTGTTTTTCAATTTTTTAAAATTGAAATCATATAACTTAAACCCTAAAATTATATTAATTTTAAAATTTAAATCTCTAACACTAAAATTTTAAACTCTAAACTTTAAATTATAAACCATATTACTTAAACCCTAAACCCTTAAAGTCTATCAGTTTTTAAACCCTTAAAGTCTAAAATTATTCGAGATAAACCATGCCCATATAAAACCTCTCCATATGCCATATTTTATTACAGATTTTAAAAATGTTGGCCTGCAAATTTTAATTCAATAATTATTTATTTATTTATTTACCATTATATTAGTAATTTGCTGCAATATGCACTCACAAACACCAATGTATCCAAACTTTCAGAGCTAGCTAAGGAGATCAAAACTAAAGAATTCAATCAACAACCAATTGATTGATCTAGAGGGTAAGACAATAAAGCAAACATTAGATACCGAACTTCCAGCAACTGAAACTTTGATGATCATCAATTGCATCAATCGGGTTTCTTCCAGGATCTTCAAAAGCTGGGCGAAAGCTAACATTAGATACCGAACTTCCAGCAACTGAAGATGGAAACTTGCTACCCAAGGAGTCAATTGGGTTTCTTCCTGGAGCTTCAAAAGCAGGGCAAAAGCAAACATTAGATACCAAACTCCCAGCAACTGAAGATGGCAACTTGCTACCCCAGGCATCAATCGGGTTTCTTCCTGGAGCTTCAAAAGCTGGGCGAAAGCAAACATTAGATACCGAACTCCCAGCAACTGAAGATGGCAACTTGCTACCCCAGGCGTCAATCGGGTTTCTTCCTGGAGCTTCAAAAGCTGGGCGAAAGCAAACATTAGATACCGAACTCCCAGCAACTGAAGATGGCAACTTGCTACCCGAGGGGTCAATCAGGTTTCTTCCTGGAGCTTCAAAAGCTGGGCGAAAGCTAACATTAGATTCCGAACTTCCAGCAACTGAAGATGGCAACTTGCTACCCAAGGCGTCAATCGGATTTCTTCCGGGAGCTTCAAAAGCTGGACGAAAGCTAACATTAGAAGTTCCAGCAACTGAAGATGGCAACTTGCTACCCGAGGCATCACCCTTCGCATTAGCACTAACATCTTTCTTGGGGTCAATCATAAATGTCACAACAATAACCTGTAGATCCAATAAATTATTCTCACACCAGCATCAATTATAAATCCCAAGTCATATATGGATACGTTAACCAGAATTTTCTTTATATCAATTGAATAATAATGAATAATACCTGAACTGGGCCGGCAGCCTTTAGAGGTCCACCAACTGCTCCTCCAATAATCCGGCCATCTGCACTTGATAGACATACACTGAGCCCGCCTGACGTCCCACCAGTTTCAGTCCGAACATAAGATCCAGAGAGCAAAATGATATCAAACCAACCCTGATATCATGACCCAGGAAAGAAATCATATTTTGACAGTAGTAAAAAAGATATTGTAGTTATCCAAAAAAAAACAAATAACTCGGGAAGTTTCAACAAGTTATCTCATGGATGAAAACATTGACAAAGTGGAAAAGAAAATTAATACCGAGGCAAAGGTATGAGCCTTTTGGGCAGATTGGCAAGGCAATGGCATCATAATAAGTATATTGTTTCCTTATCTCATACATTTGAAATCATAACCGTACTTATCGTAATTATTGTCATAAGCAACCCAATATTACAGGCCTAAGCAGGCACACAAGCATAAAGCTTCCAGTTACACTTGAACTTATATACCACTCTTTAGACCATGATTTAGTTTGTACTATTTTCTATCAAGTAACAAACTCCACGACCCTTTTTTGTTGACATAAAAAAAAAAAAAAATCTAAACCATTTTAGATCATCACACCAAATCCTCTCCCTGCTTATAGAAGTAACTCAGGTTTTTCTAACAAAAACTTTATTCATATTCTTAAAAGTACATTTTGTTATTTTTAAAATGAAGTTCCAATGTAAACAAGTTATCTAGTTGATATAAAATAATTATAACAAAAGGGGAGGAAGAAGCGGGTACCTCGTATGCAATATTAGCGCCTGATGCTGCTGGCGGGCGGAGAGATGCATTAGAGATCGTACCAGATGCAGACAATATACATAATTCACGCTTGCATTGTTGCATGAACATGGTTATTTTTTGGCCCACGTCCTATTTGGATCCATATATCATGTCAGGAAGGCAACAAAATAACTGCATTTACTTATAGAAACTGTAGGTTAATATGTAAATAATTAGAGTTGTAAGTCAATTCTAACTAAGTAGTTTAGAAGAGTTGTAAGTCTATCCTAACTAAGTAGTTTAGTTAGAGTCTAACTCTATCCATATAAGGGATAAGAGTCTTAGCCGAGAGAATTCTACTCAATGTAAAACTCCTTGTAAAAGTCTATAAGTAGACTTTATTTTTCTGTAAATCGAAATAACAAGAGTAGAAAACTTCTCTAACCCTATTTTCTACAGAAACATTACTGCATTTTTGACCTGTACAAGACTATAAGACTCGAGATTGTTGCAATCAAATTCATAAATATTAACACAGTAAAAACTACTCTCATGACATTGTTTATCAGGCATGAAAGCACCATGTTTAACCCCAACAATCGCAAGTAAAGCACAAATGGATAATGGATTCTTTCACAGAGGTGGATGATTAATGTGCACCAACATCCCATTACTGGCAAAAAGATTACGAAAAGAAAACAAAAATGGCATTACTCAACTTGCCAGAAAGTAAAAGCAGATAATTGAATGTAACCACAATATATTTCCCTTTCTGTACTGGATCAATTATTAAATGAGTGAAGACACATATTTTTCCCTTTCTTTTCCATTCTTCTCGCGGTAACCAACTATCAAATCCAGTTTAATATGAATTGACTCAGTCAAAAGGCTAGTATCTCCTTGAAAATAGAAAATTTCTCTTCAATGTCAATGTAAAAGGAAAATGACTAAGTAAACTGATGCAAAAAGTGGAAACAGAACAAGTACTACTAATGCTGCGAATTATTTCATATTCAAAATGCCTTAACTTCCATCCCTTATAAAAACTATCAACTACAAATGCGAAAATCCAAATAAAAAATTGAAACACAATAGGAAATATCAGAAATACCCTCATGATTCATGAAACTTTCCACAACTTGTGATAAAACATCATAACCTTGGAATTTTTTAAGAATTTATATCAGAAACAGAACGTTACATACACAACTTTCACATTTATAGTTTTTTCCATTGATTATTTTCCAATTTTCTTTTCTTTGACAATTTTGTCCTCTACTAAAGCACGGCTAATTCAAATTTAACATATATTATTAGCTACAGCCTACAGCTGAATGAAAAGCAAGGGACCTTTTATAAAATTAACCATACCTCTTTTTTTAAGAGCCTGGGATTTTGAAAAGATTGGACATGCAGGAGTTCTAACAGATTATATAAATTTAAAAGCACAACAATTGGTATACATGGCCCAAGAATATGTAGAACTGATGTCAACGCATGTATAAAGTATTAGTAAAATTTTTAACAGTAATAAGCACCATACCTCTCCTGCAACTACATTGATAACATGTGGAATAAAACCTTGAACAGCATTGCCTGCACCGATTAGAATGAAGGAGCGAGAATTAAGTATTTAATTGACACTGAGCCAAATAAAAGCAAATGATAACTCGACCTACTAGAAAACTGAAGCACCAAACAGCACACAACCGCAAGAAACATGCAATGTGAGCAGAGGGGAATGGCATTCATGAATGAATCAAATAGATAAAGATGGTATTCTGAATCAACCAAGAAGAAGAAGAATAGCGAAGCATATCCACCTTTCTTCCATTATCTTAACATTGCACTGTCCTTGAAGAGGTCTACTCCAGCACGCTCATTTGATGTATTGATGAATTTGATATAACAATTAACAGACACAAGGTTATGATCTAAATTGAGAAACAAAGAAAAAGAAATATTTTCTTTTACTCTCTTGTTCGCGTGATAAAGAATTTTTAGTGTATGATTGTGATATTCTTTACTACCAGCCTGTTTAGTCTATAAAAATATGTGCAAGCAGCAACCACACAAAACTAATCAACAAGTTGAACACACAACTAAACTGTGTTTGCTTCGGATATACAAAGTTACACAGAAGCCAGAACCGTGTAGATATACCATCTTCTAGCCAATAGCAAACCAGTGGAACTTCAAAAATGAATCAAGGCAACCATGCAAGCCAGTTTTCCGGTTAAAAGTTAAAGCTATATAAAGACATGCAAACAAAGCTTTTAAAAGTAAATGCAGCAAAACAATACGAAATTTAATAATTTTACAACCTAAAACAAAGCAGGAACAAAATAAATAAATCAAATGAAATAAAGATACAAAATCAAAACCATACTATGAACTAAAAGTTCTAAAAATTAAAATTAAATAACTCTAAACAAAGTCAGAGAAGGGAAGTCGGGTTCACTCAAACAACCAAGCAGAAGGCCCATCATTTTTCAAAACCTAAAAAATTTCAACAAATTAGCAACAACTCCCCGGAAATCATCAAACTCAAAAAACTATACAAGAAAGTAGAGAACTAATTTTCTTAAAACCCCTAGAGCAAATAAAGGAATGGTTCGTAAACAAATTTGCAACGCAAGTCCCCCAAAACCATCAAATTCACGAATAAGTATAAAAAGAAAGAATCTTTAATAAAAGAAAATACCGCAACCACAGCTAACAAAGGCATTCGCTTCTCACGTAATGCATCAAATTACTATCTCATATCTAACAAATTTGCACGAAAAGCTTCTCGAATTTCACGAAAGGTACAACAAGAAGAATTCTTTTCTTTCAAAGACACCCCCGGGCATATAAAGATAATGGTTTCAAATCGCAATGCACCCCAAGAAAACCCTCTCAGTTTTCAATAATTTTACAACAATCCCCACCCACCCAAACCATCAAATTCACACAAAAAGGTACCCAAAAGTAATTAACTTCACCAAATTCACCTACCTAAGCCAACCGGCTGAGGTTTCTCGGAAGACGCGGGAAGCGAAGTGCCGGCATCCAGAGACAACTGCTGCGGTTTTGGGTTAGCCGCCATGGCCTGTTCGGAGGATCCATACTTCCTAGGCCGCCCTTTCTTCCGCCTGACAGGCTGCAAGGGTGACGTCACCGACGAAAACACGGGGGGAGGGTACACAATGTGGTGGGACCCCCCGGCACTCTCGTTGGGCGGCAAGGAGGGTTTAGACGGTGAAGGTGTGGTGGTGACGGTGGTTGAGGACGGTGTGGTGTTGACACTAGTTGAGGGGTTGGTGGTGTAGTGTTGTTGGGCTTTATTGCGTTCCATTGGTTTCTCTTATTTTTTCGTGGTTTTAGAGAGAGGAAAATCTCTGTAGTTTTTATTTTTATTTTTTACTTTTTTAGTTTATAATTTGTTTTTTAGGTTTTTTCATTTAGGGGTTTTTATTTTTGGGTGGCGTAACATGAACCGTTGGATGAAGTTTTGGAAGCTGAGATGATTGAGTTTTGGTGGTTGACTGCTCAAAGATTTCTTGATCTTGGGTTAGTTTATTCTGTTTTTAGGGTTTTAGTTTTTTTTCTTCAAAGGTCCAATTGTGTTATATACGATAATATAATCCATAAAATATTTTAAATTTTATAAAAACATGATTATTAGTAAATACAGAGTGTTGGGGTTGATGTTTGGATTCTGAAAATCCATTGGTTTTCATGGTATAAACTATGAAGTGGTTTTTTAAATGTAAATAACAATATAAACAGGGTCGGAGATTTTTGGGACTCCGAATGATAATTAAAAACTAGACCTATATAACATAAAGCATATCTATTAATTTAAATAATTAATTTAATATTTCTTTTTTTAAATATCGATATTTAATTTATTGACTGATTAATCCAGATCGGGTACTGTAGAAGCCCGTTACATGGCTCTTTGATATGTTATAATTATATACTCTTTGATATGTTATAATTATATACTCTTTGTTGTGATTAATTCCTTCATATTCTAATTATATTTTGAGCTTCATTGTAGAAATTATGTTTGTTTTGATTTAGGAGGTAAAATATGGAAGCAATAGTGAAATTCAATTCAAAAGCATATTTTTAACTTCTCGTGTGAAAATCAAATAATTTGAAAAAAAGTATGTAACACCCTACCCCTCCCCGGTCTGGTAGAGAACCGGGTCGAAAGCATTATCGGAAAACAAATTCTGAATTTCAGAGACGGACTCGGGTTTTGGGACTTATTCGGAAGGTCTTACTAATCATTCTTAAGGCTTAGCGAACCTAACCATTACTAGACTTTATCGAAATTGGGGTTAATTTTAATCTTTCCGAACTCAGGGGACTAAGTCGTAAACTTTACAAATTAATGATCCTAATCCAAATTCTTTATTACCAACTTGTAAGTAAACTTACAAATTATTAATCTATGAAGTTTCGTTACTATCGGATATCGTTAACCTAATCAATTAGACCGTATAGTTATTAGTGACCAATTTGTAACTGTCCAAATTCTGTTTTTATGCCTTATAACAGATTTACCTAACACCGTATCGATACCCTAAGGGCCGTATCGATATGCTAAGCCTAATTTCATATTTCCAGATTCAAAGGATGTCAAACTCGTACCGGTACAGTTAAACCCGTATTGATACGCGTTGACCCCGTACCGATACGCCCTAAGACCGTATCGATACAATTTTTCAAACCAGATTTCAGTGACCAATTTTCGTACTGATACGCCTTAGCCGTATACTGTTTCTTAAGCCAAATTATGTATGGCCGTATCGATACACCATGACTGTAATGATAGATTTTTTTACTGGTTTTTATTCGATTTACCCATCCAAACGATATTCAAATTTTACCAAATTTTACCAGAAATCTTAAAAACAATATTTCTAATCGTGCGTCAAATTTCAAGGCATTTCAAATTCGTTTACTATGATTTTACCAAATAGGGCTCATAAGCTCATTTTAGTCTATTTAGCCATTTCCAAATACACCATTATACTCATAGCATACCTAGTTGTTATTAGGCTTACACAACCACATCAAAATAAGTTATTACAACACATCTAAACCTTATGACACCTTACTAAGAGTCCGAAAATAAAAGAAAACATACATATAGCTTGCGAAAGTGACTTGCAACCGAGAGATTACACAATCGGAGCTCGAAATATCTCAAGACCCTGAAATGCATGAGACACACATATGTTAAGCTTATATAACCTAGTGAGGTAGTTATAACAACATAAGCAATAACAATACATAAATGGCATGCTATGAACATGAATGACATATTAGCATACTTAATTATCATAATCTCATTCTTTTAATCGCAAGGTCTCATGCTTAGGCCATTTATCATAATTTTGCATAATCATAATGAAGCTTATACACATTTAAATTCCCTTGGACAATGTAACAAATGGATACATGAATTCCTCTTTACACCACACAAATAACGGAAAATAGACCGTAGCCTTGAGCCGTAGCTTCGGATAGTCCCTTACACATTTCATCCTTATCTCCCCACATATAGGTCGTAGCCCCGGACCGTAGTCCAATCCCTTACTTATACGAGCTCAAATAACCCTATGGCATGCCAATTGTATCCAATGTTCATAAATGTCCAAGTTCACATATCATCACAAATCTTACCTTTGGTGCCCTTAGGCCATAACACAACGGAAACAGAATTGAGCCTTAGCTTCACGTATCATAGCATAACCATATCATATCGGATGGCATATCATAATTATAACATATCGAATATCACACATGTACTCATAGTCATATCAAAGTAATGTAAGGACTTACCATGCTTACCGTTAGAGTCCACATATGCTTGCTCTACTTGAGCCCTTAAACACGAATGTAATCATAACACAAAACAAATGCAACGGGATGGCTTCGTGCAAATCCCTTGACACGACTACACTCACCTTGATTACGGGATTCTTGGATTACAATTCTGTTGTGCCTAGCTTCCTTCGAAGATGACAAGGGATCCTTCTTCAATATTTGAGCTAGCACAAAATTAGGGGTTACATTAGAATTCATTCGAGGGATTCGAAAGCATATTTCAAGCTTACCAAAGCTTGTAGATTCCATCAGATTATCAAAATTAACTTCCTAGATCATGGGATTTCCTTTGAATTTTGAAAACTTAGTTTCGAAATTACACCTCAACGGGGGATAGAATCATCAAATCAATATAGGGGTTTTACTCACCGTATCGTAGGCTTCAAACGGTATATCGAATTCGAACGAAGATCAAAGATAGCACCGAGGTGCTAGTTTAGCTTGGAGGTTGATGATAGAAATGGAGGTGTGTACTTCTTTTGGAAACAAAAGGAAAGTTTGATTTAGCGGGAGTTCAAAGTAGAAGGATGAAAGCTTCTCTTTTCACTTATTCATTTTAAAACCCATTCAATCTCTTCAATCATTGTCCACCTAAGCTTTGGCCAATAAAAACGTTTCCCTTAAGCAAGGGTTTGCTCAACCCAAGACCACTCATCTTATCATCCTTTTACTCTTAGCATTAGTCATCTTTTCTGATGACTTTCACGTGGGGAAGGCCAAGCAAGGAGGTGAGTAAGCACCTTGCTTCAATTTCTCTCCAATTAAGCCTTAAACAGATTCGAAACATGGGACCCGTATCGATACGTTTGTGGCCGTATCAATACGCTCATGCTAAAACAGGTAAGTTAGTTATTGGCAGTTGGACCGTATCGATACTAGCTTGACCGTATCGATACGCCTAGCTCGGAATTTGCATTTAGGCTTTAAATTTCGTACAAGGAAGTTCATTCACTCAAATAGGACCAAAATGTAACTTCATTATACGAGAGGGGTACAAAGGTCAATCATTACAAACGTTTAACACACCTGATTCAAAATTTCCAATCACCGGAATCTACTTTCGACTATGCCAGTTTTCGGGATGTGACAAAGTAAAACTTGGCAGAAGCTCATATTCAATAAAGCGTAATCACACCTTGTGACTGATACGAGGCTGGTGTCTGGCTTGAAGATCTCAACTATTGAAGTCAAATCCGTGATGAAGGCACTGAGGTTGTATGTATCATATCAAAGCAAGTCAACATGCTGCATGCCCACCTCCCACCAAGAAAGTTAATGCTACTACAAATCTAAAAAATGCAACGGGCTGTAGGGAAACCAACGAGACAACAAAGAACTAGTGTAATGTTAATCAAGACAACTTTAAGTCTCAACCGACAATAATTAAAGTGAGTTTAACGTGTGACATGTTTAGGGTAAGGTTAAAAGACGATAAATTTAAAAATTTGTTCTTAAACTAAAAAATATTAAACTTCTTGATAACTTAATTTTTTAAGTTTTTTCTGTAAGTATTGGTACTTATTCTGTAAGTTTTAATACTTTGTCTCAAACTAAAAATTTATCAAAAAAACCAAGTATAAGTATCGATACTTATAGAAAAACTAAAAAAATCGAAAATATTATCAAAATGTCTAATATTTTTAATTCGAGAACAAATTTCGAAACTTGCCATCTTTTAGCGCCTTATACCTACTCAATAATTATGAAAACAATGCAGGTCATGTAGTAAGACATTACGCACGTGGGTGGGGACAATTTATAGTTTGACCAACCTATAATGACGTACAACGCGTGAGAAAAGATCAACCATAATGATGAAAGAAAAATCTATGGCTCATCTCAGTGCTTGAGCTGGTTTAGCAAATGGCGGAAAGGAATACTGGAGCTGATGTCAAGAAGATTCTGGTGACAAAGCTGGGTGAAGTCTCCACCGATTCGAAGGCGACGACACCGTCTCCGTGCATTTTCAAGGCGCCTCGGGAGCTGCGTCGGGTAAATGAAGGAGCCTTCGAGCCGCAGATCATCTCAATAGGCCCGTACCACCACGACAAACCTCATTTGAAGGCGATGGAAACACACAAAGTCCGCTATCTACATAGCCTGCTCCAACAGGGCGGCGGCTTGGAATTGGAAAGCTACATTGCCGCCTATATGGAAATAGAACAAGAAGTTCGCAATTGCTACGCGGAACGCGATGAAGGGTTGAGCTCAGCAGAATTTGGGGCGATTATGGTCCTTGATGCGCTGTTTGTTGTTCAACTCATTTGCAAATTCAAGGATCGTATATCTAGAGTAGTACACGATGAAGACGATTACCTTTTCAAGCAGAATTTGAATCTATCTTTTATAGCGCAAGATTTGTTACTTCTTGAAAATCAACTTCCTTTCATTCTACTGCAAATGTACGCCGCCAATAAGACTACTCCTGATGGATATAGTTTCGGAGAACAAGCTTTTAATTTCTTCTCATTTACCCAACCACTACTACGGATGCGATATAACGAAATCGGAAGTCCCGAGCATCTACTAGGCTTAGTGCATTATACTTGGATCCAGTTCCCCATGAAATATGTAGTGGATCGCAACATCTGTTTTCTAATGTATCATTTCAAATCAAAACAGCAGGCTGAAGAAAGTCGGAAGGATCCAGGCGTACGACGGTTAGGGAGAGGAGAATGTGATTTCATAAGTTCGGCGACGGAGCTGTCAGAGCGAGGAATCAGGTTCCGGCAAGGTGAGGGAAGCTGCTTGTTTGACATCAGGTTCGAACACGGAACACTGCTTATTCCAACCTTGATAGTCGACCACGACACAGAGCGAATTATCCGGAACCTCATTGCTTACGAACAATTCAAGGATGATGTTACCAGCATCGTCATGGATTATGCTAGATTCATAGACTGCCTCGTCAACTATGCAGCGGATGTGGCTTTGTTATGCGACCGCGGGGTAATCATTAATCGGTTGGGTAGCAACGAAGACGTCGCCAACATGATTAACAAGCTCAACAATTATGTTTATATATCGACCAACAACTTCAGTTACTCCGAAATATTTGATAGGGTGAACGAGCGTTGCAAACGACCATGGAGCCTGTGGAAGGTGAATCTGAGGCAGACATATTTCAATACCCCTTGGGATTGGGTTCTCACTTCCATTGCTGCTGCCGCCCTCTTGCTCGTACTTAGCTCCCTGCAAACTATATTCTCGGTTCTCGCTTACTTCAAACAAGGTGCATGTTAATTGTTATTCATCCACTCCTGCTTTTATGCTCTTCTTTTGCAAGTTGAATGTTGTTCCTGCACTTTAATCTTAAACTTTAATGCTTAGACTAATTCATTTCTGTTGTTATGCTATTTCACTTTAATCTTAAACCCCAATCCCTATTCCTATACCCTAAATTATGTAGTCAATAGACCTCGTAATCCGTGGTTGCTGAGCTCATTTGGTATCAAAAAATAAACACGTCTCCAGAATTAATTTTTACCCAATATGTAATTAAAGAAGAAAAAAGAACACAATGATAAAAAAACCCTCGAAATCATGTGCCAGAGAATAGAGTGTGAATTCATTTGTTTTGTACCGAAGCTTGCAATCACCGAACCAGCCATGTCGAAATCACCAAGAAAGGAATCATTGCTACCAGACCATAGTTCACCAATGAATCGACATTTTCAGCCTTTTGAAATCTGTTGCAGAACGTAGTCCATGGACATTTTGAAGCACCTTCTTGACCCTGCAATAGTTGTACGATCCCCTTCCGTAAGCTACAGGTTAAATAGAGATTAAAGCAAGTGGATATCTGCAGCGGGGAAGGATAAAGACAATCACCTCGGGGATTATGTCGTGAGTTTCGTCCTGATCATTTTCTTTTATCAATGTTCTTCTCTCTGCGTGGTGCGCTGACTGATCCATAGACATTTGGGCTTCAAGCCTGCCAGAGTTTCTCCTTGAAAGGGCTTTGTAGGCTGCATCGGTATGTATAGTTTCCATCACTGAGCCAAAGAAGGTTGTAACAGGTACCTAGAGAGAAATCAACTTGGTTATATGATACTTCAATGTTTGGTATTATGCATGGCGATTCATCGCGATAATACTGAAAACTGTACCAACAATAATACGGGCAATAAAAAATGCAGTTCCAATAGAAGTTTGAAATTTTGCACTGTTCTCAGGGCACAACGCTAGATTCACCAACACGGGCATATAGCTGATAATGACAAGCTTGTTACCAGCTACAGGCACTTAAGCCTTAAATCTTCCTCAAAAATATTAGAGAAGTACAGAGAACAATCATCTAAAGACGTACAGAGGCAAGAATATTAATATTGAAAACAGATTCATGACCTCCATACCTCCTCTAAACTCCTTTTGCATAGATCTTTGCGGTAGTATGCAGTAGACATCAACCAACTTGGATTGTAAGAACTAAATAAACTACAAAACAACCAGAAAACCAGAGTTCACTTTTTAGAGATGAAAATGCTTTGACGAAGTGGCAAAAATGACAAAAAGAAAAGCCATCTTAAATAGATGAGAAAAAAAAACTTCAATTGAAAAAAGCATGCTAAATAAAATTTTTAAAAGAAAATACTTAACACGAAAGGCTCATTAAAGTTTAAGATGCTCAGTGCAAAAAGCAAATATAGCTACCCTATTATCATTATAAATTCCGAAGCTGATGTACCTGCTCAATGAGGCGTTGTCGTACATATTTAGCCTCTCAAAAAAGGCAAGGGTATAATAGGTGAAACGATCAACTACTGATACACCAACCTGCGATAAATGAAGAATCGAATAAGAACGAGAACAAGTATCCGTGTAACTGGGAAGCTTACCTACCAAAAACTCAATACCACTTACGTAATAGATACATGCATGGCATCACCCCCTCTTTTGGGATATGGCAATTAAAGGGTGATAAAATTAAAACAAATTCCTTGTATCACTTACATCAGAATCCAAGTGATGTGAGTACGAGTTCTCTCCTTTCATGCTACTTCCAATAGCCAAAACCCCAGGGGATTGAAGCTGCAAAAATAGAGAGCAAAGATCATCAATTTAGCATCAGACCAGCAATCAGATAAAGCACATTGTATTGCCTACAAACACAGTTAGAAGGTTCAAAATGTTGCATCATAAGTAAACAAAAATAGATCAAAATTGCACCGAAACAAGAATATCAGTGACCCGATGAAACAGGCAAAAGGGATTGCTCACAATTTTTTCAAAAGATGTATTAGAAATGCAAATATATATGAAATATGTTGATCAGGAGGGGGATTATAATGTGATCCATGGAGCAAAATGACAATAATGAATTGCCACCAATAACATATCAATACTGCAATGAATTATGTACAGTTAGAAGAAAACTGAATCTTTCGACAATTTCACATAAATACATGATTGAAGAGCAACTTTCCCATCAGAAATGCATGCATTTATGGCTAAAAACTGAAAAACGTAATATTTGGATAAGTAAAACTCTATTTTATAGAGATAAAAACCTGATTGAAGAGAGTGGCTGCTTGACAAGTGTCCACCATTATCAACAACTCCTTGAATCTGAATTTGCATCATCATCAACAGCACCAGTCCATTTTTACATAGAAGTCACAACTATAAATCAGCAGTAAGGTGAATATAATGCTAAACATAAAAGAAGGTTCCTACCCGCCCAGACAAAAATTCCAAGTCCATGACACCAACGGTAACTGTAAAAAGATAGTTCTCACAAGAAAAGGCAAATTCTGCTACTTATCTACCCTATACTTCAAAATTCTATGTTATGTGAGAAATTGTTCAAGAATTAGGTAGAAACTGGGACAGGCACATGTCCTCATGACCTCCAAAAGCCATACAACTTCCAATTCTATAGTTTTCATTCAGGAATATGTCTAAAGCAGGATTAATAAGAGTAAAATTTTCTCACCTGTGCTTTTCTTTCATCTGTTTCACAGCATCAGCTAAATCATGACTCTGTAGTTCCTCTGAGTCTTGAAACTTTAAAAACTCATCTCCACCATGCCCAGTCATAAAAAGAAGAATGTGACTGCCTTCATCACTCAAGAGACGCTTTGATCTTGGAACAGCAGTCTCGTGACGTCCAGTTAAAACACGCAAAAAAATTTCTACTGTTACTTCATAACCTCGATAATCTACCTGAGTTATGGCAATTTTCATACATTAGGGTTGGTAAAAAAACAGAAGACTAATTGAAAAACTTTCCAAGCACAACATTCAACAGTACACACACAGTAGAACGAACACCTATGATAATCAAAGTTTGGTACGACGCATGTTAAAACTAGGCTAGAACCAACTACTATCCCAATGAACCCCTTCCTCCCCACCCCACACATGCATGCACAAACAAGCCAAATAAGTAATTGGTCAGAAAGACCTAACCTCAACATTATCTCCATAAAGGTTAAGTCTATGGTTCTCGTTGTTGAAAACTTGCGCAGGATACTTGTTTCTAGTGTTGCAGGCCATGTCATCTGCAAGCATAAGTATGATCCTCTCATCAGGTATTCCTAGCCGCTTAACTGTCCTGCAAATCCAAGTAAAGCAAAAAAGTAACAAAAAAGTTTAAATTATAGCAGGTAAAAAATTAGGCAGGTGTTTGGTTACCTATACAAGGATAAGGTGTTGGCCATATGACGATAATTAAACCCGAATGAGAAAAGCCACGAAATTAATTCAATTGACAATTTCAGGACTCTATCTTGTGCAGCAGTGCACATACTCGAGTTTGGCATCAAATAATAGCAAAACTTGCACATTTTATGTTTCAACTGATCAAATACAGTAACAGAAGGAATGTTAAAAATATTGTTGTGGGATCCTGTTCTAACTTGGCTTCTCTGTACACAGCAGTAAATAAAAAGAGAGCATATATCTCGTGAGAAAAGAGAAAACTTGATTCAGGAGCAGGACCACTTCCATTACCCATATGGAACATGCATTTGCATTTGTATTGATGAACAAGAAGTAGAAAAGCATTCACCAAATCTCCATTATCCTCAGAACATTTTCGAAATTATCAATTGGGGAATATCGCTCCAGCACAAACAGAAAGAAGAAAGCTGCAAAACAATAGCTTCTATAAAGAAAATTGGAAAGCTGATAGTCAGTTGATTCATCCTAATTACCACTAGTTTAAGGTGTCAAAAAAACTTATGCAAAGAAACTAAGCTATTTTTGTGAAATTGAGGCAAAAACACAGAGTTCAAACGCTCAAATGAATTACATATCAAAACAGCATCTAAAAACAACACCTATCTTCAAATCCAAGCATGCAAAAAATGAGTGGAAAAAAAGATGGGTTATCATAATTATCCCCCAAAACTACATATGCACGATTCATTTGATACTAAAACTCGATGAAAAGAAAAATAAATAAATGAATTAGGGAAATATAGAACAAAGTGTAAAAATTGAAGGTTTTATTACCAGAAACGAGAGGTGCAAACTAAGACGGCCCAGTTGTTAGTATGCATGGCGGCTTCGACAGATGACGAACTGAATGCAATCGAACTGCAGAGAAGCAAACATGGTAATAGTAGTTTATGCAAAACCAGTTTAGGGTTTATGGAAGTTTCCATCTTGAATTCCACCCGGTTTTCTTTTCCAATGCACTAATCGATCGAAATAGAAACGAATGATTCAAAAATCTGCAGCAAAGCTTGAACCAGCAACGCCGGAGAAAGAAAAACCAAACGACGCCGTTACTAGATTGGGTAAATAACTAAACTTTGTTTAAAAATACAAAATGCTAATTAACTTTCAAAATTATAAAATAACAATTAAATTTTATATTTTATTACAAAAAAATTATTTAATCATTAGATATTTGACGTGATTGTTATAAAATTTTGTATAATAATACACTTAATCATCTATATTTATACATTTAATCAATTTAATCTTAATTAAAAAATTTACTAAATTATCGCTCATAATTTACACATTCTTTTAATGTGATCCTTAAAGTAAAAATCTAAAGTTATTCTACTACCTTCCCAACCACGCAACTTGCATAAAAAGAAAAAAAATGAACGTTATTTTATAAAAATTCAAAATAACGTTCGTCATATAATAATTCGTTAATTATTTAATAATGGAATGACGAGAACATTAACTATTATTATAAATAGAATTGTAAACGAACTAAACGTTTAGCAAACTGTTCGTGAACTATTCGGCGGGAAGTTTGTTTATTTATTAAATGGACGAACATGAACACGATTTTATGTTCGTTTAGTTAAATGAATGAACATGAACAAGAGGTTTGTTCGTTCATTTATGTTCATGAACGTTCGGTAATCTGTTCGTTTATATTCCTTTAAATTTATTCACATATGTCTATTTATATTTTATTATTTGTCGTAATAAAAAGTATTATATTTAAAAAATAAAACATATATTAAAAACATGAAATAAAAAGAAAAAAAATACTTAAAACAATTACGATTATCGACTATGGTCCTGAAATATACTTATTTAGTTTTATTGTGTAACTAGCTCGTTTGCCTCTATTTGGAAACCATTGATTTAAAAAGGAAACAAGAAAAAAATAATGTTACTTTTAGCCTGCAATTTGATCCTAACTAAGTTCTGATGCTGATCAAATTACATATTAAAGTTAAAGTCAGGGTCAAAAGGTAAATTAACCCAAAAAATATTGATACGTTCTAATGCCACGTAGAAAAACTATTATGCACGTGCTTCATAAGTATTTAACCGCGTACAAAACAGATGGAAATTATGAAAATAAAAAAAATGATAAAGGAAAAAAAATTTCCTAAGGAAAAAAATAAATATATCTCTTTTCTTTTCTTCAAAGAAAAACAAAACCGCCCAAAAATCAGAGAAAATACCCCGTCTGAATCAAAATTTTTGTCATCTCTTTTCCTCTTTTCATTTGATAATATCTTTGTTTTAACTTTTATTATTTAATCGTTAAATAAGTGTTTAAATTATAATTTTTTTAAAATTATATATTTAAACTATTTTTTGAGTTAAATATGTGCCTAAGTCCTAACGTTTTATTATGTGACCTATTTAAGGTTTCACCATTAAAAAATTACGTCATCCAATCAAAACATGACACGTGCTCTATTTTTTATTTTTTAAATTTTTATTTTTTTAGAAATCTGAATATGTTTAAAAATTCTTAAAATTTTAAATTCTTTCCAATCAAACCTCCAAATTAAATCTCTCTCACCTTCCGACATCCCCACACATCGGTAGTTCACCGTTCACTACCTCAAGTATCGGGTACCTCACTGTTTGACATACTCCATCCTCTAGTCGACGGTCGAAATCCAATCGATTTCTTTTTTTATTGTTGGGGGTTCGTCAACGGTAAAACCGATGATTCATTCGTCGATTTTTTACGACGAGATGATAAAGCTTTTGGTAGATAGGGTCCGATGAAGACAAGGGTGACCAATGGTGGTTGAATCGATGGTCGAAATAGAAGAATTTAGAACTTAGAGTTGGGGGTTTTAGAAAAATTGAAAATTGTTGGGTTAAATAATACATTTTATTACCTTTTTTTCTATTTTTCGAGTTTTAATTTCAGAATTTCATTGAATAACGAAAACTATTCATTTTTTCAAGCAATGTGGTTCATTGAGCCAATAATTTTCGCCTTTTATTTCACCCATTCCAAGCCGATTTTGGTATGAAATCGTCTGATTATAATTTTTGAGAAAATATATCATGCACTGGCGGTGGAAATTTTTAGTTTCCACAAGCGCCTTAATCTTAAGGTTTAGGGTCTTAGTTTAGGGTCTAGGGTTTAGGTGTAGGGACTTAGAATTTAGGAATAGTGGTTAGAATTTAGGGTTTGGGGGTTAGGGTTTAGTTTGTAGGGTAATATGATGAGAATTTAAGTTTTAATCTATAAACCCTAAATTATAAATTTCAACCACGGTCCCTAAATTCAAAACTCGTACACCTAAACCCTTAAATTATACAGCCTAAAACTAAGGCGCTTATAGAAACTTTTATTTTCCACTGTCAGTACATTAAATAATTACCCATAATTTTTTATATATGAGTTTTTGGCTAGTTTTTGTTAAATAATCTAGTAAATTGTTAATGGACCATGTAGTCGCTGGAAAATTCAAAATGGCCGGAAGATCGGAGCTGAATCTTTCGACGAGCTTTTCCTCGGTAAATCTGTTTTTCTTTTTTATTTCTTCTTTAAATTTTTACCTTTTAAATTGAAGTAATAATTAAGGATTTGGCTATTATAGTCTTAAGTTCTTCAATAAGAACTACATAAATTTCATTCATTAATGTTTATTTTATTTTTAGAGTAAAGTATACAAATAATCACTAAATTATCTCAAAAATAAACAATAATCATTAAATTTTTAAAAGTTACATAATAGACATTAAACTTTAATTTTTGTTACAAAATGATCATTGAGCCGTTAACCGGTGACATGACAGTTATAAAAAATTGTATAATAGCACATTTAATCCTTAATATTTACACATTCAATCAATTTAGACATCAAGAATGAGGGTTAAATTAGGACTAAATCGATTGAGTGTGTAAATATAGAGGATTAAATGTGTTATTATTCAAATTTTTATAACTTTCACATCATTCAATGAACGACAGTTAACGACTCAGTGACCATTTTGTAACAAAAACTAAAATTTAATGCCCATTATGTAACTTTTGAAAGTTTGATGACCATCTTATATTTTTTGAGATAGTTTAGTGACTATTCGTGTACTTTATCCTATTTTTAATAGAATCTAATAAAATAATGTAATTAATTGTAGGGTAAAACTTTGATACACAAGCTGTGTAAAATTAAGTTTACACAAGCATGTGTATTTACACTATAAAAACCAAAATATTAAATTCCTAACCTTAACCCTAAAAAGCTAACCCTAAACCATAAACCCTATACACTAAATTCTAAACACTAACCTTAAATTCTAAACCTACAACCTAAACCCCTGAACTTTAAACCCTAACCCTTAAAACTAAAAGGCACGTGTAAACTAAAGTTTACACGGTCTGTGTATCAAAGTTTTTTCCTTAATTGTATTCCTATTTCATTACTTTACGGGATTTAATGTAATCAAATCCTAAAATATTAAACCCTAAACCATACAATACTAAACACTAAATTATAAAACCATAAACCCTAAATCATAAAGCATTAAACCCTAAAGTATAAAACCATGAACTCTGAACTATAAGATCATAAAACCCATAAACCTTAAATCTTGAATTCTAAACCCTTAAGCTAAACCCTAAAATTAAAAAGCTTATCTAAACAAAAGTTTACATAAGCTTATGTATCAAAATATTTTCTTTTATAATATAAATATACAAACTTGTATAAAATAAATTTTACACGGCATGTGTATCAAAATTTAACTCAACTCTTTATCATGAAGCCTAAATTATAAATACTAACTTTAAATTATCAACCTTAAAACTTAAATTCCTAAACTCTAAACTTTAAACTAAACTTCTAAACCCTAAACTAAAATACATGTAAACTTTAATGTTTATCCGACTTGTTTATCAAATATTTTTTTCCACAGAAACTCTGAAGAAGTTGACGCTGCTTTTCCCTAATTACAACAACGCTGTCAGTGTAGCCCTTTCCCCTCTTTCTCTACTGCTCTTAAATCTTAATTAATTATTATTATTATTTTATTTGAAGAGCAGACTCAGATCAATGGTCATTGTCATTCACCAGGATTACCAATTTTGATTGGAAAAATGATATTTTTGTTATGAATATCTTTATTTACGGTGGATATTTATATATTAAATGAGACTTTAATATATTTTATTATTAAAGTTTTCATCTTACCTATAAATATAAACTTTGAAAAGCATTGTACACAACTCTACTTTGAGAATATAATACAAGTCTCTCTATTTGTCTCTCATCTTGTTCTTGTTCATCTATTTTATTCTTGCTCTTTACTTTATTCACAACATGTTATCACCACGATCTCGCTCGATTATCATGGTTCTTGTTGGTGATTCTCGAAAAAGATTTCAATTTGATTTTGCGGCTACATCTGGTATGTTCCGTTTATCTATATATTGTTTTACTGATTGATTAATCACGACATCAAGTTCATGTTCGTGTTGTCATTTAAATATATAAAACGAACCTAACAAAACAGTAATATGTAGCCAACTATTCACGTTTATTTTTTTGGAACAATTAGCATCCCCTTACGCACGGTTTTTGAGTATTTTCAACGAAAGCTTTGAAAAAAATTATTTATTTGTTAGTCTGCTTAATAAATAATAATACATGATCGGAAGTTTGTGGCTATTTATTTGATGAGAGATTGTGTTTTTTAACCATGTTTTGAGTTTTACATGATATGTTTCAATGGCTTAAAAAGCATGGCTTGAATCAAGATAAGATCTAAAGAGGTATGTTTCTTCAATATCTTTATACTGAGATCAATTTTTATTTATGTTATTTTATAAACGAGAGTTTATATTTTTAACCATATTTTGAGTTTTACATGTCCTTAAATGGCTTGGAATGAGACATGACATCAAGGGATTATGAGAAGCTTCTTGGTCATTTGCTATATCTCTGTTGTCCTCAAGAGGAAAATTAATATCGGTAAACTCTATTTTTATTTTTATTCTTTAAATTACGATTTTAAAGTGCGGTAAATCATGGTGATTTTGAATCTACAAGAAGACTATTATAAAGTCTATATTTGCTCGAAGGCAATAATTTTTATATGTCGAAGAACTTGACTATAGACTTCTCCCAAGTTCAAGTTACAAAAATTGGTCTTGATCCAAAAAAATTTGTGGGAGGCATTCTCTAAAGTGAATGCAAACATGATGTTTATTCTATGCGATTATTAATGATGAGGATATGTTAATAAAAACATTCTCAACTTTTCACGCAAATAATGTTATCCTCATACACAATATCGTTGAAAAAAGTTTTAAAGGCCCGCTGGCTCTACTTCATTCCCTGAAGTGAATGTGAGATTATATTATAGAGAGAATAAAGATCACATTAATAGTTGTGGTCGCGATTGAAGTTATGAATATAGACATGGAAAATATGGTCATTTTAAGAATACTTCTACCCACCAGTAGTGAGATTATAAGGATGACAAGAGTAATAAAGACTATTCTAAGGAAGTGAAATCTTTTTTATTACCAATGTGACGTTCTAAACTATTGGTCTCGTACTTGTCGTATGCTGAAAAATCAACAATCATTGATTGATAAAGAAAAGAAAATCGAAGCAAATTTTGTTTGCGAAAATAAAAAAGGTGATATTGGTCCAACTCATTTGGACGTTGTTGATTTTCTTATAAACCTTAAAAGAAATATACCGTCTTCTAATTATTCTCATAACCTTTAAGAGAATTATTGATCTTTTAATTTATTTTAGTTTATATTTATTTAATTTACGCATTATTATTTGTGATTTATATATTAATTTAATGCTGAATGTATATTCTTTAATTAGTTAATATGTTCTCTGTTTCTGTTGGTTTAATCCAAATATATTGGCTGAACATCCCGTTCTGCAAGGTTACTAGTCTCAAAGGAGGTTTCTAAAAGACCTTGTGAACTGGTTTAACAATGTCGCGTACGAGGATTAAATCTTTGTTTTATGTTGGTTTGTATATATATATTATGACATTTATTTATTTTGTTTCACATGATTACTTGTCAAATACAATCTATGGTGATGATTTGTGCTCAGCAGAAGCATAAGATATATTTTCCCATTTAAATGCAAGGGAATAATATGAGTACTATATCTCAAAGTACTGAAAATATTGATGCTCCAAAAGAGTAATAAGTTCTCGAGAGAAAGCACATTATGAAAAGTGCAACATTGCGAATATTGTAATAATTATCGCTAATGATAATGATATCGTCACCACTAGAAGTGAAAATTTTAAGAGAGCAATATGAGTTCGCAAAATAATCTTTCGAGAATTATAGATAACATATTTTATCAATTGACATTTGAAATAAGCCAATCTGGATATAAGTTATGGTAGCCAAAAAGTTAGTTGAAAGCTCTAGAAGAGTTATACATTGCTACCAAAAGAATAATTTCCATTGAAAACTCTGAAAAAGCTAAATATATTCCTATTTAAAGGAATAATTTTTGGTGGACAATGTATTATCAAGTTTCAAATAAACTAGTATTTCAAAATTTGTACCACACATATGCAAGTGAGATTGAATCACATGTTATGGTAAACAAGAAGTTTACAAATTCAGATATATATATATACACACATATATATATAGTTGACATGATCGGTTGGCCATCTTGATCAATAATAATGCAAAAATTATTGATATTTACATGCACGTGTATTAAAAGAACCTTAAGTTCTTGTAGTGCTTATTCTTAAAGGAATTGATTATATTCCACTTATTAAAGAACATGAAGTTCTTGTGTTGCTTAAAGAAATTGGTTAAATTTCACTTACTAAAAGAACCTGAAGTTCTTGTGTTGTTTGTTCTCAAAGGATTTAGTTGATCCCACTTACCAAAAGAACTTGAAGTTCTTGTACTAAAGATGAGACTGCTTGCCTTGCATATCTGAATGAATATGGGCCCATATATCCACAAATGTGGAAAGTTTTATATGATTTTAGTTGATGCATCTACATTGTTTTTTCAACTTACAATCAGAAGTTTGTGAGATTGATTCTAAAATGACTCAAATTATGCAATTAGACTATTCATCTTGCAAAAGCTTGTGGGTTTATATTTTAGGCTATATCAGTTAAAATAACTATTACAAAGCCTATTGATTATGAAAAAAACAGTTTAGCAAAATTTTGATTGGATGCCTCCTCTTTGATAGCTAAACTATGAGAACAAAACACTTATATGGTATTTCCACATAGCAACACATATACGGATCAAGCCAATGAGTTATAATAAACTCCCCATTATGATTGGTTTTTGGTCAGAAGCCATATATTTCCCATTTTTGAATTTTTGAATGTGCGATATATAGTTGAATTGCTATACCACAATGCACAAAATGGGTATATAAAAAGGGTTGAGAATATATATTGAGCATGAGTCTCCTTTTATGTTTAAACATTAATTGGAGAATAATTTATGACATGATTTTTCTCAACATCAGGGGGAGATAATAATCAGCTTGATAAAGGAAAATGAATTATCATTATCTAGATCCTCATATATGAACCAGAAGTTCATAAGATAATTCATGTTATTACATGTCAACTTCCAGACATATTTGTTGACCCAATGAGAGTAACTAAGTCTCATATACCAGCTGAAATGCTCTAAATTTAAATTACAAGTTAGAGCGAATGGATGTATATCATGCATGAAGCATGATAGTTGAAATTGGTTTCAATGATCAAAATTCTCGTAAATGAAAAACAGTATGAGATGGTCATATATTGGAGGCGGGTGCTCCTGAAAAGACCCAAGACATAACTAATAATAAAACTCTTGAAGAGTTTCAGGTACTTGAAATAAAGATTGAAATTTTGAAGAGATTTCGATGAGTTATGTCAGTACAAGAATGGAACCGAAATAGAAAAGTTGTCAAAATGATTTTTCAAACAATGTTTCTATATAAGTAAATGAGCAAAATGATGATCATGTATAGAAATCTATTCAAAAATATAGATATTGAATTGGCCAATGTAGAAAGAAGCTTTGAACTTCTAAAAGAGAAGTATTTGGACCATCAGTCCAAACACCTAAAGGTGTAATGCAAGTGGGGCACAAATAAGTAGTCGTAAATACGACTTGGATTATGATTTATGAAGAGTTTTAATTACTTCATGTTAGATGTAATTACTTTGGCAGTTATGAAATATTTTATATGCGGCTAATTGAGAAATTTATATTTTGGCGCATTTGGTATAATTGCCTTTGTGAGTACTAATTGAGAAAATACTGTAAGAATGGTCAAATTTCCTTATGTATTTTATAAAGGAGTTTGGATCAAGATTCATTATGATAATTTGAATTTCATTTGAACTCCTAAAGAGCTTCAAATTAGAAACACATAAAGTGCTTTCAATACATTTAATGAAAGTATTTGAGAAAATGAATCTTGACATCAAGTTTTATCTCGACCTAAAGATCGAGCATTTAAATATGTCTCTTTGTCTATGAATGGACATCGACTGAAAGAATCTTAAAGAAGATTCAATATGGATAAAGCATATCTATTGAGTATCCTTATGATTGCAAGATTATTGGGTGTGAACAAATTTATCTTCGAAATAAAGATAAATAAATAATTCTTCTGGAAACACCATATTAGTTGGTCAATAAATATTCATGGATATACAAATATCATTACCTTTAGATCTTCAAACATTCGTCGACGCCTCCTCAAATCTTGTAGAAATAATTTTTGTGCACGAGGCAAGCCAAAAATGAGTTTGGCTAAAACCATTGACCCAACATATCCAGAAGATATGTGATTTACTTTCACAAGATATGATACAAAGCTATCTTGTGTAGAGATAATGCAAGGTGGATACATCATGGAACATATTACTCTAAAGTTTCATCCCTTATAATCTTTAGAAAAATAGTATTCAAGATTGAATTACGAAGATTCAAAGATCTTATGTGTTGTTTTCATGAGGGGAGTAAATAAGCGTTGCACTCTTTTTCCCTTAACCAAAGTTTTGTCCCAATGGGTTTTTCTGGTAAGGTTTTTAATGAGGCAACATGTTATGAGTATCAAAGATGTGTGCACTCTTTTCCCTTCACTAAGAATTTTTTTCCCGTTGGATTTTTATCTTAGTAAGGTTTTAACGAGGTACATTATCTTCATGGATATCCAAGGGGAGTGTTATGAATATCTTTATTTATGGTGGATGTACATATATTAAATGAGACTTTAATGTACTTTATTATTAGGGTTTCCATCTATGCCTATAAATATAAAGTTTGGAAAGCATTATACACATTCCTACTTTAAGAATATAATACAAGTCTCTCTCTTTGTCTCTCATCTTGTTCTTGTTCATCTATTTTATTCTTGCTCTTTACTTTATTCACAACATTTTTATTTTTTTAAAGTTTTTTATTAATCAATTAAGATATGCATGACGTAATTATTATAATTTTGTGTGCAAAAAATTACTCTAAATTTAAACATATTTAATTTGTAATTAAATTATATATATATATATTTCAGTTTGCTGTTGAATTTGACGTGTAAAAAGAAAATTACAACTACTACAGCAGTATCACAAAGTTATAATTAAAGAACAAAATATTACTAAGAAAGAATTTGTTTTCTAATTACAAGAATATCAATCTGACCAAGTTAAATAAAAATACTATCAAGAGTTGAAATCGCAGGATGCCATTGCAGCAGAAGAAGAATATGAGAACCAAAGTTGATTTAAACAAGGAAGTTTAATATTCAGTATTTATAGAGGCCAACAAAAACTCCTACATTGGGTTGTAATCAAACAGTTTTTTTTATAACAAATATAGTGTTAGCGAAACTCTTTTTTTATTATTAAAAATAAATAAATTTATTTTGTAGATTTTTATAATAACAAAAAATGTTTAACAAATGGTAAATTTGTAAATAAGAACATAAATTTAAAATTATTGTAAAATTATACCACCTTCTTAATGAAAATACACATAACTACAGAGAATTTAAAGAAATATGTTTAATAATAAAAATTCAGTAACTTAAAATGTTTATTATTAGTTTATTTTAAAATAAAAGGTAAATAACGAAGTCATTCAAAAATATGAAATTACTACAAAAATTTAAACTTTTTATATAAAAAAATTATGTGGTAGCAATAACTAAAACCTAAAGGTTTTCATAAATAGATTTAAATGAATTTAACTTTAATATAAATACTAATTTCATAGCTAGCATTAAATAATAATTATAAATATCTTTGCATTTATAAATTGGAAAATACTTTGATACACAAGGTTGTGTAGTTTGCACAAGCCTTTCAATTTTAGGGTTTAGGGCTTTTAGTGTGTAGGGTATATAATTTAAGGTTTATGGTTAGAATTTACGATTTTTTGGTTTAGATTTTAGGGTGCTAGAGTTTGGGATTTAGGTTTTAAATTTTATAGAAGTGTTGTATAATTTTTTTTACACAGCTTGTGCATCAAAATATAACCCTTATAAATTTGTGTATTAAATTAGTTAGTGATTTTAAATTAAGCACTCTAGTGTTAACGATGAATATAACTAAGTTGATATATTTTTAAATATAAAGGGTTAAATTTTTTGAATTAAGTCTAAATTAGTAGAATATAGAAAATTTGAGGACTAAAACTGTTATTATGCATAACCCTTTTGGATATCCATTATATTTTAACGAACTAAATTTTTTATTGAGTGACTCAATTGTAACTTTTAATAATTAAATGACTCAAATGTAACCTTACTAATAAAGGAGTGGCTTCTGATGTAATTTAGATAACATATTAGGCTGTTCGCAGATGAGAGCGAAATACCAAAGTTTAGTGGAAGATATATTAACAGGAATATCCATACAAGTAAGAGGATGGCGATCTGTATATTTAAACCCTTAAAAGACTAAGAAGAATGGTTCCGACCACATTATTGGATACTTAAATATATTAATTAAATACTTAATTCAGAAATACGTGCTCAAACTATATATTTTTTAAGATAAGTGTTTAATATTTTTTTAGCTGAAATAAGTGCTTGAATTTTTATTTCGTTAGTGTTTTAAGGTAATATCTTTAAAAAATTTATCATCCAATAATAGATTCAAACGTGACTTTTGTTTTTTAAAAATAAATTAAATTAAGCAATATCCTAAAAAATTTAAAAATCACAAAATAGTCTCAAAATCTCTAAAATCTCAAACCTTAAACCCAAAATTGGCGCCTCTACCGCCGTAGATAGTCTCGCTTGACACCATCATCGTCGTCGCCTGAGACCACCGCCTATTTCTCTTAACCATTCATCGCTGGTAATTAGCGTGATGGGTGTCAATTGGGCGTCAAACGATGAACGTGAAAGTCTCTAGTCATTCAACTTCAGATTGGCATGCCTCTTGCCGATTACCAACGATGGGTGGTTAATGGAAATAGGCGGTGGCCTCAAGTGACGGCGACGGCGATAACTGCGTTAATTTTAAGATTTTGAGGTTTGGGAGATTAGATACATTTTTTAAGATTTTAAGAATTTTTAGATAAAAATACAGACACGTGTAAATTTTGATTGAATGAAAAAAAATTAATGGTGTTACCTTAAAACAATAACAGAATGAAACTTTATGCACCTATCTCAGCAAAAAAATAGAGAAAACTATCCAAATAGTACCCAGCTATTGCCGAAATATCGTTTTAGTACCCTTAGCTATTTTTTTGGCAAAATGGTACCTAACGTTATGTTTCGTTTTCAAAATAGTACCCCCGTCGTTAAAAATTAACAGCATGCTGACTAGGAGAGCGAAAAATCACACGTGGCAGCTTGCCACGTTATTTTCACTCTCCTAGTTAGCATGCCACGTGTATTTTTTATGATTTTAGTCGACATGGCATGCTGACTAGGAGAGAGAAAATGACGTGGCATGTTGCCACGTGTGATTTTATCTCTCCTAGTCATCACACAATTAGTTTTTTGACGGCAGGGTACCAAAATGAAAACAAAACGTAACGTTAGGTACCGTTTTGTTAAAAAAATAGCTGGGGGGTACTAAAACGATATTTCGGCAATAGTTGGAGTACTATTTGGGTAGTTTTCCCAAAAAAATATTAGGCATGAAAAAAAAAAGTGTATAGTTTTGGCACCTATTTCTAAGTTAAGCCTTAATAAAAACCAAATATTTAAATACTATTAAATCCTAACATAAATTTTTTTATTAAATAAAAAGTATTACATTATCAAAGTAAATATCGTGATTCAAACTCATATAACAAGATGAGACCACTCGGTCAATTAGTGGATATCAAATCTTAACATAATTTAATATTACATGAACTCTATTTTATTCATACTTTTTTAACCATTTGACAATGCACAAATGGGTGCTCAAACCTGGGTCTTTTAGGACATCATACATTATCTTCTTTTCAACTAGAACCACTCGTTGAGTTCCTCATACTTGTATTTGATAGTGCAAATTTAAATACTATTTAAGGTAGAATTTTGATACACAATATGTTTAAAAAAAGTTTTACAAAAGTATACATATTTACACTATAAAACACAAATCCTAATTCTTAACCCTAATTTTAAACACTAATTTTAAAGTATAAAGCCTAAAACTTAAACCCCTAAACTAAACCCTAAAATCAAAAGGCTTTTACACCGCCGTCTATCAAAGTTTTTTCTTACTATTTAATGAATTAAAAATATCCATTAGCCAATTTTTTTCATAAATGGATGACAAACAGCGGCGGCCGGAAGCATAGTCAAAAACCACATTCTTTTCCTTTTGATGAATGCAGCTTTCAAAATTGTTATTAACACTTGAAATTGTTATTAACAAAATTGTTCTTCTTAATGGGGAAGAAATCATCTTCTCTGGCTTACCAAATATTCCTGCACCGATTCCCAGCAACATTCAAAGGGTTTTATAATTTTTTATCTATAAGCTTAGCATTAACATTCAAAGGGTTAAATTATATATATATATATATTCATTCATTTTTTATTTAAAAAAAATCAGGAAATTACACAAATAACAAAGAAGCATACTACAAGACTACATACAAATGAACAAAAGCTTGAAGATCTATGCTTATCCTCACAGCAAAGATGATCCTTTTGCAAATGTGTTATTACTTCTGTACACAAACATGTTATTTTATTTGCTCAAGTAAAAGGAGATTGCCAAGTAACTGAAAACTTTTAAATGTATTTTTTCTTGGCATCAACCAAAGAAATTAAAATTTTGCTACCTACGCAAATAAAATTGTCATTCAACTGAAACGTTTGGGATGTGAGCAATTTTGTGCCACTCTGAACCCGTACCCTGCCGGTATCTTTCAGACAACTCATGGCATAGTTGAATATTCAGGTGCTCAAGTCTAGTGAGCCGGTCCATTTCCTCCGGTAGACCAGATAATCCCCTACAATGAACAATATCGAGCCGATGAAGAGAAGTGAGATCTAGTAGCCACGTTGGCAGCTCTACAAATTTGGGGCAGCCACTAATCTGTATTGTCTGCAAGGTAGAAGAAGATCCTTGAAGAAGCAATCGTGGCAGATCTGTCAAGGTATATAAGTTCTCAAGTGACAAAGTTTTAAGGCTCAACTAGAGGTCTCTGTCTTCTTCCTCTTCTGGCTCCATTTTTAAATTGATCTCCCTGCACCCATTTATTTTAAGGACTTCTAACTTGGTTAGGAATTTCAGGCTCCGTGATAGTGAGACAAGTCTAGGACATAAAATCAGAACAAGCGTTCGAAGTGATGTGAGATACTGCACTCCATCAGGTAAACATTCTAGTTCGTAACATGTAACCAATTTCAAACATTGAACAGAAGTCCAGCACCCCTGTCGAATTCCTTCCAAATGGTTACCTTTAATGGTTATGTCAAGATATCAAATCTCAATTAAGCCTTGCATGCTGTCACGCAATTGCATCAAAGGATTCGCAACCATGTTTAAGGATTGCAAGCAGTGAAGCTTGTAGAAAGAGCACGGAAGTTTCTGTATATCACAAAAGGGCAAGTGAAGGTATCGCAAGTGCTGCAACGTACCAATCGAACTTGGTAAAACCATCAATTTTGAATGGGGTAATTTAAGTGCACGCAGATACTTAAACTTGGAGGCACAAAGCTGTATAAGAGACTTATCTGATTCCCCTAAATCCCACTGAATGATTATCGTTCGCACATTTTTCAGTTTTTCCAGAACTTGCAGAATTTTTGGCAGCTCAACGTCATAAAATGTCAAGTGACGAACATTTTCGTCTACAGTTTCTGTTTCTGTTTGGGAATCCACTACTTTGCACTCCTTTTGAGATGCATCTAATGCAATATCGTGAATTAAATCGTGCATTTTGAAGGTGAAACCTAGCTCATCATCCCCCTCCTTTTGGATGAGACACCTCGACAACAATTGATTCAAGTATCGATTGCCAACATCCTCCCACTCTTGGTTTTGCTTCGGATTCTCTACCAATCCATTTGCCATCCAAAGACGGATGATTTCATCACTACGATATGTCTCATTCTTTTGGTATAATGACAAAAAGGCAAAGCAACGTTGCAAACGAGATGGCAAATATCTGTAGCTCAGCTTCAAAACCGGCAGAATGTCATTTTCACCTTGCTCTAGTGCACACATCTCACTGTCTCTTACAGAGACCCACTCAGTTTCATCTGTCTCCGAAAATAACAGGCTTCCCAATGTTCTCACAGCCAATGGAACACCTTTGCATTTACGCACAATCTCTTCCCCAATTGTCATGAGATTTGGATGCTGTCTATCATCACCATCATTAAAGGCCCATTTCTTAAACAAAGTCAAACAGTCTTCATGAGGGAGACCTTTCAATTCATAGGGGCGAATTGAACTCATTATAGAGGCAACTTTCAAACTACGAGTGGTGACAATGATTTTACTTCCGGACAAACCACCCATTGATCCCAATAAATCTCTTAACTCAACCCAGGCCGCTCGATTTTCGTTCCACACATCGTCAAATACGAGCAAGAACTTTTTACCATTCAAAAGGCTTCTCAAACGAGTCTGCAAGTCATCTAGTGTTGAACCATCACAATTTTCTCCTGCATTTATAGCTTTAATAATCATCTTGAACAATCTATGAAGATAAAACTCATCAGAGACGCAGATCCATCCCTTCAACTGAAAAAGCATAGCAACACGATCATCATTGTATACCAATTGAGCAAGGCTAGTTTTTCCTAAACCTCCAAACCCCACAATGGGAATAACAGGGATACCTCCATCATCACTTGGCCTCTTCAAAAGATCAATAATCTTCTCTTTATCCTCGTCTCTACCAAGAACATCAAAAGAATTCACAGAAGAGAGGGTCTCTCTGTGAAAAGCATGTAGGTTGTCGCTACATGGTTCTAGATTAAAGCTGTTCCACTCAGTGGCAAGTTCATCTAACCTCCGATTGATCCCTTTGATTTTGTGACTCATCCGTAAAGAAAACATAAGAGGGAAAGAGCAGGATAAGAATCGCACCTTTAAGTTGATGTTGGGAAGATCGACCACCTGTTTGCGGAGAGCTTCACACCTTATATCATCGATAAAGTCTTCAGCATCATAAAAGATATCTCTTAGTTTCCGCATACAGAGGCGCAGCTTTTCATTGTGGTACTGTTTCCTCTCAGTATCCAAGAGCACAGCGTTAATGCTGCATATAGTCTCCTTCAACTTTCTCAAATCGGGATTGCCAAGGAAACTATTTTCCCCAGAACAGTTTTTGCAATAGCGGACAGAAACATACCCACCATGATTCAAATCTAAAGAGAAAAAGAAAGAAGAAAGGCAATGAAGCATTAAAATATGATTCTTTTTCTTTTCTTGAGTAATATATCGTGTAAGATTACAGGAAAAAAGAAGAAAAAAAACCCAATTACCTTTCTAGGGTTCCCTCACGACTCTTTTCTATCTGCTCACGGGTCAAGATTGTGTTCTCAAATCTCAAGTGAAGATTTAACTCTCACTCGACTCCTCTCTTCGCTTTCGTGTCGATCTGGCATAGGATTTCGGCGGCGGCCTCCTTTCTTTTGGGGTGGTCGATTCTCTTTGGCGGAATTAAGATTTTTGCGGATAATTTCTTCTTCTATTTTTCTTTTTCTTTTGGCTTTTTTTCTGAAATTTAATTGCAGTTTAATATATATTGTTGTCATTCTGAAGACGATATTTAGCTCCCAGTTAGTTAGCCATGTCCAAATTTTTTCTTTTAGTCAATTCCTCCTCTCTCTCAAATCTCTCTAATTTATGAAAAAAATATTAAATTATTTCTAAATTAAAAATAGGACCAAATTATGAAAAAAAAAACATATTAAAGTATTTCTTCTGCATCCTTGCATTCTTTTTGGACTTGTAACACATCATGAGACAACTTGTCTGCCATGGGTATGAGATCTCCGGGACTTCAAGAAGGCTAATGTGACTAACAGGCACAGTCTTTATGGTTGAGCTTTTCTTATTACAACAGAAGTAACACTAAAGGTACTATTTGCGTGAAGCATAAGAACATCTCATTTTAACATCTGGGTTGATTCAGTTTAAGCATCTGATCTTCTGTCTATGGTTGTTTAATGCATTCTTTTTGTTGTTTACTGGCATTCTGTTGAAAAGAAGGTTAATCTTTTTGAATGATTTCTATAGTTGTTTCTTGAATATGTGATGAATGTTAGTAGTTGAGCCATGGATGGCCAAAGGAAGTTGATGATACCATTTCCAAGTAATTTTCTTGTTTTCATGGTGTTCAAATTCAATGAAGAAATATGCCAAGTTATGAGGGAATTCACACATATAGATCCTTAAAACCATAAGTCATTGTTTTTTTAAGTAATATTTCCAATTATAGAAGTTAGAGAATTGGATTGGACTGGAAATAATTGGCAAAATTTGGAAACACTACTCATCTGCTTTAATTATTTTCCATTGACAAAAAGGATGAGTTAATGGTACAACATAAGTTAAAATTTAGACAACTATGCTAAGAAGGGAGCAAAGACATTCCTCTTTGAATCAATGACACCTATATGTGGAAAGAAAAAAATTTGACAAATATTTCTAATGTTAAAGCAAGATTATTTATCACCTCAAGGATCATTCTCGGTTAACAAGGTTGGAACTTGGAAGGTGAATCTGCACCCTGGAAGAACAGGTGGAGAGAATGGTATGGAGAAGCTATCCATTGCAGGAATCGGATTGGATTAATCCGAACGTGGCAATAAGAAACTAAAGCCTGTGTTCTCATGAATCAGTGGCGGTGGTTCGATGTCGGCAATGTCTATTTGTGTCATTGACTTTGATAGGTCATCAACTGAGAATGGTATGCTGTAAAAATGATAAAAGTTGTGGAAGTCGGTTTACGAACAAGTTCGGATCATTTTCAGGTAATGTTTTCAGTTAGCTTTCATAACAAGGTATCCCGGATGGAAAGAAAAAATGGCATAGGGTCAAAAAAATCATCACATAGTGGAATGTAAATGCTAACCTTGAATCATCATCCAGCAGGAAGGAATTACTAACTGCATTGTTTGAATCTTCTGTCATCAACACTCTCATATTGGCTATTACCTGGATGTCGGTAAACGAGCAAAGTCATTTTAAAACTAGTGGATATCTCTTTAATATGGGTTTAGAAACTTACATCTGGGGACACACTATGTGTGCCATACTTGTCGTCCCAATACATCGTACTAATACGATACAGCTGCTGTATACTAAGGACCTGCAGGTGGAAAACAATGTTTGAGACTTGAGATTCAGGGAACATTTAAAAGATCGAGATAGTAGTATCTGATTTTATGTTACATTTGTATTACTTACAGGACAAAGATCGTGGCTTATTTCATCCAGTGTTTTCTTAGACTTTTGATGTATTACCTAAATCAGAAACAGATAACGATGATACGGGTGCGCCGCTTCTTTTATTGTCATAACAAGAAATGGAAAAACAGATTGGAAGAGTTTTAAGAAGGGGAGCATACTAGAAAACCAATGGCCTGCCGTATATGCTTGAGCTCATCCCACGCCAAACCTGCATACTGCATTTATATATCTATCAAGTTCTGCAAGTTCAGATCTTAGAAGCAGAAAGCGAACTCGGAGGCAGCTAAAGGTACCTCATCGGTTGCCTCATAACACCAGTGTTCGAGTTCAGCTAATCCAGCTTTTACATATTCACCATTACTGAATGAACAGCACTCTCTCCTCAACAAAAGGCTGCAACAGAACAGTGTATTGATATGCAGTATCAAAAATTTTCTGTATACAGTAGAACAAACTAAGTATAAAGCATTAAATAGCAGTATGAGCTCTAACCTGTTGAATAGTTGAACATTGATAAATGAGAATATCTGTGTAAACACCTTACGGACTAAGAAGGGTGGTACCTGTAAAGGGGATCAAACAATATGAATCCTTAGGGAAAAGCTGTTTAATCATGCATTGTAATGGTAAAGATGTGAATACTATCAGACTTGAAATAACTAATTTCAGCTTCGAAATTTGAAAGTAAGTTCTATGCAGAAGACAAACTATAGATATGAATAAAGAAGGGGGAGGGGGATATTTAAACTAACATGATTTTCTTTCAATGTATTTAGGAAATTTCCAAGGCTCTTCACAATCCCTTGCCAGTGAGCAATCAAGGCCTGCTGGCCTGCAGTGTTAGCAACTGATCTTGAGGCTCCCTTGACTAAGCTTGCTCTGGATGTTCTTGGTGCCTATGTCATTTTATCCATATTATTCATAAAAGTATTTCTGTTTATTTCTTTGGATTATTTCCTTCACTTAATCTAATTCTGATATATATTACCTGGATGCACAATCCAAGCAATGGTGAAATTTCTTTCTTCAGATTATCTCTGATCATTCCATATATCTTCTCCACATATGCGGTAAGCTGTTGCTTAAAAAGCAAGGCTGGGTACTTGGCTTCAACTTGCCGTAAATTGTCCACCCCACCGGTGATGCCACCATTAATCAAGGCAAGATTGACACCTTGTGGAGCTCCACGGAAACTCTTCAAGAAAATAACAGCAACACATGGATTAGTTGCAGAAATGAAATTTCCTGAACATCGTGACTTGGCATTAGAGAGAAAGCTTTTACCTGAGTCATTCGCCCAAACAAAGTAGCCGATGATGATCGACGCCTTTGTGGAGTCATTCCAGCAGCACCGCTAGCTTTCAATGTGCGCTGGAGTAGCAGGAGAAGTGTGGAGGCATTGGATAACCAATAAGCTAAGATGTCATTATTATCCGGTGTCTGAAATTCAAATGCCAACAGCGAGCTCAAGAATATGAGGTTTCTAATCATATCTTTTAGAAAAAGTTTTTGCGTAAAAATTTGATATCTCAACCTCAATAGCATTGCCAATAGTCTGAATGATCCGATCAAAGACACTCGTTCGCTCAACTTCAAATGATCTCCATTGCAAAAGACATTTATATATGATACAAGCTGCAATAGGTCTTTTGTCAGCAAAGCCTAAATGTTGTGCGATACATCGAATGAGCAACTCCTGGTTTTCCTGTTGTTTCTCATTTAGAGATTTTTGTGGTTTCTCCTCCACTTCACTTGCCTCTCTACTGTTCATTGAGCTGCTGTGAAGATCCTGTTCAAATCCATTGATCAACATGAGAATTTAGACAACAAAGAATACCATCAACGGTTTTCCTTTATTTCTTTTTTTTTTCACTCCTCTTCATGGTGATCATAGTGTGAAGTTATAGCAGTGTTTACTCACAATGAGTACCCTTGGTTCTAGATGCCCACTTTCAGAACCTCTCTGCCAATCATTAGACAGCAGGTAAATCTCCTTAGTCTTTTGAGACAATAAAAGTTAAAACGAAAATATACAGAAGCTCATTATTCTAAATACCTGCAAAATCGATCTCGAACGTCCTGAAAGGAATTTATTAGGAGTCATAGATACAGCCTGTTGCCGTAGTACTTTATTCTCCGATTCTATATTAGCGACCTTCTCTTCTAACCTGGTTTCAAGTAACCATGTCAGCAGACAGCAAGAGTTCAATGTGGTGGTGATATATGGAAGTGAGCAACAACTTCAACAGTATAAACTCGTATATAATATGTTTTTGACAAAAAAAATGAGCATTTATAGTAAACTCGAAAGGCAGATTATTGTTCATACACTACCTACCCTCTCATTGTGTCCTGGAGTTGTTTAACCTTTTTTTCTGTTTCTTCCAATTTTTTTGCACTTTCTTCACTTGACTCTTTGAGTTCATTGTATTTTTCTTCTGCATCGTCTGCTCTCTTTTTTTCTGAGTCCAATGTGGCCTATTGAACAGCAATGTCAAAATCTTAAGTTATTATTTTTCCGAGTATATATATATTCTCTTAGAGGAAATTGTTTATGTTCTATTACTTATCCATTAAAATAAATTAACTGAAAAGTAGACCTTTATACCTTTAGGGTCTCCAATTCTTCTGTTAAAGATTCAATTTTCCCTGTATCTTCAACTAAAACTTCTGTCTCTTGAACAACAGGAGGTGCTTCTTCGACGACTATCTTTGTGTTCTCCCTTTCTTTTTCAAGCATTTCATTGGCTTCATCGATTGTTTTCTGCATTTCTTGTAATTGACTTTGCAGTTTCGCTACCTCCTGAGCTTTTGCTTCCTCTAAATCAGTCTGCATAAACGGTTCCAAGGCTTTCCATGAACATATATAAAAAAAGCAACATAGAATAAAAAATATAATCTCTGAAGATTAAAGAACACTTAAAAACTAATGCAATTCAAGAATGTTGACGTTTAACGTGTTTCGAGATACATTGTTGCATAGACCACAGCCAAACAACTTCCTATAGAACTGTCATGTTTCATGTTTTAGCAGTTCTTTACTGAATATTATCAATCTGCAGAATTAAAATTATTACCCTTAAACGCTTCTCGAGCTGCAATCGCCATGTAAGTTCTTCCACGTTCTTTTCAAGCTTATCCTTTGCTTCTTTTAGTGCACCTGTCTCCCTTGCAGCCTTCATAAGAACCAAGGAAAAATGGAAAGCAGTAATACAAAGAACTGAATTGCATGTCCGATAAGCTTATTGAGCAAAACACAAATCAGTTGATTAATGATGTTACATCTATGACAACATCAATTTAAGACACCAATACGGAACATCAGTTGATGAACATAGTGAACACAAAAAGATTCAAAACCTACTAGATAAGATAGATTATTTGAAAGAAAAAAATTTAATAAGGCTATAAAAGAAGATAATCAAACACAGACCATTTTCAGCTTTCTAAGCTCTCTTCTCGCAACTCTTCCCCTCCACCTGGTTTGTGTCACTATACATCCTCTTATGAGCTTCTTATAATATGTGACAGCTCTACGACAGCGCCATTGAGCCTGCAATGTTTCATTTATCCAAATTTAAACAAGGACTACTCTGAAAAGGATCGACAAGTAACAAAATTTTCAAGCAACCTAATATGACTTTAGAATATAACCTGAACCAATGTTGCAGCTTTGTTTAAATTCCTGGACCTGAGTTCCTTACGAGCAGCCATTGCCCTCATACCTGTCTGTATGACAAGGGCAGATACATACAGTTTCTTATAGGCTTGTCTAGATTGGTACCGTCTCGTGTTCTTCTGAATTTTCAAAGCTGCAGCCTGACTTCTCTTGTTACCATAAACTTTGCAAGCCAATCTTCCTACAGATTATGCATAAGGTAGTTGATTTACGACAAGATACTATCGAAAGCCACCGAAGCATACACTAAAAGACTGAGCTCATTCCCGTAGATTTCTTTTTAACACTCACCTCTACATATAGACTGAAGATCAACAGTGGCCTTTCGTATTGCAAGGAATCTTTTACGAGATATATGAGTGCAAATTCGCCGCTGTATAATTTTGGCAGCAGCACCGAGTATTTCTGCCCTCTTTGCATCTAATTCTGCCATCTGACCAGCTCTCAAAAAGACCTTTGTTATGCCTATCTGCAAAAACCATTTCGAGGTCAATTGATGATGCTTCATTACTACAGTATTACAAATACAAAGTACTAATGTATGCAATTTTTGGTTCCTAAAGCATATAGAGAAAATGATAAAGGACATATGTTAAACAATATAACAGTTCCAACAATTGCATTAAAATTGTTGTATTACCTGATATCCTTTAAGTCCAGCCTTGTCCAAAATCTTTTGGCAAGCAGCCTTTTCATCGTAGCTGCTTACGGATAATATCAGGAGAAGAGTATTGCCAATATTTTTTTAATTGTAACCATCAGAGTGCAACTATAAAGTTTCATGTCAGTTAATCGGAATTTTAAACTATAAAAGATCACTTACTTTCCTTCCAAAGCCTCGGGAAAAAGAATCCCAAATCGGTTAATGAATTCAAAGAAAGCTCTGCGAGTTGGATATCCGGCCATACTGATTCTGATTGCCTCTAGAACACCCTACAAGACCAACTTCCAGTTAAAAGGAAATACATTTAAGCAACAACATTGTTTTTGCCAAACCAGTTCTAATCAAATCATAAAATAAGAAATCTGTAACTCACGCCACAGCGAAGTTGTTGCATGACATTGACATTCTCAAATATAGCAGGTTTAAGTTTGTTGTTCGGCTTTACACATCGGATGTAGTGAGGTTCCGTAGAATTTAATGTGTCCATTAGAGACTGTAGTTGTAGCTGCAGCGTCATTTATCAAGAAAGTGTTATTTCACAAGTTCCTACGGTATATAACGAGTTATATGAGGCTGTGTAAGAGATGAATTCAACCAATAGAAGGGACTCAACTAAAATCCTGAAGACAAACATAAAAGCAAAACTACCTTAAAACGAGAACCGATTGAGGAAAACTTGGATGATTTTGATGTTTCTTCTGGAAGTGGAGGGAAAAGGCCTGCTACAAACGAACATTTGGAAGCACTCAACAAGTCTTGATGTTCAGGTACCACATAATCCTTGTTTTTGTCCAGAAATTGATCAGATTGGTATAGGACCTGAAAAATAATGTTGTTAGAAATCATTTAAAAGAGACATGTCAGCTCCAACTATTTACCCGTAAACATTTTGCTAATGGAACATACGTCTCCAGCATAATGAGCAATGGTGAAATCAGTGCGAGACAATTTCGGCTTAATGAATCTCTTGTGGTTCTTAAATGTCTGATAAAGCTTGTTTGCAAAAGTTTCATGAGTTGATTTCGGGAACATACTGAAAAATTAAAGTGTAGTTAACAAGACAGTAATTATGCTTTCCATCAACTAGCAGCTTAAACCGAAGTTATGTAATGAATTACAGATAAATTCTTTGAGAAGTAGCAAAATTTTTTAAGCAAATACATGAAAGAACAATATTATACCAAGCTTCATCTAGAAGAGCTATAATCCCTCCAGGTTTCTGCCAATATAAGATGGAAAAAATATCTCTTTAAGTAAAATAATGAACAATAGAAATGAAAAAAGCAATGGTCCCCATGCATGGTGTTTAGGGGTTAACCTTTTCAATAAGGTCCAGGACATCCTGATTATCAACAAACTCGATGTAGCTCCAATTGATCTTCTCTTTCGTGTACTCTTCTTGCTCCATCTTAAACACATGCTGAAGAATATATACCAGAAACACTTAATTTATAGTTTCTGATTGCAAAATAGATGAAATGGTTGACAAGATTTAAGACCTTACCTGGTTGAAATGTTGTTGCAACTTCTCATTTGTGAAGTTAATACAAAACTGCTCAAAGCTGCACGGTGAGATACCGTGAAATGAAGTCACAAGACTGCTTAACTGATTAAAAAGATAGGTTTCTACAATATCTTGAATACAATGGTCCATATTTATATAAAGGATACAACCATTGAGCATACCTGTTAGCCTTAAAGCTTTCGAAACCGTAGATGTCGAGGACTCCTATTAAAAATTTAGAGTTTGGATCTTGTCCTATTGAACTATTAATTTTATCCACCAGCCTGCATACAAGGAGATGCAACTTAGCATTATCTCAGCATCATAAATTGTTCTGCTTTGCCTTATCATATGAGATTATCTCGTGTTGAAGCTTCTCACCAGTCGAACAATCGTGAATAAACTGTTTTAGCCAATCCATCCCTGCTAAATGTAGCGCTTTGAGGATCGAGGCTTCTCTTTATAACCTCCTCGGGTGTAACCATAACACGTTTACACAATGCATCTTCTAAGGCCTTAGCATCACACCTGAAATGAAGTGACATTCAATAATTAAACAAATATGAAAGCGAAGATACCAGAAAAAATGACCCTGTGACATGAAGAAAAAGCACATACATGAGAAGCTCTGCTGTTGTTTTCAGGTGGAACTTAGCCTGCTCATCTTTCGGAACTGATGAATCAGCTTCCTTTCCTTTAGTGAAAACAATGTTTCCAAGATGAAGAATTGCAGCAACAACTCTGAAAATGGCTTCCTGAGAAAGAAAGCGGACTGTCATTCCTCATTTTTTATCATAGAGCAGCTGAATACTTTCAGCTTGAAGAGTTATACCTGATCCTTTCCACTAATTCCGACAATATCCATAGCTCTCCGTGTCTCAAGATACTCTTGGGCATCACTTACACCGACCAGTTCAACACACTTTGACTGGTTAAGATAGTGATAGTTTTGGGGGCTTCCCAACTTATACTTCTCAACTTCCTGCAAATGATAGTAACTTAAGCCCCGAGGTTAAAAAAAAAAGACTAATATTCATCAGTAGTCAGATGATCTAACAAGAAGCTGGAAAAATACCTCATGTGGTGCAGCACAAAGAAGATAAAAACAGTGGTAGTTGCGCTCGGGATCGGAAACTTGGCAAACACGAGATCTTTCTAGAAGGTAAGTTCTGATGGCAGCTCCTGATATTCTTCCATGCTTATCAAATTGGATCTCAACAAATTTACCGAAACGACTGCAACAGCATTAGTATTAGGAAATATCAGTGTCAAACCACATATTGTTCTATATAATGAACACTAAATGCTACTTAATCATCAGTTGGATACAAAAAAGAAAATCAATATCCTTCCCTGGAGTTATTTCCTTTCAAAAGTGTCTTACCTCGAGTTGTTATTTCGAACAGTTTTAGCATTGCCAAATGCTTCAAGAACTGGATTAGACTGCATTCAGGTAGTATAATGCTCTTATCAGTTATCGTGCAAGAAATCAGGGAGACATATATTTGATGGATGATAATATGAGTTAAAGTTATCGCTCATACTTCAAGAACTTGTTGTTCAACTGTCCGTCCTTCGGTGGCAACTCGACCACCTAGATAGGCAAGGTATCGCATAAGCATCTTCGTGGTCTCGGTTTTACCTGCTCCACTTTCACCACTAACCAGAATTGAATTGCTTTTTCCTTCTTTAACCATGGCCCTGATTGAAGTTAAGATAATTCTTCAAAAACTTGTTTATCGACTACCAAAAAAAAAGCATAAAAGGAAGAACAACAATAACCTGTATGCAACATCAGCAACCGCGAAAACATGAGGACTTAGTTCCCCAAATGGGGCTCCCTTGTATTGTTGCATCATATGAGAACCATAGATGTGTGTCAACTTTTGGAATGGATTAATAGCAATTAATATATTTCCTGTATATGTCTGCCATCACCAGTATGTCAAATATTAATATATGTATATAGCCAAAAAAAACCCTGAAAAAAGCAAAACTAACAGTTGTGATTACATCAAGGGAAGAGAAAGCTTACATAAATTTCATTGAGTTCATATCTAGTACTCAGATTCTGCAAAACTCCAGGTTCATGAAGATAAGATAGCTTTGTCATGTCATCAACTCCACCAGGAGGAGCTTCCATGTCTTTCGGATATATTTTCGATAACTTTTCAGTGATCTTAAAGTTAACCAACATGACAATAGTTAATCTCAGTTCAAGGAAAACCCGAGTAAAATACATTTTACATAACACAAAAGCCTGTACAGACTTTCATTTTTCTTCAAACACATATTCGAACATGATTACAAGAGTATGTTCTTCCAAATATATAACAAAAAAACTCGGAAAACGATAGAAGTACCCAAGTCAGACATATACTCGAATACATGACACTCATCCCAAATCCGAGTAAGATAAATCAGTTAATATAGGTAATGAAACATACCGTTTTCCCATTAGAGGTCTTAATCTCGACATCTTTTCCGGTAATTTTCGAAACCACCCCATCAATCCAAGATACATCTGGGTCTTCAGCCCAGACATGAGAACCAACAGTAATATTTACAGTTGCCTGTAATAAAAGAATCAAGACCATTGTTAACATTATGCAAAGAAATTTTTTCATTTAATAAAAGACATTCATAATGTCAAATATATATATATCATATATATGTATATATATCACACAAAACATTAACTTTTATCAATTTGTACGAACAATTACAACAGGCATCAGTCAAGCATGAGAGAGGCGGAACATGAATCTCACATCAGAAAATAAATGGGAGGCCTTGGGATATAAAAACAGTAACAATGCAAATTGAGTACTATTCGAGGTTCAGATTACCATTGTTAAACTCTCAATCCGAAGCCTGGAAATGCATAGTTATCTAACTCAAAAAATCGAATCATGGTTCGAAAACAAACTCACTTCCTAACCAAAACTTTTCCCTCTGAATTTGACATCAACCCAAAGTTAAAGATCAAAAAAGGAAACAACCCAAGTTGCCAAAAAGGTTGATTTGGTTGCAAGAAAATTAAGCTCCAAAACAAAATCAAGACACCCCAGTTTCTTGAAAAGAAACTGCAATGCAAATGTAACTAACTTCTGGGGAAAATTGGAGAGACAGAGAAAAAAGTGGTGAGTTATTTGTGTTGTATGGAAGTGAATGATGGGTTATTGAGAATCTGACATTGTTCAATAATACCGTTAAGTTCGGTTTTTCTTCTTTTTTTTCCCTTTGCTTTAGCGCCAAATTCGTGGTTCCTAACCAAGTCCTTTTTTTATGTTTCGTTTTCTCGCTCTCAAAACCAAGTAACTTGCTTAATCTCATTGGAATATATATATGATGATTTACAGACAATGAAACCATGAATTTCTGCAATTGCACTTACGATTGGTCTTTGCACCTATGTTGCACCGATGAATAGAATCTTGTGTCCTTTTAAGTTTAGAATTAATGATTGGGCAATTATACCATGCACCGGCGGTAGAAACATTTTGTTTCTATAAGCGCCCTAATTTTAGGGGTTAGAGATTCAGTTCAGGGTTCATATAGTTTAAGGGTTTAGTTTATGTGCTTAAAATTTAGGGACTGTAGTTTGAATTTAGAGTTTAAAGGTTAAGTAAATACCTAAATCTCTACTATATTACCCTAAACCCTAACACTAAACCCTAAATTCTAACCAAAACCCTAAATTCTAAACCTCTAAACCTAACTCCCTAAACTACAAACCCTAAACTAAATCTATAACCCCTGAAATTAGGGCGCTTGTAGAAACAAAATATTTTCACCACCAGTGCATCATATATTTTTCCTGTTTGTTTATGGCTAGAGTTTAGGGATCGTAGATAGAGTGTAATTTTTTGGGTTTAGGATTTAAAATTTAAAATTTAGGATTATGGCTTAGAATTTAATTTTTAGTGATGGACATAGAAAAAGGGCATAAGATTTTTGTCCTGCAGTGGTATGAATATAGATACAAGTATGGATACAAAAACGGGGACGAAAAACGACAATTTTTAAAATTACATGGTACAAGTACGATAAATATAAAATAATTTTTAAATCTAAAAAATGTAAATAAAAAATCATAACAAATTATGTGAGCATGACATCACACATCTTGTGTATTTATAGTCAAGAATTTTTTTAAGCTTTGTTCTCTTATATAAATTTTTGGGAAAACTACCTCAGTGACCACCTAACTATTATCCGCGACCTGTTTTGACCACCCAACTATAAAAAATTAAAATTTGACCACCTAACTATTTAAATAGACCTATTTTGATCACCAGCCGTTAAAATTTAACGGAGAGGTGACGTGGCTGTTAAAAAATTGTATAATTATACATTTGGTCTCTGTTAGTTACTTATTAAGTCAATTTAGTCCTAATTTTAATTTAATTAAATAAAATTATCAACTAATCAAATAACAACACATGTCATGACCCGATTGAATGAATTTATTTTATTTTTAATTTATTATATGTAATATTTTTTCACCCAATCAAATGGAGATATGGGCTAATTTGCGACACCTGTATCACTAGGCCAAGACCCTCAATTGGCTTATAATTACTAACTTTATTTATTTAAACCTAAGTTTTGTGTTCATTTCTTTCATTCAAAATTCCCCTAATCTTCGTTCATCTCCAGTATTAGCAAGCTCTTTATTTGTGTTGTATCTGCAGTTTTGTTTGTATGCTTTTTCGATTTTTTTAATATGTTTTATTGGTTGTTGGGGGTGTTTTGTTACAGTGGATGCAATGGATCTGCCATTTTTGAATGCTTATCTGGATTCGATCGGCATACTGAGTTTCTGAAAAGGGTGTAATTTTGCGGCTGCAAGATCAACCATCCAACCAGCTTCTGCACAAGCTGTGAGTCCATTTTCTTTCAGAGTTCAAGTGGCTCAGTTTGTAAGGTTCAAAGCTCTGGTTATTGAATTACTAGCTAAAGGTAACAGATTTGATAAGTACCTTCCAGCATAAGATTATTTCCAAAAGGGGCTCTACATGTTCGATATCGGCCAGAAAGATCTCGCGGGTGCATTTTACTCCAAAACTTATGATCAAATACTTGCCTTGATCCCCACAATCTTGATTGAATTCGAAACCGAAATAAAGGTCTGATTTGAGTTGCTTTTCATTTTCAAGGTTTCTTATGTAGTTCCTCTAAATTGAGCAAGAATTCTTTGTAGGCATTATATGATCAAGGGGCTAGAAATTTTTGGATACATAACACAGTGCCTGTTAATACTGGAGATGGATGAAGATTGGGGGAATTTTGAATGAAAGAAAGGAACACAAAATTCAGGTTTAAATAAATAAAGTTAGCAATTTTAAGCTAATTGAAGGTCTTGGCCTGGTAAAAGTGTTGCAATTCAGCCCATACCTCCATGGTTTAATGCCCAACAATCCCATCTCATTTGGTTAATTTTTCACCCAATTAGGTGACACGTGTCGCCATTTAATTGGGTGAAAAATATTACATAAATAAAAATAAAATAAATTCATCCAATCGGGTCATGACATGTGTCGTCGTCTGATTAGTTGATTAATTTTATTTAATTAAATTAAAATTAGGACCAAATTTTTTTTAACAACTACGTCAAATTTTAACGGCCAGTAGTCAAAATAAGTCAATTTAAATAATTGGGTGGTCAAAATTTAAATTTTTATAGTTGTATGGTCAAAATAGGTTGCGGGCAATAATTGGGTAGTCATTGAGGTAGTTTTCCCTAAATTTTTTTACAAATTAGTTTATATTTGAATTTACTTTCCCCTCAAATATTTATGTCCCTAATCCCAAATTTTAACTCCGTCTTTATTTATAATTGAATTAAGTAGAAAACGAAAAGAAAGAAAAAAAAAGGCAGAAATAGGATGAAAGAATAAAACAAAAAAATAGAGATGAAATCTAATGTCTTTGGTACGATGATGTATCATATACACGGTACAACCTTAGAATGAATTTCTCGTCCTTTATAGTTTTGCACTAATTGATTAAAAATATATATATTTATGGAAAAACTACACACGAAATTAGTAAGTTCTTTTTTTTTGTTTTTTAATGTTTGAAAACCCACACACACGTCATTAATTTTGCTTCGAAGTGATAAATGGATAATGTTTGTGATTATAATATCTTTTCAAACATTGATGAGAAATAAAAAAAATTACTAAAATATAAATGATTTATTGTTTAATTTATCCTTTTTTTGACATAATGTTAAAGCTAACTTTCAACTTTTATATTTTTTATTAATTTTAGTTATGTTAGCGTTTGTGACCAGAATTTCACTTTGTTCTCGTTGGAAAAGCTTGAGATGCATCCAGGGGCGGCCTCCGTCCCCAAGAAATAATATATTTTTTAAAATTAATTTATTTATAAATTTATCATTTACTTTTAAATATTTACATTTTATCTTCTAATTTTAAATCCTAATTTTATCTCTGCATACATCCTTTTTGATGAAGATTGGAAGAAAAAATAAAGATACGTGGTGAGTGCGAAGGCTTTCGAGTCGAATTCGGTCGAAGAGTATAGGCTTCGTCTTGTGTATAAACATTGGCATAAATCCGGCCCGTACTCTATATTTTGTGTTTGGCAATTAAAAGTAGGCATAAGGGTGTAAGAAACCCTTAATTTTTTGGGGAAAAATCAATTAAGTCCTTAAACTTTTTTGTACTCTATTAAGCCCTTGAATTAAAAAATTTAATCAATTAAGCCCTTGAACCAAAAAATTGAATCAATTAAGCCTTTTGACCAATTTTGACCATTAAATGTTGACAGTTTTTTTCTTCAAATATTACTGGCACATGATACACTACAATTCTATAATGTTGCAATTATAGATTTTTTCCAAAAAAAATATTTTTTATAAATTTTATAAGTCTTTTACAATTTTTATAACTTTTAATGATTTTTTAAATAAAATAAAAAAGTTTCAGAAAATGCCAAGTAGAAACATTGTGATGCGACGCACTGCACCAACAGATCCAAAAAACCCGTCAAAATTTAATGGTCAAAATTGGTCAAAGGGCTTAATTGATTTAATTTCTTGGTTCAAGGGCTTAATTAATTAATTTTTTTTTTGTTCAAGGGCTTAATTAGGTGCAAAAAAAAGTTCAGGGGCTTAATTAATTTTTTTAAAAAAATTAAAGGCTTCTGACACCCTTAAGCCTTAAAAGTAAGAACCTTAATTGGATAGATTACTTCGATAAAATAAATAAATAAATTTCTTGTCATGATTATTGGAGGAGTGATAACGAGTTCAATACTAAGTGACATATGCAGAGCCGATTTAATATTAAGAGAGCTGAAATATTGCATTTTAAACAATATAATAATTTATTAAGTATTTAAACTTAAAATTTAGAAGACAGTGTCTAATTTGTTTAATATTTAAACTTATAAGGATCAATGTCGACTATTAAGGGGAGCACCATAAGTGACTGCTCAAAGCCCTAACCAGCCTAAAACCCATCAAAATTAATTATTTTTATTTTTTAAAATTTTATTTTTAATTTACCAAAAAGAATAAATTAATCTAACATTAAGTTTTAATTATTTCTCAAATTTCAAATTTAAATTTTTGTTGCCAAATTTAATTCTCTCCTTATTCTTTTTTAATCTAACAATAAAAAAATAAATGATACAATATTCTTCAAAATCAAACTCTATATCATACTCACAATTCAATTTTTACAAATTTTATTAACAAAACAATGAAAATAATGTGTTTGACAAAGTTTAATTATGTTTTTATGGTTTATTTATGAAATATTAAATTAATTTTCAAAGTAATAAGATATGTTTTCGCTCTATAAGGGTCTATTTTTTATTTTCGTTCGGAGCCCCGAAAATGTCTGAGACAACTATGCTAAACACCTAAATTATTATTAGACTAAAAAATTTAAGAACACAGATCCACCCTTCTTTGGTTCAGCCTTACTTATTAAATATTTAATATATTATTACATTTTTAATTAAAAACTTATTTTGTCAGGGCCAAAATACTATTAAATTAAAATTTATCTAATGCATAAAACTTTTAACAGGGATCGCAACCAGAACCATTTTGAGCCAACATAGCTTCGCCGTTGTCCTTGAGTGAAGTTTTGAATTTGAGTTTTTTTTTTCATTGAGTTGGCAGATAGAAGAAAAAAATGCTAATAAAGTTTTGTTTTATGTATTATATTTTGTTACTTAAGCTGTGTAAAAATAATTTACATAATATTTTATATTTAAGCTATAAAATATAAAATTTAAATTACTAGCCCTAATACCCTAAATCTTAAACCCTAAATTCTAACCATAAACCTTAAATTCCACGCCATACAACCTAAACCCTAAACAACTTCCTCTACTCATATAAGATAGGGTAAACTACACTGATGACCACCGAACTATTAAGAGATACTTATTTTGACTACTAAATTAAGCAACTCGTCAATCAGACTACCAAACTTATTAAGTTGTCCTATTGTGACCACAGCCGTTAAAAAACTAACATAGGGGTGACGCGGCAGTTAACGTAAATTTATAAAATTACACATTTGATCCCTGTTATTTACTTATTAAATTAATTTGATCTTAATTTTATTTTAATTAAAAAAAATTAATCAACCAATCAAATGATGACACGTGTCATCACCATATTAGTTTAATTTACTCAAATTTTAATTTATTTTTTAAAAGAAAAAGGAAAGAATGGCATTAGGATGGTTTAAACTTGGGTCCAAGAGAGTAAATTCTCACACCTTTACCACTGAGCCAAACTGCTCTTATTGATATAAATTGCACCCTTTTATATACATATCTTATAATGCAGTAAATGTTAGGGAAAAAAGAAGTAAAAATGGTTGAAAGGGGACTCGAATCTAGATCACTTGTGATGTATATAATCACACAAACATTCGATTTAATTTAAATATGAAAATTATTAAATATTTGATTTTAAAAAAAAATTGATTAAAAATTGATTTAAAATATTAAATCGAATTCTAAAGTATTTTAAATTCGATTTAAAATATTCGAATGGTTTTTAAAATCAAATTTCTTCTTTTAAATCAAATATTTTTTAAATCGAATATTTATATTTTAATAAATATTTGATTTAAATTAATTATGAAAAAGAAAAATATTTGAATACTTTAAATCGAAATTCTTTTATTTTCAATCGAATATTTAATAATTTTTATATTTAAATTAAATAAAATATTTGTGTGATTATACACATCCCGAGTGATCTAAGTTCGAGTTCTCTTTCAACCATTTTTACTCCCCCTAATATTTACTTCATTATAAGATATCTATATAAAAGGTGCATTTTATATCATTAAAAGTAACTTGGCTCTGTGGTAAAGATGTGAGAATTTACCTTCTTGGTCCCAAGGTTGAACCACCCTAATGTCATTTTTTTACTTTTCTCTAATTTTCCTTTAACCAGGTGGTGATAAATATTAAATAAATTAAAATTTGAGTAAATTAATCCAATTGGGTGATGACAGGTGTCATCATTTGATTGGTTGATTAATTTTATTTAATTAAAATAAAATTATGATCAAATTGATTTAATAAGTAAATAACATAGACTAAATGTGTAATTTTATAAATTTCTGTTAACTGCCATGTCACCCCTCTATTAGTTTTTTAACGACAGTAGTCAAAATAGGTCAATTTAATAAGTTTAGTGGTCTGATTGACGAGTTACTTAGTTTGGTAGTCAAAATATGTAATCCCTAATAATTCGGTGGTCACCGGTGTAGTTTACATTATATTTTGATATACAAACTATGTAAAAAATTACACAACCCTTCTATAAAATTTAAAACCTAAATCTCAAACCTTAGCACCCTAAAACCTAAACATTAAACCCTATACTTTAAATTCTAACCATAAACCTTAAATTCTACACCCTACACACTAAAACCCTAAGCCTAACCTTAAACCCTACACCTTAAAATTAAAAAAAACTTGTGACACATATCAAAGTATTTCATATTTCTTTATATTTTATATTTTTTTATATGCAGCATATATTTCTTCATATTTTTATATCGGTATATATAAATTAAAAAAATTAAGAAACTCAACTCGAACTTAAAAATAAATCCATTAATTACTAAATTTTTTTGAGTTATTTGAATTTTCATTTTCCAACTCAAACTTTATTTAAAATTTTTCGAATTGAGTCGAGTCAAAACGAATTAATTTTTTTTTGCGTCGAGCTGAAAATATTAATTATTTCGAGTTGAGTCAATTTTGCTCACCTCTATCAAAGTATTTTCCTTGTTTTATTTAGAAATCCGACCCGACTTCGTATATAATAACGACTTGTATAACTAAATACCGGACATGGGAAAATATTAAGACCAAAAAAGAGTTCACAGAGTTGGGTGCAAGCAAAGGGAAAGCAAGAATTTCATAATTTTTACATGCAATATCTGCAAATGACCATCAAAACTCATCCACTCAAACATGGTTCAAACAGAGTCATAATAATAACCACATTAAAAAGTAAAAGACGCAAAATTAAGCAAAGTTGAAACATGAAACCCTACAAATTTACATGTTAGATTACCATAAGATGCAGTGTCTCACACTTGAAAAACATAAGGCTTTTTTCCTAGCATTTTTTTTTTGCACCGGGAACAAGTTCCTTCGGCAAGAAAACTTCTCCACTTTCCGTCTTTGCTTACTAAATTTATCTTCGATACTCAATCACCTAAATCCGATGATAAAACAGACCCATAGGTTGAACTGGCATTACCTTTCAGTTCCCGTCATCGGCTGCTTTTAAGTAAAGGGTTTCACCCCCATCACCACCCTGACCTCCGGAGCTTCCTCCACGGCCTTCAGCTGACCCAGCACTTCCGATATCTTGCTTGCTTCCACCTGCCATTGGCCTGCCAGCATGCATCCCTTCACCCGAAGTACCGCGTCCAAAATCAGTAAACCCTCCGGCCCCAAGTGCTCCACTTCCACCTGCGGTGCTAGACTCGGTTTGCAGCATGTGAAGGCCTGTGCTTCCACCGGAGCTCATGCCAAGCTGACCGTGTAAAGCTTGTTGTTGCAGTGCGGAAAATGGTTGCTGAGCATACAACATCGAAGACCGTGCAGCCATAAGAGATTGTTGCGTCATCTGTTGAGCTTGTTGGTGCTGCATGTAGTGTCCAGCTCCAGGCTGCATAATACCACCCGATGGAAACTACAAGCAATTGACAAAGACAAGTCAGCAAATGTACCACTTGAAAGATATCCGGTGAAATTTTAATGTTAAATGTGTTTAAATTTAAAAAGAAAAAGCTGTTTGAGGGATCTAGAAACAGGGTTGGTACCTGCGTATGCACGGTGGGTGGTTGGGGTTGAGAATCCGCAATTGCAGCCAGGTACATGAGGTTCCGCTGCAGCCTGGCTTGGTTCCTGCAACAACCGGAGCTGGTTAGTGACCCTTCTAAGACCTAAACTACAATTACCAAATTCTCATACTTATCTCGGAAGCTAAGCAAATTTGGGTGGTTTCAAAACCTTTTTTATTAGCCAAATATGAAAATCTCACCGGAAAACAAATGGAAGTTAAAGCAGAAAAAATGTAGCAATTAAAAATGAGTAAAAATTAACTTTATAACCCTACGCGTAGAATGAATACATAATCCGCAAACTAACTAAACTTACTTTCAGAACCCCCAAAATATAGAAATTAAAGCAGAGCATAGTGACAGAGCAGTAAGCATGAGATAAAAATAAAGTATTTATGACTATTGTCCTAGCGAATGACACTTTGACACGCTGAAAGGGGACCGAGGCTAAAGCCCTGTCAGGAAAAGCAAGATGGCACCGATACAGGTTGGAGGACTTCCCCGAAAATGTAGATGGCTAGTTTCTTTTTGGTTACAACTTACAAGCCACTTCAGATTTTTTGTATCAGCCGAGAACCATGGCTTTAATATCATGTTTTGCTATTGATAGCTACTTTAGTGGGGTTTCGTATTTATCGAATTACACTTATTTTCCGAACCTCTTGCTAGAAGAGAAGAACTTCAGGAACAAATTAGCAATGCAGTTATAAGTTGGATAGATATTAAGCATCAGATTACTAGTAAATATCATGCAACAGATATTAGAGATTAAAAAGTACCCGGCACTCGAGCTTGATAGATGTTAAGAGGCCAAAAAATTAACACTTACTCAGCACATTCACCCAATTTCCCGGAATTCTGGCTCTCGACAATCTTTAAGATCAATGACTTGTTCTCATCAAGATACTGCAAGCATCAAAACGAAGTCATTGAACAAATTAAGAAATATTTTAAAAATAAATCGGAGAGAAGATGCAGTAAATACAGCTTTAGAATCTTAGTGGAAGTTCCTTCGGGACATAAAACAACCTAACAACCATTTTGATCTGACAGAGTATAATGCTCATTAATAACAGTAACAACTCCGACAGAAGTACAAAAACGAAAAGAGGATAATCTCGAGAAGGTAACCGAATCTAAGTATCATAGGATTTACCTTAATCCGAAAGCCTGATTTCATATGACAAACTATACAAGAAAGTAAGAACATATTTGCATACATTAATAAAGACTCCTTCTGGCATGCTTCATCCAAACAACTAGTAGGATGCTGTATTAGTTTCAGAAAGATTTAGGTAGAAAGCGTGTCGTGTATCCGGGAAACACATTAAAACATATGAAAGCATATAGAAAGGACCACCAATAAACGATTATCGATATAGGACCACATAAACCAGCAAAGGACATATCACAAGGCCATTGTGTCAAATGGAACTAATGGAGGACCACTACGGAAAAGCATAAGAACTAAAGTCATGGGCCCCTAGAGCACTGAGTTGACAAAAGAATGCAAAACTTTTCCATGCATAACAATCTGAATCCGAACAAATTTATCAGTATCAACAAGAATATAGTTCATATTAGTATTCCCCAACAACTATGTTCCCCTTAGAAACTCCAATTAGAACAAATCCTCACTATATTACCCAGTTAGGTACATGAAGTTTTTTCCCCCTACGGATTTTCGCATTTACTATTGCAGTTCAGTAAGCTGCCGGAGCAGCAGGTCGTAGGCAGAAGGAGAAGAATTGTACTTCTTTTGGCATTGTTTCTAGTGAGTAGCTAATCATCTGAACTTCTTTTGTATGAGTAATCTAAACCTGATGCTCACGAAGATTGTAGCTCGACATCTCTGACTCGACGAACGATTGCGAAGATACAAGGAAATTCCAATGAATAAAATCTTCATATTGTGTGCACTACATAGTTAATAAATCACACATCCAATGAAGAAACTTCCTTTGGCATTCCGAAATAGGCGAAGTTTCTTCAAGGATTAATCGATTTCAAATCAATTCATTACAAAAAAGGGAAACTGAAATGAGAACAACTAACATCAGAAAGAACCAGAAACACAGTATAACAAGTGAACTATAGGATGAAGAATCACACGCTGTTAAATTGCTGTTCAGTAAAAAGAAATAATAGAACACATATGAACTCTAATAACTGGAAAACAAGTCCCAAATCCAAAATGACAAATACACAAACCCATATGCCAAATGCCTGCAAATTTCAGCATGAAAACAACATCAAAATCTATACACATAGTAAACTACTAATTACCAGTAAAAACTCCTTAAAAACACACAGAACAACTAAAAGTTGAAATCCACTTACAAACCAAAAGGAGAAAAACAATAGCTTTTTTACAAGCAACAAAAAGAAGAATGCAGCTTCTTCCATTAATCTTGCACCAATCAAAGGAAATAAGAATGAGAGCAGAAAGAATAATCACATACATACATACATACATACATACATACATACATACATACTGATCAAAAACAGATGGAATAGAAGGAAGGAAGAAAAGGGGAGGACCTGTTGAATATGATCAGTAGTGACGTTGTTGGGATAATAAGCTGCCATCATGGGCTGCATCTGCATCAGGTGCTGCTGCATTTTCTTTCTTTATATCCACACACACAAAATAAAACACTCTAAAATTTTTTAAAATAAATAAAAATATATATTTGTCTCACTCACCCTTTCTCTTTTTGTATGGAGAGAGCAATCCTAAAGTCCAAAAATACACTGAGCTGAAAGAGGAGAATCACTGCAAAAAAAAAAAACTGTAGAGAGAGAGAGAGGGAGAGGGAGAGGGAGAGGGAGAGAGAGAAAGAGATACCCTTTTGCTTTTTTCTTTGTTTCTTCACTATCTTTCTTACTTCACCATTAATATTATTATTAATAGCTCATTCTTTTAACCATTTTTCTTTTCATTAGGAATTGGTTTTTAAGAATAAAGGGTTTCCCTTTATGGGTTGCTGCTTAACTTTTGCTTGTCTGGGTGTAAGAGAGAATTGAGACAGACAAGGACTGGTGGGGAGAGAGAGAGGGTCACGTGATGGCTGATACAGAGAATTGAGAGAGTCAGAGCAGAGCTGCAAATTCAAACACTGGCAAAGAGAAAGGTCCCCCCTTGCAATTTTTAAGTAATTAAAGAAATAAAAAAATGGGTTTTGTTTATTACATTATGACACTTCATTTCGACGTGACTTTGTCTGTTGGTGTTAACACCACTTTGGTCTTATCTCCATACTCAAACACTCAAAACATAGGTTATTCCAGTTCGTATGGTGATTACAGTTTTATTAAGGTTAATTAATATCACCTGTTAAAAGTCCTTCTCAAATATTGATTCCCATGATAATTTAGTGTCACCTTCAAAAAAAAATTATTTTAAATTATAATTAAGATTTGTTTTATACTAGTAGTTTGTCGAACCTTAAAAAATAATATGCAAAACTGATTTTTCGATCTCCTCTCTTACAACGATATAACGTCTAGTGTTTTAGTTAGAAGAGAGAAAGATATTCGAACTCTCTATGGGTATAATATTTGTTGTACATTTTCTTACTTTTTAATAAAAAATTTTATTTTTTAATATATTAGTGTAATTACATAGTTGTATGAGTTCATACTTATTTTAACCTTTTGATAACGTGCACACACTTTGTATACATAAATATTTAAACACGAGTCTTCTAAAATAAACATAATATCTTTCTTATTGGAGCCATTCATCAGTATCAAGAGTTAAATCAAAACTTAAAAAATCAGTACATGAATATCGTTATTATCTTTATAGAGATTGTGAGTTGGGTAAAAATATTTAGTAAAAATTACATGCTCTTTTAGTGTCTTTTAAGTATGTCTTAATACTAAAAAATTAATTTTTCAAAAAAAATTAAAAAAATTAAACCTCATAATATAATTTTAAATTTTAAACCTTAAATCCTAGACGTTAAAAACTACGCCCTGAAACATAAAAACTAAATCCTATATCATAGATACATCTCATATACTCCAAATATAAACTATAAACTCAAATTTTCAATATTTGAATAAACATAAGGACATTTTTTATGGCAGAATTTCTATTCAAATATATTATGCTACTTTCCATAATATAAGACAAAAAAATCTAGTACATGGAAAATTAGTCAAGCTTAAACAAATATACACAAATAATTAATTAAATCAAAAGGATTGTTATTCTCAACTCTGACGATGAAAAATAAAAATTTCCGTACGTGTCTTAGTTTTAGAGTTTATGAATTAGATTAAAATTTATAGGTTAAAACCAAAAAAACCCTACTATGTATTTTATACTCTAAATTAAAATTATAAACTATAACCACAAATTCTAAAATCTAAACTTTTAAAACTAAATCTTAAAATTAAGATGATTATAAAAAAAATTCCACCGGTAATGTATTAAATATAAATTCTAATTATAGTTAAACTTCAACTATTGTATTTAACTCGAGGATAAACTACATAAATACATACTCTGAACTTTTAGGATATTTTTTGGACATCAAACTTTTAAAAGTTACAATTAATTATTAAATTTTTAATTTATTTTTATTAAAGTCACATTCGTTAACTAATGTTAGAATATATTGACGTAGTACGTTAAATCCATATCTTCCTCCCAAAATCCTAATTTTTCTCATATTTAAAAATAGCAATCGTCATTTTTCCTTTTTCTATGATCAAGTCTTTGTCTTCTTTTTTCTTCCGAGCTTAATCTAAGTGAGAGACGTTAGATCAACATTAGATGTTAATAACTTTGCTTAAATAAAATGTGTTTATTGTACCCTTGGAATAACAAAAAATTTGGAATAGATTAAACATCGTCTTTGCTCGCAATAAAATGTGTTTATTGTACCCTTGGAATAACACAAAAATTTTAACTCAATAAAATGTGTTTATTGTACCCTTGGAATAACAAAAAATTACAAATTTTTGACAAAAAAATGGATTTTTCAAATCTGAGAAAATGAAGAATTTTTTGGTGAAGAAGGTGTTTGTATCCTTCAACGACTGTTAACGACAGTAATCTTAATGAAAACGAATATTCATTTGCTTGTTTTTTTTTTAACTTACATAAGCCTTTATACTCGTTTCAAAAATCCCATACCCAACCCCACTACGTGCTAAATAAAAGTACATGTACAACTAATACATGGGATTTAGCCTTGTGGTGTTTCCTGCCTGAAATTTGCAAAATCACCGCCAACTAAGAGTAATCGTTCGATCGAGTTAAAAATTTTAAGTTATTTGAGTTGACGCGTTATATTTTACAGCTAAAACTTTATTTAAATTTTTTTCAATTCGAGTCGAGTTTTCGAGTTCTTATCCAAATTTAATTGTAATTATTTATTATGTTATAGTCCGGTTTGATTTTAATTTAAACAACTTTCTCTAATCATACAATATATGCATATATATACATATATATATTCATATGTGACATTTATTTCTTTATATTTTTTAATTTTGGTATATATATAGCAGGAAAAATTGAGGGACTCAACTGAAACTTAAAAATCAATTCACTAATTATTAAAGATTTCGAGTTGTTCGAGTTATTCAAATTTTCGTTCTATAACCCAAACTTCATTTGAAATTTTTTCAGTCGATATGAGTTTATAAAAGATCTAGTTGAGTCAAAACAAGCCGAATTTTTTTGCCCTGAATTAAGTCAAAAAATTTAATTTTTTCGAGTCGAATTTTACTTATCCCTACCACCAACATATGCAAGACCTCTATAGCCAGGACTAGGAACCAACCCAAATCCTGATTAATCAAACCAACCAAACAAACAAGACGCAGAGAGAACGAGAAATATCTTCCAATGGAGACAAAACAAGTAGGAAATTGGGAAAACGATTTTAGTTGGGGGGTCATTGATTAAATAATTTTTGGAAAATTGATTTGAGAACAGAAGAGTACTGCTGGGGAAATGGACCCCCAAGGTTCACATGCAATAGAGAATAGAGATAGTGTTGTCCAGTCAATTCCCAGCTGCACCCTTTCTCTTTTAAGGGTCAGTGACCTTCCCCCACATCTTATCATCTCTTCTTAGTACTGTAGAATTCTCTTTTCTTTCTATCCAACCTCTGTGTTTGGACTTTGGGGGTGTCGGTCAACTCAGCCACATCTCTTATCTAACTTGATAGATTCAAAAAAAAAAAAATTGATTTGATTCGACTTGATTGGATCTAAACTGTAATTTTATAAATTTAATTCTAAAATATTTTAAATAAAATTTGGATTATAAAATAAAATTATAATAATTTAAAACTTTTAGTAATTAGTGAATCAATTTTTATATCCAAGTCGAGCCCCTCGACTAGGGATAGGCACAGATCGGGTCGGATTTTTGGTCGACCCGAACTCGACCTAAAAATTACCCTAAAATTTAATCCGACCTGACCTAACCTCAACCTGAACTCAACCCGATATATATAAAAAAGTTCAATTTTGTGGATCTAATTGTAAAAATAAAAATTTTAGGGACCTAATTGTAAAAATTAATTATAAGAATCAAATTGTAAATAAAAAGTTAATTTTAAGGACCTATTTGTAAAAAATATAAAGAGGGGAAATTGTTACAAATATCTCTAAAAATATATAGGAGAAATTACACTATTAGTTATGGGTCAGGTAGGGTATTTTTCACTCTAAAAATCAAACTCACCCTTAATAAAAATCCGGCCCGATCTACCTCGTATTTGGTTATTTTTTTTACAAAAAATTGACCCAAACGGGTTTTAATTCAATCGGGTCGAGTAAAATGCCCATCTCTACCCTCGACACTGTCTGGTCCTAATATATGTATATCAAATATGAAAAAAAATATGAATATTTATATATGTATATTACATATAGTTATAAAAAGTAGTTTAAATCAAAACTAATTAATATCACATAATTATAAATATTTATAATTAAATTTAAATAAAAACTCGAACAATTGAACTTAAAAATTTCAAATAAAATTTGAACTATAAAGCGATACTTATCAACTTAAATAACTCTAAACTTTCTAACGTAATTAATACTCACCCCTATTGTCGTGTCATTTCCACTCATTGAAAAATTATATTTTTTATTTCATTTTTCTATAAACAAAATCAATGTTACGGTGTTGAAATGTTTGCATTCCACCTTCCTATAAAACCCTAAAAGTAAGGACTTAAAGTGTAATTAAACTAGAAAATTTTGAAAGTGATTGAGATTTAATTTAACTGACAAGGACTGAAAAGGTAATTAAAACAGAATGACCTTCACCAGACAATTCTCTAGGCAAGTACAATAGCTTTACAAATATGGAAATAATCTAATAATTGGATAATACTAATTAATCATTGTTTAGGAAAACAAGACTTTGCTTTGAATGCATAAGCACTTAATATAAGGTCTTGGTGGGTCATTTCCCCCCTCAAATGTGTACTATATAGGTAAAAACAATTGTAGAATTATATTTTAAAATTTTATAAAATAATGAAAAGGATATAAGTACACTTAATTTTTTTTAACAAAGCAAAAAAATTTGAGTTCATTACGAAAAATATAAGAAATACAACACAAAAATGATAAAAAGAATCTTAAGACTAAGTCCACCCAAAAAACTTTGAAAATTGAATCAAAGCATGTAAAAATAAAGAGCATGAAAAAAAATCAATGTTCTTTTCAAATACATCATTCATCTTTTATAGAAAATCGAGTAACAATTATAAAAATATGTCTTATTCAACTAGACATTATGCATGAGCAAAGATCGAGAGAATCAAACTTGCAGGGTTTTGCTAATGGTTCTGACTGAATCATCAAACTACCACAAAATAAGATCTAACTATATTAGACATCGATCTTTTTTGATCAGATGGTGCACCGTAAACGTCTACTTCCCTTGTTCAGAGAGTAAACTGTAATAATTGTTTCACAAACATCAAACTACTATAAAAATAGATAAAAATTGTACTACTTAGAAAAACGAACAAATACAAAAAATGTGCGAAGGAAATGAATCTTATTTTGGCACTAGAAATAAAAAGAATATATATATATATTTAATTTGTAAATATGTTCATACAGTAATTAAATTAAATAGTTAATTACAAAACATTCCATTAGATTTGTTTTCCACCTGGGATGAAACATGAAAGCAAGAGGTTGGCAAAATGGTGGTAAACTGGTATTCAATGAATAAAATCATGGAGGCAAGTGATGGTCTCAGGTTCAGCTGCCCTGCCATGATGATGGCTAGCTAGCTTGACTCAGTGCTTTTTGTACTCCATGTTCCAATTCATTTCTGTTCCTTCCATTTCTCTTAAATAATGGTATAAATATATTTTCTCAATATATTTTTTAATTGAAATTTCAGTTTGAATAATATTATTGTTGTCAGAGTAAATTATATAAATTATCATTAAATTTTATTTTTAAATTTATTTTAATTATTAAAATTTTAAAACGTTTAATATATTTACTGAAGTTTGGACATTAAATGCTTTTTGTTATTGAAGTTTAGATATTAAACGTTTTTTGTCACTCTTAAACCCCGAATGATCGTAGATGGTGGTCGTTCGATCCTAAATTTCACCAGTCACTTCGCCTCAGTCTCCTAAGTTTGAATTCGACTTCTATTTTGTCAAAATGTGCTCAAAAGTTCACGAATCAGCCAAAAACTTCGGATTTTTCTCTCGCCGATCTCCTTCCTCTGTCATCGAATTGAGCTCGTTTCTTAGTATGTTACTTCTCTCTTGCTGATGGAGTTTTCTACGGTTTAAATCTTAGAAAAAAAAATTTGTTCGCAGGTAAATAGACGTCGTCAAAAAATTAACATAAAAGTAACAAAAAAACATTTAATGTCTAAACTTCAGTGAGTAAATTAAACGTTTTGAAATTTTAATGACTAAAATAAATTTTAGTGATGGTTTATTACTCTTATTATTATGATATACAAGATGAATACGAGACTTTGAACATATTTAAACGTATATTTTTCTAACTTTTGGAATGAGGTTTGAGTTGTTTGATTATTATATAAAAAATTAAATTGATTTTAGTCTTGGAAATGATTAGTATATAATTTCTATACAATATTATATATTTTTATTGCTAAATATAGATCAAAATATTTTATAATAAAATGATAATTACTCAAATAAAAAATTATAATTTCAAACCCAACTTAATTTAATCAAAGTTAGCAAATAAAATGACCTGAATTATGTCTTGAATCAAACGAAGTAATGAAGATATAAAATAGGGTAAACAACAACATTGGTCACTAGACTATTTCATCTTTCTTGTTTTGGTCATCATATTATTATTTTTGGACAATCGTCACTATTGTTATTTTTTCCCTATTTGGTCACCTATTGTTAAAAACAATAGTTTTGTGACCAAAACAGGAAAGAAGCAATAAATTGGTGACTAGAATAGGGGGAAAGAAAATGAGAAATTTTGCTCGTATGGAGTCTTAAACCCACAACCTAAAAAAAGGAGAATGTGTCAACTGAGAGCTTGGAGAATGTGTCAACTGAGAGCTTTAACCACCTGCTCTAGAGATTGTTGACTGATGTCTAGGGGTAGGAATAGGGTGAGGAATATCAGAAAACTGTGGGGATCCGAATCGACGGGATGGAGATTAATCGAAATATCCATCCACGGAGACGAGAAAGTTTTATCATCGAAGTTCAAATAGAGATGAGGACGAGGATTGCTATATCCAAACCGTAAGGATAATCGAACTGTAATCGCATAAATAACTGCGGAGATTCCAAAAAATATCCGTAAGGATCTCTAATATTTTACAAAATTTTAAAAAATATATATATATACTTAACTCTTATTTACTTGTATAACATATCTAATTATCAATATTTCAGCCCATCTAGATATTTGTGCATTCTGTTTTAACCTTATTAAGTTGAGTGACCTCTCTGGTTGTTTACCTTTTTCAGTTTTTGCTTAATTTTTGTATTATTGATGTATATAAATCTATGATATTTACTTTTCATATTATTTGATGCAAATGATATTTACTTTTCATATTATAGGTTGATGACAAGAATGATAAAAAAAATACAAAAAGCGTCATTAAGTACCATATGTTAAATTGATTTGGCTACAAAAAAATCATTACATGTTAAACTGTTATTATAGCTTTCAAATAGTTTATTTATTGTTTGTAAAACTAAATTTATCATATTGTTTGTAATTTTAGAGATTTAATGTTGGATATTTAATATTGAATATATGTTTTAATATATTAAGATTTTGATATTTCTAAGTGTATTGAATAAATGACTTGTAAATTGAAATTAACTATATATTTTGGTCGATAAATTAATAAATTTTGTTTAATTTTTTTAAGTATAAGGATTCCCGAAAATCGTAGAGATCCGATAAATATGAAAATAAAGATAAATTTTTTAAACATATAATGAAAATTATCAAAAATCGTCCTTACAAATATTAAAAATTGAGTAAAAAATACAAAACTGCCTTGCGTTGCCCGATTTCCACACCTATCGATTACTTTCTTTTGTAGTGAGATGATATATTTACCGTTATTTTTTCCCTAAAAAAATTATCATCTGTCCATAGATAATTGTACTCCCCGACACATTCAAAGGACGTAATCTTCCCCAATCAAATGATGTTTTTTTTAGATGTTACTTAAACTTTCATTTACTAGTTATATAAAAATATTGTACTTTTTAGATTATTTATTTTGGTATAGTTATTTATATAGAGTTTGTTGACAAATAAATTCAGGTGATTAATTTACTTTGTTTTATTTTATTCATAACATTAAAGTTAAAGTTTTAAATTTTTTAAAATAAATTTTAATCTAATATCTCATCCCATTAAATTGAATATTAATTGATAATAAAAAAAAATATTGGAGCGCGGAAAATTGAATTTACTTTCACCTATTAACAATTATCGATAAAAATAATATGATGTTTTTTTTAACTAAAATAATATGACATTTATTGACAAGTGTTGGGTGCAACAACAAAGCATATTTTTATTCTAAGAAAAGAATTCAGATTTTTGTATTGGAGATGACATTGTTGGGATGGAGAGCAACGAATCCCAAACATAAACTATAAAATGGACATGTAATTTACCAAAAAATAGTATGATATTTACTTTTATATAACGACAATTATCGGTAAAAAATATAAACATGATTAAAAAATATTAAATATATTAAATTGTGGTCGAATTTATAATATTTTAAACAACATTAAAATATGATGTTATGAAATAACTTCACAATATTTTTTGAATTATCAACAATGTCTTCATTAACCGAAGAAGTTTTAGTTCTTAAATTTAAATATAAACATGTTTAGCAACTGTTAGGTTATAACTATACTCGTGCTTTTGTAATTGTTAAGCTGGTAATAATTATTTGGATACACGTTTACGTATATTTTCGATTATAAGTTTGATACAACGAGGTTTACGTGTAGTGGACCCAACAAGTAATTTTAATAAAAAATAAATAATATTTATTTTAAAAAATTTAAATTATTTTATCTGTAACATGACTATTGCCAGCACTTCCGGACTATACTATTAGCAAGTATCAGTTTGTCCTATCAGCTAAAGCTTATAAACCAGCAGTTATGGTTATATTACCGCATCCATCATATTATACAAAAACATAAATTTGATACGTTTGTCAGACCACCTCAATATAATTGTCTTTCCCAAGTAACTTCTGGTCAACTAAAACCAGAACAGTGTTCACCTCTCTCTCCCTCTCTTATTCTTTACTGTAATTATTGATCGCAACTCTTCACCCAAATCATAAGAAGTGAACAGTCTAAAATGTCATCGACCGCCGTCAACAATCAACAATAAATATGGATAGAACACACGAAATTTATAAATATAAATTAAATAAAACAATAATTATTTAATTATAATAAAACTCAAATATAAATCCTCAAAAATCTCAAAAACTCAACCTTATCGTAAAGTGGATGCATGAATGAAAGGTGAGAACGTGAAGAAAGTGAATTATTGGCATAGTCGTCACAGGTTAATGTGGTTGTGACAAGTTAGAATTCCAACAAAGCAGAACTGAGGTAGTGCTATAACAGTACTACAGTAGGTTTGGTGGGGAAGTGTAAAATGAAAAGTCATAGGAAAGAGTGCAAAAAAAGGGCAGGCTTGCAGTCAAATTTATGGTAGGCGTAAGCACTAGCCAAGACAAGGCAGGGAATTCATTATTTGTGTTGTTTTATGACAACCTTCACATGTTGCTGTTTCAGTTGTTGTTCGCCTCTGGTATGCTCACCACCCTCAGAACTCTGAAATGTCCTTTGCTAGTTTGCTTTCCATTGAAATGATTTGTTTTATTTTGCACCCTCAAAAACATTCAATCACAAGTTGAATCCATTCATAATTCACATAAATTTTGTGCAGGTGAACCAGTAATCAGTTAATCTAACATGATGAATTATTAGATCTTTTAAATAAGGAGCTTTAATTTTGACGTCTTGCATAAAAAAGTTAAGTTGAAAAGATATTGAATTTATGTAAAATTCAATTCGAATTAATCGGACACTAATAGTTAAACCCCAAAAAATAGTATGGGTAAAAGAAAATATTTTATTAACAATCTTAGATGGAATAATAGAAAGTTTTTGTTATGTTTTTATTAATTTTGTATTCGATCATTTGAATAATTAACTAATTTTAAATAGTGAATTTTAGTTATGTTCGAGATTTATGATCTTTTTTTGATAAAATTATCTTTAAAATTTAAATGCAAATTTACTTATTAAAATATAATATGTCTTATTATTACACCTAACTTTTATCGGTTTAATGATTGTTTTGTTTTAGACTTCTTTAGCTTTTGATTTTTTTCTCTGTCCACTTACCATGTGACTACTATGAAAGGGGTCGTAGTGAGGTGTGATATTATGATTTACGAATTTGATGACCCACGTTTTTTAACATCCCTAGGGACACACACTTCCAAGCCTATATAGTAAATTTAATATGAAAATTAATATGCAAATACATATTTAAGTTTGTAATATTTTTAAGGGAGAGTCTAACGTATAATAAGGTCCCGATGCGGCATTAATTGAAAATATTATAAAATATGAAATTTAAAATTAAAAATGTTATATTTTTTATAACATTTTAAGTTGGTGGTTAAGTATCAATAAAGTATCAAAATCTAACTCCGAGTATTGATACTTATAACTTATGATAACATTTTAAGTTTTTGTAAGTATCAAAACTTATCTCTAAATATCGATATTTAGAGACAAATTTAACATTTTCGGTTGATATCGTACCGTAATCGTACCGCGATCATGTTGTATGCCAGACTCGTCCATATTTTAAATTCCTAATGTAAGTATTGAATTGTTGTATCATTAAAGATAGACATGGGTCGAGTCAAATCAATTTTTTTTTTGATAAATCTAAATTTGATATAAAAATTTATAGTTTTTATCTCAATCCAATTTGATATGTGGTGACTTTTTTACCCGACTTGAATTGTAAGATTAAAACTCACCCGAAATAAGTAAAAATATTTTTTTATTAAAAATAATGGATAATAAAAAATATTTGTAGTAATTATAACTATTCTCATCCCTTTTTTATTTTGTAAAACTAAAGAATTAATTGAAAAAAATATAAAGAGGGAGGCACTATAATAATTACCCTAAATATATAAGAGAATTGTACAATCATCTCGGATCATATATTTTCACCCTAAGCCTTAACTTACCCAACATTTAATAGTTTATATATTTAATAAATTTAGTCCTAAATCAAAAAAATTAATAAACTTAATAATCATTATTTACACATTCTTTTAATTTATCACATTTTTAGTTAGAAACAATTTAAAAATTTCCTCCAATCAGAAATAATTAATTATTTGGTCATACTTCTAATTAAAAATTAGAAATAATTAGTATTTTTTCTAATTAAAAATATGACCAAATTAAAAAATATGTAAATAACGAGAGTTAAATTTATTATTTTTTCAAACTAAATATAGATTTATCGAATGTGTAAAATTTGACAACTAAATATGTTGTTATACAAGTTTTTGCAATTATTATGTCATCCCTTTAATAGCATTTAACGATTTAATGACAATTTTATAACAAAAATCAAAATTTAATGATTGTTATATAACTTTTGAAATTTGATGACCTTTGTATATTATTTAAGATAGTTCACTGACCAACTTTATCCAAGATTTAAAGCCCAACCTCACTTATGTTAGTTGCGACCTCGCTTCCATAAAATTACAATGAAGTAACTTTCCCACAAAGATTTTGATACCTATATCAAATAAAGCAATTTAATGTTAATCGGTGGCGAAACTCAACGTTATTAATTAAAGAAGGCATTTAAAAATATTTAAATTAAAAAAGATAATAATATAAATTATATAATTTTAAGATACTAAAATATTTTATCATTACCTCAATTTTAAAAATTTTATGTAGCTCATACAGCCTCTATTGAGTACCGCCACTAACCTTGTTTACATAGCATCATATTGTTGGTGTTTTGGACTTATTTTAATTATTTTTTAATCATAAGTAAATGAGTTTTTATTAAAAACAATAAAATGTTCAACAAATATAATACAACTAAACAAAATGAGAAATTTTGAAATTATGTCTAAAAAGAATTTATACAGATAAAACAAAAAAAATATTTCAAAATCTTTTTTTGGGACCATAGAAACTCAATAATTGTTATAAAATTTTATTGTTTCTATCCAATGAGACACATAAAAGGTGATGCAGGAGTGGTGAGTGAAACAATCTTGCAGGTTGTTTCACTATTAAGTTTTAATTACATCGGTAGATCTCTGTACGAACATCAAATAACTGCAAAAGTAGACATAAACATGTTATAAGATAGAAACAAAGAAAATATGCCACAGAAATAGAGAAAAACACAGCAAAATATGCGAAGAATAAGAAAATAAAACAAATAAATTCTTATTAAAACTTTAAAAATAACAAAGAAGAAAAAGAAAAATAAGAATAAAATATAAATAAAAAAGCATATATGAGTTATCTGCAGTCCACGATCAACACTAAGACTGACGTACTAAATAAAATTCATTAGGATTAAAGTCAAATTTTATTGCTTTAGAAACTGATTTGGACTAATCTGGCTGTACCAAAAGTCAAGTGTTTTGTATGGAGAGCTGTACAGAATAGAATCCCTGTCCGATCTGAATTGATAAAACGAGGGATTTGCTCTCCAGATTCATATGTTTGTGTGCTTTGCTCTAAGGAGTTGGAAACTGCTTCTCACCTTCTGTGTCACTGTGAGATATCTTGGAAAGCTTGGCAGGTATGGTGTAGTTTCTGGAATATTCATTTTGTACTGCCTTCCTCGCTGAAATGCTATGGGAAAATCTTCCAATAAAACCATCCCTGAAACTGATTTGGCGTATGGCATTTTTCGGAAACATAGCCGATATATTAAAAATGGTATAGTTCATAAAATATATATATTTTTCTCTTAGATTTAAAACTTTTTGGTATAGTTCATAAAATATTAAAAATGGTCGCGACTTCTCCGATTATTGATTACAATCATCCCTTATGCCAGGAGTTATCCTAGTTTCTCATCACCTCATTGGAATCGATAACTACAGTGTGAAGATTGCGCTCTTAGCCAGAAAGTCCGGTTTCATTGACGGTACCTACAAGAAGGATTCTTATGAAGAATTGTTAGAGCCACAGTGGGAAAGATGTAAAGCCATAGTCTTATCGTGGATCCTCAATTCAGTCAGCAAGGAGTTCTTGACCATGGGGGTTATTACACCATTTTGTTAAGATTAATGATACATGATTAATTAGACCATGGGGATTCCTCATGTGAGAGGAAATATTGTGTAAGGACTAAGGGGGTTATTACACCATTTTGTTAAGATTGGTTAGTCACCATGTTAGGTGGCAGAACACTAAAATTGGCAACATTTCTTAATTAAGAAAATTGGTAATAAAACCAATATTGGTTTAGAACATTTCGGCAATATCTGCATGTGTAATTATACTATTAAGGTACTTAGTGGATGTTTATGAAAATTGCAGGCTTAGGTGTCATGTTGGTAAAACATTGAAAATGGAGAAAAATATGACAAAGCTTGATATTCTATTACAAAAGATTAATTAGAAATTTTAGTTCTCTTTCTCACCATTCGTAAGCCTCGGGGGGAGTTAAGCTAAAAAGAAGATGAATTTTATAAGCCACCGTACGCATAGAAAAAAAAAAGGGGGGGGGGGGAGACCATTGTCCTTTCTAAGTGTTTAAGACACCGTTGTTGAATTCTTAGTGACTAAGAAAAGAAGTTCAATCCACCCAAAACATCATTGGTACCTGCAAATCCAAGTTTAGACTATGTTCATCTATAGCTTAATTTTCCCATTTAGAGTTATCCATTCTTTGAATCGAGTTGGTCGCTTCGGTGGAGTTCTCATTGATAAAAAGGAGGATCAAAGCTATTTGAATATTCGGCAACTCAATGAATAACGTAACCTCATACTAAGGTGAGTGCAGTTAAATTATGTTTGGTGTATAAATTTATATATGTATGTTCGGGCAGCATGTTGGTTGTTGGAGTATTTAAAATTTGGTTATAGTTGAGGTGCTTACCAGCAAGCGTATGATTGACAAATTCGGGATTTGCAAACTAAGTTTTAACATGAATACTCTGTTACTGTGTTATATTTATAGAATACGAATAGAGTATAAATTATGAATAGTATGTTTCGGATATAATATGAAAATTCGTGGAAGTATAGTTTGAGTTAAATAATATATATGTTACATGTTGAATGATAAGCTCGGTTTAGTGCTTCGAGTTGCCTACAATTACATACCTTGGCTCATATGGTGTACCTTTGGTGATAACATCCATAGCATGGTAAGCTTCTTAGATTTACTCTGTATCAATGTTTGCATTTGGCATTGGTCATAACGTGGAATGACATTGATTCTGCATTAACATTACAATGAGATTATTGATTATACATCAAATTCGTTGAATATACCGAAACTACATAATACATCAAAATGCATTGCTTTGAAACTTTGTGGTCACCATGATTATTGACAAAGATTAATGGAACTAAGACTTATTGAAATAAGACATTGACAACGAGGAAACCTTGATTAGATTGACATGGTATATATATTGCGCGACTAAATATATTGGCGATGTGGAGGTTAGGGGGAGATGATGGATGGGGGAAGAAGAAGCATCGACTCATTGCTATTACGTCAACACTAGCCTTTGCTTTGTGTTTTGTGCTTTGAGCTATGTGATTCATTGACCATTAGTACCTATGTTCAATGTGCTCCAAGGAAAAACAAAGTATTAAAGACTTTACCGAATTTAGTTAAAGATAAGTAATTAAGACTAACGAAAATAAATCAAAGAAATGAACTTAAGTTTATAAGTTGTATATTTGTGATACGTACAAGACATAACATGTGTGCATTGATGCCACCATATGCTTAGTTTTTATTGATTTCATGCAAATCATAACTATTGATATATTATTATTCAAGGTCACTACCTCACTAGGCTAAGATGCGTAATATGTTTCATTGCTTGCATTTTCAGGTTCTATAGTTCCTTGACGAAGATCGTGGATAACCGGTTGCAAGTCACCCTCGAGTTGGCTTTCGTAATGTACATTTATCCTTTGAACTCCTAGAATGGTGGCATATGATTGACATATAATTGGTATGTTTGAATATGTAAGCATAAAGTTATGCATATGTGGTATGTTAATATTTTGAGTTGAAGGAGAATTGTATAACTAGCTAAAATTCACTTTATCAACTTAATCGATGATTAAATAAATGAAATGAAATTCTAGTATGGTGCATAGGCTAATGAACTGGTTATAAATTTTAGACATTGACCAACGAGTCATTGGACATGTTTTAGTTGGGTAAATTGTTTAAAAACTAGTAAAATAGTGAAATTGCAGACATGGCGTTCTGGTACGGTTGGGTATGTATCAGTACGGGCATGCATATTTGAATCATACTGTAAAAGACGTACCGGTACAAGACATAGTGTACATATTTGAACCATACTGTAAAAGAGGTACCGGTACAGGATATAGTGCACTGGTACGAAATTTCGACACCGGTAAAAGAGGTACCGGTACAGGATATAGTGCACTCGTATCTATTTGTAAGCTTGTTTTTATCTCTTTACAAATTAGTCCATACAGCTAAAGTGGTTAATTGGGTAGGATATCAACCTCCATTTCTAATGAAATTTCGTACACAGACTGTTAACCTGATTAGTTTGATAGATATGTTAGAAATATTGAAATTGGATACTGAATTATTATAGTTTTACGATTTAGTCCTTGAACATTGATTGTATTATATTTTGGTCATTGTGGCAGAATTGAATGAAAATGTAAACCCTAATTATGAGTGCATTAATGAATCCTTGTACCATTGGAATTTATTGATAGAATCATTGAACCTATATCATCGAATTTCACAGTATAGTTTTCGTTACCGATCATTGGTGACATTTTCGACTCGGTTTTCTACAAGATCAGAAAAGGGGTATTACAGTTCTTCAATCTCCAATATCAACAATTGCTTTTGTACCAATTCAGATTTTTGATCCTTCCCCTGTTCATCCTACATCACCAGCTCATTGTACTACATCTACACATTCTACTTCACTTGTACCTTGTTTACAATTTTTCTTTCTTCACAATCTTCACAACAAATTCTTTCAATTTCTTACGCCTTCACATCCACCTTCACCAGTTGCTTCATCAAATAGACCACCCTCATCTTCTCAACCTTGTCCTTGTTCTTAGAAAAAAATTTAGGACCTCTAAGCCACGAGGGCGGTTAAATGATTTTACATGTTCTTACCAATCCTCATCACCTTCCTTACCAATCCTCATCACTTTTAGGTCAGTATCCTATAAAACAATTTTTTATTCTCACTTACCTTCTTCTAAATAACCGTTTCTTTCTCCCACTTCTTGTTTAGTAGAACCTATACTCTATTTAGAAGCTATCCAAAATCCTATCTGGATCAAGGCCATGGAAGAAGAGATTCAGGCTCTGCAGTCAAACAACACTTGGACTATTGTTACCTTACCTCCAGGGAAGCTACCCATTAACTGTAAATGGGTGTTTCAAATTAAATACAAGGCATCTGGTGATGTTGAGAGATACAAAGCTCGCCTTGTAATTAAGGGATACAGTCAAAAGGAAGGAGTTAACTATATAGATACCTTTTCACATGTGGCCAAATTGTTCACTATCAGGACTGTTTTGGCTTTGGTTTCCATTTTTCAACAGACTCTTTATCAAATGGATGTGTATAATACATTCTTTCAAGGTGACCTGCTTGTGAAAGTATAAATGGACTTGTTTGATGGTGTTTGCAGCTAGGGAGAGATTAAGGTGTGTAGATTGCAAAAGTCTCTATATGGATTGAAGTAGGCTTTTAAACAATAGAATTTAGAACCGACAGAGGTCTTACTCACTACTGGTTACCAACAGAGTAAGCGTGATTGTAATGACCCAATTCTTCGGCTAGTGAATTAGGCATCGGGCCCGAATTATGGGAATTTATCTTGGAAGATTAAGTTAAGGGCTTTTGGGTTGGGCCCATTAATTTGGAAGAGAAGGTTTAAATTTTAAATTGGTGTAATTGGTGAAAAAAGAGGAAGAAACTAGGATGAGGAAAGAGAAATAGGAAAAAAGGTTAAAAGTAAATAGTGGGAGAGAGAATAGAAAATGAGAGAAAAAAAAGTAAGGGGATGAGTTTCAAACCTGGATCTGTCGCCCCTTGAACCGCTGTGCACAACACCGTCGCAGTCATTGCATTTAGCTCATCGAGACGAACCTTCTAGAAGAAGCTGTGACGCCGTTATCGCCATCACTCGCCGAGGTGAGCGAGAGAAAGATTTAAAAGCTTGAAAAGGGGGAGATTCATCGCGAATCGTGAAGAAATATCACCACCACCGTGATCAGAGGCCGGAAAACAATCGATCTGGGTGTTCATTGTTCGACCGTGGTACGCGCTGTCGCTTGCCAGCCATCGTTGACCAACGTTGACTTTTTTTAAGGGATTTTACACAAGGGTTTCTTGACTTTATGAGTCTGATGGCGCAGTCCGTTTCACCAGATTGGAACACGATAAGTTATTTTATATAGTCATATTTGTTTTATCCGAGGATTAAATGGACTTGAATATAAGAATTAAAGAGATAATTGGAGAAGTTTGGACGAGTATTTATCGTTTTGGCTTAAGGTTGGTACACCTTAAACTCTTATTGTTTCATGAGCATCATAAATGTAATTGCCTTGCTTGTTATTGTTCGCAAAATAAGTAGACGATGAATAAGTATGTTGTGAGACCGGTATCATGAGACTTGATACATTTATGAGATGCATGATGATGTTACGAATATGATGAGACTCGTGAAGGCTTTAGAGACCGTGTAGGGTCGTTTGAGATGCTCGTATGATTATTTGATGATTGTCTAATTGATTGAAATAATTGTAATGCCTTGTATGCTTGTTCGAATAGATTGATGAAATTTGATGAGAATTATACCCGAGTTAAAATATTAAATTAAATAATTATGAAGCCGGTAATTAATATTAATTGAATGAATGTGTTAGTAAACAAATCTTAATGACTTCTATAAGCTTTAAGGATTGAATAAATGTTGCAATACCATAATTCGAGGAAATTGTGTGAACCCGTGAATAGGGTATTGGTACGAACTTTGGTTGTATCGATACGCGATTGGGGACTGTATTGGTACGGGTTAACTCGTATCGGTACTTGTAGAAATTAAGAATTTCTAGTAAGCTATATTTGTATCGGTATGTGTGTGAGTTAGTACACATGAGTACTGTATTGATACTCGTGTTCGAGTACCGGTACCGACAGAATGGAATAATTTATTATGCTAACAAAAAGGGAAATTGAGGTGGGATAATAATGAGATAATATGAGTTAATAAAGATAATAAATTAGGATGATTAATATAATGTATTAACAAATTGGTGAACTTAAATGATGGCTTGATAATTTATAGAACCATGAGAATTTTGGGTAATCGTGTCCATATTGTGTGCTATTTTGACACTTGATTGGTTGAGTTACCTTGTAGATAAGATTTGGATACCCTATGTGAAAGTGTAGCAACACCATGGTTAAAGATGATGAATGTACGTTCCTGAAGCTGTGTGGCACCAAGTCTTATTTGAAGATGCTCGACGAGAGATTCCGAGCATGGGTGTACATTCTCAAAGCTGTGTGGCATCGGGTCTCACCCAAATAGTGTACGTTCTCGAGGCTACGTGTCACTGGGCCTCATTTAGAGTGTATGTTCCCGAAGTTGTGTGGCATCAAACCTCACTCTAGGTTTGTGGTTATGATTTGTGGGTTTTAGCTCAGATGATCTGGTGAGATCCCGAGTATGGTTGGGCCTTGTGGGCCATGTATGATGTTTTGCTATGATTGAGAGCATGTGTTTAGGTGACCAGTGGTAGTGCAACGTGTTCATTTATCTCTCTTTATTGCTCATACTAGCTTGCATGCTTATGTTTATGATTGACATGAAGTACAATAGAGTGGATGTGTACCACTAAGCTTTGTAAGCTCAGCGCTCGAAATTATTATTTTTGTACGTAGGTTGGTCGTCAGATCGTGGGTTTGAGAAGCAATATTAGTACAAAAATCTAGTATGTGGAGGTTTTTAGAGTACAGTACTTGCGTTTAGTGGGCTATGTATTCATATGACTTTATATGGTCTAACCTGTAATTCTTACTTTTGAAATTGTATTATTCAAGTCAAATGTTTAAATGTTTTAAATTAAAGTGCAGCTCATTTGTAACGATTAAAATTGTTTATCTATGTTTTCAACTATTGGATCTAAATATTTTGAAAATACATTGTTTGAGCTAAATCTAGTTGTAAATTTTTATGATTTTGGTTTGGGCTTGAGGCCCAATTGTGACATCTGGGCCAAGGATGTTATAACAGTGGCGTCAGAGCATAGGTTTAGCCGATTCTAGGAAATGCCAGAGTGGTATAGGTGTTTTAGTAAGGTGTCTAGTGAATAAATTAAGTTCGTACTCTTTAAGATTGAAATGTTAATAGTGCGTCCAATGTTACAATGCTAAGATGGTTACGATCATGGTCGAGAGGGCCGAGTTAAGTGTTAAGCCGCTCATGGGAAGGATTTCGAGGGTGAAGTCTTCTCGGATTATTGAGATACGAGTTAGTTGAATGATGCTGGAGTGAAGGATGCGTCATCCTCTCGCCACCTAAATGGTGTCTTCGTTGCGTGTTGAAGACGTTCTGAAGCCTTCGGATACGTTATGAGAATTTGTGACAAAGAATCTTCATCGTTATACGTAAATAACGTTTATGAAGCGAGTATGAATATCTCACTTTCGAAATCGATCAATAGATGCACATTGGTTAGAGGATTTTTTGTTCGCTTAAAAAGAGTTTCGATGATACTTGATGAGTATCATCACCCTTTTTAAGGGTATTTCTCAGAGATAGTGGATTTGAGGTATATTAGTTCGTTAGAGTGATCGAAGTGAGACATTACGGGTTTGATAGAGCTACCTTATCAGGAGTTGTTGCACTTTGGAAATTGCATGGGTTAATCAAGTGCGATGCTAACCAGTAATGTCAAGAGTGGGCTTGAGGCTCTGAGACCTCAACGGAACCCAACATTTGGTAACAAGAATGTTGAACTGTTGCCCTCCTACCGTGATTTTTGTTTTGTTTGTTTAGAGAATGGCACGATGGGGTTTTGGGACATGTTTGACCGTTTGGCGGGTGTCGATATGTGTCGTTCAATACTGGAGAGCTTTTAGACAGTTAGAGCGTTTGTTTATGTTTCTTGAAGAAATAGTCAGGACTTTCTCCTAGTCAAGGACTTGAGTGGATGTTGAGGTAAGGCTGAGTGGGACGTTAGTACCTATCGCCCTTGTTAGAGGACACTGACCCAGTTGAGGAAGTCAAAGGTTTAGTTGTGAAGGTGCAACCCGAACATGGTTTCTTTTGTATAAGTGTTTCACCCAAGGTAGAGTCGGGCTTGTTCGCAAGTAAGAAGTTGGTTCATTGATGTTGTGCTTAAACCGTTGACAGCTTGTTAAGTGACATTGAAAGACCGTTGCGTGTCTCTTAAGGTGGATTACTCGTTTAATTGATTGTGAAGTAACTGTGTGTTTTTCAGGATTGACTCAAGGATAAGATGATTGCAATTAAAGTGTAAGAGGCTTGTAGTTTTGAAATAAATTTTTGAATGAGGATTTTTCTATTTAAGGCGTGTCATGGTAATGTTTGATGTTTACAATGATATTTAAGGTGTTCCAACGAGGGCCACTGCGTTGTCCATCGAATGTAAGTTGACTCTTTGTGTGACATGTGTGAATGTATAAGAATATGGAAATATGAGTACTGACGAGATAATGACCTTATGTATGGGAAATGTTAGTTATCGTGTAATCAATTAAGGAAGCACGGTTTTGAGACTTCGTAAATACTTTTGATTTGTATCACAGTTTCCTTGGAGTGAGCTGAGGAACATCGGTGGAAATCTGAGCTAAGTGAGACTATTTTATTGTGACAGTGGTGCTGAATTGATTAGAGTTAAATAAGATTTCGAGATCTTTGAGGATGTTTTGTTGTATTATCAGGGCTGCCTAGAAGTAAGAATGTTGTGCTGACCCCAACGATGTGAATTTTGGATACTTGATCTTTAAGGAAATTTGAAATTTGAATAACAACGTGAGTCGAAGTAATTGAGAATTGTTGATTGTGTGATCGATCACCACCTAAGTAAAGTGAGCTTGGTAAGTGATAAAGTGTATGAAGTTAGTTCAGGTTAGAGTATCATGTTGTACATGTGGGGAGATCAAAGATTAATAGCGATGGTTGTGTGACCTATGTTGATACCCGTGTAGTTTAATTTGGCATCGATACTGATTGACCTATGTTGATACCCGTGTAGTTTAATTATTAAGCTGTGTTGTGGATTAGTTGGTTTTGAAAGCCGTGAGAAGTATCAATTACTTGTATTTAAGTGGGCTTAGTGTTATGGTTGAATTTTAGGTCAGATGGTTTTTTATAGAATATGAGATCTTGTTGTTGGTGTTTTAGAGAAAGACATGTCAAGGCAAGAAATTCTTCTCATATGGTACAGTGGTCAGTATATGGTAAATTTTAAGAGTGACAATTTGTACCAAACTTTCACAATGTGTTTTGGGAAACAATGTGCAGTCGTGTGTTTGAGATAGTGATAAGTGGTTGACTTGCCGTCATTTGGGAGCTAACATTGAGTTTGTCATAGTTTTTGTGATACTTTAATATTCATTAGTGAGAGTTAAATAAATGACTGTTGACCTTGTAAAGAATTTGTGAGTGTACAATTTTTTTGGGATTACATTGAGTAATGATATAGTATTTGGTGGGTACCTTTGATATTTTTGGCAATGTGAGATCTATACAAAAGTCTGCTTGGTTTGTTGCGGGTTAGATTATACGACACTACGGTGTGTACATGTTACTTTTGACACGAGATTCAATATGGGGCTCTATCGCTCAATGAGATTTCATGTGATGACGAATCCTAGCGAGGGTATAGATGACTGTGTTTTTCAGACACGTGATAGTTTGGAGTGCAATACTCTTGCGTGAACCAAGTTATTGGGAGCTGCTTTAGTTTTCGATGTGATTTATCATACTGAGTTTAAGGTAAAGGTTTGGGGCGGGTTGAGATGCCGTTCATTTTCAGAAGTCTTGCACAAGCAAACAATGATATTGATAAAGGGATACAACAGAGTTAGAGTCTCCTTTAAGAGTTACCACGATAGGGATCGTTTCGTTTTGGTTACAATAGTTGTGTAAACTCCTATTCTTTTAGATCGTGTGGAGTTGTGGAATAATTTTGCCGTGCAACAGTCTTTTGGGTTCTACAACATAAGTTAAGTTTCTTTGATGACGTATTCATGTACAGTTTTGTCGGGGTACTGTTGGGTTTGCTTGTCGTCTGTAATGTACCGAGTGAAGATGGATTCTTTCTAAGAGAAAGAATTAGTTGAGATTATGATTGGATCGTTAGAAGACAAGAGTTATAGTAGACAAGTGTTGTGAGATATTAGAGTATCGCAGTGGGAAATTTTTGAATATATCAAAGAGTTATAAAGGTTCTAGCATTTTCCTTTTTGTGGACTAAAATTTCTTTTAAGGATGGGAGAGTTGTAACGACCTAGTTATTGGGTTAGTGAATTGGGTCTCGGGCCCGGGTTACTGGCCTTTATCTGAGAAGATTAAGTTAATGGCTTTTAGGTTGGGCCAGTTACTTTGGAAGAGAAGGTTTGAATTTTAAATAGGTGTAGTTGGTAGAAATAGAGGAAGAAGTTTGGATGAGGAGAGAAATAGGAAAAATGTGAAAAGTGGATAGAAGAGAAAGAGAAGAGAAAATGAGAGAAAAAGTAAAGGGGTGAGTTTCAAATCTCGATCTACTATCCTTCAGACTGTCGTGCACGACACTATTGTTGCCATTGCTTTCAACTCACCGAGACGAACCTGTCGGTGGTAGCCATGTCACAATCACTCGTCAGGGTGAAAGAGATGAATATTTGAAAGCTTGAAAAGGGACAGATCTGTTGCGAATAGTCAAGAAATACCACCACCACCGTGATCAGAGGTTAGAAAACAATCGATCTTGACGTTCTCTCTCGCTGTCCGACTGCTGGACATGCCCTACATGTCGCCGCCAACGTGTGGGTAACGTATGGCTGAGCTTAAGTTATTATAATAGCTGGGCTCAAGTCATTGGGCCAACCGTTTGAGCCTGCCTACCAGTCGAGCCCTAGCCGCCAATGAGTTAGCCTGTCAACCGCAAGTCGAGCTAACTGTCTTTGCCGTCGACCGATATTGACTTTTTCTAAGAGTTTCTTCTTAGGGGTCTATCAACGTTTCGAGTTTAATGGCGCAACCCGTTTTGCTAGATTCAATCCTGATAAGCCATTTTTATGCATTTTATCCCTTAAAGTAGTCTAATAGTATGCAATGACTTATGTAGTATTTGTTTTATCCGAGGATTGAGTGAACTCGAATATGGGAATTAAAGAGATAGTTGGAGAAGCTTGGATGAAGATTTATTACTTTGGCTTAAAGTTAGTACACCTCGAACTCCTATTGCTTCATATGCATCATAAATGGGGTTGCCTTGCTTATTAGTGTACGCAAAATAGGTAGATAATGAATAATCATGTTGTGAGATCGATATCATGAGACTTGATATATCTATGAGATGCATGCTGATATTACGAATATGATGAGACTCATAGAGGCTTTAGAGACCATGTAGGGTCATTTGATATGCTCGTATGATTATTTGATGATTGTCTGATTGATTGAAATATTGTGATGCCTTGTATGTTTGTTCAAATAGATTGATGAGATTTGATGAGAATTATGCTTAAGTAGGGATGACAATATAATTTGAATCTGATCTGAATCCTATTCGTTTCGAAGAAAAAAATCCGATCCAAATCCGAAAAAAAAGTTTGAATTTGAATATAAAAAAGGCTTGAGTCCTAATAGAAGGTGGATCGGGTATGGACATTGCCATGATCCGATCCGAATTCGATCCAAATTCATATCCAATCCAAGTCTGATCGATATATGAATCCGAATAAAAACATTTAAAACTCATAGATTTAAAAAATATAGATATATATTGAAATCTTAATTAAAGTTGAATTATGATTATATATATTAATATATATATATATTAAAATTCTAATATAAGTTGAATTATGATAACAATGGCTATATAAATACATGAGAGATCTAGCAGTTATTAATGCTTTTTGGAAAAATCCTCTAAATAGTTTAGAGAGTTTTATATGCTCCTTTCAAATGGGTGAACTACGTAGAGGTCGAAGCGTTATCGTTGCGGCTTAGGAATCGATATCGTAGAATCGTGATTGGGTATCTATCTTCTCCAAATTTAGAATTTTAGATTTTAAACAGGTAATTTTTCACCCTTAATAACCCAATTCGTTTTTTGTATTTGGATTTCTAGTGGTGATCCCTAGATAATTTTTTTCATTGTGTCATGGGTTGTACCGACCAACAATGGAAGCTTGATGGTTAGAAACTTTTTTTCTCTATATCAAATGTTGATGGTTTAACATTTTGATTATATTTTTAACTTATTTCATCTTGGATTGTAATATTTATTAGACATTTTATAATTGTGATTTGGAAAGTAGTTATGTTAGTAGACTAGTAAGACAATAATAGTTTATTTAAGGATAATTTATTTGTTGTTGAGTTTTTTTAGTTGAAGTTTGAGTTGTTACTTTAATTTGTTTTATATTAGATTATAATATTTGTTGAGATTTATTTGTGCTATTAGTTTAAATATATTTGTTTGATTAAATTATTTTTTATTTAAAGATATTTGTTTTAGTTGTTACTTTTAAAAAGGAAAAAATTAATTGGATTCAGACTTTCGGATTTGGATTTTAGATATTTTATTGGATCAGACTTGGATTTTTTGAGGTCCGATTATTAATTGGATTGGACTTTATAAAATCCGATCCATTGCCATCCCGATGCCCAAGGGTTAAAATACTCGGTTAAATGATTATGAAGCCGATAATTAATATCAATTGAATGAATGCGTTAATATACAAACCCTAATGACTTTCATAAGCTTTAGCGATTGAATAAGCGTTGTAATATCATAATCCGAGGAAATTGTACGAACTCGTGAATATGGTATCGATACAAGCTTTGGTCGTACTGATACATGAATAAGGATCGTATCGGTATGGGTCGATTCATATGGATACTTGTAAAAATTAAAGATTTCCAGTAAGCTATATTTGTATCGGTACATGTGTGAGTACCGGTACCTAGGGGGATCGTATTGATACTCGTGCTTGAGTACCGGTACCGACTGAATAGAATAATTTACTATGCTAATAAAAGAGAGAAATTGACGTGAGGTAATAATGAGATAATATGGGTTAATAAAGATAATAAATGAGGATGATTAATATACACTTTCATAATGTATTAACAATGGTAAACTTAAAATGATGGCTTCATAATTGATAAAAATCATAGAAATTAGTAATCATGTAAATGTTGTGTGTTGTGTGGTAATCGTGTCCGTCTTGTGTGTTGTTTGGACACTTGATTGGTTGAGTTACCTTGTTGATGGGATTCAGATACCCTATGAGAAAGTGTTGCAACACCACGGTTAGAGATGCTGAATGTACGTTCTTGAAGCTGTGTGGCACCAGGTCCCATTCGAAGATGCTCAACGAGATATTTCGAGCATGAATGTACGTTTCTAAAGCTGTGTGGCATCGAGCCTCACTCAAAGTGTATGTTCCCGAAGCTGTGTGGCACCGGGCCTCACTACAGGTTTGTGGTCATGATTTTTGGGCTTTAGCTCTTATGATCTGGTGAGATCCCGAGTATGGTTGGGCCTTGTGGGTCATGTATGATGTTTTGCTATGATTGAGAGCATGTGTTTAAGTGACTAGTGGTAGCGCAACATGTTTATTTATCTCTCCTTATTGATCGTACTAGCTTGCATGCTTATGTTTATGATTAGCATGAAGTATAATAGAGTAGATGTGTATCACTGAGCTTTGTAAGCTCAGCGTTTGAAATCGTTATTTTTGTACGTAGGTTGGTCGTCGGATCGTGGGTTGGATAAACACTATCAGTATGAGAATCTAGCATGTGGAGGTTTTTAGAGTACAATATTTGCGTTTAATGAGCTATATATTCATAGGACCTTACGTGGTCAAGTATGTAATTCTTACTTTTGAAATTGTATTAATCAAGTCAAATGTTTAAATGTTTTAAATTAAAGCGCAGCTCCTTTGTAACGATTTAAATTGTTTATCTATGTTTTTAACTATTGGATCTAAATATTTTGAAAATACCTTGTTTGAGCTAAATCTAGTTGGAAATTTTTATGATTTTGGTTTGGGCTTGAGGCCTAATTGTGGAATCCAGGTCGATGATGTTATAGTGATTATTCACTCTTTACAAAAAGGCAAATAGATAAGTTGGTCATCATGCTTATATATTGATGATTTAATGATAACTGGAAATGATAAAGTTCTTGTGGAAGAGTTGAAAGGTATTCTAGGATGGAATACTCTTAAATCAACGCAAGTATGCATTGGAGTTAATTGAGGACAGTGGAATGAGAGGAGCCAAACCAGCATCCACTCCTCTTGAGAAAAATCTGAAACTTACATCTGTAGAGTATGACCAAAATCTGGAACAAGACATTGAAGATGAGTTATTACTAGATAAATCAGTGTTTCAGAGGTTGATTGAGAGACTAATATATATCACTCATACAATGCCTGACATAGCCTATGCAGTTCATCATCTAAGCTAGCTCATGCAACATCCTAAGAAACACATCTTGAAGCAGTTCTTCGAATAGTCAGATACATCAAAAAGAGTCTAGGACAAAGTTTTTTGCTCAGTTCCTCAAGCACATGTCAGTTAACTGCTTAATGTGACTCAGATTGGGCTTCATATCCCATGTTTAGACGATCGATAACAGGTTTCTGTGGCAAATTGGGGGAATCTTTGATTTTTACAAGGCAAATTGGGGGAATCTTTGATCTCTTACAAGGCAAAGAAACTGATCATTGTGGCTAGATCTTCTGTAGAAGCAGAGTACATGAGCATGGCAGTTACTACTGCAGAAGTGGTTTGGTTAAATGGTTTATTGAAAGATTTGGGGGTTAAGTAGTACAACCTACAAGGTTAATATGTGATAGCAAGGCAACACTATAGATTACTACAAATTCAGTGTTTCATTAGGTGTCCAATTTGTAATGATGGGGCCGAGGATGTTTTGCATTTCTTGAGAGATTGTGTTAAGGCCAAGCTTATTTGGAGTCATATCATCAAAGCAAATAAGCTAATGGAGTTCAACAGTCTACCCATCCATGAATGGATTTCCCATAACATTTCCGGATCACCTTAATTTGCTAAAGATAGTCAAAACATGGAAGCTCGTTTTGCGATTGTTTGTTGGATCTTATGGTCACGTAGGAACAAGAGAATTTTTGAGAACTTTATGGAATTGGAATCTGTCCTCCATGAATGTTCACGCATGCTTCTAGCTATGCAACCTAATGGAGATGCGACATTACGGAGTAAGCAGCTGAATGGTGATGGCTTGCGGTCTGCTACTCATTGGACTAAACCGCAACAAGGTTGGGTGAAGGCCAACGTAGACGGAGCTGTCCGATTGAGCGCTGATGCAGCAGCTTGTAGGGGCATCATTCGTGATAACAAGGGAGACTGGATACTCGAATTTTCACGAAGCTTGGGAAGGTGCCTTGTGATTTTAGATGAATTATGGGAAGTCCATGATGCCTTAAAGCATTCATGGCATATGGGTTATCGGAAAGTTGAAGTGAAATCGGATAGTGTCGAGGTGATCGCCTTAGTCACACATCAACCTGATATTCTCCACAGTAATGCCATTGCTGATATTGTTCGGAACCTTTTAAAGCTTGACTAGGTAGTGAAGATTCGGAAGGTGAGTCGAATGCATAACAAAGCAGTTGATGTCTTGGCTGGAGCTAGCCGCGGTGCACTCGTTGGCGAAACTATTTATGACAATTGTCCGTCCTTTCTAACTCGCTACATTCAGGAAGGGTTTTAACCAACTCTTCTCTTTCTGTATAATAAAATAAGCACATAGAAATTGTTTGTCATTTTATGAGGGAGAAGATTCATGAAGGACTAATACAAACTGAGCATACTTCATCAGGAGAACAACTGACAGATATATGAACTAAAGGCTTGGGAATTCAGCAACATGAATACTTAGTATCCAAGTTGGGGATTAGAGATGGTTTTCAACCCTCAACACTTCTAATAGAGTACGAGAGATAAATTATTGAATTAAAACTAAACATAAAAGATCCGATAACACAATATCAAATAAATAATAATAATTTTATTATACAATGTAAAATTTATTTTATTATCTAAAATTTAAATCTAAAATTCTAAACTTTAAACCCTAAAACCTTACCCCTAAATATTAAATAAGACACATAACTACTAAAATTAATATGATTGTGTGAACTTTAACGACCTTTGTATCAAAATGTTTTCCATAAAAAAAAAGAAAATCATTCAATACATGTATTGTGAAAGACTACACAACTCTTTCTACTTTAGGGTTTATGTATTGGAAAATATTTCGGTACACAAGTTTGTGTAAACTTTAGGGTTTAAAAATTTATGTTGTAGTTTAGGGTTTAGAGGTTTAGGTTGTAGGGTGCAGAATTTAAGGTTTATGGTTAGAATATAGTTAATGTGTTAGGGCTAGGGATTTAGGTTTTATAATTTATAGCTTTTTGAACAAAGAACATGAAACTAAATTATATTATTTATATTTTATAGCTTAAATATGTAGGGTTATGTATCAAAACATAACTCTTATATATTTAGTTCGAGTTTATAGTTTAGGAGTTTAGCTTGCAGGTTTTAAATTTATGATTTATGGTTAGAGTTTAGAGTTTAAGATTTTAAGGTTATAGATTTAAATTTTATTTTTAAAAAATAAATATGTAAAATTGTATAATTTTTTATATGTATAAAAAATACTCTAAAAATCCTTCGATAAACGTCCAAAATATTTTTAAAAAATCAATATATTTGAAAAAAAAAACCAGACACGATTATTCAAGTAAAAGATTTGACTCAGACACGATTTGCTGCGAATACAGACTTTTAGTATTTGACAAAATATTAGGTGGGTCTTTGAATTTTGATTCGGTCAACGGAACATATTAGCTATAAAATTTAATCTGTTCAATTTTGAAATTCTGATCAACAGTAATGAATTTTTAGATATACTATTGTTTTGATTATATAGATTTTAATAAAAAAATTAAAATTTAGAGCAAAAAAGAGTTTTAATTTGGTCATAATTTTCTATGAATTTAAAATATTTTATCACAAAATATTAAGATTCGAATCGAGTTGAATATACACATAAACGAAAACATAATGTTGCTAATTTGTTATATATAAGAGGCTATTATTTAATGCTCCACAATTAGAGATTTTTAAAATTTTCATTTTTCATTAAAATAAAATAAAAACTCTTACGTGGCAACCTTATTTGTTGATTTTATTAATAAAATCCAAGCATTTGGGCGATGGTGTACATGTTTTTTTTTTAACGATCTTATTTACGAGGGGAGAAATTTCCTGTGAGAATTGAACAAATAATTTAAGAAAAACAGTTAAAAGAAAGATGTCAACTGAGAATTTTTAACTACATGCTTTAGAAATTATTTACGGTTGATAATGTGTATGTTGAGTAATTTTCTTCCCTAATGTATCATATATTATGGTTTGAATTTAAAAGAATATATATATGATTTATTTACATTGGGTAAAACTCAATTAGTTTTACACTAATTTATAAATATTGGATGTGTGAAATAAATGTATAAAAAATAGGTATTAAATCTTATTTATGCATTACACTCATCCGATGGTTATAAATTAATGTAAAACTTTGAGTTTAACATAGTGTATGTGAATCATAACCTTATATATGTATTAGGATTTTTGTTTCTTTGGTTACCGACCTTCGAACCTAGGAATTTGGTAGAGCTTCAGTGCTACTTAACCACAAGGTCTAGTATATATGTATTAGGATTTACTTACACTATGTTAAACACAATTTTATACTAATTTAGAATTCATTAGATTAGTGTAAATTAATGGTTGAAATTAATTTTTTGTCCTTTACAAATTTTCACATTTTTAACTTTTTAATCTTAACTATTAATTTACATTAATCAAATGATCCTAAATTAGTGTAAATATAAAAAAATTACATAGAATCGGAGGATTGATCGTGTTTTTATTTCTTTATGTATAGAGCCCATAAAAATGTTGGGTACAGTGATAAAATATATTATACTCCAAAAAGGAACAACTAACCTTAACATACATTGTAAATTAGACATGAAAGATGTAAAAAAAAAACAACAATAATTAAACATTGGAATGACAAATAAAACAATATCAATTAATTGAGTTGTACATTAGTTTCCAAGTCAATTTCACAACCAACATTATGGTTGTTCCCTAAAAAAAATCAATTAACAAGAAATTACATGTTAAACATCTGTATACAAATCCTTTACATTCATATAACATCCAATACCAATCAAAATAATGAAATCTTATTTTTGATCCGTTTCAAGACCGAAACTCGAAAGGGTACTGGAGGAGGTGCATGACGATGAACAACACCGCTGACTGCATTCATCTCGGCCAACGTGCACCTCCCGCGACTGCGACCAGGTATATTCGTGCATGGATTCCCGGCTGACGGCGGCACCGGACCTCTGGGGAGCGCTTGAATTATAAGGTTTTCGTTGAATGCAGCATGCACAGGCAGAGGCCTGGCGGCAGAAACATGTTGATGGAACAAAACAATGTAGAAAAAGAATGTGACAAACTTTGTAACTTTAGCAGAAGCCATGGTTATGGAAACAAAGGGTTTGAACTTAGAGTTTTGATTTTTTTCCTTTTTCTGGGTTTTAGAGATGGAGAGAGTTGGTGGATTTATACAAATGCATGGGAGTGTAAGGTTTTGGTAATATGTGAAATGGATGTTTGGACTCTTTAATAAACCCCCCGCGGTTTAAAGACTTTTATGTTTTTGAATAAACTGGTGGAAGACTAAATCAAATACACGGACCTTGAACTTCAATCTCAAGGAAGCCAAACACTAAAGTCCATGTAATATATATATATATATATATATATATATATATATATATATATATATATATATATATTACATATATATATATATATAGTGAGATAATATCCGCTTATACAATGTAAGAGTTTTTAAATTTTACACGTTGTTTGAATCGTTGGATGGCTGAAATGGATGACTGAAGTTAACGATAAGTTATGTGAAGATTATCACTTTAAAAAAAAGATAAGAGTTAATCTCATCCATCCATTTTACTCATGAGCTTTACGGTGTGCACGTGGATATATATATATATTGATACATTGTCGGTGTAAAGTTCAGTTTTATATAACCATGTTTATTTTAGGTTTAGTATTTTAATTTAGGGTTTAAGGTATTAAATTTAGGGTTTATTGTTAGATATTATTGTTTAGGGTTCTAGATTTTTTTTAGTTTTAAAGTTTAAATAGACATGCTTGTGAATTTTTTTGTTACTATTTGTGCATCAAATATTAACCCATAAAAATATTTGTATTTAATGCATTAATAGTAAGTAAATATGATAAAAGATTATTATTCTATGCACTTACGGAGAAATCAAAAATATTTCACAAATCAGATAATTTTAAGTTAAAATATAGTATATGTTTGTGTAATTTTTTACATTGACTGTGTATCTAATGATAACTCATATAATAAATAATTCAGAGTAAACCATCAAAATAGGAATATATATATATATATATATAGCTTTGTATTTGTTGAAGGAGTCCATTTCATGTGATTTTGTAAACGTATTTTAGAGACATAAAATCTCATAATTATCTCCCAAGGAAGTGGACAACCGTATTTTATTTATTTCATGGAAGCTTACATGAATATTTATAATATTAGAGAGATGTCCCAAATATAATACTCTGTATTAATGAATAATAGCCGTGCTTATTTAATTTTATACAAACTGATTTAGAGTTAAAGTTAGATGATTATAATAAATTATATAATATGTGAATTGAATTGAAACATCGTACTAAAATAAAATGTAATAATATTTTTAGTTTAACCACCGATATTTAATTTATTGGTTGAGTAATTCAAATCGAGTGTTACGGAAATCTATTATGGTAGCGGTTCTCCCAATCCAATTTTCTCTATTCACAACGTTAAGATTCGAACCCTTAACCTTGCTTAAGGGGTCTAGTGCCTCATCTCATTAGACCAATCGACTGTTAGTAAAACGAAACAATATTGAGTTAAACAAATACAAACATTATTGTCGTTTGGAAGTCATTGTATAATTAGTTGTGAGTGTTCTTGAATATAATTATACAATTGTGACGTGTTTGGACATTCATTGTAATTTACAGGTCTAGTTGAATTAGGGTGATTAAAAGCCTTCAATTAAACATGTCTAAAGAATAAAAATTCTTTATAAGTAAACACGAGTAGAATTACTAGGAAATTATTGTCATATTTTTTTGATGTAAAATTAATGTTTTTATCTCTCTTATGACTTGAAATTTTCACCCAATTAATTTTACGACACTCGCGTTACGAGTCTTCGTCACGATTGTTCACTTTATTATCGTTTTTCACAGAATTATTATTCTCTTTTTAAAAAACATAAATAATAAGATATAATATTATTGTTTTTTATTTTTAAAATCTATTATTTTTAAGTGAGATTAATGTTTCTACCATCCTCCTTTATTGTGTGATGTTATTTAATACAGATTATTTATGTTAAATCAGGTCAAAGTTGTTTCTATAATTGTAATTTCCTCCGTTAAGCTTAGAAAGGATTGAAAACATACAACTTTTAACAACAAAAAAATGTTTCTACCATCGGCTACAACATGAAAGTCTAAATCTTAGTGACTTTATCTTATTTCATCCTTACTGCATACGACTTCTAAATATATTTACATAAATAATTTGTGTTATTTTAGTAATTATTTTTTTTTCCTTTTTGACATATATGTAGATGATTTATATTTAATACTTTAACGGTGAAAAAAAGTTTTCACAGACGTCATAGTTATATAGTTTAGAGATTTAATTTAAGGTATATAATTTAAGGGTTTAAGTTTAGGGGTTTAAAAATTAGAGTTTAGAGGTTTGGGTTTAGGGTAATATGGTTAGAGATTTAGATTTTAGCCTACAAATACTAAAGTCTATCCGTAAACCCTAGATTCTAACCACAATCTCTAAATTATAAACTCATAATGCTGCGTCCGAAACTAGATCCTTAAACTCTAAAATTAAAACACTTGAAGAATTACTTTTTACAGTCATAATTTGAAATAATTACCCATAAAACTTTTATGTTAAAATTTGGATTATAACACTAATAACAATGGACCAACATGACTTTTTTTAATGGCAAAATTAAGTCAATATTCCTTTTTAGGAAAATATTTAGTAAAACACCCTCTATTAATAATTATGTAGAAATAGTCTTTTCAGTTCATGTAAAATAAATTCGTGTTTAGCTAAAAGCGAATTTTAAACTTGCGCTTAGCTAAACATAAATTATGTGTTTAGTGGGTAGGTAAGAAATAAAAAAAACAATTTACCAAATTTTTTATACACGAAACTCGCTTTTAGCTAAGCGCAAGTTTAAAACCCGTTTTTGGCTGAATGCGAGTTTACTTTGCGTGAAATTATTTTTTATGAATACTTTATTCAGTAGCCCCGGCTGGGGCTATGACAAGTGTGCCAATACATTTTTATTAGAATAAGATGCCTTTCTTGGTTTATATCATTTAATATTTCAAAATAAATTTTGTTTTGATAGGATAATAAAAATAATTTCTCTAGAAAAGGGAAATACCCGTTGAAGCAAACACCATTGGAACTTGGAAGCATGTGTTACAGGTTTGGGGCATCTGCATGTTACTTTTGCAGAAAATCATTCCATTTTTTCTTGCTTCAATCAGTACAAAATCAATGTCTTGGACATTAGATTATTAATCTCCATTACAAATAACAAGTTACTGAAGTTCACTTCCTTAAACAAAAACAAAGTTATTAACTCAATCAGAGACAAGAAAAGAATTAAATTACTACAACAAAATATTACCCTTTTTCCCACCAATTCTTCTGTTGTATTTTCTGTTATTTTCCCAACTTGTTTGGACAGGCTGTAGCCATGATGTCTCAAGTAGATATGCTAAGATCATGACAAGAGTTGTTATTTGATCTTCCTTGTTTATGGTAAATTTCCTCAAGGAATTGCAGAAAATCGAATGCTTCGTTACGCTTACTGATTTAAATAATTCTCCCAACCATCTTTTCGTAGCTTATCGGCTTTTGACAAGACATAGTCCCTTGTGTCTTCTTGATACTGGTTCATTCTGGCAATAAGTTTGCCGCAAAACGAGGATCAAAATTAGAATTCACGATGTTTCAAGTTTGAACGCATCCATCTTTTAGTTATTTAACGAGAGAAGGGAACCTACCTTGTCCATAGATCAGCATCACCGACTCCCAAAATCCTTACTGCTAGCAATCCTGCATTTGTTGCATTGTTTACTGCAACCGTCGCGACTGGAACACCCCTCGGCATCTGTATCATAAAATGAGTATTAACAAACATCCAGCATTTGGGAAATGTAAATGTCGAGTACAAGTTTGAGTGTACCTGCACGATTGATAAGAGGGAATCTATTCCATCCAATGTAGAAGCACGGACAGGAACACCGATAACAGGTAAAGGTGTAAGTGCAGCTACCATACCTATAATTCAAAACAGACATTATTAATGTCACTAACATAGCTGATGCATGTTAGATAACGAGGTTAAACAATCGTTTTATATATAACTAGCCTGGTAAGTGAGCTGCACCACCAGCACCAGCGATGATAACCTGAATGCCTCGCTCCCGAGCAGAGGAGGCATAAGTGTACATCAGTTCAGGGGTCCTGTGTGCTGAGACTATCCGAACCTGCAAATAAATTAATCAATGGAATCAAAAGTGGAAATGCATCATTTGAAATGAAAACTCCAAGCTATAAAAAATGCTACCTCAGTGGACACCCCGAACATATTTAAGATTCTTGCCGCATCCTTCATAACTGGAAGATCAGAATCCGAACCCATTACAATCCCAACACGTGGTGCAACTGCATTTAGTTACAAAAAGGGAGCAATACATCAGTAAAACCAACCAACGGTAGTTTCAAATCTCTACACAGTTCAGTTATGTCAGCCTATTTCTGTCTGGACCTTCATTAAATTTGCACTCAATAAGTGTAAGAAGAAACAGACTGACAACAAAATTGAAGTTCAAGCATCAACTCTAGCCAACTGACCTTCACTCGGATTTTCATAACCTTCTTCCTTCAGCATTGATTTCAGCCGTGCTTCTACAACACCAACAGAAGGGCCAACAAGAGTTATATGGCCCATCTTCCTTTGCTTTCGCATTTCTGGTGGAGGGGGGGATCATGTTAGACAATTAACAAGACCATGTGTGTATGAGAAAGAAATAAAAAAGACAACGGGAAGAATAAGCCCGAGGGAACTTGAAGCAGACCCAACCTGGTTTATCGTACCAATGAACAGTAGCCCCTGGAATCTCCAGTGCCCTTGCTACAATTTGATTTGCCATTTTGAAACCTGGCTCCCCCTGAAACCATACAATTTTTAGTGCAACTCAAATATGAGAGAAACCATTTCACTATACGTAAGCACAAGGAAAACAGAAATTTTCAGTAAATTATACTTGTGTATAAACTTTTTAGTTTATCATGAGAAACACAAAAGTGGAAAGGTGTGGGAGTTGTCGGAAAGGAAGGGAAGGAACTTACGTCGTCCTCACCCAGTAGATTGTACATGATAGCAGCTGGTGTTTTCATGGATGTATCACCGAGAGGAAGACCAACAACAGCCCGTAAATGCTGTTCAAACTGTGATGTATAGCAGGATTCAATAGTGTGATGACCACTATTATGAGGTCTTGGAGCTACTTCATTTAGTAGAATCTAGTTTAAAGAAAAATAGGTCAGTGAAATGCGTAAATTGCTGAATTATAGCTGGCCGTCTAAGAGTGGAATTAGACACTCATTAAGATAGCAGATGTACACCTGACCATCCCTTGTCAAAAACAACTCCACTGCAAAGACACCAGCCCCTTCTAGCGAACTGATAGCTTTCTGTGCAACATCATTGGCTAGTTTTCTAACCCTCCATGGCACATCAGCAGGTGCCTTAACAATGTGACATATGTTTTCCCTATAAGAACTCAAAAATTTACAATCATAGTTCATATTGAATGACTTGCAGAGCTCCTCACAAGTCATATGTTAATATAATCACGTAATGCTTAATTCTCATAAATTAAACAAGGTAAAGTGAAAAAAGGAAGAATGAAAGAAAACTGAATGTCTTACTTGTGAATAGTTTCAACAACCGGATAACACAGGATAGAGTTATCTCTTCCTCTTGCTACAATGACCGCCAACTCCTAAAACCAATATCAGTTGAGAATAATATCTATACACAAATAGCAATTATCTCTATATATAGTATCAGGCAGTTTGGAGCACACCACATCGACAAAGTGAGCATGAAGTTGTCAAGAATACGTAAATGAAGGGGGGGGGGGGAGGAGGCTAATAAATAAGTCAATAGTACATTCTAGACATCCACCTTTACGAAAGGAGCCCATTTCTCAACATACAAGCCACAGCCAAATCCACCAAGAGCTGCAGTAAATATGAAAATTCTTTAAACCGAAAAAGTAAGTGATTAATTTTGTACTCAAATTTACAAACTGGTTATAGGTCAAAATTAGATACTACTAAAGAAAAGGAAAGAAACAGGACAACTTCTCCCGTCTCAAGTGACAACCACCATGCAAACATCTACATTAAACTAGAAGAGCTCTTCTGTAAAGATTGATACAGTTAATATATATACAGATTACAGTAGATATGAGGTCCAACAGATTTGGAATTGTAGCCACGAGATTTTAGTTTTTGATAAATATTTAGAGAAATCCTATGACTTCAAAAAAATGAAAGTAAGAGATTATGAATTAAGAAAAAAAAAAAGATATTAAAACATTCTTTCTAATAGCTTCTTCATTACCATCTATGGCAGAAGGAAGCTCCTCTTCACTCATCGCAACAGCATTTCCTCGCCCATCATAGGCTAATCTCTTGCTCTTAATCATAAGAGGATAGCTAAATTGTACACCTGCTTTCTTGGCTCCTTCTAGATCATCAATCTGTTTTATCAGTGCAGTGAAATCAATATATCCATATAATTTTAATGAGATTAACACAATTAAATGATCCCCTTAAAAAATAGAACACAACCTCCATAAACTCAGGAAGTGGAATGCCATGCCGCGAAAAATGAACTTTCTGGAGATATTTATCCTGTAAGATAGTAAATCCAGCATCATAATTAATCATGAAAAATATAATCGTGCTTAACATCCATTCAAGTAACAAAAGAAAAGTGATGTAATTTATTAAAAACATTTTCACGAAATTACTTGGATAATTCGGATGGTAGAAGCTCTAGGTTCACAATCCACTCCTTGTTGTTCTAGCTTCTCTAGAGTGGCAACATCGACATGTTCGATTTCAACCGTCAAAATTCCACATCTAACTACCAAGAAACAGATTATGAATGTAAATACTCCATTTAGAACAAATAAAGGCAATCATTCCAGGATCAAATTTGGACCTTTTAGCAAATGCTTGAACAGTAGCACTGTCATCAAAGCTGCCAACCATGTGATCATAAGCCAGGGCACTGGCGGGGCAATTCTCTGAAGGGTCCAAAACCATGACTTTAATGGCTAACTTGGAAGCTGCTTGGCATAACATACGACCCAATTGGCCTCCTCCTAATACACCCACAATCGTTTCGGATAGTCCATGAACCGGAGGAGCATCATCCCTCCTACAAAAAAGAAAACACTTGAACGTAAACAATTCATAAAAAACAAAAAATACACAAAATTAATGTTCTTTTGTTTTCATTGGAAACGCGTAACGGCGAGAAAAAAGGTAATAAATTGAATAATTATTTGACAGGATAAAAGGAAACCTGCGGGAGAAATCGGTCCTGCGAGAGGAGTCAGTCTCGTGAGAGTCACGTGAGGCGCGGCAAGCGAGGATGGGAACGGAGAGCTTTGAAGAATAAGAAGAGTGTCGGAGGCGACGATTGCGGTGGTGGTTCTTGGCGGCGGCGGTGGCATTGCAGAAGAAGCCGAATGAGGGAGGCGTTGCTGGCTGAGAAAGAAACTGAGATGGCCTGAAAGCCAAAACCGGTTCAGCGGTGGAGCTCGAAAACACTGCCATTGAGCTTTGTTGGAGCATTATTTTCTGTCACTTTCTCAGGAAAAATTGAGAGACGCTGCAAGTTTTGGCTCCAAATGAGAACGGCGCTACTACATTCCTTTCCTTCTCCACCCTCTTCCCTTTGGGCTTTATTTTATATTTTCAGTCTTCTTTGAAAATTAAATAACGAAGAAAAATCATTTATATATAGTTTTATTGAATAATAATGATTTACTTTTAATTTTGTTGATTATATCCATTAATTATGTAATAAAAATACAATTTTAATTCTTAATCATATAGTTAAAAAATAATTTTTATTGAGTATACGTGTTTTTATTTATAGAGGTGAAAATATAATAAATGAAATATAAAAATATGATTTTTAATTTAGTAATTACTATGTGTGGGGTCAAACTTTCGCATGAAGTTAGCAAGAATTTCGTTGTTTAGTTAAGCTATGCTATTTATTACTATTGTTTTTTGAAAATTTTATTTTAAAAGGAAAACAATTTAATAAAGAAACTGATATTTAGTTAATTAATAAAACTCCAGCCCCCAGCTTATGTTTAGTTCGCTGTAATATAGAGTTGGCCGAGAGGTAAGAGCATAGTAAAAAAACAAATTGTGGTGGTAGAATTTTAGGTGTTTATTCATATTTTATTAAGGATAATTATTTGATACATTAGTAGTTTTTAGTTTACACAAGTGTCTTATTTTTAGGGTTTAAGAACTTAATTTAGGGTATAGAGTTTAGGGATTTAGGGTTTAATAGTTTAGAATTTAGGGATTGTGAATAAAATTTAGGGTTAGAATTTAGAGTTTATAGGTTAAAACTTAAATCCTCAATATATTACACTAAAACCTAAAACCTAACATCTAAACTCTAAATCCTAACATTAACCCCTAAATTCTAACCATTGCTCTTAAATTCTAAACCCCTATACATGAACCCATAAACCCTACGCCCTAAACTAAGTCTCTAAATTTTAAAATTAAAGTATTTGTGAAAACTAAAAGTTTCTACCGTCAGTATATTAAATATAAATCTTTTTATTAAAAGCGATAAAATTAAATGTTGGATGTTAATTTTTTTAATTTAAAATATATTCCAATATCATATAATTAACTACAATTTCACATATATACTAAATTATTGTCATTCTTAATCAAAGATTGGTTTTAACCTAGTGGTTAGGTGCGCCCCATTTTACATCTCACTCTAGGTTGTCCCCTAATCTCTTATCTTGTTCCGTTTATTGTTCATCAATAAGAAACAGAGTAATAGAACAAATATTATTTTTAATTAAAAACAAGAACATATTGAAAGAATATATAAATAATGAGAGTTAAATTTATTAAATTTTTTGAAATAAGTAAATTGATTGGATGTGTAAATATGTAGGATTAAATGTGCTATTATACAAACTTTCTCACCCGACACATTACTTCTTAACGGCAGTTAACAACTCAGTGACCACTTTATAATAAAACTAAAGTTTAATCCATATTATGTAATTTTTAAAAGTTCAATGACCAAAATAAATATTTTAAAATAGTTTAGTGATCATTTGTGAACTTTATCTTAAAATTCATATAAAAATAAATATTTTGAAATAGTTTAGTGATCATTTGTGAACTTTATCTTAAAATTCATATAAAAATAGTAAAAATAAGGCTTAACCGTCATAAAAGTGCCCAACCTATATACTTTTTCCAGTTTGGTGTCTAACGTTTATTTCGGGCCACTTTGATGCCTAACGTTACATTTCGTAACTCAAATTAGGTTTTTTCATGACAGACGTTAAAATTTTTTCGTTATCCAATAAAAACAGAACATATGACATATTTCTGGTATTTTTTTAATTTTATTTTTTTAAAAATTAGAAAATTTTTAGTTTTATAAAAAAACCCAAAATATTTAATTTCTCTAAAACCCCAAACCCAAACCGTAAATCCCTAAGCTCCTCCCCCACCAGCCACTCTTGTCTTCATCGGACTCCACGACAAAAAACCTCATCATTTCGTCGTCAAAAATCGGCGAATGAATTGTCAATTGTTTTGTCGACGAACATCTAACAATGAAAAAAAATTGATTTGGCTTTTGACTGACGGCTAGAGGGTGGGAATGTTGAACGGTGAGGTATGCGATGCTTGGGTGGTGAACAGTGAACCACCGACGTGTTGGGGTCCTGGAGAATGTCGAACGGTGAGGACGATGTGATTTGAGAGTTTGATCGAAAGAAATTAAAACTTTAGGCTTCTTTAATAAATTCATATTTTTAAAGAAATTTAGAAATTAAATAAATAAAAAACCATGTCACGTTCTATGTTATAATTGGATAATGATATATTTTTAACAGCCATTGATAGAAAAACTTGATTTGAGTTACGGAAAAAAATGTTGGGTACCAAAATGACCCGAAAAACGTTAGACACCAAACTGAAAAAATAATATATGTTGAGCACCTTTTTGACAGTTAAGCCTAAAAATAATATTGTCACCACTTTAAGAATAAAAATTATCTATCATTTTTTGTGTCCATTCTTATGTCTGAACACTAAAAAATTAAATACTAAGTCTTAACCTTAAATTCTAAATCTCACAAACTCAAACCCTAAAAATACATCATACACCTAATACTATAAACCCTAACCCTAATCCTAAAATTTTAATATTGAGACATAAATAGAGCACTAAAAAGAGCAAACGATTTCTACTCCAACTTTAAACAAACATTAATCTCTTTAAACAAATGGTTATTTTTCGATACACATGTGTAAAGATATATATAATAAAGTACACAAATAATCACTGAACTTTATTAAAAGAAATAAAATAATAATTAAACTTTCAAATATTATAAAATAACAATTAAAATTTATATTTTATAATAACCGTTAACCTCTGTTAAAGGGATAATGTAGGTGTTATAAAAATGTAGATAATAACACATTTAATCATTTATATTTATAAATTCATTCAATTTAATCATCTATATTTAGTCCTTTGTTAATGGCAACTCGAAAAGTCCTCTTTTAGCACCATCTTTAACCAAAGTGTTGGCATTCTTAATACACTCCTCGGTTTTGAATTGGATATCGAATTCGGCCGCCTTCCTAAGACCTTTACAATTAGGGTTCCTGCATTTGCTAGTTGTTCACAGAAGCAAAACCTAAGTAGCTATTGCAGCACAAGAAAAGTCTAATCCAATCGATGCATATATCATTGGAGTTCTCATCATTTCCTCTTTAAACATATAAAAAAACAGGTTCGATGAATTTAATCATTTTTAAAGACAAACACTTTAGAGTTGGGAACAACAAGAATTCACAAGCAGCAATCAAGATGAATACATCAATGGCCTCAGATCTTGAATTTTTTAAATAGTTTGGTGAATTGGGTACCTTTTGTTTCTTGGGAAAATTGTTCCTGATGGTGATGGTGATGATGATTTGGAGTCCATCAAAAAATCACGTGAATTCAAAGAATTCGTCATGATTGTAGCCTGGTCAACGAAGTTACAGACTGTGATTGAGTTATGGAAGTGGCCATTTCAAATCAAACTCAAAACTTTAAATCCAAAAAGAAAATTGAAAGGGATAAAAGAAACCCAACAAAACTAAAATTGAAAATCTATTTTCCCTTCAATCCAACAATCCAGATCAAACCCACCTCATAAACCCTAAAAAGCAACAAACTATATCTCGATTTATGGTAATCCAATTGTTTTTCCCTTTGATTTTAGTGTAAAAAAATTCTTCAGCAGACTGAAGCAAGTGTTAGCTTCAAGGCATTTTGGTTTCACTTATTTATCACCGTTTATTATTAGGGTTAGGAATGATTTTGGTTCTGTTGTTGAAGAAGCTGTCGGTGGGTCTGTTATCGAAATTTTTGGAGAGAAATTGAAACATAAATAGTGAAAATGTGGAGATTATGTGAGGGAGATGAGTTTTTATTTAAAATATGATTAAATTGAATGAATCTATAAATATAAAGGACTAAATGTGTTATTATTTAAATTTTTATAACAACTACTCAGCCTTTTAATGCAGGTTAAAGGTCGAGTTACTATTTTGTTACAAAACACAAAGTTTAATTATCATTTTGTAACATTTGAAAGTTTAATTACCGTTTTTGTTTTTTAATAAAGTTCAGTAACCGTTTGTGTACTTTACTTAAATATATATTATATAACTCTCCCTTAAAATCTAATTTCTAAATTTAAAACTCTCAAATTTAAACCATAAACTCAAAACTTAAATATTAAATTCTTACTCTAAATGATAAATTCTAAACCCTATAACATAATATAGGGGCAATGCCCCCTTAATTTTGAAAAATTAGATTTTGACTTTTTAAATTTTTAAAAATTTTAATTTAACCCCTCAAAAATTTTAAAAATTTAAATTAAACTTTAAAATTTTAAATATTTTTAATTAAATTCTCTCTTATAATTTTAAAAGTTGCCATTAAATCCCTCAAACTTATTAAAAACTTTAGTTAGACCATAAAAGTTTTTAAAAAATTTAATTTAAGCTTTTACATTTTTTAAAAATTTAAGTTGACCCCCTTAAACTTTTTCATCAAGTTCTACCATTGACCTAAACTCATAAATTTTAAACCCTAAATTAACCCTTAAAGCTTAAATCTAATAAGTTGATCTACAATTTGTTTTTCCTTAAACAAATATTATATTAAATTTAAATACTAACACTGTAATCTAAATTATCCGGTTCCACTTGATCTGTTAGGTTATTCCTTCTTTGGCAACTCAATGTACCCTGTTGTTATTTTATCAATGGATTTCATTACCTTGGATAATAATAATATGAAAAAAAAGCGTTAAACATACCCTAGTTTTCTGCTATTTTTTTTTCATTTTGAGTTAGCCGGCTATCGATTATATCTAAATTTTAGTTGTCGATTGCTGAAGTTTATTATTTCTCTTGTGTCATGTTTTTAAATTTTTTAATAAAAAATATTATTTTTTTTGACACGTTTTTTTTTTCTTTTTGTGATTTCGTTTTATATGTCATTTTAACATGATTTTAGCATACTTTAGTAGTCGTTTGATGTTCGCAAGAAATCTCTACGATGCTAATTTCTAATTATAATTATGTCAATGGTCATAGAAAGATAAATCCCCACATGGTTGATGGTTGTTTGCTGATATAATCAGTCTTGGGTAGCGGAATAATCTCCTAATGGTTTGGCTCGCTCACTATTCTTTTTTCATCTGTAACACATCTCGTTTGGACAGAGACAAAAGACTCATGAAGACTTTTGGATTTTGATGGTATGCTAATCTCTATGAAAGTATTTATTTTTCTTAACACTTTTAAATTTTTGAATGAAATTTTGATAGACTAATCCCTATTATTCTCCATTCTGAATACGTTGTATTTGTAATATCTTTTATAATTTTTTTAATAAAATTCAGTTGTCACCGTCAAATAATAATAATAATAATAATTTTTTATTTTATTTTCATCAATACTCTTTTATTTTATTTTCATCACCGTAATCTAAATTAAATTTTATTATTAGTCCCAGTCGTGTACATCGGTTGTAGGATTTAATTTTTGTTCTCTAATTGGATCATTTTTATCCTCTTACAATTTTTGTATCATTTGAGTTGAGATTGTACTAAAATTAACCAAATGAGAGTGTAAAAACTAAATCTATAATTTTATGCAAAGTAAGGCACTGATGACAGAATTTTGACCAATATAAAAACATGACAAGCAAAGCCCAATCCAGAACAAACTAGATTTTCTATCCAAAAGAAAAAAGTAGGGGAGGAAAAACCAAACTTGGAATTGCTGATCTATTCTAATTTACAACATTATTGTGTTGATTTCGGTACATCAATGATCAAACTTAACTTTACACTTGACACTTAAACATCACAACCTTGTACAAAATCCAATCACCAATTTTAGCAGAAAAAAATACTTCAATCTGCAAACTCAGATTAACCAGAGAAAATGGTATGCAAAACATGTCAGGCTAGCTATTTACAGACATGACATGAACATGTCACACAATCTGCAATAATATTTGAAATCATGTCCTATATTATGTTCCTCTCTAAGGAGAAAACAATCTCTGCAATACTTTGGCCACTTGCATCTCTTGCAGGAATCTGTTAAATTAACAGAAAATAGTAAGCAATGTTTTCATGCAAATGCATTTTCACACTTTCAGACAATGATTATTTTGGGTAATTAAGGGGATAAAAGATGAAAATCAAAGTACTCACCTTTATAGTGTTTTTAAGTTAGGCCTCAAGGATTGAGTTCCTCCTGGTACCCTTGTTCATGTCCAGACAATGGGTTCTTCATGGTGGCCATGTCCGTGCCCTCGAATGACTTGTCTGTTTCTTCAACTGTGGTGCCGATGTTAGTTTTTTCGGTATCTGGCTCTGTATGCAAGCTTGCCTGTTCTTCAATTCCATTAGCTTCTGAATGATTCACCGTGTCATATGGCATGAATTCGTTGGGGAACTTTGTCCTGTAAAGCTCTAGCTCGGCTTCAAGATCTTGAATCTCTTTCTCTTTCTCTGCAAGAAGGTTGTTTGTGTTTTGTAGTGCTTCCATATCGTACTCGGCTTGTTCTTCCATCATTCTCAGGTGCTGCAAGGCTTCCATCTGCAGCGTCGCCTTCTCTTCTTGCAGTCGTGTAATCATGGCCATTGCTTGATTCGTAGCAACTGAGGACGCGTTTCTTTCTTCCTCTAATTCCTTATACAAAGCGTTCAATAGTTTCCTGTCATGCTCAACCTGTCGTTTTAGCCGATCAACTACACTTTCACCTTCGATTTCACTAACAAAGCTTCCATCTATAGACAAACCAGACTCATTTCTCTCCAGTGAGACTCTCCGTTGAAGTATCTCTATTCCATTAGATGCTTTTAAATCATCACTATTTGCAGCGATCCTCGGACTTGCATCGTTCATCAATTGCTCCATCCCTCGAGAAGATAATTGTGACAATAAGACCTTTAGATCCTCACTAAGTCTAGAAGAATCTCTTCCAATCCATTGTTCAACAAGCAATCCAGATAATTGTCTTCCTTTACTACCTACAGCTAGCTTATAGGCGTCGCTTAGGTCCAACGAATTGAGTACTTGGATGCTAGTGCCATTAGTGACTCGGTTTTCTTCCAATGTTGACTCCGGTACAGGAAGTGGCTGCTCTGTTGATAAATGGATTTCTTCGCAGTTCGCCTCAGCTATCTCCTCAACTTCAACCGTTCCCGTAACACCTATCGACAGAAAATATTAAATTTATAATGGCACAGATTAACCATAAAATATAAGTTATTTATGGGTGTCACACTCATAGCAGCTGATAGAGAATTAGGATGGTTGTTTCTAGCAAAGTTCAACTTACTACTCTCTTTTGATTCTTCAACTAAAGATGCAACAACATTCGGTGGAGAAGCGTCGTTGATGGAAATATGCTTGCTCTCTTCTGACACTTGAATAGGAGCTTCACCAGGATTTGACAATGGAGAGTCTTTATCTTTATCAAGGGAATCACGATTCATTTCTATTGGCACATCGATAGAAGCTTCACCGTCTTTTGACAATAAAGGGCCGTTATCGAGAGAAATAAGCTTAGAAGAAGCAGATGGCTCGATTTTGCAACCGGCTTGCTCCCAATTAAGTTCCTCCAAGCCATGTCGTTTTGAATCAGTAGATTCCACTGATATAGTGTTAAGAGGCTCTTCAATGATGGTTGATTCCGGTTCTGGTTGTGAAATGAATATAGAAGGCTTAAGTGCAGAAACGGGATCCATGAATTTCTCCAAAGGAAAATCGTGGGACAAAGACTCCGGCTGCATATGTTGATCAACAAGATCTCTTTGTAGATTATGAGTTTGGATAATTACACCATCTTTCTCCCCGCCAGCATCACTATTCACTTCAGATTCCAAATCAGAAGCAATCTTAAGCTCCTTATATGATACATGAGATAAAGGATCGGGCTGGTTTTTTCTCTGATGTGTAGCTTTAACCGAAACAGACGCATTGCCACTTCCATTCTGCTCATACTTACCATGTTCAACGGAAACTGGTAAAGGTATATCAAATTCAGAAGCCGGAAACACAATCGATCGTGTTTGCATCAATGTTTTGGCATAGCCTTTTGGCATCCATGGCTCATTGCAACAAGAACAGTGCCTTCGATTCGAACATCCAAGTTTATGATTCTCAAGTGAGGGATCCTCCTCGAGACTACAATCAAAATCTTCCCCCAACTTACCGACCAACAACTGGTAGGTTTCAGCATTAGACTTGTTTATTGTAGCAAATGAGAAAAGGCAACTTTCACACATTCCTTGAACATCAACAAGCTTGCTATGAGCATGACAGTAAACTAAGGAAGAAATCTCCAACTTATGATCATCACATACAAGATCCCAATAAAACATCCGTTTTTCTTTCCCGAAAACTTGATCGAGTCTCGAGCATAGCAAACAAGGTGTTTGCAATTTGCATCTATGAGCAAATTTTTTGATTAGGTATGAAACTATAGCATCAATAAAGAGCATAAAAAGCAGCAGCCATTCAAAAAAGGCTGACGATAACGCTGTACTAAACCGATAGGAAATTTTCTTCGAGTTGACAGAAGTTCCCCCTCTACCCATGTCCAATAAGGTTATGTAACTTCAGAATAAGATACCTAACTGCTTCAAATAAATCGAAGTCCAATTCTCCGAAAATGAAATCAATAATCCAAGGCCGGATTGAACACTGCCAACAAAAGGAGATCGACAGAGATGAGAGAAACGATCGAAGAAGAAGGAGAAGAAACACCTGCCTAAACCCGACCAAAATTTAAATGAACAAATACAAGCAAAACTTTCAGCTAAGTAAAACAAAGTAATTGCAACTCAGATGCCAAAGGACACACCATTGGAGACATACATCTATGACATAAAATTCTCTGCAACAACATCATGCATGACGTCTCTAATCTATCCTATTTATTAAAAATATTCGAAACCATTTCTCGTAGAAGATCTATGCATGCAAGAGATAGTGGATAAACAGAATTCCAAAACAGGATAAACATTAGATAGCCATAATTGCCAAAAATAGATCTCAAAGAACAAATTAATGAACTAAATTCTTATGCTAAAACAAACTCAAGCACAAGAAACAAAGAATTTCTCATGAAAACGAATACACCAAATAAAAGATCTCAATATCCTATACATGAAAGCCTAAATCAGAAGCTAACAAAAAGGTATGAACTTTCAGTCAATACTCACAAGATGACCTAATCAAAATTCATCTACCAGTAAGATCATTAAAGAACATAAACTGGATTACATATGCAGGTCACTGTGATATTTCCAAGGCAAAAAAAGAGAAACTTTTGTAAGTAATCAAAGAGAGAAAGCTTACCTGTTTATGTGAGAAACTCAGGGGAAAACCCCCCAGAAAAGATGACTGAAAACTCAGAGGAAAATCGTGTAATCAATATCAAAGTGACCCGGCTTCAAATTCATTACAAAAAACCAAACCCATGTAACAGCTATTATTGAAACAAAAGTAGTTTATATATGGGAATAAATAGAACAGGTAACAACAAAGAGTGCACGTTGTTTTCACGTATTTTTTGTATAAAAAAAGTGAAAATAAAACAAATGAGCAGCTGACAAAGACCACAAAGTCGGCTGCTGATTCAGAAAATAGTAGAAGCTGAAAGTAAAGGAATGACAAGAGAAGAAAGGAAAGGGTCCAGAGAGAATTCACTGTCAAAATCCAAAGCCCCCCCCCCAAAACAAAAAACAAAACTTCATTTCGCTTATTTGTTAAGAAATATATGGTGACGGGGGATCAATGGAAAATGGGTTGCTTTAAAACTTTTGTTAAAAATATAAAAATGGTTACTTTTTACTAGTGCTGATGTGATTGGTGTTAGTTGGTTGGTGAAGACATTGCAAAACCGTGTTGACTGGTGCAATCGAGAGGATGAAGTATTCCGTGGAGTTGTTCAAGCTGCCCAATCATTATGTTTTGATTAAGTTAATGCCATAACTGAGTTACTGCAGATTTGTTTAGGTAACTTTGATCTACATACAATTATTTCAAACTGTTGAAATGGACAATCAGTTGCCTTACAATAAACAAGTTATTGTTCTGTCCGTTTCACCGGCAAGTAGAATGATTGATTAGTTGATTGATTTGCACGTAGCGACTAATATTTGACTTGACAAGATTTGACTCGACACGTAAAAGAAATTTAACTCGACTTAACTTGAATCATAATTTACTCGACTTGATCTGAGAAAATTAAATGAATTTCAAGTTATAAAGGTAAACTTTGAACAACATAAACAACTCAAAATTTTTAATAATTAGTAATTAATTTTTAAGTTATATATATATGAATAAAATAGGAAGCAAAGAAATATATATGTATATAATATATGATTATAAAAAATTGTTTAAATTGGAATTAATTAATCCATAAAATAATAAATATTTGTAATTAAATTTAAATATAAACTCGGACAATTTGAATCAAATAAAAAAATTTTAAATAAAATTTGAGTTATAAAATATGACTCATTAACTCTATTACTTGAAATTTTTTAACTCGACTCAACTTGATCAAATATTCAAGGAAAAACATTTAAACAACTCAAACTCCAAAAAATTCAGATACCATATTAAATTGAATGAACAATTATTCTAAAAAGTTTGAATTGATTAGTCAAGTGGATGTATTATTGAAGGGAACATTCATGCAAGGCAAGTGGATAGCTAAATGACAAATAGAACAAAGCATTTACTTGCAAAGCTAATACCTGATAATTACTAACTTAAAAAGACGAAAGCAAGAATCATTTTGCACAGATGGGACATACCCTAAGTTTTATAGCAGCAGTTTAACTTAAACTAGAAAAATCAGCACTTTATATTGGTGCTGCACATGTTGTTCTAAAATGGCCTGTTTGGTTGCAACGGCTACAATGCACAACTCGCTTCTCGCGGCCACGATCTTCTGCTCGAACTCGCTTCTTTCGTGGTCGACCAGGTGGTTTAAGTGACTTGGGTGGGTGAATGATAACTTGAACGGCCTTGTTGGCATCTGGATCTCCCTCGGACAACTCTTTCCATAGACTTTTATCTGGGATCGGATGAATGGTTTGAGAATACGCCTTTCGATATGTTGCTACAGTGAAACAGCTCTCGGTAAATCGATTAACATTTTGCCTGCAAGAAAGAAGTGCTGCCACAGCGTGTGCACAGGGCAAACCGTACAACTGCCAGCCACGACAAAGGCAACAGCGATTCCGGATGTCCACGATATTTGTCCCTTCACGAGATATAACTTCGAATTCAGCTTCATTCGCACGAAGCACTTGATATGTGCGTGCATATTCAAGGGCTTCTGTGACACGCCTTTCAGCAGAAGGCACAAGTGTCGACGTCCACTGCATACTTATCTCTCGCCGTTCATTGAACCAAGTCATAAGCTGCCTCCTAATGCATTCCATCATCTGAATTATTGGAAGCCCTGAAGCTTCTAAAATCCAAGAATTCAGTGATTCAACTATGTTTGCTGTTAGATGCCCAAATCGTGTGCCTTCAAAATAAGCTGTTGCCCACAAACGAGGTGGGATTCGCCGGATCCAATATGCAGCATCTTGTGATATCTCTTCAATCTCAAGAATCTTTGCTTCAAATTCAATTACAGTCAGGGCATGGGCAGCTTCCCATAAAAGGTTGACAAGCATAGTATCATTGAACTCCTTTCGGAAACTTTCACTCAAGTGACGCATACAAAATCCATGAAAAGCGGTAGGGAAATTTGCTTCAACGCCATCTACAACTCCCTTCTGTCTATCAGATAAAATTGTAAGCCTTGGCATGTTTTCGGTATTAATTTCAAGCAGGTTATGAAGTTCAGAGAGAAACCACATCCAGTTTTCATCATTCTCTTCATCAACAACACCAAATGCCAGAGGAAACAAAGCACCATCACCATCAAAACCAGTAGCAAGAAGCAATGTTCCAAGATACTTGCTTTTCAAAAATGTCCTATCTAAACCAAGGAGTGGTCGACAAGCATTCAGAAAACCATAAATGGAGGCCTGAAATGATATGAAAAGACGCTGGAAACTGTTATCAGTTGGGTTTCCATAGACTAATGCAATACTCCCCGGATTTGTCCGCTTGATCTGCTCACAATATTGAGGGAGTAAGCGATACCCTTCCTCGAAAGATCCACGCATAGCGGCCATGATACGCTCCTTGCCTCGCCAGGCTTGCTTGTAAGATAAGGTGATCCCATGAGCCCGGTGAATCTCTTCCAATATCTCCTTGGGCTTGTAATTAGGGTTCTCCCTTAATCTCTGTTCAACAGTGTTTGCCACCCACTGCACAGAGGCTTGTTGATGGCCAAGATGAGCAATCCCTCCACATGTATGGGTCTCATGGATGGTTCTAATTGTGAATGTTGGGACACCAGGTAGCTTTGCAGCATGTATACGCCAGGGACATCCCTCACTCGCACATTTAGCAGTAAAACGAGTCTTGTCGGATTTGATGGTCTGCATTTCAAAGTGAAGGGCAATAGCTGTATCCCTCAACGCCCTGCGACAGCTTTTGACATCCGGGAATTCTTGGCCAACTGCCAATTCATGACTCGGATTAGAATTCCGAACCTGAAGGACAGGAGGAAGACTAACTATCATCTGGGAGTGCTGTAAATCTTGGACAGGATCAATTCCATATCCTGGCAGTCATCCACAGCCAATGCCAGACTATCATCGAGCTCTTGGTTTTCAGAAACAGTCAACTCATTGTTCTCAGATAAAGGCTAACTCATTGTCACCGTGGCCTGCTTTTTGATCAGTATCTAACTCATTATCCTGCCCATAACTGTGGCCATCATCCCCTTCTTGTTCATGCCTCTGTCCTAGATCCAACTCGTGATCATGAGAATGGCCTAAACCTAGGTCATGATCATGAGCCTGTCCCAAGACAAAATGATGCTCGTGGGTTTGTCCTAATTCCAAATCATGGCTCTGGGTAAGACCCAAATTATGATCATGGCCTAGTACCAGTTGCTGATTCTGCCTCAATGCTAGATTGTGGCTTTGTCCAAGCATCAAATCATGATTAGCCATTGAATAAATCAATCAGAGGTATATAGGGACAGCACGACCCAAATATGCAGGCTAATGGTCATAAAGGCAGATTTTCTGCCTATGTCAACACATACCTGCCAAATGTGAAACATTGTCATTACAATATGACAAAAAGGCATACTGTCAACACATGAAGAAAAGCATCACATATGATCCACTCTAAGCACCTAACTTCTCGCTTCATGTTCGTGTACGACCGAGTTATGTCAAACAACATGGGAAACAAAAACATATACATAATGAATAGCAAGAAAAACCACATATTAAGGTAAAGAAGGACACCGTAAACACATACTCCACCAATTTGACTTCTACTGAAGATCTTAAAACAAAACAAACAAATTAAACTTTGATCAAGCATTTCTTAACAATATCGGGTGGAAAACATCAAAGCTAAAATCTTTAAGCAGCTGGCAAGGATATTAAGGCTAACACTCTGAAGCTAAACTCACTGAATAAGGTACAAAATTTACACAAACTAAGGAATAACCATAAACCATCAATCAAAACACCATAAAAGAACTACTAAGAAATTAGTAAAACAAAAAACAGCAAAGGGGGAGAGTATTAAGCAGTTTGATTGAAAATTCCCAAAGTTAATAACCTCAGAACACTTCAACAAAGTAAACTAAATCAAGTTACCACATTTGAAAGAGAAAAAAAATACCCATCAATTGAAAACATTAGAAAACAAAAAACCCACAAGGGAAATCCTCAAAAAAAAGATCGAAGTACCTGGACTAAGGGGGGAGAAACGAACTTGAAACCCTAGTTCAAGAACCCAAATGACAAGAAAACACAGCAAACAAAGCTTCAACAAGGGAAAACACGATGTGGGTATCGCCCAAAAACACAAGAAAAGAAGAGCTGAAGCCAGAAAACCCCCCAGAATCGAAGAAGAAACTAGGGATTCGATCGGGAACCAAATTGGGTTGAAGCTTGGGAAGAAACAAAGAGGCAGGAAATTTGAAAAGTTGGGAATTTACACGTGAGTGTGTGTTTTGGCGGGTAAAATGGTTGAAGGGAGAAATTGTTTGTTCCGGGAGAAAATCGGGAATTAACGAGAGAAAGTGGCTGAGGGGAAAGGGCAAATGGGGAGATTGAGGAATTACAGGGGCAGAAGGGGGAGATTGGTGAAGGGTATACGACAGAGACAATGTTTTTGTAGAAGTTGAGGGTATTTATGTCAAACTGGGTTGGACCTTGCCATTCTCTTCTTATTTCTTTGGGTTTCTGTAATTACTATTTTGGCCTTCTTTAATACCTTGACGTTTAGAAATGATTCGTAAAAAAATAATAATAATAGAATTTTGATACACATGATGTGAAGCTTATATATTTAAACTATAAAATTTAAATATTAAATTTTTAATTCTAATTATAAAAAAATAAATCTTACTCTAAATCCTATACCATAAATTCTAAACTATAAATCTACAAATTATAAACCCTAAATTAAACCTCAAAACCTAGTAAATGAGTTTATACATGTGTACCAAAATTTCTGCCTTAAAAATCAATAAATGACAAAATATTAAAAAATATATATTTTGATATATAAATGTAAAAAAAATTATACTGCCCTCCTTGTTTAAACTATAAATTCTACAACATAAATCTATAATCTTAAAACTTTAAATACTAAATTTTACCCCAAAAACTCTAAATTTTAACATAAACCCTAAATTTAATCCATACAATCCAAATCTTAAAATCAATAAGTTTGTGTAAACTAAAATTCACATACAAGCGTGTATATCAAAATAATTTTTATATTAAATACCAACAATAATTAATCTAATAAAATAAGACATTAAAATGTATTAAATAAGATTAAAAGTTCAAATTTTAATATTGTAAATAAAACAAATAAGTTAAAAAATCATCCTCGTAATGGACTTTTATAATACACAGTTATTCAATAAATTGAATAGCAACTATCATACCAAAAGAAATTACTAATCATTAAATGAAAAATTAGTATACCTCTTAATTTTTCCCCATAAAATTATGAAACGGATTTAATCTAGAAACTCAACTTGAACTAACCTGTGAAATCCTCTAATGGTTGACTTGTTCATGAACCAAATCATGTCTATTGGGGGATGAATTTAAAACACAATTTGTATATCATGGAAGACAATGAGAACTATAATTAAAATAAAATTTCAAAATATTGCAGTTGCTCAACCCTAGACAAAATTTAACATTTTTTTCTTTAATTTGTTCCAACACATGACATTAACCACCAGTACAACACTAAAGCAGAGTCCATATTTCAAAACAAATTTGTAGTTTTCCATAATTTTTATGATCTCAAAGATGACATCGAAACCGAACTATGCTTTGCTTAATACCCATAGTTTGAACCGTAAACCGAGCTGTAGCCTCCAGCGTGGCCAGCATGTCCTTGATTGGATGGCGGTGATGCGTATACAGAACCATGGGTGGCATATGGATTATAAGCTTGGTCTGCAGCCCCACCACCTTGTCCCTGACCAGATGCTGCAGCTGCAGCTTCAGCCATAAAATTCTGCAACACAATATAAGTTCAAACTATGATGCATCAGAATGATTGTCAATGATAACATTAGTTCCCTGTGCTACTACAAGAGGGCAAAACCATCGGGCAGGTGGAAAACGGCATTGCAAGGAAATCAGAAGAATAAGCAATGGAAAACAAATGGAAACTGTTTTCAGTTCAGAAGGTAGGGGAAAGGAACATGCCTGTATCAGTTGCTGTGCAGTTTGAACCTGCGAAGCAGTTCCACTTATTTCAACAGTCATTTCCCCAGGAACACCCCTAGTTTCTTGAATGGTGACAGTTGCCCCACTAGCACGTCGAATATAGCTAATATTTGCACCAGCTGTCCCAATAACTGCATCAGCATAAGATAGCGGAATTTGCATTTGCTGAGTGACCTGCAAACACAAGAAACTTTGTTAATATATTACAATATGGTTATTTGAGCCAAGACCAATCACTAACACTATAAAAGGCAGGAAAAGACCTCGCTATCAGTAGTCTACACCGAGTCCAACGATCTTTGAAATAACAGCAAAAAAAGTGACCAACAGCCAGAAACAAAACCAAAGAAAGCTAGATATATGTATGAGGATGCATACATGGATCTCGACAAAATGCAAGAGCATTAAAGGTTTTGCTAAAACATCCCCATTTCACCCCTTTCAGGCCAAGGCAGGACAACTTACTCTACATGGAACTCTAATACTAAAACTTCAGCAAGCCATCCTCGTTACTTGAAAAAAATTCAAAAATCAAAAACAAGGAATAACATTAACAGCCTCTAAGTATAAAGCTCCTGGGAAACTTCGATCATGACAAGGAACAAATTAAGGGAGGAAAATGGAGTAAAAGAGGAGACTGGATATGTAATGGTGGAACCTGTGTGATCATAGATGGTGCATTGGGATTTGATGATCCATGGGCACCCATTGGGGCTTCTCTTCCATAGGCAGAAATACCCTGATGTGGCTGTTTATCCATAGGAGGCATATCAGGAGGGTAGTAGTTGTCAAGTTGCCGCAGAGGCGGCATGTACTGAGGATTGTGTCCGAAACCAGCACCTCCACTAGAATTTTGAGGGACACCTTGTGGTGGACCCCAGGTTTGATGAGGTGGCATGTGGTCCATCTGAGGCTTAGCCTTTTGCATCTGATATAAACATGTAACAGATTTTCATTAGAGTCAACACACTGACGGAACTCCAATTAATCAGTAGGTCAACAAAAAGTAGAAGCCTGACATTCATTTCAAATAAGGGAATTATACTGCGGTCCACTAAAAACTTCCTGAGGTGAGATGCAATTAGCTCCAATCCTTTGTGCACGCCAACTGCTTCTCCCACAACTTCAACAACCCTATCATCTTGAAGAGCAAAGATTGGAAGGTCTTCTGCAGCATTTCATTTTATTTAACAAAAAAAGAGAAGAATTGTTAATAAATTATGATAAATAAAACCGATCAAAAGCACAAGAAATTACAAATGAAATCCCTTGAACAAAATGACAGTATGAGATGATCAAACAAAGGATGTCAAACCTTTTGAAAAAACTTCTTCAAATTATCAGCATTTGAAGTTTTAAACTAAAAACCATATTCTTGAATTCTAGAACCATTATTTACTAACAATTTCTTGAAACACATTGCAGCAGAGCAATATTAAGGACTACATCGATAAACAATTGAAAGTAGTTTATGAAGATAGGTAAATGTTTCCATTAAGAGAAAAAGGCAAAAAAGAAGTGAAACAAATCCAGAGAAGAAAACCTGCTCCAAGAACTCTAACAATACAAGTAGACAATTCTTGAATGGACTTGACAGTTGTTCCTTGTTTTCCGATCAAACTTCCAGCTTGAGAGGCAGGGACTAGCAGTTTCGTTGAAATCTTGGTTACCACAGCAGAAGTGGCATGAGATGAATCACCCTCCAAGCCATCAATAAGACGTTTATGGACCTTTAAAAGCCCATCCATTGCAGGTGGAAGAGAAGAATCAGGCTCCTCCTTTGCAGATACCATTACCTATTCACAAGACAAAGCAGCAGCAGCACAAAGGCTAAGTTGTTATAACTCATAGTCCATCTGGCCAGATAAAATAGGGAAGAAAACAAGAAACTAAAACAAAACCCAGTTTTCCTATATGCCACAAGCAAATGAGGGAAAATGGGTATAAAAATGAAGCATAATGCATTGAAGAGGTGAAAATGCCATATTGGATTAGATTTGACATAATCTATAGTATACAGTTAAACTCCTTTGGTTTAAAGGAAAGCTTACTTATTACTTTTAACAATGTTATTGAACTTTTACTATAACTGTTTTATTTATCTTGATCTTGGTTGAATTACCTTTAGCCAATATAATGTCCAAGTATCTGTGAAAATTATTATCCTCATTAAAGGAATAGACTTATTAACCAAGTTGTTTTTACCTGTAAAATTTTTGCAAGTGTTTTGGATCACAGATTTGGAGTTCAATTAGGAAATATATCATATGTGCATATACTATATGTGTTATTGAGACAGGCTTTACATGAATTTGGGTAGACTTAGACCACAACTATTGTTTTTTTTTTAGCATATAGACCACAACTATTGTAGACATGTATGTATTGTGCTACAAATATGAGTTTAACTTTAGCTTGATGCCGAGGGATCTTTGAGCTATTTCCACTGGTTCCTTTAAGATTCATTTAACAAATTGACACCAGTCATCCAGGTTCTGAAGTTACCAGTGAGAAAGCAGAGTTTCTTGGTACATTTGTTCATACCAGATGTGTCTGTTAGTTCAGAACAAACTTTCAGCACTTTGAAATGCTCAATGATGGTCCCTGCAATCTGAGAATTTGGTTCCTCATAAGTGGAGTTTTATTGATGATTGACTCCTTTCCTTAAAATTTGCAAATGGAACCTGCACAGACTCGTTTTTGTTATTGCAATAAAGGGAACTGTATTTTTATTTCATGGGTTGCTTCTTACAGCCTTTATCTTACAATCTTCTTGAATTAGTAAAATTTTTAAAATGATATTATGACTTGGGGATGTAATTACCTGCCAAAGTGTTACAACTTTAAGAGGTGATGAACAATTATTATGTAACAATGAATTATATTTATTCAAATTACTCCAGTGTTGAGCACTTTAAACCTTGCATGCATTAATTTATCACTTCCATTCTTCTTCCTAATCTTCAATGTTTTATTCTAAAATTTCTTCATAGAATTGGTTTACATTAGAAAGAAATATTTTAAAGCTCAACTTTTTTTACTTGTTGATGTATATTTTTTTTTATTTCACTTTATTTATTATGTTCATTTTTTCATGTTTTGAACCAATAAATCATTTATGTAAGCATTCCCTAAAACTAGGAGAGATCTAGCTAAAGTCAAAGAGCAATCTTTGTTATTTTGTATAGTCAAAATCATTCCCATTTCCCACATCATTGTATAACTAAATGGATTCATTATAAACACAAAAAGGAAAATACATGCACATGGAATGTCAATCAAATAAAAACAGAGAAAACATCTCAATGACCATAAAGGTATCTCCTGCAATGACCATCAGCTTAAGTTTGCAATTAAGGAAAACCACTATGTGCTGCAATTAATGAAAGCACCCACATGATTATATCACAATAGTTCAACTAAACACATAAAGTGAGACAACGACAAGTAGAACTGGTTCTGCCCTAGTTGTCTATTATCATAATCAAAGAATGAATATAATATAAACTGAGAAGAAAAGGTATAAACTTACAGCTCTCTCAGTTGTCCCTGGAGGACCATCAAGTATCTTGACACGAGCTCTTGTCTCCTCAACTATCTTTTTTATAAATTCCCCTTTACGCCCAATTATACTGCCAACCTTTTGTGCAGGAACCAACATCCGGAACACACTTTCTCCAGGCCATCCAGGCCACTTCTTTTCATCACCTCCAACCACTGCCTCATCCTCATGTTCTTGTTTTGGTTGATCTTCTGATTCCTGCTGCAACTTCTGCTCCAAGTTCTCTTCTGGATTTTCTTCCAAGTTTAAGTTCTGCTCTGAATTCACATTCTGCTCCAAGTTCACAATCTGCTCCAAGTTCGCAATGTGCTCCAAGTTTGCATTGTGCTCAAACCCCGCATTCTGCTCCAAGTTCAAATTATTCCCCAGGTTCATATTCTGCTCCAAGTTTTCATGTTCTTGAGCCTGTTCCACCTCATGTTCAACAAAGCCTTGATCAACTTCAGCCATAAGTGTTTTGCTGCAGCCGATAAAAAAAGGAAAGAATTCATTACTGTCCAATCTGACTGTTTTCTTTCAAATAAAGGTTGAAAATAGCACATTGATAATAAAAAAATAGCAATTATTTGTGCCAATCTCTCATCCCTTGAACCCTAAGGCCTAAACATACAAGTGACAATCTTTTTAAAAAAAAACCCTTAACCAAGCAGCAGCAAGTAATTAAACTAAAAAAAGCATATAATCATAAAACAAAAATAAAAACCTACCGATGGGAAAACCTTTGAACACAAATATTTGGAGAACAAGAAAAACTAACTAAAAACACAAAAACCCTAACTTGACCCAGAGAGAAATTCAGCTCGAAAAAGAAAGATGCGTATAATTACAAAACAAAGAGAACCCATTACTAGTAAGCCCTTAAAACCTCAAATCAGAGAGGAAAAATTAAAATAAACTACGACACAAAACCCTAAAACCATAGAAACGGATTGAATGACTTACATGAGATGAAGAGAGAAGATAATAGGAAGGAGGAGAAAATGGGTTTTGACTTCAGGCACGAAAATCGTGAAAACAATAAGAGAGTGAGAGTGTAAACTAAATCTGGTTAGGTTTTGAGGGTTTCTTGTAAGAGATAAACGAGACCAGAGAAATTTGTGAAATTATCTTGATTGGGGGAATTTGGGAAGGGTCTTATTTACGTAGGGGCCTTGAAGAAAGCTAATATTGCATTTTTGACCCCTATGTAAATATTCAATGACAAAAATAACGCTGTAATTTTGTGGGTTTTGTATTTTCTTTGGTAAATGAGGGGTTTTTGGGTCAATTCTTATATCAGTTCTTGTACTATATGTAATTTGTGAATTAGTCACTATACTCTAATTTAGTTATTATTATTATTATTCAAATTTTGAAATTTTGGTCTAGACTCAAACGACAATAATAAAATCATAAGTTGTTGGTTTAGTTTTTGTTCTCCAATTAGATCAATTCAAATATATATAATTTAATCATATTATACATGTGCCAATTAGGTTAGGACCGAAAAATCAAAATTTGAAAACAAAACAATTAAACTTGACTAAATCAGAGTACAATTACTAAATCGACAACTTACGTATAACACATAGACTAGTAACAGAAGTTAACTTTTCTGTTAGTTTTAGTCCTCATATTAACAAATTTTCATTTTTATATCCATTATTACTTTTTTAAGAGTATTATGTAAAATACTTCGTTCATCACTCAACTATCTTCTCACTCCTATTTTGGTAATTTAACTTTTAAAATTTTTAATTTACTAATTAAAATTTCGAGTTGCTCTTGTTTTGGTCACTCTAGAATATTTTATTATTATTTTTGATTTTTTAATATTATTAAATATAAAAATAATTTAAAATAAATAATAAAATATAATTTTATTATTATTAAATATAAAAATATAAAAAAATCACCACCATCGTTGGTCTCAGAATCGACGATCGTTTGATCCCATATTGCACCGGTGGACACATTTTGATACGATGAATCTGAATTTAGTGTTTGTTTCATCGGAAAAAGGCCTTGAAACCTGCAAATCTTGTTTGAAACTTTCCGATTTCCTCACTTTTGATCTCTTTTTTTTTGTGGACTTTAGAGTACTTTTCGACAAAATGGAGGTCAAATTCGAAATCAGGGGGCAAGACGAAGCGACCAGTGAAATCTGAAACTAAACGGACACCATCTACAGCCGTCGGCGATAGAGTTCGATGACGCGAATGGTGGCTGGCGTAGAGTTGGATTTAATTTTATATTTAAATTATTTTATATTAATAATAATAAAATATCAAAAATATTAATAAAATAATCGAGAGTGACCAAAACATGAGCAACCCGAAAAGTTTAATTAGTAAATTGAAAAGTTTGAAAGTTAAGTAACTAAAATTGGAGTGAGAAGATAGTTGAGTGATGATTTATGTATTTTGCCTAATTTTAAGTCAATAAAATCTAAGCATCTTTCCTTCTAACTTTCATTTCCATGTGAACATCATATCAGATCCACCCATGTATCAGTATGCCATTAAAACTAGCATTAGCTCACAGAACTTTTCTTCCATAGCCAATAACTCGGTTCAGGGAAATGCATAATCTATAAAATCTTTAGGTTTTAACTACTGAATCGAAACACGATACACGAGCGGTTCGATACGACTTAAACAAGCAAAGTAGATTTCTTGAGGAGTGCAGGAAGGGTAGAAAACAATAGATAGCATGATTATCATGCAAGCATACCAAACGAACTCCTCGAAATCCATTGACTAGAGAGGTTGCCGATGGAGACCGGGAGATTCTGAAGAATGTATCGAATCGGTGCCCTGTTGAAACCTGAATAAGGTTTAGGGAGCCAGGGAATGCTTTTTAATACCCAACACATTTGTGTATTAGGAAATTACAAAATGACAGATAAATTTTGACTGCAGAAACATAAAATGTGTCTCCATGCCATGTATGATATCCACATTCACTCGCGGAGCCAATATATATTGAGAGGAGTCAATTTACACCCAAAAAATTTCAGATTTTTTTCCCTATATAAATTATAGGGTAAACTACATTAGCTACCCCAAACTAATTGGGGTACCTATTTTGACCACCGAACTATCGAAATCGTCAATCAGACCACCAAACTTATTAAATTGACCACCAAACTTATTAAATTGACACATTTAATATATTAATTTTCCTCCAACCAGGTGCTGACACGTGTCACCGCCTGGTTAAAGGAAAATTAAAGAGACAAAGAGTGTGTTCAGGGTGGTTTGTCATCACCTGGTTGGAGGAAAATTAAAGAGACAAAGAGTGTGTTCAGGGTGGTTTGAACTTGAGACCTCCTGGGTAAAATACCCATGCCATTACTACTGCACCAAACTATTTGTATTGATACAAATTACACCCTTATATATATATATATCTTATAATATTGTAATTGTTAGAGAAAAAGAAGTAAAAATGATTGAGAGGGGATTCGAACTTAGGTCATTTGAGATGTATACAAATATACAAACTGCAAAATTAATTCAATTTTTAGTAGAAAATTAAAATATTTTAAATATATTTAAAGCATAATTAAAGCAAGATTTAAAATGAAAACAAATTTATGATTTTTATATTTTTAGATTAAATTGAATATTTTTTTCACATTTAGTTTAATAATTTCATATATATAATATTGAAATGATTTTTTAATTTAATTAATAATTTTAATTTCTCACATTAATTAAATATCTTATAAACATGTATATTAAATATATACATTTTAATATATAATCAATGAATTAAGATATTTAATAAAAAATTAAAATTACTAATTAAATTAAAAAATCGTTTCAATATTATATATACATATATATGAAATTATTAAACTAAATGTGAGGGGGAAAAGTATTCAATTTAATCTAAAAATATAAAAACCATAAATTTGTTTTCATTTTAAATCTTGCTTCAACTATACTTTAAATATATTAAAATATTTTAATTTTCTACTAAAAACTTGACTTAATTTAGCGGTTTGTATATTTTTACACTTCCCAAATGACCTAAGTTCGAATCTCCTCTCAATCATTTTTATTTCTTTTTCTCTAACAATTACAGTATTATAAGATATATATAAAATGGTGTAATTTATATCAATACAAATAGTCTGGCGCAGTGGTAATGGCATGAGTGTTTTACCCAAGAGGTCCTAAGTTCAAACCACCCCAAACACACTCATTGTCTCTTTAAATAAATTAAATTTAAATTAAAATAAATTGTCCAATCGGGCGATGACACGTGTCGTCATCCGATTGGATGATTAATTTTAATTAATTTAATTTAAATTAGGACCAAATTGAAATTATAGGTAAATAACATGGACTAAATGTGTAATTTTACAAATTTTTGTTAACTGCCACATCACCCCTCCGTTAACCATTCGTTAGTTTTTTAACGGTGGTGGTCAAAATAGGTCAATTTAATAAGTTTGGTGGTCTGATTGACGATTTCAATAGTCCGTTTGTCAAAATAAGTACCCAATTAGTTCAGTGGTCACTGGTGTAGTTTACCCTAAATTAGTTGAGTGGTCAAATTTTAAATTTTTTTTAATTGAGTAGTCAAAACATGTTGCGAACAATAATTAGTCACTAGAGTAGTTTTCCCTAAAAAAATAGACCCTGCATCGGCCCCCACTTTTAAAAGAAATTGACCCCACATCCCCACTTTTCCTATAACACAAAAAATCAATCGTCACTTTTTTTTTTCAAAAATTTCATTTTTAATTGAACTCTAAAAAATTTAGGGTAAACTACATGGATGGTCACTTAATTATGGGGTTAGTGTCAATTTGGCCACTATACTTTTAATTTTAGCAATTTTATCACGTAACTATTTAATTGGTTCCAATAAAGCCACCAACCGTTAAAAAAACAGAATGATTGATGTGGCTGTTAAATAAAACTGGTATAATTACACATTTGATCTCAGTTATTTACATAATCTATCAATTTAGTTCTCAATTTAGCATTGAGTAGAATTGAACCCTTGCTTAAGTGGTGTAAGTGGCATGCTTTTGCCACTAAGCCAAGCTCAATTTTGGGATATGGAATACAACATTCAATATATATTTTAGTTGGCTGTTTATGACAGGAAAAAAGAAATAAATGTGGATTAAAAGGACTCGAACATGACACACTTAGGATGCATAAAAATATTTAACCTAATGAAATAAATCTAATAATTAAATTAAAGTTAACACCATCTTGTATATTTGAATTATGTTCGTGATTTTGGATTTGAAAATGAATTTAATATAATTTTAATTTTTGATTTTTTAAATATAATTTCATATATATAATAATTTAATTAATTTTTTAATAAATACTGAAATTGTTAATTAAGTGAAAAAATCAATTGAATGATCATATATGTGAAATTATAAAAATAAAGGTAGAAAATAAAAAATATATTAAATTTAGTTTAAAAATAAAAAAATATTAAAACCATTTTTATTTTAAATTGTGCACTAATTATAATTTAAAATATATACAAAATGGTGTTAACTTTTGTAAAACCTATAATTGATTTTGATATAACAAATTGTTTAAGGACCAAACTATAAAAGTAAATAAATTTTTAAGTACTCAAAGTCTCACAAAAATGACAAGGATTTGAACCTAAAATTGTTTCTAAGTCAAAAACTTAAAACCCCAAAAATTTTCTAAGTGTTTCATACTAAAATTAACCAATTACGCCCAGGCGTATCGGTACGTTCCTTAGCAATTCGATACGATTTTTCACCACTGGAATTTTAATCGTAAAAACATACCGATACAATCGTTCCTGTATTGATACGGGCTTCATTTGGGTTTGCGTTCTTGGTTGCGAGTATCAATACGGCTTTCACCGTATCGATACGGGGCGTTGAGATTTTCAAATCTTTGCATTTAATTTTGTTACCGTTGCTTTGTCTGTTATTGGAATCACCAAACTTTGAAAATTGTTTAACCCGTATCGATACGTCCCTTAAGCGTACCGATGCATTTTTCACTAAACTTTTTCCTCAGATTTTAGTGAGATAAAACCGTACCGATACAACTATACCGTATCGATACAACCTTGCTTTTACACTATATCCATTTTGATATGCTCTAAAGCGTATCGATACGCCTCTGCACAACGGCTCTTTCTTCTTTTGATAGGTACTGATACGGCTCTTCGTGTACTGATACGGTTGGTCACCAAACACCATTTATTGCGAGAAAAATGGTCTTCAACGGCTCTATTGACGACTCAACCACCCAAACGGTTAGAAATCAATGAGAGGGTATAAAATCAAGTATCCAAAGCTGCAACAACAACTATTGAACATCCATTGAACAACTATCAAGCATTCAATCAAAAATCTAACCCTTTGTGTTAGAGCATGCCCAAAGACCAATCATGAGATGATTGTAAATGACATTTGTTTTACCTTGTTTATTCATAAAGAGGCATTGCTATTATTATTTTTATTTACAATTCTGCGTGAATAAATAAACTGAACTATAATAAAGTCATTAGAATAATATGATTATTCTTAAATGTCCTTAGTTGAGTATTATTGTGGGAATGGACAAAAATAATGCATTAAGACTAATATGTAGTTGATTGATGATAAAAAGTTGTCATTGACATGGAGATGTCAAAATCAATACATAAGTATGTGTTAGAGAACGACATACTGGACTGACCCGCTATGAGCATGTTTCTTGGATTATTATGTGACAGTCACAATATTGCTCGTAGTGATAACTACATATATAATCCTCAAACTTGAGATCACCATTATTTCAACATCGTGAGTGGCATATTTGATACAGTCAAACGTGTGTTGTAACTGACTACACTATAAAAACTGATATTGGATATGTCACAATCTATGTAGTGGGATATGGTTGACAAGATAGTATTTGTCCCTCCTACATAATAGGAGTAATATCGTAGACCACTTGATTGAGTGAGACTAGAAATACATGGCCATGCTTGAATAAGTTGATATGAGATATCATAGTTATTCGTTTATAATAGTCTACTCAAGATATCAAGAAATATTAGATGGACTATACAAGTGTGACTGTTCCATGACTTGTGTCCAATCTAGATATAAAGGACAAAGGATATAATAAATGAAAAGGAGTTAATCAAGAAAAGGTTATGTCGAATCATGATTTCTTGAAACTTAAGTGACAATGACATATTGCTAGATGTCACTCATTGTTTGTAATATTAGAAATGTTCTAATATTTACTACTAACGTTACATGAACCTACAGGGTCACACCCACGGTTGAAATGAGCATATATTAAACGAATTATATATGTACAAATTTTTTGTACACGGATTTAGTTAAATTAATATATATATATATATAATTTAACTATTGGGTAAATATTAAAAGAAAAATAATTATTGTAATTATGACTCTTTTAATATACAAATAATATAATTTGATTTAAATTAATATATATATTGAAATCCTAATTAAGTTGAATTGAGATTATATATATTTAATATATATGTTGAAATCCTAATTAAAGTTGAATTGTGATTATATATATATATATATTGAAATCCTAATTAAGTTGAATTGGGATTATATATATATTAAAATAATAATTAAAGTTAATTTGGGATTATATATATTTAATATATATTGAAATCCTAATCTGAGTTGAATTAGGATCACAAAAGCTATATAAAGGCATAAGAGATCTAGCAGTGGTTAATGCTTTTGGGGAAAACCTTCTAAATAGTTTAGAGGGTTTTTATATGTTCATTCCCTTCTAAATAGTTTAGAGAGTTTTATATGCTCGTTTCAACTGTGTGAACTACATAGAGGTCAGAGCGTTATTGTTGCGGCTTAGGAATCGACATTGTGGAATCGTGATTGAATTTTTATCTTCTCCAAATTCAGAGTTCCATATTTTTAACATGTAATTCTTCATCCTTTTCACCTCGATTCGTTCCTCGTACATAGATCTCTGGTGGTAATTGTTGGATTTTTTCGCTACACCATAGGGTGTACCAACGTGACCCAACAGTGGTATTAGAGACACTTGTACGATAGGGATTCGAGTTTTAATTACTTGGGTAATGTAATTGTATGAGATACATGTTATTTTTTATTTATTTAGCAAATATATGATATTTTTACAAGCAAATCTATTTAATCACGATTAATTTGTTAATCCAGTTAAAAGATGTTCCTAAGATCGATGATTAAGAGTTAATCATCAAGATCTTTGTTGATAGGGTTTGAAATATTATATGTTAATTGCTAACATATTTAATATTGAGTTTTGGGGTTTTATATGTTAAGTGTTAACATGCGCGGATTATAGTTATATATTAGACTAATGGTTAGTCTATAGATTTCGTGAAGGAAAGTAACAAAAGTTGTTTCAGTAAAAACCACGTGGATTTTAAAATCTTGAAAAACATGATAATATTGAAAAAATTTATCAAATCATGAGGTTTTTATATAGCAATTAAGATATTAATCTTTAAAATTTTCTCCACCGTTAACTAGGCAACGACAACCCCGTCGGCAGCTACGGGGCCGCCAAAACCCTGCAAGGGGCTTCGCTCCTTAACCCGTAAAAGGGCTCCGCCCTTTAGATCCCTACTAGGGGCTTGACACCTGCGTAGGAACAATCTTGTAAGACTTTAATAACAAACCACGTCGTTATTATGTTTGATACGCACGGTGTTTGGAATGCATTGTTATAGCCCAATAGCCCAAGTTTTATTTATAAGGTTTTATAAATGCGGCCTGCGTGTCGTGCCTTTCTCTACTTCTATTGTAATTCTCTTCTCATCTTACTCCCTCGTATGTAAAACGAGTTTCTGAAATTGTAATCTATACGAAGAAGCATGGACTAGAGGAATAGAAGTGTGGGCCAGCAGAAAGATGCTTGATAAATGTTTTTATCCTTAGAATAATTTGGTTCTCCCATTGGCTTGGGACGAGCCACCTTATGATATGGGCTATAACTATTGCATTCATATTTACTACTTTTCACGTATATGATAAAATGAATATATGAGATGCATGCTAGTTAATTGATAAGATTAAATGTTAAATGGTGATATAATATTCACAAAACCCATTAATAAAATATTAAGTCTTTTATTGCTTCTCAATGTTAACCCTCGTTAAAGTCTAGATCGATACAATGTAGGTTCTGCTAAAGCAAGGTACTTGTATCTATCTTGGCCAAATGCGAAGAATAAGCAAGTGATATTCGTGGGTTGTAACATTGGTTAAAGACTTAACTAGGTTACTCTAATAGGATTGGAAACCTAAAGGTTAGTTATTTGGATAATCATAAGATGATTATGAACAAGAGTTGTTCACCAAATGAAGGAGTTACATGAGATGTAATTAGCAAGTGTTGCTTACCTAGATAGACCATAATCTTAAGAGAAAAGCCAAAGCTGACTTAAGAGAATGTGAAATTTGAATTCTTGCCCATTAGAAAAACTTACATAAAGTATTTTCAACATTAATATTTAAGGGTTATTAATTTTAATAAAAATAGTGGGAGTATCAAGTCTTTTTATAAGCAAACATGGTAAACGTACTAAAAAATTCATATTTTATTGTTGTAGATTTATTATACAAATTTGTTATCATTGCGATCAATCCTTGAGAAGGATAAGTTAAACGACGTAAACTACCTTGATTGGTCAGTAGAAGGAAAATGTTTCCATTTGTAATAAGACATGTCATTGTAAAAGGAACTGCCCTTTTTATCTTAAAAAGTCAAGAAGGCAAATGAAAGCGGAGCGTCTGCCTCGAATATTTATGTTATTGATATTAATTTATCAACACCTACTTCTTGGGTATCGGATACCAGTTGTGGTTCTCATATTTGTATATTTGTATAAGGACTACAAAAGAGTAGAAATCTGAGAAAATGAGAGGTGGATCTACGGGTTGGTAATGGAGCAAGAGTTGTTGCATTAGCTATAAGAACATATACTTTATCGTTGCCTAGTGAACTTAATTTATGTTTAGAGGATTGTTATTTTGTGTCTAGTTTGACTAAAAACATCATTTCAATTTCTTGCTTAGACAAGATTGGTTTTGAGATAATTATTAAGAATAATTGTTGTTCTTTTATCTCGATAATATTTTCTATGGTGTGACATAATTAATAAATGGCCTCTATATTTTGGATCAAGAAATTCCATTTACAACATAAATACGAAAAGATCAAAACAAATGACTCTAATCAGACTCATCTTTGGTATTGTCACTTGGGTCACATAAGTGAAAAATGCATTTCAAAACTTCATAAAGATGGATTTTTGGATTCATTTGTTTTCGAACAACTTGATGTATGCGAGCCTTGCTTATTGGGAAAAATGACCAAAGCTCTTTTTAATGGTAAAAGTGAGCGAGAAAGTGATTTATTGGGATTAATACATAGTGATGTATGTGGACCAATAAATACACAAGCTAGAAGAATTTTTTCAATGCTTCATTACTTTCACAGATGACTTCAGTAGATATGGGTACATTTACCTAATGCATCATAAATCTGAAGCCTTTGAAAAGTTCAAAGAATTCAAAAATAAAGTACAAAACCAACTAGAAAAAAGCATTAAGGCTCTTCGATCAGATCGATGAGGAGAATACTCAAGCTTAGAGTTTGGTGACCTTTTTAAGGAATGTGGGATTGTCTCACACCTCCTGGTACTCCACAATGGAATGGAATTTCCGAAAAGAAGAAATCGAACATTGTTAGACATGGTTCGATCAATAATGAGTCACGCTGATCTTCTAGTTTATTTTTGGGGACATACGCTAAAAATAGCTACTTTCACACTAAATCGTATTCCATATAAATCAGTTCAAAAGACACCATATGAGATATGGACTGAGAAATGTCCTAGTTTGTCTTTTATGAAAATTTGGGGATGCGAAGCTTATGTTATACATAAGATGTCTACAAAGCTCGAACTCAAATCTTATAAATGTAATTTTGTGGGTTATCCTAAAGAAACTAAAGGACATTATTTCTTCAATCCTACCGAGAACAACGTGTTTGTTGCTCAAACATGAATCTTCCTAGAAAGATAATCTGTTTTCCGAAAAGGAAGTGGAAGAAATATTGAACTCAATAAAATTTGAGATCAACCACATATCATTGAACAAGAGATTGAACAACAACAAGTTCCACAAGTTGTTTAGGAACATTCAACAGTTTTGGAAACACAACCACTACGAAGATCTTTGAGAGAATGCAATACGCCTGAGAAATATGAATTTCTTTTCACATTGCATGGTGATGTTCTCTTCATGGATCAAGATGATCCTAGGACTTATCAAGAAGCAATGATGGGCCCAGACTCTGAGAAATGGCTAGAGGCCATGAAATTCGAGATGGATTCCATGTCAGAAAACTAAGTTTAGACCTTGGTTGACCCACCTCTAGGGGTTAAGCCCATAAGGTTCAAATGGGTTTTCAAAAAGAAAATCGACATGGATGGTAATATACAAAAATATAAAGTGCGATTAGTCGCTAAGGGTTTTGGTCAAATTCATGGTATAGACTATGATAAAACCTTTTCACATGTTGCTATGTTTAAATCCATCCGGATCTTACTTGTGATAGCTACATTTTATGATTATGAGATATGACAAATGGATGTTAAAACCACTTTCCTTAATGGAAAACTAGATGAGGATATATACATGACACAACCTGAAGGTTTTACCAATCCAAAAGATGCCAAAAAAATATGCAAGCTACAAAGTTCCATTTAAGGATTGAAGCAAGCTTCTCGAAGTTGGAATCTTTGTTCTACCGATGCAATCAAAGAGTTTTGATTTTATCAAAAATAAAGATGGGTCATGTGTTTTCAAGAAAATTAGTGGGAGCACTGTCATATTCTTGATACTGTATGTGGATGACATACTGATAATAGGAAATGACATATCTAACTTATAGTTTGTGAAAACTTGGTTAGGAAAATGTTTTTCCATGAAAGACTTGGGTGAGACAACATACATATTAGGAGTTAAGATCTATAGAAATAGATCAAGACGACTCCTAGGACTGAGTCAAAATACATACATAGAAGAAGTACTAAAAAGATTCAGTATGGAAGAATCCAAAAGAGGTTTTTACCTATGAGACATGTAGTTTCACTCTCGAAGGAAATTTGTCCTTCAACACCACAAGAAAGAGAGGAATGAGTAAGATTCCATATGCTTCAACAATTGGATCTTTTGTGTATATCATGCTATGTACTCATCCAAATGTATCGTACGCTTTAAGTATGACAAGTCATTACCAAGTAAATCCTAGTGAAAGACACTAGGTCGTAGTTAAAAACATCCTTAAGTACTTAAGAAGAACTAAGGATACATTCCTTATGAACTAAGTATAAAAGGTTATAATGATGTCAGCTTTCAAACCGATAAAAATGATTCACGATTGCAATTGGGTTATGTGTTCTACCTTAATGGAGGCACTGTGAGTTGGAAAGGTTCAAAGAAAGATACAATAGCTGATTTTACATCACAAGCCGAGTATATTGTAATATGAGATATTGCAAAAAAGGGTGTTAGGGTCAAGAAGTTCATATATGAACTAGGGGTTGTGCTGAGCATTTTGAATGCTATAGATCTACGTTGTGATAACAACGGAGCCATCGCACAAGCAAAAGAACTCAGATCTCACCAACGATCCAAACACATACTTAGGCGTTACCATCTCATTCGAGAAATCATAGATCGAAGAGATGTGCAAATATGTAGAGTACCAACAGATAATAACATTATCGATCCATTGAGTGATTGGTCTTAGTGCTAGTGGGAGATTATTAGAGTATGCCCAAAGACCAATCATAAGATGATTGTAAATGACATTTGTTTTACCTTGTTTATTCATAAAGAGGCATTGCCATTATTATTTTGAGTTACAATTCTACGTGCATAAATAAACTAAACTATAATAAAGTCCTTAAAATAATATGGTTATTCTTAAATGTCCTTAGTCGAGTATTATTGTGAGAATGAAATACAATAATGCATTAAGACTAATATGTAGTTGATTGATGACAAAGTGTTGTCATTGACATGGAGATGTCAAAATCAATACATAAGTATGTGTTAGCGAATGACATACTGGACTGACCCGCTATGAGCATGTTTCTTAGATTATCATGTGACAATCACAATATTGCTCATAGTGATAACTACATGTATGATCCTCAGACTTGAGATCATCATTATTGCAACATCGCGAGTGTCATATTTTGATACAACCAAACGTGTGTCTTAACTGACTACACTATAAAGACTGATATTAGATATGTCACAATCTATGTAGTGGGATATGGTTAATGAAGATAAGATTTGTCTCTCCTACATAATCAGAGTAATATCACAAGCCACTTGATTGAGTAACACTAGAAATGCATGGCCATGCTCGAATAAGTTGATATGAGATATCATAGTTATTCGTTTATAATAGTCTACTCAAGATATCAAGAAATATTATATGGACTATACAAGTGTAACTATTCCATAACTTGTGTTTAATCTAGATATAAAGGACAAAGGATATAATAAATGAAAAAGAGTTAATCAAGAAAAGGTTATGTCGAATCATGATTTCTTGTAACTTAGGTGACAATGACATATTGCTAGATGTCACTCATTATTTGTAATATTAGAAATGTTCTAATATTTACTACTAACGTTACATGAACCTACAGGGTCACACCCACGGTTGAAATAAGCATATATTAAACGAATTATATATATATATATATACAAATTTGTTGTACACGGATTTAGTTAAATTAATATATATAATTTAACTATTGGGTAAATATTAAAAGAAAAACAATTATTGTAATTATGACTCTTTTAATATATAAATAATATAATTCGATTTAAATCAATATATATATTGAAATCCTAATTAAGTTGAATTGGGATTATATATATATTTAATATATATATATTAAAATCCTAATTAAAGTTAAATTGGGATTGTATATATTTAATATATATATTGAAATCCTAATTTGAGTTGAATTAAGATTACGAAAGCTATATAAAGGCATGAGAGATCTAGCAATTATTTAAGCTTTTGAGAAAAACCTTCTAAATAGTTTAGAGAGTTTTTATATGCTCATTCCTTTCTAAATAGTTTAAAGAGTTTTATATGCTCGTTTTAACTGCGTGAACTACGTAGAGGTCGGAGCGTTATTGTTACGGCTTAGGAATCGAAATTGTGGAATCATGATTGGATTTTTATCTTCTCCAAATTCAGAGTTCCAGATTTTTCACAAGTAATTCTTCACCCTTTTTCACCTCGATTCATTTCTTGTACATGGATCTCTGGTGGTGATCGTCGGTTTTTTCACTGCGCCATTGGGTGTACAGGCGTGACCCAACATTTTGAGATTTTAGAGTCATATCTTTTACCCAACTTGTGTATTCTAAATTGTAATCATTTGTTTCAAGTTTGTGGTTTGTGTGAATTTATATTTGGGCAAACATATCCCTTTTGAGAGGATTTTTTGATTTGCTATCCACTTCTTGTAAAAGAGTGAACCTTGATCAAGCTTTGGGTAGAAAGCTTTGATCAATTGTAATGGTTGCCTCGTTAGCCTAGAAAAAGGGAAGAATTCTTAGTGAATTGTGTTGAAATCCTTAGTGAGAAGCTAAGGTAATGGACGAAGAGCTTGTTAGAAGCTTGAACCACTATAAATCTCTTGTCCATCATTTTTATCTTTTTACTTTGTTTCCCTTCAAATTTTTATTTGCCAATTCACCCCTCTTGGTCTTTTGTCATCGATTGATCATCCCAACAATTGGTATAAGGGCCTAACTCATTTGAGAGATTAACATCCACTTGAGACGATCCTAGAGGTGATTCAATCAACCGACATTCAAGCCATGACGTCTATTTTCGAAAAAAACTTGTACGAGTCACAATCGACCACCAAACCACCCTTCTTCAATAGGGACAACTATCCATATTAGAAGAATCGAATGAGGCTATTCATCAAATCCAAATATTACCTCATTTGGGATTTAATCGAAGACAAGCCATCTATTTCAATAAAGCAAGAAGGAGATATGCAAGTTCCCAAGACCAAGCAAGAAATGACCGATGAAGAAAGAAGGAAGTTGCAAGTAAATGACAAGACCTTGCACATGCTCTTTTGTGCACTTAGACCGGATGAGTACTCGAAGATGTCTTCGTGTACAAGTGCAAAGGAGGTGTGGGACAAGCTCGAGACTACCTATGAAGGTACCAACAATGTAAAGGAGACCAAGATTGAATTCCTCAACTTGAGTTACAAGAACTTCAAGATGAAGCTCGACGAGAGTGTTACCAAGATGTTCGATCGTTTCTCCGTCATCATTAACAATCTCAAAGGCTTCAGAGAAATTATCACCGAAGACAAGTTTGTTCGAAAGCTCATCTACTTCTTTCCCGAGTCATGAGATGGAAAAAAAGACCACAATTATCGAGGCCAAAGACCTCACAACTTTGAAGTTGGATGCTCTTATGGGTTCTCTTCTTACTCATGAGATCATGAAGCAAGGTAGAGAAGAAGAGAAAAAAAAGAGAAGAAAAGAAGGTAGAAAAGAAAGAGGTATAGAAGAAGAAAATCAGAATTGCTCACAAAGCTACTCTTGAGGAGAACGATTCGAGTAAGGAGGAAGATGAAGAGATGGTTATTCTAGCCAAAAGGTTCACAAGGTTCATGAAGTCCAATAGAGAAAGAAAGCTCCATCGAAGAGGTGACTTCAAAAATAAGAACTAGGAGGAGGAGAATGATCAACTCATTTGCTTTGAGTGTAAGAAGTCAGAGCACATAAGTAACGAATGCCCCCAACTCAAAAAGAAGAGCTTTGGGAAGAAGAAGAAGCTTAAGGCAAACGTTGCCACTTGGAGTGATGAGGAATCATCTGATGAAGAGGAGCAAGAAGTTGCCAAAATTTGCGTCATGGCTCTTAAAGAAGATCCTAAGATAACCTTTAACTCACCCGATTTTGATTTATCATTTGATGAGCTTAAAGAAGCTTACGATGAGTTGCAAGAGGTATATGCCAAATTAGTTGAGAAGTATAAAGAATCCTTTTTGAAAAATAAGAAAACAATTTCAAATTTGAAAAATCAAAACAATTCATTATCTAAAACCAATTCAGAACTTGAGAAGATAGTTTTGGATTTGTAAGAAAGCTAAAAAGATTTTGAAAAGAAAAACTTAGACTTGCAAAACCTTATTTCCAAAGTTCATGATGATCACCAAAGGGAAGTTAGTGATCTCAAAGCTTCTCTAAACAAAGTTGGGAAACAAGATTTTGAAAAATGAAGTTCTTCAAACCCAACTATGTGAAGAGAAACTTCAATGGCTACAAACAAAAAAGCTTCCTAAGGCCTTTTAGAGGAAAAAAAGATTAGAAGTGTTTGGGTTTCAAAAGAACTCATCACATCTAATGAAACTAGTGCCATTGCTTATTGGATTCCCAAGGGAACTAAGATTTTGAGAGCTAACGCATATAGACCCAAAATGATTTAGGTACCAAAAATCAAAACTTAATCTTCGTTTGTAGGGGGAGCATTGCTACAAGGCCAAAACTACATGTGCAAACTTATAGTACCTTGATAGTGGATGCTCGAGACACATGACCGGTGACTAGAGTCGGTTCTTAGAACTAAAACCAAAGAGTAGATGAGTAGTGACTTTCGGTGACAACTCCAAATGCCACATTGAAGGAATTGGTTTTATTGGTAATTACTTTTCAATCCCTATAGATAATGTTTTATATGCCAACGGTCTAAAACATAACCTTTTAAGCATAAGCCAACTTTGTGATAAAGGTTTCAATGTTATTTTTGATTTAAATGGTTGCAAAATTTTAAACATTGAAACTAACAAAATTGTGCTTATTGGTCATCGCATAGGAAACATATACATAGTGCATTTAGATGACATTCATATTTCAAATGAATGTTTTGTTGCAAAAGAAGAACACGACTCATGGTTATGACATAGAAAACTAGGGCATGCAAGCATGAGTGTTTTAGAAAAATTGATTTCAAATGATCTTGTAAGAGTTTTGCCTAAAATAAAGTTTTCTCTTGATAAAATTTGTAATGCTTGTGCAAAAGGCAAACATAAAAGAGTTTCTTTTAAACCTATTAATGATGGTTCTACTAGTAAAGTTTTACAATTGACCCACATAGATCCTTTTGGCCCTATTAGGACTATGAGCTTGGGTGGAAAATCATATGCATTTTTAATAGATGATTACTCTAGATACACTTGGGTTCTATTCTTAAGTACCAAGGACGATGCTTTAGAAAAATTTGTCACGTTTTCAAAAATTACTCAAAATGATGTCGGTCAATCTATTTCTCATATTAGAAGTGACCATGGTACCGAATTTCAAAATTTAGGTTTTGAGGATTTTTGTAATTCAAATGGTATAAGCCACAATTTTTTTGCTCCTCGCACTCCTCAACAAAATGGGGTTGTTGAGAGGAAAAATCATACTTTAGAAGAAATGTCTAGAACCATTCTTTGTGAAAATAATTTGCCAAAGTATTTTTGGGCGGAAGCCACTAATACCGCTTGCTACATTGTCAACCGAGTAATGATTAGGCCAATTTTAAAGAAAACTCCTTATGAGATTTTAAAATCCAAAAAGCCTAACATTAGCTATTTCATCCTTTTGGATGTAAATATTTTGTTTTAAATAATGGAAAAGACAATTTGGGCAAATTTGATGCTAAAAGTGATGGAGCTATTTTCTTAAGGTACTCTTTAAACTCTAAACCCTATTGTGTATTTAATAAAAGGACTTTGGTAGTTGAAGAGTCTATACATGTGATTTTCGATGATAACCTCCTTCCGAGGAAGGATTCTTGTGATGATGATGATGTAGGATTTTTTAAAGCCAATAATGGTGGGCAATCATCAAAGATAGATGAAGTTCTATCCAAAGAAGAAGAAGCACAAGATCTACCTCTAGAAGCATTGAAGGACATGACTCTAGAGGAAAAATAAGTGAGCTACCCAAGGGAGTTTAAATATGTCAAAGGTGGTAAGATTTTGGGTGATCCATCCAAAGGGGTAACCACTAGTCTTTTTCTTAAAAATGCTTGTAATGTTGCATTTATTTCATGCATTGAGCCTAAAAATATCAAAGAAGCATTAAAAGATGATTATTGGATATTAGCTATGCAAGAAGAATTAAATCAATTTGAGAGAAGTCAAGTTTGTACATTAGTTGATAGGCCTAGTAATAAGTCTACCATATGAACTAAATAGGTTTTTAGAAACAAACTAGATGAGAGTGGTAACATAGTGAGGAACAAGGCTAGACTTGTTGCTCAAGGTTACACTCAAGAAGAAGGAATCGATTTTGATGAAACCTATGCACTCGTAGCTAGAATAGAAGCTATTAGGATGCTTCTTGCATTTGCATGTTATCATGAATTCAAGTTTTTTCAAATGGATGTAAAAAGTGCTTTTCTAAATGGTTTTATTAATGAAGAAGTGTATATAGAACAACCACCCAATTTTGAAGATCCAAAATATCCAAACCATATTTTTAAACTTTCAAAAGCTTTTATATGGTTTGAAACAAGCTCTTAGATCTTGGTATAAAGGTTGTCAAGTTTTTAATTGAAAAAGGTTTTAACAAAGGAAATGTTGATACTACACTCTTTATTAAAAGAAATAACAAAGACATTTTAGTAGTACAAATTTATGTTGATGACATAATTTTTGGTTCTACTAATGAATTGTTTTACTAAGATTTTGCTAAGTTAATGCAAGGTGAGTTTCAAATAAGCATGATGAGGGAGCTCTCATTCTTTTTGGGACTCCAAATCAAACAAAAGAAGGATGACATCTTCATCAATCAAGCTAAGTACATCAAGGGCATACTCAAGAAGTTTGGCTTGGAGAATATGAAACCTCAAGCCATACCAATGAGCTCTTTTATAAAACTTGACAAAGATGAAAGAGGTAAGTGTGTTGATATAAAGTTTTATCGCTCTATGATTGGATCTTTGCTTTATCTTACCGTAAGTAGACCGAATATTATGTTTAGTGTTTGCTTGTGTGCCAGATTACAAGCTAGTTTTAGAGAATCACACCTTATAGCCATTAAGAGAATCCTTAGATACCTTAGAGACACACCTTGTTTAGGCCTTTGGTATCATAGAGATTCCTCTTTTGATTTGCATGCTTATCCAAATACGAATTATGGAGGTTGTAAGATAGACAGAAAGAGTACCTCCTGTACTTGTCAATTACTAGGTTGTATGCTTATATCTTGGTTCTCTAAGAAACAAAATAGTGTAGCACTTTCTACCACCGAAGCGGAAGCTCAAGTCCTTTGGATGAAGTAACAACTTTTAGATTATGAAATTGATGTAGGTACCATCCCTCTTAAGTGTGACAACACTAATGCTATTTGTCTCACTAAGAATCCCATCCAATATTATAGAACCAAGCACATAGAGATAATACATTATTTCATTAGAGATCATGTCTTGAAAAATGATGTTGTTCTAGAATATGCAGACACCTTGAACCAATTAGCGAATATCTTTATCAAATATTTAGACAAAGAGTGTTTTTGGTCTCTTAGGAGAGAGTTAGGTTAACTAGCCTTTCTTGAATCTTAGAGTCTTTTAGTGTCTAAAAATTTTACTTGAATTTGGTTGATCTCATTGCTTATGTGTTTTTGCTCCTATATACATCTATGCTTGTTGCTAGGGGGAGTGTGCATCTATTTTAAATCATACATGATGTTCATATATCATTTGCATGCATTTCGATTCGAGTAAAATGAAAATTTTGAGCACCTTGCAGTAAAAAATGACATTTTTGGCTCAAGGGTACCGATACGGGGTAACGTGTATCGGTACAGGTATCTTGAGATCGTTTTGGTATAGTGACCTATACCGATACATGATCACATATCGAAACAGCTAACAACCGTTTCGATATAGTGTTTCGATATGAACAGGTGGCGTGTCGATACACGTAGCCTCTAGAGAGTTAAATGGGTATTAAAAGAGGGTTTTCAATTTAAATCAAGCACCACTTTTCTCTCAAACCCTAGATATGGTTTTCAACTATAAAAATCTCTCAAATCTCTTTGTTTTTCACACATCTCTACAAATCTTTTGAGGACTTTTGAGTTTCACATCAAACCTTACAAAAATCATCAAGTTTGGTGCATCATCATCTCCCCATTCATCCATAATCCTTTTAATTTCGTTCTTATTTATATAATGTTTTCATTTCAAATTTATATATTTAGTATGTATATAACATGTTTTTCCAGAGATTTTGTAAAAAAAAAATCAATTCTAAATTTTTTTTGCTCGAATATAAAATTACTGTATATTTTTCAACACTGTTTTTTAAATTGTATTTTACCAAAAATCCTTTTTATACTTTTATATGTTTTTAAACTATATTATATAGATTTTTTATAATACCTTGATCATTGGGTTGCTTGTTGGATAGAATGTGTTGATTTATGCATACATTATTTTTGGTTTGATTTTGATTTCAGATTATTTTCATGGTCCTAATCAAAATCCCGAAGTCAATAGACCCAACCTCATCCATATTTTCCAAAAGTGTTTTAATGAGTCAAGATATCCAAATGCCATGGATCGTTTTAAGCATTATCAAGCTTTTAAAATCTGCTGTGAGTGTAGTGTTTCGATCCCTTTCTTGTCTTCCGAAAGATTTCAATTTAAATATCTTGAGTTGGTGCAACAATGAAAGTTTATGCAATTTTTAGCTTTACCTGAGATTTTATACCGAAACCTTGTTACTCAAATGCCCGATGTATTTTTAATGAAGATAGATCGAAGTTGTTGCTATCGAATCTTATCATATAGGTAAAAAGTTTCGAATTAATTCTTCGATTTTAGCAAATTTTTTGGGTTTTGAGGATGTGAGAATTGATAATGAGGATTCCTTGGGACATGTTCTTTTTGGCTCCGTGATTGTGCTTGATGTTCAAGATCGTATCCTTCACCTTATGATCACTTGATGGTTTCGCCCATCCGGTGGAAAATTCTCAATGATCTGACAAGTTGACGACTTTTGGATTCATTGCTTCCGTGAGGGTAAGTGTCAAAACCGCCATACTACTATTGTCCTTCCTTCACATATGGCACCGCTTTGAGCTATCTATTTCACAAGATTGGAATTGATTGCTCTTATGATGTTGCCGGACCTCTCACCAAAACAATCAATGAGCGTTCTCTCCACCGAGCCAAGTTCACATACTTTAATGGAGAATGTGTTTGACTTGGCAATCTACCTCAAGGCGTTCAACCTGATCCAGTGGCAGCTCCTTAAGCGGTTCCGGTTCCTCAAGCTCTGATAGCTCAACCTTCTCTTGATGCTCTCTTGGCCTATCTCAACGAGCAATTTACATCTTTGGGCACCAATATTGCATCTTTGGATACCTCCATGACCTCCGGGTTTGCCGCGATTGACACTCATTTCACATCCTTGGAGGAAAGAGTAACATCCATTGAAAACCTCAAAATTTGATGGATATCTCTCTTACCGCTTTTCATGGTGAGTGACGTCAATCTCTTGGAACCCATGCCAATGATGAAGATGAAGAAGATAAATATGATCCTTAGGCATCTTGCATATCATATCACATCATATTAGGATTAGTTTTATGCACCTATGTCTTTATGTTTATGAACTTCTATGCTTTGATTTTTTTTTGGTTTATGTTTTTAGGAATTAAGTTGGATTCGATTATGTTGCTTTGAATTCTGCTTTGAATTTTAATGATATCTATGTTGATTCCTTTAATGCTTGGAGTACCTTTAATGTCTATATCTTGCTCTTTTTATATCTTATTGATTTTGATCTAACAAAAAGAGGGAGAAGTAAAGAGCACTTAAATTTTTATAAGTTTTTCAAAACTATCCTAAAGTAAGGGGGAGTATTTTTCAAAACTACTTAAAAAATTTACTTTAGTTTTGTTATATCAAAAAGGGGGAGATTGTAAAAACTATAATTGATTTTGATATAACAAATTGTTTAAGAACCAAATTGTAAAAGTAAATAAATTTTTAATTACTTAAAGTCTCACAAAAATGACAAGGATTTGAACCTAAAATTGTTTCTAAGTCAAAAACTTAAAACCCCAAAAATTTTCTAAGTGTTTCATACTCAAATTAACCAATTACGCCCAGGCGTATAGATACTCTCCTTAGCGTTTCGATATGATTTTTCACCACTGGAATTTTAATCGTAAAAAAGTACCGATATAGTTGTTCTCGTATCGATACGTTCTTGATCTAGGTTTGTGTTCTTGGTTACGAGTATCGATACGATCTTCACCGTATCGATACAGGGTGTTGAGATTTTCATATCTTTGTATTTAATTTTGTTACCGTTGCCTTGTTAGTTATTGGAATCACCAAACTTTGAAAATTGGTTAACTCGTATCGATACGCCCCTTAGGTATACCGATGCATTTTTCACTAGACTTTTTCCTCAGACTTCGGTGAGCTAAAACTGTATCGATACGGCTATACGGTATCGATACGCCTCTGCTTTTACACTATATCCATTTCGATATGCTCTAAAGCGTATCGATATGCCTCTACAAAATAGCTCTTTCTTCTTTTGACAGGTACCGATACGACTCTTCGTGTACCGATACGGTTGGTCACCAAACAACATTTATTGCGGGAAAAATAGTCTCTAACGGCTCTATTGATGACCTCAACCACCCAAACGGTTAGAAATCAATGAGAGGGTATAAAATCAAGTCTCCGAAGCTGCAACAACAACTATTGAACATCCATTGAACAACCATCATGCATTCAAGCAAAAATCCGACCCTTTGAGCTTTTAGAGTCATATCTTGTACCCAACTTGTGTATTCAAAATTATAATCCTTTGTTTCAAGTTTGGGGCTTGTGTGAATTTGTATTTGGGCAAATATATCACCTTTGAGAGGATTTTTTAGTTTGCTATCCACTTATTGTAAAAGAGCGAACCTTGATCAAGCTATGACTTGAAAGCTTTGAATGATTGTAACGATTGCCTCGTTAGCCTAGAAAAATGGAAGAATTCTTAATGAAATGTGTTGAAATCTTTAATGGAAGCTAAGGTAGTGGATGTAGAGCTTGTTAGAAGCTTGAACCACTATAAATCTCTTGTCCATCATTTTTATTTTTTTGCTTTGTTTCCCTTCAAATTTTTATTTGTCAATTCACCCCCTTTTGGCCTTTCATCATCGATTGATCATCTCAACAACTTTAATTATTAGATTTATTTTGTTGGTTTAAATGTTTTTATGCATCATAAGTGTGTCATGTTCGAGTCTCCTTAATCCATATTTATTTTCTTTTTCTTGTCATAAACAACCAACTAAAATATATATTGAATGTTGCATTCTATATCCCAAAATTAAGCTTGGCCCAGTGGCAAGATCATGCCACTTACACCACTTGGGTAAAGGTTTGATTCCCTTTAATGCGTAGCTTCTCTCATTTATTTTCTTTCTCAATGTTTCAATTTTTTAAAATTATTATTTGATATTGATAATGAGTGTTTTTAATGTTTGGGATTATTAAGGTTATTGGATTTATTTTAAATTTTTAGATAATTGTTGCTATTATCAATAATAGGTTAATATATTCATTGTTTTTGACATACATCATTGACATGTGTTCAAATAAGGAGTTCTCAAATCTGAATGGGATTCAAGACCTTGCTATGAAGATGGTTGATACAAAAGAGAATATTGTTTATCCTTTGGTATATCGTTTGATGAAACTTGCATTGATTTTGTCGGTTGCTACAACAAGTGTGGAAAGAACATTTTATACAATGAAGATTGTGAAAAAATGCTTGCGGAATCAAATTGGAGATCAATGGATGAATGATTGTTTGGTTACATATGTTGAGAAAGATATTTTAATACTCCCTTTGTCCCACTTATATTGTCACATGATGACTTTTCACGAAATTTTAGGAAGAAAAAACTGTGTAGTGTAAAATAATTTAAATGACAAATTCGAACTTAAAAAGTTAACTTTTGTTTTTGTTGGGAAACTAAAAAAATGATAAAAAGGTAAATTTGTCTTATAAAAGTTGTTGAGTTTTTTAAAGTGATAATTTGAGTAAGACAATTTTAAAACACAAAAGTGACAATTTGAGTGGGACGGAAGAAATAATGTCGACAAGGAAAAAATAATTCAACGATTTCAAAACACGAGATAGCGTCTGGACAATAGTAAGAAAAAGACATGCGTTGTTGAACATTATTTGATGCATCTTTTCTTTTAGTTACTTTTTAAAATAATTTTTTAATAATCTTATGTTAGTTTAGCTATATGTTCCCTTAATTTAACGAGTTTTAATATTATGTATTAATTTATGAATTTATATCCAATACACCCGCGGTGGAAACTTTTAGTTTCCACTAGCGTCTTAATTGTAGGGTTTATGAATTCAATTTAGGGTGTAGAGGTTTAAGTGTAGGGAGTTTATAATTTAGGGGTTAGGGTTTAGGTTTTAGGGTAATATGTTGAGGATCTAGGTTTTAACTTATAAATTCTAAATCCTAACCCTAAACCCTAATTTTTTTCACAATCACTAAATTTTAAACTACCAAACATCTCCTAAACTGTACACCTTAAACTAAGCCCCTAAACCCTAAATCCAAAGCGCTTGTAAAAACTTTTAGTATTCACCGCCAGAGTATTAAATAATTATTTTTAATTTATATGACTTTATTTAGATACTGCAATTTAAAATTACGACTCCGAATCTAAAAAATTTTAGCTCTGCCCCAGTCCACGTCTATTTTCATACCATGTAATCATGGATACCAACTTCAGCTTACTAAATCCATCGGTAAAACCATATTATATAAGACAATCATGGGCAAAACCGGCCATATCAAGTCGAACAATCCAATTCAAGTAAGCATGGAAACACAGAGAAAAAGTACATTCCTGAAACATAAATATAACGAGAAAAGCTTAAAAGCTTGGGCAACATTTGAAAGCTCTGGGTTGAGTCCTGATTACAGATGTAGAACAGAATCAGATTGCATACTTTATAGCTAATACAGCTTTATTTTTATCGAACAGATAAACGGTATGAATTAGGCTTCAACTATGCCACCCGGACTTGAGCGGAGAGTGTTTGATACGAAGGATCAAACCCCATATACCATGTCTAAACATGTTTTTTGACATTCGTAAGACACCGATACTTTAGAAAAGAACGAAAAGTTCGTGTGAGATTGACTATCCAATCATTCGATTTTCGTGTTAAAAACGAGAAATACAAGTTCAAAAAGAATCAATGTAAAAACATAGATGATCTCTCTCTACTCTCTTGAGCATTAACTAATCCACAAGTTTCAATGAGTACCTACCTATACCATCAAGGACCAAGGTAGACACATAACAAAGAATTCAAACATCGAACTACAACAATGAACATAGAATATTTTTGCTTCCCTAAGTTGTCATTCCTTGTTTTTGGTATCAGTCTCCGGTGCTGCATTGGAAGCATTCATCAGCAAGTCGAACTTGTCTGACTTCCCCAACATGATTTCGATCTGAAACAGCGAGCAAGTAGAGATCAGAATGAATTCAACTACCAAATCCAGAAGTACTATATGGATTGTAAGAATATAAACCCGCCTTGGCTTTTAGGACCACCCGCCCTTTGTTCTCGTCTTTCATGCTGACCGTGGATGTCGAAACTTCTGCATTGTTCCGTAAACAATCAATATCAAATCATTCATGTTCGATGAGAAACCTCTTTAGATTAAGAGAAAAAAATTCTTACTCTTCTCAATAGCCAATCCATTATTCTTCAAGATCTCAGCAATAGTGACAACAGTAGTGATTGCTGCATTACAAGTTTGAGTGGGAAAAAAATCAGGAAGCATTATGACAATGAATCGATTTCATAGCAGAAAAACGCAAATAGGCGGCGAACTACCAGATGGACATTAAAGCACTAAAACAGGTAAAAATATCAGGAAATCGATGTACATGGAAAGCAGAAAAAAGGGCAATTTTAGGAAATCAATCATTTGCAACTGTTCATAATTTAAAGTCCACAATTCATAGAAACAAAACTAAGAAATGTACCCATGCCCAAGGCAGAAAGCTCAACCTCATTATGCTGCTGAATGTATCTCTGCATCAAAAGGAAACAAAACTGAAACATGAAGCATAGCTTTGACTATGAACTTACATTAGATCTATAACCACAGATTTACTTCAAACATTTACAAGGATAAATTTCTGGTTTTTAATACAAAAAAAGAAAGATCAAATACATAGTAATTAGCAACCCATTGTGATTAAAAAGATCAAATGACATATTAAAGAAGACCCAAAACCAAGATCAGCCAAAAACATCATCTTGTATGAAACACATCGAATTAAAACAAAAACCCAGATAAAAAAAAACTTACTTTGGCAAGATTAACATAGAAAAAGAGAGGCTTTTTAGTGTTGGACACTTGAATTCTGTTCTTCTTCTGTGCCTCTACTCCTGTAGCAGCCACTGCCTCTACACCCATTCTCTTTCTCAGAGTAATCCTCCTCGAATTCTTTGATTTTGATTTCTTCTCTTTGGATCGATTTTTTTTTTATTCTCTTTCTGATTTCAGTTTCTTCTCGTTTTCTTGATTTCTTTATGTTGTTTTGTGTAGCGGGAAACTTGGGGGGCAGAAAATACCGTTACGGAATGGTGGTTATATAGGGGAACAAATGCACCAATGAGAATTGAACACGTGGTGAGATGTTATTGGCTTTGGACATAGTAAGAGAGAAAGACGGATTTTCTTTAATGAATGATAAATAAATAAATAAATAATGTATTTAATGGATGAAGCGACAGTTATACCTTCAAATATCCATTTCTATTAAAGCCCATAAAATTGAGTTTTCTTTATTGTCCATTTGCTTGTGTCAACAAATGGGCTTCCAAAAGTGGGTCACATAATATGAAAAATTATCTCTTAAATTGTGTTTTTGGTAAGAGGGAAAAAATAAATAAATCGGGACGGAATCAGGATGAAACTAATAATTTTATTATTTGTTTTGGAAAAAAATTAAGATGTGGCTTTTCCAACTTTGGAGTTTGGGATCTTTTACGTCGGGATAAAATTAGGATGAAACTTCGAGAGAAAAGGAACAAGAGTAAATACAAATAGTAACAAAATGGGATCAATGTCTAAAATATAAAAATTGGAGATCTAATCTCAAAATTGATAAAGTCTTAAAGAAGTATTTAAACTAAAAAAATGTGGGTCGCTTAATTTGCCTTATTTCAAAACTAAAGAAGAATCTAACCGAAAAATGGGAGGAGTCAAGGCTTAATTTGTTTAATTTCAAAACTAAAGGGGCCTAAATAGTAATTAGAAGCAGATTTAGTTTTAAAATTAAATAAAAAAAATGCTTAATTTGTTTAAAACTAAAGGCTTGTTTTGTTAAAAATAGAAGGACTGAAATTGTAGTTTGAGTAAAATAATTTGAGTAAAAGAATTGGGACAAAACCAAATCTTTCGAATGGTCATTTTCACATTAAAATAAAAAGAAGAGAAATCAAAAGTTTCTTCTCATAGGCAAATAAGAGCATACAAATAACATGTTTGGGACAACAAAGTGTTGTCCTAATACACGCACACGTACTAAAATATTTGTCGGCACTTACTCATTGACACGTTCGCCTTATAGGTCCAATTCATCCATTACTCTATATACTTTGTAAAAGTTATGGATTTAATCCCTACACTCTAATGTGGTGATTTTAAATCCAGTTATAAAATTTCGATCATAACCCAAACAATAGTTTCGAAAACTGTAAAGTCAAATTATGTTATTAATCTTTGTATTACGATTTACGCATAAGTTGTTGATTTAGTTTTTGTAATTTAAAGTTCCTTTAATTTAGTCATATTATACGTATATTGTCTAGATCAAGATTAAAATTTTAACATTTGAAAAGTTAAAAGATTAAAATTGATCAAACTATAGTGCATAAACTATATATACGACTTATGCATAGTATAATGATATAAAATTTAACCTAAGTTTTATTACAATATCTTTTTGGTCCAACGTGAACTGCACATCTTAAAGTTGGTATTTAAAGATTTGATATTTAGTCCAAAGGTGATTACAAGGTAGTATCTGTTCATAGATATTCTTAACCCTTTGAAAAGTCACATTTACCACATAGACATTGCAATTTGAACTTATGTTTCTTAAGATGAACATCATTCGCTTTTCTACTAGAACACTTGTTAGGTTCTCTTAGAGGTTGATATCTAAAGTTAAGTTTTATTGTGTATTCACATTTTAAAGAGGATTATATGATTTAATTAAACTAAATTTCGAATTTCACCATTTGATTTCTCATAAACCATATTAATCATCTTAGCCATTGGAAAGTGAAATATCTTAACATTTTAATTTCAAACTAATGAACAATTTCAATTCGATTTCAAATATATATCTAAATTTATAAGAATAATTTAATTTTATTGTGAATTGTTAATTTGACGGCTCTAAAAAATATAAAATAACTTTTTTAGTCTCTTCTTATAAACACCAAATTGAGTAACTTAGTTTAAATTAAATAATTTATTTATAGTTCACTTAGGAAATGATTTAAATTTGACCATTAATTCGTTATGTAAGAACATATAGAAGAGAGACGTTGACAACCAGTTCTAAAATTGTTTTATGTTTAGGGTAAGAATCGAATCCTCTATTATTGGTTATAAAAATTGAATCTTTTTTAAGTTCTGTAGTTTAATACTTCTATTATTTTTAGGATAATCATTTAATACACTGGCGGTAGAAACTAAAAATTTCTACAAGCGTCTTAGTTTTAGGGTTTAAGGACTCAGTTTAGGGGATTATGTTTAGTAGTTTAAAATTTAGAGATTGTGAATAAAATTTAGGGTTTAAGGTTAGAATTTAAGATTTAGAGGTTAAAACCTAAATCTTCATAATATTACCCTAAAACCTAAACCTTAATCTCTAAGCCCTAAATCCTAATACTAATCCCTAAATTCTAAACCCCTACATCCAAACCCTTAAACATTACCCCTAAGCTAATTCCTTAAACCCTAAAACTAAAGCGCTTGTAAAAACTAAAAGTTTACACCGCCAGTATATTGGATATAAATCCTTATTTTAAACGTATATGCAAACAATTAAACCAATTTTTTCACTGCACCTTTGGAACATTTTTTCAGCGATAATAAAAGTAACAATGATATTTCCTATTGACAGTTAACAATACAATGTATTTGGTCCATAATTAATTAGGATTAGGCAACAGGGTGGTCCAAAATTAGCTTTTCTTCGGACTTTTAATGTTTGACTAAAACTAAACAAAAGTGTCATTAGCAAAAGGAAATTTCACTTACAATGTTGCTGAAGACTGCCCGCATTGCTTTAATTTAGCTTTATTTGTAATTTAATTTTTTTTTATCAACAACGTACGACTTACGGCTAAAAAATACTCACAGACGGGTGTCGTTTTATGACTGAAATTTTAATTTTAATCTAATCAATTTTTTAATCACCTGTATTTAATTTATTAGTTGACTAATTGAATCAGATACTAAAATGTGTTGGGGTCATTTCATATTTTTAAAAGATACATTCCCAACCATAACATCGTTAAAAAAATGTTGAGAGTTGGATTGCTTATTGCTAAAAATCACTTACAGCTAAAATTCACTTACAACTTTATTTTAGACTAAAAATATAAAATAACCGTAGCCCGCAAATAGGTCATTTTGTCCCTAAATGAAATATTGAGAGTTAAATTACTCTAAAAAAGAATAAGAGTCAAAGTGACTATTTAGTCAAACATTGAGGGTATTTTTTGACTTTATGCCTCTAAAATATATAGGCATAATGTCAAGAAAATGTTTCAACGTTTAATTAAATAGTCATTTTGATATTTATTCGTTTTATTTAAGTAACTTAACTCTCAACGTTTCATTTTTGTCATAATGGCCCATCTGTAGTTGAAAAATGTTAGTCTATTAATGATAAACAATTTGAAATAACTTAGCAGAATGATACGTCAGTAGAAAAATAATTTTATATTTTATATAATTTTATAAAATTATTTTTTAACTGATGTGATATTTTTCAAGTCTACACCTTTGTCTATATGACATGTCATGTCAGCATGCACTGTCATATAAGTTTGTCACGTAATTTCAAGTTATTTAGTGTTAATTGACTAACAGTTTTTCTTCGCAGAGAGACTATTTTAATCTAAAATAAAATATTAAAAATTAAATTACTTCAAAAATAATATGGACCAATGCAACTATTAAGTTAAACATTACATTATTTTTTAGCTTTATGTCAAGCATATAATACACTCCTTGTACAATATAAGTATCAATTGGACAAACTATCCCAAAGGTGATTTATAGCAAAGTAATTCATTTTTAGGACCGACCCTAGCTTCGAAAAAGGTTATCCTATAGAAATATTATAAGAATTAAAGTCAAAGGTGCCATCTTTCCGCCGACCCTTTTTGCTTTTCTAGAGAATGAAGAAAATAAATAGGAAAAAGAAGATAAAGTCTAATTTGATGCCTAAAAGATATAAAACATAGCATACTTCCACACGCAAATTTGGATCTTAATAAACTATTTGTATAATTATAATGGCTTGGAAGCTTCAAAACTACACTTCATGTTGGCACTCTTTTTCTTTAATTTAGAGAGTTTTTGAATTATTTTAATCTCATCAATTTTAAGTTCAAAATTTTGCGAGTTTGAAATACATTTCAATTTATTATTGTAGGTTTTGATTGTTCAAGGTTAGACTTCAAGTGAGGGACGAAGGAGTATAGGGGTTGGAAAGGGCTATTGTCCCTCTTAAAATTTTTAGTATAATAACATTTTAGGTCATTTTTAGTTTAAATACTAATTAAATAAATATTTAACCCTTTTAATTTTTTAAATTTAAAGGTTTAATAGACTCTTGCCCCTCTTAACATTTGATCCTAGCTCTGTCCCTGTTTCAAGTTGTTTTGGGTTTACATTTTTTGGTTGAACTATTATAAGTTTGAATTATTTTACGTTTTGATCAATTCAAGCTTTCATCATTTCAGGTTCTAATCATATTTGGTTACTTTGAATTCATATTAAATGAGGTTAAAATGTTAGATTTTTCTATGATCAAGTTGGATTGGCCGGATTTGAATTCAAGTTTAAGTTTATAAATTTAGATAATATTTAGTTTGAAAATAGAAAAATTTAACCAAGTAATTAAATTAAGAAATAAATGTTAAGTTTCAAATAATTTTGGGTGTTCAAAAAGTTGCATCTAATTTGATCTACATTTTCCTATTTGCAATCCAACCTTATGGTCAACCCAACTCCATATGTCTTCCCTTTTAATAAGTAAAGAAGCCAATGACATTGGCATGAATTAGATGCTTATCACATAATAAAAAAATAAACACAAAGAAATTCCACATCAAATATGTCCCCTAAATCTTTGTTTCAATTTGGTCCATACATTTGCCTACACATCTGCTTGAAGCCCACCTCCCCTCCCTTCACATAAGGCCACAATAAATGAAAAAGGGAAAGGGCAGGTGGGTCTCTCCATGCTTCACCAATCACCCTAAATATATAATCTATTTTAAAAGTGGAATTTATTGAATGACCTACGTACAAAAGGGAGCGTTGTTATTTTTAAGAGATTAGGTTCAAGCAACTTATCTGTATGATATGTGTGTATTTTTAAATGACTGGCAATAAAAGGAATATATATTACCATTTAATCACGTCAAACTATTTAAAGAGAGTTAAAACTATAAATTTTCACTTAATTAAAGGGTTAAAAGGCTTAAACATTATAACAATTTATCATTACGAATTTAATCAGTGTTTATAACAATTTCTTTTTAAGAAAAAAGTTAGGGGTTGTCCAGAATCAAATCCAAGACTTAACATAAACCGAGTCTAAGAATATCATTTATTATAACATCGCATACTTAATTGACTTCTTATGTATTTTTTATTATAATTTCTCATAAAATTATAATTTAAGACATTAAATTATATATATATCAACATGTAAAAAAAAGAAAGACATAAATTCGATTTTTGGTTGTATATTTTGATTGGAAGGTTGATCCAAATGTTGTGAATGTAGGATTTGGCCCCCCCAGTATTGATGTGGGACATGAATAGGATCATATAGAAAAGGTGCCTAAGATTTGAAAATTGGTATGCTTAAATCACTTGGCATGACCCACGAGCATTGACCATTGATGAATGATAGCTACTAAAGTCGGATATGTATTAGGTCTTTGTAACGTATCCAACACGCACTTCGAAATGGCCTATGTATGTACCATCACTCAACGATTTGAATCATTTTAAATATATCAGAAGGAGTGATTAAGTCTCTCGTTAACATCGCCTTCCCTTCTTAAGTTATGATAAACCCATATAAATGTTTTTTAATTTTTTTCTCTCCTAAATTGTAGGTACTAATGAGGTTTGTACATGTACGAGGTAAGCGACGCACATGGCCTCAAAAAGAGAGGGCCCCAAATAAATTGAGATAAATATTTATAGGGAGAAAACAAAAGGTTTTGGTTTAATAAATTATAAGAAAAAAATATAAAGTGATTTTAAAGAGGACTCATAATATATTTTTTATTAAGATAATTTTTTTAAAAGAACCTTACATATGTTTAAAATTATAAATTAAAGGGTCTCCTAATAAACTGGACATAGTCCCGTAAATCTTTTAAACCGCCCCTGGTAGGTACGGTTAAAATAGAATAATTTGAAAAATATATATTACTTGTAGGTGAATATTTAAGGAAAAAACTTTGATACACATGCTTTGTAAATTAAGTTTTATAAAATTCTTTTAGTTTTAGGGATTAGAGGTTTAGTATAAGGTTGAAAATTTAGGGGTTTAAGTTTTAGAGTTTAGAATTTAAAGTATAGTGTTTAGAGTTTATGGTTTAGTTTTTTAGGATTTAGGGCTAATAAATTAGGATTTAAACTTTAAGTTTTATAGTGTAAATATACTTTACACATTATGTGTATCACAATGTTACCCGAATATTCAATGTATTAAAAATGTACAATATTATACACAGTCAATAAATTAAATGGCGATACATTATAAAAATAAATTTATGTAACGTTGTATATAATTCACTAATAGTACATATAATTATATACTATCAATATATCAAATGATCTATTAATTTTATCATTAACATGTTTGAATAAATTCTCATTCTTTATTTTACACTTAAATAAACTATTATTAGGTCCTAAGCTACAATTTTTTCATATAATTATTGATATCAGACTTATTAGTGATTAATCCAATTCGGATATTTCAAAAGCACATTATGTGAGCGATCATCTCGTCTAATTTATTCCATTCATAATGTAATGATTCGGACTCTGGTATTATTAAGAGATGATATATACAAGGATTGACTCTTTAACTCAAAATTAATAAATGAATTAGTATGTTAATTAATTTTTAAGATAGAATATAGTTAGGTGTAATTTTGATATTTTATGGTTGTACCTCACAAACTATTAATTAATCAAGAAAACCCAAGTTTGAAAAGGTGGTGGTGGTGGTGGTGGTGGGCGTGGGAGGGCAGCTCAAAAATGTCTAAAGAAACCACTTCAATATGTTTTTGACTTTTTGGATCTACACATTAAATTTGTAGAATATTCAAAACAATGGAATCTTTTCTACATTCCAAAATCTAGTTGGGTTAGACATGAAATGGTTTTAGTGTTTTTTTTTATTTTGGAATAAATTGAGATAAAAACGACATTTAGAAATAAATTGAAAATTAATTTATGGTGCAAAATGAGAAAAAATGTAGTTTGAGGAAAAATGGTGAATTAAGCAAATGTATAATAGTAGTCACAAATATCTCAACGTACAGAATCAAGTCGGATTAAATCTTATTTAGAGGAGTAGACTCATCCGTCGTTTTTTTATATTCACAAAGTTTTAACTCGAAATACTACATAAATGAGTAAGGTATTTTTTATAATAATATTGACATAAACAATATTAACTAAATTATTATAATATCTTAAAACTTTATAATAAACAATATTATTTATTGTGTTCGATATTTTCGATGAATAATTTTAAAAAATTTAACAACCAACGGAAAATGATTTTTGAAAGCCGTTTCTAAAAAATAAAGCAAAATATTAAATTGTTTGCCTTTTATATAAATTTAAGAGTATTGAAAATTAAATTAATGGGTCATATAAATAGAATAGATTTAAGAGTATTGAAAATTAAATTAATGGGTCATATAATTTAAAATAGGGGAAAATGATATTACTTATATAGATAATTAGGTGAAGGATATGTTCAAACCCTAAACATGAAATAATGAAAATACCGCTATCATTTAATCATTAGGATAATGAAGCTATGAGTAATTTTATTTTTTAGTATAATTATTGATATTTGATTTATCGATCAATTAAGTCGAATTGAGCACTTCAGAAATATATTGGGGAACTATCCCCTCAATCTAATTCACTTCGTTCACAACATCAAAATTGAAACTCCTAATATTATTTAAAAAATCTAACGTTGCATTTTATTAGATCAACTTGTAATTTGATTATCAAGAATATTACATTCGAAATAACTTGGAAATAATGCCAAAACTGAAACTTTTCATCATTAAAAGATTTTTAACTTGCAAATTATGGTGAAATGATAAAATATACAAATAATGACAATTTATACTTTAATTCCCTCCTATTTTCTAATCTTGAATTCAAAATCTTAAAACATTTTCTCACCTTCCAAACACTTTGTTCTTTTTCCTGTTAAAATATGGCACTAAAGCATCATTTGTTCCACCACAACAAACTTCAATATGAAAAGAAAACATAGGAAGAGAAAATCCTCATTAGAATGAGTCGATGGTCCCTATTTCTTCACATGTTCAAACCCATTTCAAATCCCTTCAAAAAAAAATCATACCCATTTTAAACCAATTTTTTTGTCGGGTTTGTCATCAAAAATTTTATCCGTACAAATCGATATATTGATCGAAATAAATCGAAGCGATAAATTATATCAAAAATTTTAACTTAAATGATACTTAAATTATTTGAGATCGGTTAAGGCTGATAACACTATCATAATAATAATACTATTATACATTAATTTTTAGTGTAACTCAACCAAAATAATTATATAAAAACCAAAATAAAGAATCATATTTATATCTTTTACTATTTTTAAAAAGTTAAAAATAAATAATCTTTCTGTCCATTTATTTTTAGCCAACAATCATTAAAATAATATATGTTTTTTCCCCTTCCAATACCAATAAAATAGTTTATGCAGGATAATGAAATAGAGGTAATATTAAAATCAACTAATTACCGACAAAGGTAAAGAGCAATGGCAAGATACATTGTTCTTCTAATGAAATAATTCGGGTTTAAACTTTAGAGAAAGTATTATTAAGAGAGGAGCTAAGAATCTCGAATATGAACTATAAAATAATCATTAACTATACCAAAAATATTTAACTACCAATTAATCTAATGAGATGAATCACTCCTATAATACCATTATTCAAAAAATCACTCTTAATGAGAGCACCTGAGACGAAAGGATCAGTCACTGCTATTGACGGTAGATACTTTGGCTCAAACAAAAAAAATCTCTTATAATACTTTTTTTATAATATTTAATATAAATTAATTAATCAATATTTCAAATATATAATAGTCATAAAAAATTGCATTAAAACATAAGGATAAAAACTGAAAAAACTGTCCCTTATCAATAACCAACAACTCGACATTATAAAGGAAAAAAATTTAAAACACAGCTTTCTAAGCCTGAAAGAGAGCTAAATAAAAGGAAAATCGTCTGTTTATTTCATACAAATAATAGAGAGAGATAAACTGTAAGGAAAGAAAACGAGGAGAAGGAGAAACAGGGTTTCAAGATCTTCTCAGATCAAGCTACAAAAAGAAACTGTAAGTCAATACATATATACACATATCAAAGTTCTCATCTTTTGTTGGTTTTTTTTTTGTTTTTTTTTGGACAAAAGCAATGCGGGTTTGATCTGTTTAATTGATTTTCCACCTTTTCAATGTATGTTGCTTCTTTCTCATCATGTTTCCTGGGTTTTTTTTCTTGTTTAATTGTTGTTCATGTTAGTTAAAGGTATGATTTTTTTGGTGGTGGTGGTTCTGTTTGGTTTATGTGAAAGTTCTCTGAGAAATGAAGAGTTGTGGTAAATTTATCCTTTTTCCTTTTATCCATCCGTGGTTTTTTTATATTCTGGGTTTTCTCAGTTTGGCCTAAAAGTGTTGGATTTGTGGATTTCTTTTACCTCTCTCAAGTTTAATGTTAAGTCTTTTTCCTTTTTCTTATCATGTTTGTTTCTTGTGATTTTTCCCTAGAAATGAGGAGTTTGGCAAAAAGCCTTCATTTTATTGGTTATTAATTTTTGGTCTAAAAGTTTTGGATTTGTTGAGGGTTTCCCCCCCGTGGTTTTGCTATTGCATGATCCATGTTTAAAGGGTTCTTTGATTTGGTCTAAAAATCAATTAACAATTGTTGTTGGTTAATTTATCTCCTCTGTTCATCCTGTCCCTGGATGAACATGACTTCTATGTTCCCTTGTAATTTATTTTTCACCCTCTTGTTTTTGGCTTCACGGATCTTCATTTATCTCTAGGAAGGAACGCATGACTTTACGTTAGCGGGCAAACCTATAAAATTCTAGGTGGCGAAAATACATAGAAAATTTCTATAAAAAATCTAGATCGTATACGAATTCAAATTTTCAGGCTCCTCCAGCCCCTCGATCCATCCCTGTTCATCTCTTTTTGTGTTTTACTTTGTTTCAATCATATGTGAAGGAGACCTTTGCATACTAAAATAGTGTTTCCTTATATATGTGTATTTTAAGGTTTCATTTCATGTGCCCTCCAAATGATTCCATAAACCCTCTTCTAGGTTCTCACAACATTTAATAAGAATTCCTATTCAATCACGTTTTTATCTCAGATGTGGAATTTGTACCGCACATCCACATGAAAATAGGCTTCATTTGATAGGGTGCTTTTATTCCATGGGCTATATATGCTCAAGGGAACTTTTTTCGAATTTCTTATCATTCTCCGTGCAGTTCTTGTTTTGGCAATCCGAAATTGCCTGCTGTAGTTGGTTTTGAATGTTGTGTATCTTGTTAAGTTTAATATGTTTTCATACTATTCTGATGCTCAACTTATGACTAATGTAGTGTAATGGGGAGGGAAGTCAAAGGTGTGCGCACGGTCAATAAGCCAAACAGTGTGGTGAAATCGAATGGTGCAGTGAATTCAAATGGTAATCCAGGAATTTCAGAAGCCGCCGCCGACAAGAAGTTAAATACCACTGCATTGAAATCCTCTGGTGCTGGAAATACTCAAGCACACCTCAGTCCCTCCAAAGCTGGTGCAAATGGCACTGCAAATGCTGACCTTACACCTTCCCCTACTAAGGATTCTGAGGTAACTACAATTCTAGTTAAGTCGAAATTTCTGAACGAGAGAATACAATATGGACTTTTAGATGACTTGAACCTGGTCCAGTTTATCTGAGACTTAGTTTGGTTAAGACATAAAGACAAATTGGTTTCGTAGCATTCTAGTAAGAGGATCACATTCACTTAGGGGCTAGGGCATTTCACCTTTTTATCTTCGGTAGAATTTTTCATTCATATTCTTATGTGTGGTTTAAAGTCTTTTTAACATGCATGTTGAAATGATACAACAGTGATACGTGCGCGGTGCTGATCTTCTAGATTTTTACATTTGTTTCAGACAAACTCTCCAAAGACTCCTCCGTTGACAAGGAAGCATGCTGATGATGATGATAATTGGTCTGTCGCTTCCTCGTATCCTCTATTCGATGTTATTTGCAGTTATCTTTATAATTATTGTTGAGGGACTTCCCTATCGAAACTCTCTTTTATTGTTTAAACTCTTCTAGCAGAAAGGTTTTTATTGTAATTAGCTGTTATTGTTTTAGTCGAATTACCCTTAGCTTTGTCTAGTACTACAACGTCTGTTCGAACTGCTAGATCAAGGGTAACGGTTGGGACTGCTCCGACATTTAGAAGTGCTGAACGTGCTGAGAAACGGAAGGAGGTACATTCTTTGATCAAACAACCGATATTTGCGTTCTGTTTGATCAAACAATTGATAATATTTATATTTTTCGTCGATCCAGTTTTACCAGAAGCTGGAGGAAAAACACCAAGCTCTGGAGGCTGAGAGACAGCAGTATGCGGCCCTTAAGCAGGAAGAGCAAGAAGCGGCCCTTAAGCAACTGCGAAAGAGCTTGGTTGTCAAAGCAAATCCGGTGCCTAGTTTCTACTATGAAGGACCTCCACCGAAGGCTGAACGGAAGAAGGTATGTTGAACCTTTCCTCCTTGTTTCTCTACGAGTCCTTGACGTAGTAAGCCCAAAAAATATTTCCCTGTTCGGATGAAAAAAAAGAATGGAATGAACCTCCATATTCATTACGGTAAATTGCTTGAAATTAGTTCTCTGGCAGTTGCCGGTACAGCCAAAACCGGGATTCACCATTACCAGTCAAAGAGGTCTTCTGTTGAGGCCATTTGACAACCATTTCATCCAGAGACAAAAGCCTTGTATTTTTCATTTAGCTTTGGTGGATAATGAAACATTTCATTCTTGCTTTTATTTAATTTCAGCTGCCATTAACTCGGCCAAAGTCCCCAAATCTTAACCGAAGAAAGAGCTGTGGCGATATAGTCTACCTATCCGAGGAAGATAAGGCAAAAGCATCCCGCCAGGGTCACCGCTACAGCTTCGGTTACCATAGGGATCAAACTGATTCTGAAAATGAGCTCAAAAGTAAAGGTCAGAAGAATGGATTAGGCAGCAAGTTGAAAGATCAAGCAAAGGATGGTACTAAACCAGCCGAGAAGAGTAATGCTAACCCGTTCAGTCACGAACATCGGATTTTTCACGACTAACTCATAATCTGAGAAGTGGTCTTGAATTTCCCAAGTTCCTTATGAATGTCCTGAAAGGAATCCAGCCTGTTTTCTTTTGTTAAAAGAAGTGGTTTGTGATGATGTGAATTGTATATGTTTTGTAAGTTATATTATCACATATAAATTGTCATATATGAAAGAGTTACTGATTCATATTTGGAATCTAGCAGAAATTCATGTTCGTTTGTTTATTTTTGAAGGTGTTATGTCTAGTTCGTGTTTGTTTTGTAGTTACCTAATTTTATCCGACCATGTTATTTTTTGTGTATATATATGTATTATAAGTAAAAAATATAAAGAGAGTCCATTTAACAAGAGTATATATACATAAATAAAGGCCCATTCGACCCATTTTGTTATATATATATATGTATATATTATTTCATCTTTATTTTTAATTATATTATTATTAATGCATTTTAATTATTCTTGCAGATTACAAAGGATCCTAATTACATCAGATATGGGAAGATTGCAAAAGAAGAATTCTCATTGCGGACTCATGGAAAATTTCTGATAGGATCTGAACATTTCTAGGTTAGGATGTCTCTTTACGTATTGACCGTCTTTCAATTATCTTTCCAACGCATCTTGAAACGCCTCAATCGGGCGTCAAGAGCTCAAGATATGCTCATTTTACTGGAGACAAAGCGAGCAGAAAATTAGATACGGGTTCAATATGAGAATTTGATTTTATTACGAATTTTCAATTATTTTATTAAATATTTGTAATTAAATTCAAGCTTAGACATTTCCCTATTTATTTAACTCATTTAAGATCAAATGGAAAGTAAAAAAAGTGGTTTGATGCCCAAATAAAAGCATTATTCCCTTTCGAAATGTATTTAGCACAAACAAGGAATATACTTTTAGGGTTTTTGATTTTACGGTTTCTTGAAACCTATAAATAGGCTTCATTCCATTGTAATTCACATCATCACACACACTATACAACACAAACATATGTACACACAAAAAATTGGAGAACAATAAAAGTAATTTCTTTGAGGTATTTTACTCAAATACTATTTTTTTATATTTTGTTTTTTTATTCTTTTGGTCATTTAGTTTCGAATAAAGAGAAAAAAGGTACGAGTTCTCACTAATTGAAGCTTGTAGAGGATCTTTCATCTTCAAAGGATAGAGCCGGTATCACCACCGGAGCAGGGGTAGTAGCAGCGGCACATTGCCAGTGTGCAGTGGTCGACAGCCGCGGTAATATCCTGCAGATCGTGGTTCAGCTCGTACCCCACGTTGACAAGCTCACGTCTTTATCTCACTGTTTGCAATTTCTTTACTCTACCCCCTCTTCACTTTTAATTTAGTTCTTAAATTCTTATTTCATGTACTTTAATTCATTGTTGCTTTGTTCATGTTTATTGTGTTCTCTAATTTATTCATCTTTATGCACTTTATCTTGATAGAATTAGGGTAAATAGATTCCTTAGTAATCAATGGATCTTTTAAATAAAAACTTACCAAAAAATTTAAAATAAATACCTTTAAGTTCGTTTCCCTAATAGATAACTTAAATATTTGTGTAAGATTAGTTTACCAATAATAAAGTTTAATAATAAATACTTAGAGCTTAGATTCCTAAAATAACTTCTCTTGTAATAATTAACTTGGTAAGATAGTTAAAGTAAGATAATATTTCCCCCAAATTGTAAATAATTAAATAAAATTCTTAGATAATTTTTCTTAAAAAGATAAATAATCTATTAATTGTAAATAGTGGTAAATAAAAACTAACCTGGTAATTTCTTGTGAATAATCTTTGTTCCTTAATTGTAAATAAAACTCTCTTACTTAATTTTTAGAAAAGTGAATAAATAATTTCCTTAACGGTAAGCAACTAATTAAAGCCTTTAAGATTAGTTACTATAAATATATAAAATTAATATTTAACCTTTAACATTAAATTGTCCATAAAAAAAACATAAGATGCCATGTTTATTTTTTATTGCATCATGAAAACAGAGTGTTTTCTCAAATAGAGATAATTCTATCTTCCCCTAGCAGTTGGAGAATGGTCGAAACTCCTATGCGATACTATATTTTCGGATTTAAGGATTAATGTTTTAATCCTATTGCATCTAAAATTGACCAGGGTTTCCCTCAGCCGTGAGCGGATTCGAGTCACTTTTAGAACTTTGCAAAATTTTAGTCAAAATTGCCCCATATTTATTTAGTTTTTGGAAATTTAGTTCAATAATATTTTTGTATATTATAGTAGCTAAAATTTAATTTTTAGTCCAAATTGGCCCTTATTTATTTTTGAAAGTGGAGAAATTTAATTTTTAGTCCACAAACCAAAATTAGGGACCAATTTGACAATTTGAAAGTGGTGAAATTTGAGAGTCCAGTGACCAATTTCACAATTTTACCATAGAACTAAATAGGGTCAATTTCGGCTAAAATTAAATCTTAGGAACTGAAATGAATAAAAATATCAACATATTGAAATTATTAGACTAAATTACGAAAATTCGAAATAAATAGGGTTCAATTTCATATAAAAGTAAAATTTTAAGGACTAAATATCACCATGGGGAGGGGATTGCTATATCCGAAGTCCAAACTATGGGGATACTTATGACTAAATTGAATTAAATTAAAACTTAAAAGCGAATATTAAGACTAAAATGCAACATTTTAAACGCAGTAGAACCTAAAAGGTAATTAATCTCTAACCTAAAAATTGGCACGTTCCCTCCAAAATTTTGTCATTTCTCCCCTTTTTTTAACCAAATGTTTTTTTTATTAAAATAAATAGGTGGGAGGGAGTGAAAGAACCCGCCCAGATTTTTAGGTTGGTGTAATTATTTTTAGCCCTTATGACTTTAGATATTTTTCATTTAAGCACTTAATGTTCACTTTTAGGTTTTAGTTTAATTTTCAAATGAGTATCAATTTAGGTTAATTTAATTGAGATTCAGCACTTAAATTTTAATTAGGTATGTAATTTATGATTTTAGGTTTTAACTTTGATCAATTTGATATTTTTAACTGAAATTGACCTCTATTTATTTTAAATTTTTATAATTTAGTCCAATATTTTTAATATGATGATATTTTTATTCATTCTAGTCCCTAAAACTTTATTTTTAGTCGAAATTAACCCATATATATTTCTATTTTTGGTAATTTAGTCGAATAATATTTTTATTTATTCTAGTCCTACGATTTAATTTTTAGTCCAAATTGTCCCGTATTTATTTATATTTTTGACAATTTAGTCCAATAATATTTTTGTTTATTCTAGTACCTAAAATTTAATTTTTAGTCGAAATTGACCCCTATTCAATTCTTTTGTAATTTAGTCTAATATTGTTAATATGATGATATTTTTGTCCATGTTAGTCCCTAAAATATTATTTTTAACCAAAATTAACCCCTATTTATTTTATATTTTTAATTTAGTCAAATATTTTAATATGATGATATTTTTGTTCATGTTAGTTCCTAAAATTTTATTGTTCACAGAAATTGACCCTTATTTATTTCTAATTTTTGTAATTTACTCTAATATTTTAAATAACGATGATATTTTTGTCCATGTTAGTCCATAAAATATTATTTTTAACCAAAATTGACCCCTATTTATTTTATATTTTGGTAATTTTAATTTGATTCATGTTCGTGATAATTTACTCGAAATGACCCAACCCAAAGTCTATCGACTATTTGTACCAAACTCAAACTTGATACGAATTCGAAACCAAAATTAACCCGACTTGAAATGAAACCGACTTAAAATTACCTGTCCTGAAATTAAACCGACCTGAAATGAACCCGACCTGAAGTCTACACGAGCCCGAATTAACCTATCAATTAAATGATTCGGACCCGAACCGCTTTGACCCGACCTAAAATGAACCCGGCCTGAAACTGACATGTACCCGACTCAAATTGAGTCAAAATATCAAATCGACTTAAAATAACTTGTATCCGATTTGACCCGACCTAACAGAATTCAACCTAAAACACATTCGATTACCTGTTTTTACATCCCTGCCTCTCATCAATCGACCTCATTACTTTTCCCCAGTCACACTCACTTGCTCCCATACTCACCCGACAGCCCCAACCCTCCTCCACTCATCATTCGAACCCACTGCCCTTCCCCGAGCCATTCCCCACTCACCTTACTGCCCATTGAAAAACATCTCACCACCATTTTGAAAACCCTCATTATCTCCATCACATGAGAGCCCCCGGCCCCAATCACCACCATTTTACCGCTGCCATTCAAAAACCAAACTTCAAGTAGCCACCATCTAAACAATATCCAATAACCCACCATCAATCGAACCCAAAAAATGAAGCAGCCCATTACCTCCTACCACCTCAAACTTCAATTCAATCGCTCCAACACCACCCATTCGAACCACAAAGGAAAAATCCTTTACCAAGTGCTCTCCACCGAGACGACCACAACAACCCGTGGAATTTAGTTGATTGAGCATAAACACTTGAGTTTTGGGTATTTTCATCCTTTTTTTCATTTGATGTGTAATCCATTCTTATGGTTAATAAAATGTTGATGAGTTTATTGATAATCCTTTTTGTTTATTTAAGTTTCATTCTTGTATGTTATTTTATTTCATTTATTTGTTAGTGTTTTGTGCATTTTTGTTCAATATGTGATTTAATTTCGTGTTTGCATGCATGTTTTTTAGGATAGTTTTAGCTTTTTAGAATTTGTTTTAATTAATTTAAAACATATCTTTGGCTTAATGGGGTGTGTGTTTAGATTAATTAAAATGAATTTAGTTTTTTTAGATTAGTTGAAACCCTAGTTAGAATTTAGGGCTTGAACAAATTTAATTAAATTAAAAATTTGTCCTTGACTTAATGGGGTATATTTTAAATTAGTTAAATTTACTATATTTTTCTTAATTATCTTAGGATATAAAATTAATATTTAATGTAGTATAATTAAAAATCGTAACTATTAATTTATTTTATTTTAAATAGTGTCTTTGGCTTAATGAGATACTATCTTAAAATTAATCAAATTAATTATTATGATTCAAGATAATTTCATAAAATGTTAGTTTTTTAGATTTCTAGGTTTTAATTAATTTAAGGTTAATATTAAAACATTTTAGTTAATAATAGGTCACTAATTACATTTCCCATAATTTGGGTCTTTTAGTTGAGGATTTTAGATGGCCTTTTAGGTGTTTATCTTAAAGTCTTTATGTGACATGCATTTTATTGTCATTCATTTAATCATTTTAATTCAACGGACACCTTGATAATTAATTAATCTTTAACTATAAAAGGAGATATTATAACACCCTGAAACTTGGTCTAGCCGGAATTAGGTCTCGGAGACCGAAAACCCTACACCGTAAAGGTCCAAATATTGTATTGACTTTGACTGTGTGGTCAATTACATTGATACTAGACTCTAAATGAGTTAATTTATCGATTAAGGACCTTATTGAATTTGTCACATCTCAAAAATCGGCCTAGTCAGAATTAGGTTCCGATGACTGGAAGTTTCGAACTTGATATGTAAAATGTTGTAATGAATGACCATTGTACCCTTCTTTTGTAATGAAATCACAATTTGGTCCTATTTGAGTAAGTGGACTTCCTTGTATGAAATTCAAAGGCCAAAATGCAAATTTTGAGCAAGGTGTATCGATACGGTCAAGCCAGAATCGATACGGCCCAACTGCCAATAACTAACTTACCTATTTTAGTGAGGACGTATCGATATGACCAAGGGCGCATCAATACGAGTCCCCTATTTTGAATTTGTTTGAAGACAATTTGAAGAGAAAGTAAGCAAGGTGCTTACTTACCTCATTGCTTGTTCCTTCCCACGTGAAGGATTATCAGAATGAATGGCTAATGTCATCAAAAGCAAAGCTTGATAAGAAAGATATTGGGTTTAGGAAACCCTTGCCTAGAGGAAATGTTCCTATTGGCTAAAGATGTGGTGAGTCATGATTAAAATGACCAAATAAGTTTTAAAGAAAGGATAACAAATAGAGTTCTCATCTTTGAACTCCCGTATGCAAAACCCCAAAAAAAAATCTTGTCTCCCATTAAGCAAGCTCCTCCATTGCCATTTTCAACCTCCAAGCTAAGCTAACACCTCAGTGCAACCTTTGATCTTCGTTCGAGTTTGATATACCGTTTGAAAGCCCACGATTCGGTGAGTAAAACCCCTCAATTGAATTGATGATTCAATCTTTCGTTGAAGTTGAATTTCAAAATTAGGCCCCCCGGTCCAAGTAGGAACCCATGAATTAGGAGTTTGATTTTGTTAATTCAATGTTGTCCCTAAGCTCCGGTAAGTTTGAAATATATTTCTGAATCCTTAATTCAAATTCTAATGCAATCCTAACTTTGTGCTAGCTCAAGTGTTGGAGAAAGATCCCTTGTCATCTCCAAAGGAAGCTAGGCATAACAGAATTGTAATTCAAGAGCCCTATAATCAAGGTGAGTGCAGTCGTGTCAAGGGATTGGCACGGAGCCATCCCGTTGCATTTGTTTTATGTTATGATTGCATTTATGTTTAAGGGCTCAAGTAGAACATGCATATGTGGACTTTAACGGTAAGTATGGTAAGCTTCAATAATGTTTGATATATATTTGTAAGTTTATATGTGATGTCCGATTCATGCTTGTATATGAATTTTGATACATTTGTGCTATGATATGTTATGGAGCTAAGGCTCAATTCCAATTTCGGTACGTTATGGCCTACGGGCGTAAAGGTAAGCAATATAATAAAATATGTGTAACCTTGGACATTTGTGAGTTTTGGATACAATTGGCATGCCATAGGGTTATTTGAGCTCATATAAGTAAGGGTAGACTACGGTTCGGGGCTATGACCTATATGTAGGGGAAATAAGGACGGATTGTGTAAGGGACTTTCCAGAGCTACGGCTCAAGGCTACAGCCTATTTCCGATACGTGTTGGTGAAAAGGGGAAATCTGAGTATTTATTTGCTACATTGTCCAAGGGGTTAATATTTGTACAAGCTTTAATCTGATTATATGAAATCATGATAAAGAACCTAAGTATGAACTATGTGATTAAAAGAATGTGATCATGATGTTTAAGTATGCTAATCTGCCATGCATGTTCATAACATACCTTATATGTTATTGATGTTGTTTATGTGTCTATGACTACCTCATTAGGCTAAATAAGCCTAACATGTGTATATGTCTCATGCATTTCAGGATCTTGAGATCTTTCAAGCTCGATCGTGTAAACTCTCGGTTGCAAGTCACTTCCGCAAGTTATATGTATGTTTACTTTGTTTCCGAACTCCTAGTATGGTGGCATAAGGTCTAAACCTGTTTTAATGGCCCATTTTGATATGTTTGTAATATCCCAATAAAGCCTAAGTGATGTATGTGTAATATGGTATGTTTTGGGGTTGGTAACCTAGTTAAAATGAGCTTAAAATACACTAATTGGTAAAGGCGTAGTAAACGGATTTGAAACGTCCTAAAATTTAACACGCAATTAGAAATACTATTTTTAAGGTTGTGGGTAAAGTTTGGTAAAATTTGATTAATGTTTTGGTTGGGTAAATCGAATAAAAACCAGTAAAATTTTGTTATTACATGTCAATGCGTATCGATACGGTTGATGGTGTATCGGTACGTCTAGGCATAAATTGGCTTAATAAAGCAGGGAGTATCGATACGGCTAGGGCGAATCGATACGGATTTTGGTCCTTGAAATTTGGTTTGGAAAATGGTATCGATACGATTTAGAGCGTATCGGTACATGGTCAATGTGGTCAACCGGTATCGATACGGGCTTAGCTGTATCGGTACGGTTTTGTCAACCTGTAAATCTGGAAATATGAAATTAGCTTTAGTGTATCGATACGGCTCAAAGGGTATCGATACGGTATTAGTTAATCCGGTTAAGAATGCTTAAAATGAACGTTAGACAATTTACGGAATGGTCACTAAAACCCGAATAACTTAATTAAGTAGGTAAACGATATCCGGTAGTGACGAAACTTCACAGAGTAAAAAAAATGGGTAAGTTTAATTACAAGTTGGTAATAAAGAATTATGATTAGGATCGCTAATTTGCAAGATTTACGATTTAGTCCCCTAAGTTTGAAAAGTTTAAAATCGACCTTAATTCTAATAAGATTAGTAATGACAAGTCCACTAAACTTTCTAATTGAATATTAAGACATTCTGAATAAAGATCTGAACTCCGATTTCGTTTCCAAATTTCCAATTTGTTTTTCGATAACACTTTTTGACCCGGTTTCCTACCAGACCGAGAAAGAGGTGTTACAGTTGTGGTATCAAAGCCTAGGTTTTGTCAATTCTAGGACTAAACTGAAGCCCTTTACGAGTCCATATATACTTATGCCACCTAGGAGTTATTTGTATATGTTATCTATGACTTGCAGCTTACACGATTCAATCTTTCTGTATGATTGGATATGAAAATGTCGATGCCTACTGATAGACGCGCTATTAATGAACCGAATCCCGGCTCCTCCTCGAATCAGGGGATAATATAAGGCCCGAAGCAAGGCCTGAATAAGTGGGGCAAACCGACCCACCTCATCCTCCGCCAATGCCTCTGAACCAGCGGGAGTATTTACTACCGATGGCTGACATGATCAAACAAGTGGCCGTGATTCTCTGACAAGAACTGCTCCCTCAGCTTGCTGAAGCTTCTCAGTATGCTTCGAGAGCTCCTATTGATAAGCTAAAGCAGTATCCGATTTATACCTTTTTCGGCCAGGACTTGGACAACCCTGAAATCGCAAAATACTGGCTGGAGAACACTCTGAAAGTGCTGAATAAGCAAATAAAGTGCTCCGAAGAATATAAGCTCAAGTGCGCCTTATCCTTGATTGCTGAAGAGGCCCAGAGTTGGTGAGATACAATGACACTCACCGTTCCTGAACATAGAGTTACGTAGGATTTCTTCCTTCAGGAGTTCCGTAAAAAGTATATCAGTGACCATTACATCACTGAGAGGCGTAAGAGATTCCTCTATCTAAGGCAATGAGAAAGGCCCGTAGAGTAGTATATCTAGAATTTCTGCAAGTATGCAAGTTATGGTGCTGAAATTATACGCACAGAGAAAGAAAAATGTTGAATGTTCGTTGATGGACTCTGTGACGAATTGCGTCCTCTTTTCACCATCTTGGATTTAGAAGACTTCCAAACTTTGGTTAATCGAGCCATTGCTGCTGAAGCCTCCCAAAAGGCTTCCGAAAGAAGGAAAGAGAACCAAGCCCGATTTAATAAGAGGTTCTAAGATGATTTCAAGCCACCCACGTCTCAGAAGAAGGGTAGACAGTGGGACCAGAAGTCTGCTACCTTTCAATAGCTACCACGACCCGGTTATGTACCACAGTTTTAGTCTGCAGGAACATTTGTTTCTTGCACAGCTTTAGTAGATAGTATAGGTGGTTTTGCAAAAGGTTTTCAGATCCTTCTATGTAGTTTCTGCCAGAAGAGGCACCCAGGGCAGTGCCGTAGATAGTCTGGATCCTGCTATCTCTGTGGCGAGTCTGGCCACTTTATCCAATAGTGCATGTAGAATCTGCACGCTTCTACCTTTGTAGCTTCATAGAACAACCTTAGAAAAGGAAGAGGAGCAAAGCAAATGTAAACTGGATTAACGGGGAGACCTCACAACACCAATTCCCCTTCAGCTAGTCGTGACCCTTAAACTTTAGCCCAGATGTACCATGTTCGAGGTTGTGAGTAGGAGGATGATCCTGATGTGGTTGCAGGTATGGTGGAATTATGTTCTGATATTGTTTATGCTTTGGTAGATCCAGGCTCTACGCATTCTTTTATTAGTGAACCTTTGATTGCTAAGTATGCTTTAGAATCTGAATCGGTTGCTTCTGAGATATTTGTTTCTAATACTTTAGGAGATAGTGTGGTTATTCGACGGGTTTACAAAGACTGTCCTTTGAGGATCTAAGGGATCCCATTTTTGGATGGTATTACCCTTTCAAGAATTCGATCTCATTATAGGCCTTGATTGGCTAGCTGAACACCAAGCATGGGTGGACTGTTATAAGAAGAAGTTATATCTCTGTGGACTCGGTAAGGAAATCATAACCTTGATGAAATCTGAACCCGAGCCTAAGAAGAATCTCATGTATGCTATAAAAGATCTAAAACTTGAAAATGTACCTGTTGTGAAAGAATTCTCTGATGTGTTTCTTGATGAACTTCTGGGACTCTCTCCTACTCGAGAAGTGGAATTCGGGATAGAAGTGCAACCTGAGACTATTTCGGTCTCTTATCACTCCGTATATAATGGCTCTAGTAGAGTTAAGAGAGCTCAAGGCCAAAATCCAAGACCTTTTGGATAAGGGATTTATTCGACCGAGTTCCTTACCCTAGAGAGCACCGATGTTGTTCGTTAAGAAGAAGGACGGTCGATGCGCCTATGCATTGACTATCGTTAGTTGAACAAGGTGACAGTTAAGAACAAGTATCTATTACCAAGAATCGATGACCTTTTTGATCAATTGAAAAATGCTTATGTCTTCTCAAAGATAGATCTTCGATCCGGGTACTATCAAATGCAAGTGAAGGAGTCTGGCATTCCAAAGATTGATTTTCGAACAAGATATGGTCACTATGTTTTCCTAGTAATGCCATTTGGGCTTACAAATACACCTGCAGCCTTCATGGACTTGATGAACCTTGTGTTCTGACCTTATCTAAATAAGTTCATGGTGGTGTTCATAGATGATATTATGATCTATTCGAAAGATACCACTACTCGTGAAGAACATCTCCGAATTGTGCTTCAAACTCTCCGGGAAAAGCAACTATACGCCAAGTTCAGCAAATGTGAATTCTAGCTATCTGAAGTATCTTTCCTGGCCACGTGATCTCTTATGCAGGAATTCAAGTTGACCCAAAGAAGATTCAAGAAATCCTTGATTGGATTCCTTTAAAGAATGTTGGAGAAGACCGTAGTTTTTTGGGCTTTGCAGGCTACTACCATAGATTCGTTAAAGGGTTCTCACCGATTGTTGTAACCTTGAAGAAGCTTTTCTGTAAGGACACTCCTTTTGTATGGACAGTAGATTAGCAAAGGATTTTTGATCAGCTTAAGCAAGTCCTTACTCATGCTCTTATTTTGGTACAACTTGAGTCGGGTAAAGACTTCACTGTGTACAGTGATGTATCCCACCTGGGATTAGGTTGTATACTGATACAAGAAGGCAAAGTCATAGCTTATTCTTCACGTCAACTCAAACTTCATGAATTGAACTATTTGACACATGATCTAGAATTACTCGCTATAGTTTTCACCTTGAAGATTTGGAGACACTATCTGTATAGTGAAAAATGTTATTTGTACACTGATCACAAAAGTTTGGAGTATCTTTTGACTCAGAAAGAGTTAAATTTTCGTTAGCGTAGGAGGATAGAACTCTTGAAATATTACGACTTGGTTATTGATTACCATCCTAGTAAAGCCAATGTCATAGCTGATGCTCTTAGTCGGAAGCCTACCCCATCTACAAGACGTTTGAACGCTCACTTTCGATTCAAGAAGCATGACAAGTTGTTGGCGAAACTAAGGGTATAATCAACCATTGTATCTCGAATCAAAGTACTCCAAGAAAACGATGAGGAGTTGCAGCCTCTCATTGCTAAGGTCAAGGATAACACATATCCTGACTTTGCTATGAATTTCGAAGGCTTGTTATGTTTCTGCAACCGTTTCTGTGTGCCCGATGATGACGATCTTCAGAATTAGATTCTGAGTGAAGCTCATTCTAGCCCCTTCTCCATTCACCCAAGAGCTATTAAAATGTACAAAGATCTAAAAGAGCCATATTAGTGGCCCGAAATGAAGAACGAGATCACGAACTTTGTGACTAGGTGTTTGATTTGCCAATGAGTCAAAGTTGAGCACAAGGTGCCTACTGGTCTTCTGCAGCCTATCGAGCTTCCATAGTGGAAATGGGAGCGTATTACAATGGACTTTATAAGTGGCCTACCTATGACACCGAGGAAGAATGATGTTGTTTGGGTCATTGTGGACCGATTTACTAAGTCCGCTCATTTTCTTACGGTGAGAATGGATTTTATTTTGCCTAAGCTTGCAGAGTTGTATATTCGTGAAGTTATTTAGTTTCATGGAGTCCTTGTGTCTATTATCTCCGATCGTGACCCTTGATTCGCAGCTCAGTTTTGAAGGACTTTATACGAGGCATTGGGAACGCGAGTGCACCTTAGCACTGCTTTCCATCCTCAAACTGACGGCCAATCCGAGAGAGTTATTCAGGTAACTCTAAACCCTATTTTGGATTACGTGTCTAAATGTTTGTGTCAATCTCGATTCTTCCTTATAGATTTTGGAAGATAAGCCCTGAGTTTGTGTCATCGAATTCGGGAATACGTGGGAGAAATCCCTACCTTTAGTCGAGTTTGCATACAACAACAGTTATTAAGCCTCAATTCAAAGGCCCCATACGAAGCTTTGTATTGAAGGAGATGCAGAACTCCTCTTTGTTGGACCGAACTCGGTGAAGGCAAGATACTGGGTCTTGACTTGCTTTAGGAGATCGAAAAAAGGACAACCATTATCCGTGATTGACTTAAGGCTACCTTTGATCGACAGAAATCATATACTGATTTGAAAAGAAGAGATATCTAGTACGAGGTTCGTGAGAAGGCCTTCCTCAAAGTATCTCCGTGGAAGAAGATCATTCGTTTCGGAAAAAAGGGAAGCTAAGCCCCCGTTTCATTGGTCCATTTGAAGTGATTGAAAATTTTAGACCTGTAGCACACTAATTAGCTCTTCCCGAGGAGTTAAGTCGGATTCATAATGTCTTCCATGTATCTATGTTACGCAAGTACCGGTCAGATCCCTCCCACGTGATCGAGCCAGAGTCTGTGGAGATTTAGTCTAGTCTGCCATACGAGGAGAAACCTGTACAGATCCTTGCTCGAGAAGTCAAACAGCTTCGTAACAAGTTTGTGCCCTTAGTGACAGTTCTGTGGAGAAGTCATTCTGTTAAAGAGGCTACATGGGAACCTAAAGAGACTATGCGAAAGCACTACCCACATCTTGTTGCTTGAAATGAAAATTCGAGGACGAATTTTTTTAAGAGGGGGAGAGTTATTACATCCCGAGAACTGGCCTAGTCGGAATTAGGTTTTAGAGACCAAATGTTTCGAACCTGATATGTAAAATGTTGTAATAATTGACCATTGTACCCCTCTTTTGTAATGAAATCAAAATTTGGTTCTATTTGAGTAAGTGGACTTCCTTGTATGAAATTTGAAGCCCAAAATGCAAATTTTGAGCAAGGCATATCGATACGGTTAAGGCAGTATCGATACGGCCCAACTGCCAATAACTAACTTACCTGTTTTAGCGAGGGAGTATCGATGCGGCCAAGGGCATATTGATACGAGTCCCCTATTTTGAATTTGTTCGAAGCCAATTTGAAGAGAAAGTAAGCAAGGTGCTTACTCACCTCTTTGGTTGTCCCTTCCCACGTGAAGGATTATCAGAATGGATGGATAATGTCATCAAAAGCAAAGCTTGATAAGAAGGATATTGGGTTTAAGAAACCCTTGCCTAGAGGAAATGTTCCTATTGGCTAAAGGTGTGGTGAGTCATGATTAAAATGACCAAATAAGTTTTAAAGAAAGGATAAAAAATAGGGCTACATCTTTGAACTCCCGTAAGCAAAACCTAAAAAAAAATCTTGTCTTCCAATAAGCAAGCTCCTCCATTGCCATCTTCAACCTCCAAGCTGAGCTAACACCTCGGTGCAACCTTTGATCTTTGTTCGAGTTTGATATACTGTTTGAAAGCCCACGATTCAGTGAGTAAAACCCCTCAATTGAATTGATGATTTGTCTTCCGTTGAAGTTTAATTTCAAATTTAGGCCTCCCGATCCAAGTAGGAACCCATGAATTAGGAGTTTGATTTTGTTAATTCGATGTTGTCCCTGAGCTCCGGTAAGTTTGAAATTTGTTTCCGAATCCTTAATTCAAATTCTAATGTAATCCTAACTTTGTGCTAGCTCAAGTGTTGGAGAAAGATCCCTTGTCATCTCCAAAGGTAGCTAGGCACAACGAAATTGTAATTTAAGAGCCTCATAATCAAGGTGAGTGTAGTGTGTCAAGGGATTGGCACGGAGCCATCCCGTTGCATTTGTTTTGTGTTATGATTGCATTTGTGTTTAAGGGCTCAAGTAAAACATGCATATGTGGACTTTAACGGTAAGTATGGTAAGCTTCAATAATGCTTGATATATATTTGTAAGTTCATATGTGATGTTTGATTCATGCTTGTATATGAATTTTGATACATTTGTGCTATGATATGTTATGGAGCTAAGGCTCAATTCCGACTTCGATACGTTATGGCTTACGGGCGTAAAGGTAAGCAATATAATAAAATATGTGTAACCTTGGATATTTGTGAGTTTTGGATACAATTGGTATGCCATAGGGTTATTTGAGCTCGTATAAGTAAGGGTAGACTACGGTTCGGGGCTACAACCTATATGTAGGGGAAATAAGGGCGGATTGTGTAAGGGACTTTCCAGAGCTACGACTCAAGGCTACAACCTATTTCCGATACGTGTTGGTGAAAAGGGAAATCCGAGTATCCATTTGCTACATTGTCCAAGGGGTTAATATGTATACAAGCTTTAATCTGATTATATGAAATCATGATAAAGAACCTAAGTATGAACTATGTGATTAAAAGAATGTGATCATGATGTTTAAGTATGCTAATATGCCATGCATGTTCATAGAATGCCTTATATGTTATTGATTTTGTTTATGTGTCTATGACTACCTCATTGGGCTAAAAAAGCCTAACATGTGTATATGTCTCATGCATTTCAGGATCTTGAGAGCTTCCGAGCTCGATCGTGTAAACTCCCAGTTGCAAGTCATACCTGCAAGTTATATGTATGTTTACTTTGTTTCCGAACTCCTAGTATGGTGGCATAAGGTCTAAACTTGTTTTAATGCCCCATTTTGATATTTTTGTAATAGCCCAATAGAGCCTAAGGGACGTATGTGTAATATGGTACGTTTTGGGGTTGGTAACCTAGTTAAAATGAGTTTAGAATACACTAATTGGTAAAGTAGTAGTAAATGGATTCGAAACATCGTAAAATTCGACACACAATTAGAAATACTATTTTTAAGGTTGTGGGTAAAGTTTACTAAAATTTGATTAACGTTTGGTTGGGTAAATCGAATAAAAATCAGTAAAACTCTATCATTACAGGTCAATGCGTATCGATACGGTTGATGGTGTATCGGTACGTTTAGGCATAAATTGGCTTAATGAAGTAGGGAGTATCGATACGGCCAGGGCGTATCGATACGGATTTTGGTCATTGGAATTTGATTTGGAAATTGGTATCGATACGATTTAGAGCGTATCAGTACGGGTTTGTCATCCTATAAATCTGGAAATCTAAAATTAGGCTTAGTGTATCGATACGGCTCAAAGGGTATCGATACGGTATTTGTTAATCCGATTAAGAATGCTTAAAATGAACCTTGGATAGTTTACTGAATGGTCACTAAAATTTGAATAGCTTAATTGAGTAGGTAAACGATATCTAGTAGTGACAAAACTTTACAGAGTAAAAAAATGGGTAAGTTTAATTACAAGTTGGTAATAAGGAATTCTAATTAGGTTCGCTAATTTGCAAAATTTACAATTTAGTCCCTTAAGTTTGAAAAGTTTAAAATTGGCGTTAATTCTGATAAGATTAGTAATGAAAGGTCCACTAAACTTTCTAATTGACTATTAAGACATTCCGAATAAACATCTGAACTCCGATTTTATTTCTGAATTTCCAATATGTTTTCCGATAACACTTTTTGACCTAGTTTCCTACCATACCGGGAAGAGGGTGTTACAAAATTTATTGAAAAGTTCTTTAGTGACTAAATCAGGAAAATTGGAAGTTTGAGGATAAAAGTCTAAAGTTTTCAAAGTCGAGGGACTAAACTTGTGATTAGCCCTTCCTTAAAATCAATCACCACATACCTAAGGTTCTCTGATGAAATTCCTTCAATGGAATGAAAGCTTTCAATTAAGAGAAAGTAAAAAAAAGCTTACCCGGTTAAAGAATAAGTAACCACCATAGTATCATCTTCAACCTTTCACATAGAGTAAGCAAGTACCTCCATTGTTGAACCTTGCAAGCTTAGGTTTTCTTAGATTTTTTGTTCTCATCGAATAGCCACCAGTCGAATAAGCTATAACCCCTAATCTATTACTTGATTCCATGGATAGATTATGTTCAATTTTAAGATGAAGTTTTTGAATATTTGAGTTATAACTATGATCCTCATAGCTTTAATCCTTGGAAGAATCATTGGTTACTAGCTATTTTAAGCTTTAATATCGATTTTGATATTGTTAAATCAAATTCTAATAATCTCCTAATGTTGCTACCTAGGTCAAGAATTGGAGAAAGCTAATCCATCATCTCCAACAAGAGCTAGGAACACAGGGATCGCGATCTGAGAGCCGTAGGAGCTTCAGAATTGAGGTGAGTGTAGTTGGAGTCTCAAAGTTAGGCTAGGTACCTTTTTTCGATTCCATTGAAATTGAACTTTGTATAGCTAACATCGTGTCTTAGGAATTCACATCGAATCTCATAGGAGATCATATTGGTAAGCATTGGTAAGTTGTTGCATTGAACATTAATTATTGAAATATTGATATCGAAATAGTCATTGTTGTAGACATTGTTATTGGGAAGCGAATTGCCATCGATATAGCCATTGTCATAGATAAGCTATTGCTTTTGTTATTGTCCATTGATGTAAACATAGGTATTGTAGCATTAACATTGTAATATTACTCATTGACATTGCAATTGGATTACCGATCATTGATATTGAATTGCCATTGAAATATTGAACATTGATACTGTTACCGAACCTTGGATTCAAAAGGATATTTGATACAATTGGCATGCCATAGAATTCATGAGCTCAATGGTACGGGTGTACTATGGTCCTTGGCTACGACCTTTATTGTGGCAAGGCCGAGGGATGTTATGGTTTTGCCCAATTGGCGAAGCAGAAGGAATAGACTATTCATTGATTTGGCGAGGCGTAGGAATTCACGTATCCACAATCTTGATTCGATCCAAGGATTAATATTGAAACATGATATAATTGATATTGAACATGAAACATAGTATTTATATTGTTAAAGCATGAGTTGATTTACATTCCATTGTTATTGACATTGTTTTTGACTACCTCACTAGGCAAAGTATGTCTAATGCATCTCATCTCATGCATTTCAAGTTAAGGAAGACATCGGCTCGAGATCGAAACTAGTTCAAAGTTTTGGCAAGTCACCACAAGGCTAAAGTAATGTATATTGACCTTATAAACTCCTAGAATGGTGGCAAAGCAGTTAGACTAGTCACTTTTAGTTATTTTTGATGTGTATATATTGCTTGTGGTATGTATAAGCCTTAAGGGCCCAAAATGACCCTTTTAAGTTTGGCTAAAAGTGGCAAAATCGGCATATTTAGATTAATGAAAAAGAAAACTTAGTAAATGGATTCATTTTGACATGACATTTGACATGCTAGTAGATTATAGTGTTTTAATGTTGCTGGAAAAATTTCATTAAATTTGGATATTGTTTAGTAGGTTAAATTGATTAAAAGCCAGACAAAATCTGTCATTATAGTGCAGGGCGTATCGATATGGGTGATGGCGTATCGATACGGGTATGCATATTTGGGCGTGGTCAACCCTGGTCAACATGGCGTATCGATACGTCAAAGGGCGTATCGATACATAAAGTCAACACTGGAAATTGTTTGTAAAAATTGCATCGATACGGTTTCAGGTTGTACCGAAACAGAGAAACACGTATCAATACGACTAGAGCTATATCGATACGAGATTTGGTTACTGAATTTGATAAATTATAAGCCATGCACCACGTATCGATACAGATAGACATAATATCAATACGGGCTCACTGACTCTTGACCGTTTTAACGGTAATGACATAAGCGTATCGGTACGACCACTCGAGTATCGATACCAATACTGGTAAATTACTTATAAACTTATTGGAATAAGTTTAAAACATTGCATAATAGTCATTGTGTATTAATTGGTGAGGTAAATGAACTCTATTTGTTATGAAAAATTGTATGCTTGCTAAATAGGGATTGAATTTCATGGTGTAGTGACCTTTTTGTCTTTTAAAAATAATGTGTTTAGGGGTGTTACGGTTTATCCCCAAACCATTCTTTAAAAAAGGGATTTCTCTTGAAAATTTTTATTCTTTTGAAGACAATAAAAACTTGGAGTCGCCACCGACCACTTGGATAAGGTAGGTCGGACACCATAAGAAACCAGAGATTTATTTTGAGAGGATCCATGAGTTGGTTACACGTGGGGAAGGATTAACACCCTCATCACGCCCGAAAATTGGTACCAAAATATTTGTTGCTTTTAATCGAAGGAAGTTGCCAAAATTTGAATTGAATCTAATTTGGCTTATCTAAATGGAAATTGGCTTTAATTGAATGGGCTTTATCGAATTGGTGAGTTCAAATTAATTGGACATTTAATCAATAAGGTTGATGATACATCGGTCCATAGATTAAACCGACATCATATAAGCCTGACTGTCGTGTTAATTTATGTTTCGAATCCCGTGCATCACCTTTATGCATGATGCAAACATTTAAGATATGATGTGATGCTTTTATCAAGTTCTAATCTTACCTTGGGACAATAAGGATTAATTCAAATATTTGGTCAACATCCTTTAAGCTCGAACTGTTACGACACAAATATCAAAATTAATAAATACCTCATTTTTTATGATTTAAATTAATTAATGCAAAATAAATGTGTCTCATGAATGACAACTAATATGAATGTCAAATAAGGGCTTAAAGATAAACACACAAAAGAAGTCCACCAAAGTTCTAACCCAAAAGGCCCAAATTAGGAAAAACCGATTAGTTATCTAATTATTAATTAGGGGAGTCTAATTTTAACCAAAAATTAATTAAACCCTAAAAAACTAGAAAAACCTAATAAATTGTGAATTATCTTACACCATGACAATTAATTTGATCGATTTTAAACTAGTATTCCAATGAGCAAGGATACTATTTAAAACAAATCAAGTTAATTGATCATGGTTTTAATTTAAATGTCAATCTAATCTCCATATTAATTTTATCTTAAAGGTAATTAAGAAGTGTCCAATTAGTTTAATGAATTTAACATTTATTCCAATAAGTCAATGGTAAATTTAAATTCACTTAATTAATTCGAACCCTAGATCTAACTAAGGCTCTAAAAGGACTAGACCTAAATTAATCTAATTAATTTACAGATCGTGCCCCTATGAGGCGGGCACCTTATCTTAAACTAATCAAATTAATTTCCCAAATTCTAACCTAAGGCTAGCCTAACAAGCCCAAAGCCCAAAACAAAGCAAAACCTAAGCTACCTAAACTAAGCAACCTAAGCCCAAAGACAAAGGGACCCAAACTATTAAACTAAACCTATACTAAAAGCCATATGTAAAAATATTACAAAAATATTACATATTTTGTAAAACTATATGCTAAAAATTTTATAAAGATATATTATATACTTTAAAATATATATTATAAGCTATTAAAAACTACATATAGATTATATACTTTGAAAACATACTATATGAACTTTATAAAACTATATTATATACTTTAAAAAGCATATAATATAAACCTTACAAAACCATACTATAGACCTTAAAAATCACCATATATTATATACTTTGTGAAACCATATATATTATATACTTTTATAAAACCATATATTATACATTTTTATAAAAAACAACTAAAAAACATATATTATATACTAAAAAAACTATATACCATATGCTACAAATTACACAATTTAAAGGCCATACACCATACATTTATAACAATCACAAATCTAGCAAACTTAGCAATTTTAAACAAGATTATCAGCAATATGGAAATTGGAAATAAAATGCATGAATTTAAGGGCCTAATACACTGGAACACGGACCAAAATGCAAAGAAAATAAATTCGAGGGTTGAATCAAAAGAAAATGATAGATTTGGTTAAAAGAGGGTCAGATTAAAAATTGTTGAAAACTTTTAGGGATTTGGAAAGGGATTTTGAAAGGCGGAAGGACATGGGAATGTGATTTACCCATGCGTAGGGATTAAACGTGTGATTAAGCGGCGCAGAAGCCCTTCGAGCATGATTAAACTAGGGCGGAGGTCCTTAAAATGTGATTATCCCTTTTTTAAAACGAGAAGAAATATAAAAACCCAACCAGATGAAAATTTTCCCTTTTTGGCCATTTTTTGGAAACCATAGAAAACTTTCCCCTGTTTCAATCAGCTCTACTAGGGTTTGATAAACTCAGAAAACAAGCCCAAACGACTCCCCTTCTCAAATTAAATACAAACTCGAACTCAAACCCTTTGAAAACAATGAAATCCCTCTTTTGTTTCAAAAACAAAAACCAAAATCCCCCTTTTACTTTTAAAACTGAGACCCAAAATCGATCATTTTTTAGATACCACCCCTTCAACTCACCTCGCACAGCCCTGGGAAGGCCGACATGTTTATAGTCGATGGGGGAAGGCAGACGACACGAAGGAAAAGCGAACACTGAAGGTAAAAACATGAAACCCTAACTCTAAGGTATATGTATGCTTCAACATTAAAAGAAAGAAGGATTTATACTTCTGAATTTTTTTTGCTCTTTCCTTGTATTCACTATTGCCTAAAATCTAGAATGAATACAAATGGTTAGGGTTTTTGTTTTATACCCTAAATTTACAATAATCATTTAAGGAAAAGAAAAAAGGTCATATAAATTACCATTGGTTGATATGCTATCCCTTGTTTGTATTCATGCTCTTCTGATTTTGGTCGGTTTGCCCCCTGATATCCTTTGATATTCTGATTTTTTGTTGTTTTGTTGCATATGTGGCTGCTGGAGAATAGGAGGGGACCAATACAGTGGTTGTACGATGTGGAGTGATCTCAACCGCTGGAGAGGGATCTAAAAAGCTCGTGGAAGCTAAAACATCAGGTGTGGGTTCCACACGCGCGTGAAGGAGTTGAGAAGCTGTGCGCGCGGCGCGTGCCGAAGCTGAAAGGGCATCTTCGTCAAATCTGGACTGTCAGATCTAATCTAGATCTGACGGTTGGGATTAAGTGGCTACAAAATACAAAAGGCAGATTAGGTTATTAGATTAGGGTATTTTTTGGGGCCTAAATGGGCCTTAAGTAAAATATGTGTACTTTTATATATTTTATTTTGGGCTTGTAAAATGTATGGGCCTTATAATATATATGTATGGACTGATTATTTATTTGATACTCTTTTTTAGATTTTCAAATTTATCTTATAATAGTAATAATAATAATAATAATAATAACATATAGTAATAAAAATAAGATAACAATGATAATACTAATGATAAATAAGATAACATAAAGGAAATAATATACTATACTAATGATATTTAGGGGTTTTTCAAAAGGATAACAATATGTACTAAGTATATAAATCACATACTAATAATTTAACCAATAATACTAGATATATATTTTTGGGTTTTAAAGAAGGCCGCCTACATATAATATAAAATAGTTTAAGTAAGCAAAGCCCTTTTATTGCAAAAATAAAAACGGGTTAACACCTCAGACAAAATTAGTGGTTACAACTGCCCCTATTTGCTTATTCTTATATAACAAGAATAAAGCAATGACTATAAACACTCATTTTTTTCGACTTCCCTGTTGAACGATTTGCGCCTCTGAAGCGGCAATGAAAAAATCCAAATAACTTGTTTTCCCAAAATGGTGAAAACAAACTGAGTAATGCTGGCACGTCCTTCTGAAATGGCAATGGATGAACCAAATAGCAAATGACTCATTCCTCCGAAGCGGTAGCAAACGAATCCAAATAACTTATTTTTCCAAGACAGTGAAAACCTACTAGGTAGGGCTGGTATGTCCTTCTAGAGCGGCAAGGGACGAAACAGATAGCATACCATTCATTCCTCTGGAGCGACAACGAATGAATCCAAATAACTTGTTTTCCCGAAGCGGTGAAAGCAAAATGGGCAACACTAGCATGTCCTCTATAAGCGGCCAAGGACGAACAAGATAGCAAACGACCCATTTCTCTGGAATGGCAACGAATTAATCCAAATAAATTGTTTTCTCGAAGCGGCAAAAACAAACTAGGTAACACTGGCATGTCCTTCTTGAGCAGCCAAGGACGAACAAAATAACTTATTCAAATGAAGGTTCCATTCTTCTTGGGCCCGAATGGATGGGCTTTCTGACTTTCCTGTCTAAAAATTCCTGAGCTATGTGCATTTGCTTTTTTTGCTCTGAAATCTTCATGTGGCGAGTTTGAAATCCTTCGCCTGAAATCCTTGATCTATAAGTATCTGCCTCCTTTTCTTTGAACTCTTTTTTTAGGTTTTCACTTTATCATTTACTCATTTCCCTAGGAGGTGTCCATCCTATCCTCCAAATATACTTTCTCCCTCTTTTTTTGATCCCTTGATCTCAATCTTCTATTGCTTTCCTCTTTTTTCTTTGTAATGACAGTTCTTCGCCTCATATTTGGGTTCAACTCTTTATTCCCCCTTTTTCTTGAGCTCTTGAACCTTTTCGTTTCGAAGTGCCTTTACAGGTTTTCACTTTGAAGATCATTCGTTGTTCTTTCTCGGCAAATTCTGTCAATTTCGCATCCGATGCTCTCCCATCTTAGCATTGGCAGATTCCTTTCATGTCTTGAAACAAGGATAGAGCAAACACCATAAGCACTAACTTTATCTCACTTCCTTGACTGTGGCCTTAAGATCACAAGTTCTTCTATAACTTTATACTTTTCTCAACTAATTTTTCAAACGACGAACTCCTCTATGCCCCGATTTCTATTGTGTTGGTACTTTAGCATTATGCTCGAATGGCTTACTGATGGCCCAGATGTCTTGACTGGAAATGAACTGTTTGTCGAAGCTTAAAGTTGTTCTCCTCATTACGAAATTCTTTGACCCTTTACCAAAATTCGGAGTCTGGAGTTGTTCTTCTCATTACAAAATTCTTTATCCTCCGAGGTCCAAAATTGCCGAAGGTTGAAACTATTCTTCTCACTATGGATTCGTCTCGAACAAGTTCTTCTCATTAGGAACTCTTCGAATCTTTGTTGGGAGAGTTCTTCTTATTAGGGACTCATCATCTCCGCCGAGATCTACCTCTCCAAATGGGTAGTTACAAGTCAAAATATTTTTTAATCTTTAAATATGTCAAAACAGGCAAAATGACTTGATGATATGAGTTAGCATTTTCCTAACTTAGGGATGTCTAACTACATATGATGCATGAATAGATTCATTTTTAAAAATGCTAGGGAAAAACCCTTGCTTTCTGGTCGATCCCCCTTAACTTACACGAGCTTTCTTTGCTAAGTCTTCATTTTTATCTTATCTTGAAAGGATACTGCTGCCTATATTGGGATGACTAAGATCTTTCACCTCCTGAGGTCTGTCTTCAAGATACTGCCCCACTCAATTTGGGCTCAGATTTGTCTCTTCATTGACTTTTCATGATGAGCCTTATTTACTCTCAACATTGGGGTGAACACATTCCCCTAAATCTTCTAAACCTTTCCTACTTTCATAAGGTCCGATCTTCACTTTTATTACTGAGCCTTCCTCCTTTGTTCTTCTTGAAAGGAAATACTGACTTCCACCGGTTAGAATAACATTACCCTCACTCAACTTATGCTTAACTGCTGCCTTCTCATGGGTTTTTCATGACGAGCTTTCTCCAATTGCCTTGTTCGAGTGAACCCATGCCCCTCAGATTCCAAAATTTTCCTTGTTCCCAAATCTTTGAACGGTCTAGCGTAGGGGATCTTGCTATTGTTTTCCCCTATGACCACTAATAAATTATGCTAGGTCAGCCATGTAGACCCTTGATCTGAAGTTGTGCAGAAAAGCCTTCATCGTCAAATGCTTGAACAAGTCCAAGATAGCGACGTCACTGTCACCCAAGACTCTTAAGGAAAATAATCAAGCCATAAATCCCCAAAGTGAACAGATCCATCCCCATGACCTCATCCGGGTGTGTAGGTACGTTCCCATGAAAAGGAGGTGTTATCTCTGCGTTTCTGAATCAAACCTTACCCCAGTTTTCACTCATTTCGGCTAAGGTCCTAAGCTTCAATGGACAATCCCGGGACTTTGACGATTTTGTGTAAACCCAGTCTTTATGAATACTCTTCTGATTGAGCAAAGCGGTATACTTCTCAACCGTAGACATCACGTCCTTCTCGTTAAAAGTGAAGCAACAAAAAGTGAGATTCTAATACTGAAAAATGGCTCGAAACGAAGGTCGATTAACTCAGACATATACCAAGCATGCAATGTCACTAAAACTTTCACGAAATCGACTTTGCAACCATCGATCCTATTTTTCCTAGAGATGTTTCAATTCTCACAACTCGTTTTGCTGTAAGCTGACGTAAGTATGCCCTGCCTGCTTGATAAACTGTCACCTCGTACGCTTTGGTTAACTTCTAACCAATGTCGGATGACTGAGTCGATGTTTTTTCTTCTTAAGATACCCTTTTTCTAGATCTTAGCAGTACCTTATCTTTTTCTCAGGTTCAACGGTTATTTACCCATGACACCTTGGTATGGTCATTCTTCCATCTCAATGTTATGCTGAAAACATGCCCCATGTGTCTCTAAATTTTCCACAGAATTCAGTCTTTATTTTTTTGAGCCAACCAGGGTCTTATGGTAGATACTCATTTCGAGTCCCTGAACCGCGTTGCATACGAAGGCTTGCTATTATTCCCTTCAGGATCACTGGCAGGTTTGTATTAGGTCGATCATTTACATACTTGACTTTGCATCCCAAACTCTAATCTAATAGTATAGAGAGACCTTATTATTTCTAATTTTCTCTCTTTTTCTTTTCTTCTATTTTCTTTTCTTTCATTCTATACATCGGTTTGCTAATCAACATTTCAACAGAGTATGCTTTTTGGTTTAATATACAAAATTAAAATTAATAGAAAAAAATAAAATGCCCCGGATATCAAATGCAAGAGCGTTTTAGATTTAATCCCTCCGGTGATCAACAATTTGCCTTTGAATGTTGTGGCAATACTTAAAATGGTGAAATTCCTTTCAGATTGCCCGGTTCATCCTCATGATTATGGTACTTGCCTGATTGGTTTGAAAACCACTCCTTCTAGTTCTCATCATCTTTCTCCATCCATAAATGTGTTCAAGCTTTCCCAACTTTGTTTATCCCATAGAGCGCGAGAAATGCCCCTCTGAGAACTCTATGTGTATGTGTGTGCCTCTGATTATAATCAACATTGTGTCAGTGTCCTCAAGGATTCATCTCTGATGCCAGGGTATTGAACTGGTGGAGCACCGCTCTTTATTAGACTTGTTCTTCCCCCACAGCTCCATTAGGATGCTCTGGGACTTATTCAACTCGTTCATTCATTTCCTTATTCTTAGGGGAATTCAACTCATCACAGTCATTTGTCTAGAGAATAATGATAGAGCATACAACAATACCCCGAGTTACTCAGCATAGTCACGATTTGAAAACTTACTCATATTGACAAGGCTTTTGACTCAATTAGAGTAGGTAGAGCAAAGCATCCTTATTTAGCCTTTTTGCTATAGCGGAGTACCCATTTTGTTTTATTTTGTTTTATTTTAGAGCACTATATTTCCCTTCTGAAACCCATTCAAGCAATTCTATTGGGCTCTTTTAGAAGACTTTCTTATCATTGAACATCATTGAAGGAGTAGTACTCTTGCTTCTCGCGCTTTATTGACCAGAGCGGATTGAGGGGAAATCACGATTTATCGTTATTATAGTATTCGGTTGATCTTTTTCATTAGAATCAAAATCACATCATGCACGTGAAATCCAGGGGTCTATGAGGGTAAGAAATAATATGTACATATATATATATTTAAGTACAAGAGCATCCCTTCATTGAAATAGCAAAAGCAAACAACATAGGCCCTTTCAAAAAGATCTTTGCTACTTTCGGGCAAATAGTAGCAAAGTTGATTCCACACATTAATTCAAGAGAAACCAACCCCTATCATAAACATGGAAAAACATGTGCAAGATGAATCGAAACTCTAGAAACTTTGGAACTGAATTTTCATTTATTTTGCTTCTTCAGTCCTTCTCCTGAGGTAGTTGCTTCCCCTATCTCTTTTGCTTTCCATTGCTTAACCATATCAAGTGTTAGTGTCCCTTTAACGAGTAGCTTATCTCTTTCTTCTTTCAAAACCCAACACCTCTTAGTAAGGTGCCCCGACGCCCTTATATGGAAATTGCAAACGCTATCCAGATTATGTTTAAGAGATGGATCTGACATCTCCTCCATCAGCCTAGGAGCGAGATAATTCCCTTGAATTAAATGGGGAATCAAGAACGCAATTGACGTCTTAAGAACCTTGAGAGGTGTCCTTGCTGGACGCTGCCCCTTAGTTAATTTCTCCTTGTTTACTTCATTCATAGTCGTAGTTGTCTTCTTGCTCTCCTCTCAACCCTGTAGAGAAATCTAAACTTGATAAACTGTTGACAAACGTGGGTTGTGACACTGATTTCGGTCTTTCGTCAACTTTCTGGCATGCCCCAATCTTTGGTAGAACCTGGGCTTTCCATCTTCAAAGCAAAGTAACCCCTTTTCAATAAGGCTATCAACCCTACGTTTCAAAAACACTCAATCTTTTGTTGTGTGACCACAATCACCCTAATGGAAACTACACACAATCTTGGTACCATACACATTAGGGTTAAAATAAGAGTAGTGCTTCGGTGGGGGTAACTTCAAGAGCTTGTTCTAGATTAACAGAGGTAGTAATTCAGAATATGTTATCGGGATTACCATCTTTTTCTTCTTGTCACTCCTTTTGGTGTCCTCAATATGCGTTTCTCCATTCTCCACTTCTCTTTTCTTTGACTGAAGTTGACTTTCCATGGAACCTCTTTGTTTTCGATCATTGTCACCTCTATAGAATCCTTCAGATTCATTCCTGACTTCTCAAGCGATTTCCTTAACCAGACCCTTTTATCCATAGAATCTTTTTTCCCTCTTTTTCTTGATCTTTATTTAATCTCCCAGCTGGATGATTGATCTTCAGACCTGGAACTGTCGGTTCAGACTCTAGTACCCCAATATCTAGGAGAAGCTGAACTTTATGCTTAAAGTTTATACATTTCTAGATGGAATGGCCTTGAATTCCAATGTGGAATTCATAATGTTACTTATCTTTGAACCAACTCGGATAAGTGGGTGACTGAGGATTGACGAAGCACGGTCAAATCAATCAGGCGTTTAGCAATTTGGAAAACAGTTGTTGGTAGGTGAAAGGAGTAGGAGTGAATTGAAGTCCTTTGACTTCCCCTTTTTCTCTTGGGACCAAAAGGCTTCAATAATATGTATTTGCTGAGGAACGGCTGACACCAAAGGTTGACTTTGTGTTAGAAAGAGTGATTCTTCAAACGCCGATGTAGTCGACACTTTTATCCTCTTGTTGCATATTATACTTTTCTCATATTGTGACTCTGACTTATTAGGCTCTTCGTTTGCTGGCGAGGATAAGATTTTCGAGAGAGTCTCCTTGGTCTTACCCAATACCAATTCGGTAGGGCATTCAGAGGCAATGCAGGCTACCTCGTATTGGTTGATGATGGCTTGGTCTTCATCAGACAAAATATTTTTTGCTATGAAGTCGCGATCCCAACTCTCACTCTCCTCTTGCACAAAAGACTCTTCTTTCATACCCTCTTCTTTGGTCATAGTGGCCATTATACCCATCAGTTCATCGATTTGCCCCATTGTATCCTCTTGGAACTTTTTCACATATGATATTATCTCCCTTTTATTCCAAATCAAATGTTCCTGAAGCTGTTCGAGCTTTTCCACCCTAGTTGTTAGGTCATTCATATTTTTGTAGTTGAATTGGTTAAAAGGCATTCCCTTCTCACTTCTACTTTCTGAGGCGAAAGCTTTCCCCGATTAGTAATGCATATGATGTAGTGAATGTACAAAAATTCATTATTTAAACAAAAAAAAATAATCCTATTATGAAAGCATGAATGAATGCAAAGAGCGACACTGAGTTCGAAAAATATCATCGTTAAACGACTTGCATTAATGGGAACATTGTTTCACTACAATAATCAAAGAGAACCCACTACGTATATGGTCATAAGCTAGCGTCTAGGTCAAAGATCTCCCTCATAATCCAAATGATCCTCCCTCCATCCTTGGAGTCACCGTCCACACAATCATGAAGCTCGGTAGAATTTTCAACTAGAAACTATATCTTTCGGACGAATTCTTACGTCTGAGCCGTCCATTGTGCCAACTCTTTTTCTTGCCTCCAAATAGCATAGGCAACAAATTATAGTCGCTCCAATGTCGGCATTTGGTACACTTGAATTGCTACCCTAAAAGGGTCCCACTAAACTCGACCCTTGGAGTATACTGAAGCCAAGGCCAGAATTTCTTCCCAAGATGGCAAAGTGTCCGAGAACCTACCAAGCTTGCTCCGAAAAGATTTTTTCTTGTTCGACTTAAAGTGGACACGATTCTCATTGATATTCTTGCAATTTACAAGGGCTTGATACTCTTCAATTATCGAGGTCAAATCAAAGCTACTGATTGTGAAACAACTATAGGCTGAATTCCAAAGCCCCACAATGGCTTGAAGTAATGATTGGTCGATCAAAACCTCTAGCAAACATGCAATATGGACATACTCTTTTTTGAAAGCATTTCTCGTTTAAAGATCCCAACTGTTCCACACTGGCTTTAATCTCAGGTACATAATTAAATTTCGTGTTCATGAATGTTTCGGCTGCCCTTGCTGACCTAAACCCGACAAAAATGCTATCTTCATCATGTAGTTGCTCTCCTTCTGACCATCTTTGCACATCGGAGTTCTTTTCATCATTGCTAGGAACCAAATCTCCCATTGATCTAGTCTTTAACTTCAGACTATTTCCAATTCAATGTGCTCTTCATGATATGACAAGATATGCAAAACAAAAGGTGAAAGGGAAAATATAAAAATAAAAAAGAAACGTTAGTCATACGATAAACAATCAAACAATAAAATATAAACACGAACAAATTAAACGAAATACAAGAACATAAAGAAAGAACCCTAACCACATGAATTCTAATTCGCTAAGGTTATCCACATGGCTCTAATGGGGCGGGCTTTTTAAATTCTCACACAAGGGTTCGGTTCTAATTGAGGATACCCGAACCTATCTTATTACCTACTAAGGCAACAAGAACCCCCAATTCTGGCCCATTACAAGCTTGCGAATTGGTTTTGGTTCAAGGGAAAGCACGACCTAGTGACGTGGAGGGCTGCACACGTGTCAAAAGGCGTGGATTCCGGAAGTGAATTACTGAACCGTGAAGGGCTACTCATGTGGGTATGTGGCATTTCACTCCCACTTAAGGGACAGAGCTTGGGTATAGAGCTTGATGATATGGTGCAACACATGTCGATGATTCCTTAGAAATTAAATGAAAAATTAATTCAAATACCACCAATTATCAAAGCCCGTGCAATCATTGTCACATTTTCAAGAAAGAATCGACCTCATTAAAGTTAATTAAAATTCCAATATTTTCCGTTTTTTAAACAACAAATATTTTCTAGGCCTAACTCTCCTTTTGTTTTATAAAAACAAAATTTGTCCCCAGTGGAGTCTCCAAGCTGTAGCGACCTTTTTGAATTTTAAAAATAATGTGTTTAGGGGGTGCTACGATTTATCCCAAATCATTCTTTGAAAAGGGTATTTCTCTTGAAAATTATTATTCTTTTGAAGACAATAAAAACTTAGAGTCGCCACTGGCCACTTGGATAAGGTAGGTCGGACACCATAAGAAACCAAAGATTTGTTTTGAGACGGTCCGGGAGTTGGTTATGTGTGGGGAAGGATTAGCACCCCCATCACGCCCGGAAATCGGTACCAAAATATTTGTTTCTTTTAATCGAAAGAAATTGTCAAAATTTGAATTGAATCTAATTTGGAGTACCAAAATGGAAATTGGCTTTAATCGAACGGGATTCATCGAATTGTTGAGTTCAAATTAATTGTACATTTAATCAATAAGTTTGACGATACATCGGATCATAGATTAAACCGACATCATATAAGCCTGACTGCAATGTTAATTTATGGTTCGAATCATGTACATCACCTTTACACATGGTACAAACAGTTAAGATATGATGTGATGCTTTTATCAAGTTCTAATCTTACCTTGAGACGATAATGATTAATTCAAATATTTGGTCAACATCCTTTAAGCCCGGACTGTTACAACATAAATATCAAAATTAATAAATACCTCCCTTTTTATGATTTAAATTAATTAATGCAAAATAAATGTGTCTCATGAATGACAATTAATATGAATGTCAAATAAGGGCTTAAAGATAAACACACAAAAGAAGCCCACCAAAGTTCTAACCTAAAAGGCCCAAATTAGGAAAAATCAATTAGTGATCTAATTATTAATTAAGGGAGTCTAATATTAACCCTAAATTAATTAAACCCTAAAAAACTAGAAAACCCTAATAAATTATGGATTATCTTACACCATGACAATTAATTTGATCGGTTTTAAACTAGTATTTCAATGAGCCAATGATACTATTTAAAACAAATCAAGTTAATTAATCATGGTTTTAATTTAAATGTCAATCTAATCTCTATATTAATTTTATCTTAAAGGTAATTAAGAAGTGTCCAATTAATTTAATAAATTTAACATTTATCCCAATAAGCCAAGGGTAAATTTAAATTCACTAAATTAATTCGAACCCTAGATCTAACTATGACTCTAAAAGGACTAGACCTAAATTAATCTAATTAATTTACAGATCATGCCCTTATGAGGCGGGCACACTATCTTAAACTAATCAAATTAATTTCCCTAATTCTAACATAAGGCTAGCCTAACAAGCCCAAAGCCCAAAACAAAGCAAAACCCAAGCTACCTAAACTAAGCAACCTAAGCCCAAAGACAAGGGGGCCCAAACTATTAAACTAAACCTATACTAAAAGCCATATGTAAATATATTACAAAAATATTTCATATTATGTAAAACTATATGCTAAAAATTTTATAAAGATATATTATATACTTTAAAATATATATTATAAGCTTTTAAAAACTATATATAGATTATATACTTTTAAAAATCATACTATATGAACTTTATAAAACTATATTATGTACTTTAAAAAGCATATAATATAAACTTTACAAAACCATACTATAGACCTTAATCACCATATATTATATACTTTGTAAAACTATATATATTATATACTCTTATAAAACCATATATTATACATTTTTATTAAAAAAACTAAAAAATATATATTATATGCTAAAAAAACTATATATCATATGCTACAAATTACACAATTTAAAGGCCATACTCCATACATTTCTAACAATCACAAATCTAACAAACTTAGCAAGATTAAGCGAGATTATCAGCAATATAGAAACTGGAAATAAAATGTGTGAATTTAAGGGCCTAATACATTGGAACGCGGACCAAAACGCAAAGAAAATAAATCTGAGGGTTGAATCAAAAGAAAATGTCAGATTTGGTTAAAAGAGGGCCGAATTGAAAACTGTTAAAAACCTTTAGGGAATTTGAAAGGTGGAAGGATTCGGGAATGTGATTTACTCATGCGGAGGGACTAAACGTGTGATTAAGGGGTGAGAAGCCCTTCAAGCGTGATTAAACTAGGGCAGAGGTCCTTAAAATATGATTATCCCTTTTTTAAAATGGGAAGAAATATAAAAATCCAATCGAATGAAAATTTTACCCTTTTGGCCATTTTTTGGAAACCTTAGAGAACTTTCCCCCTACTTCATTCAGCTATGCTAGGGTTTAATAAACCCAAGAGTCGCTGCTACTTGTCGCATCGACCGCCGCTCACCGGCGAACTCAGAAAACAAGCCCAAATGACTCCCCTTCTCAAATTAAAAACAATCCCAAACTCAAACCCTTTGAAAACAATAAAATCCCTATTTTGTTTCAAAAATAGAAACCAAAATCCCCATTTTACTTTTAAAACCAAGACCTGATAACTCTGTAAAATGCATATATTTCATGCGTTTTTACTCTGTTATTTGCTTGTTTTTAGGCTCAATTCATGACATTTAGGTTGCATTTAGTTCATATAGCTTTATTTTGTTTCATAGCTTTGGTTGTTGTTGGTTAATTGCAAAATAGGTGCTGCTTGGGAAGGGTTTGGTCTAGTTTCGTGGTGTGCAAGTGAGCAAGGCAGAGTAGCTGAAATTGCCATAGCATTTTGGGCTCGAAGGGTTGGGTGCAGAAAAAGATAAAATACGAAGAAGATATTTTCCAGCCCATATGTGAGAACCCTCATTTGTCTCTTGTGCCAAGCATGTGGCAGAAGAATATTCCTTATGTCACAAAGGGAATGTTTAGGGCACAATACCTTAGGAGCCTCTAATATATAAAGGACAAGAAGCCCTAATTTAAGGGTGTGTTGAAAAGGTGACCAAAACAGTCAAGAAAGAGAAAAGAGGAATGCGGCTCTTTTCTTCATCTTCTTCCTCAACTTAGTGTCCTCTATTGTTGAAGCTCCAAGGGGTGATCTTGCTGGCTTTGAGAGAAGCGGCAAGCCTAGGGCGGTTTATGGCAGTCCAAGGCGGATCGGGAGTTCATCTTTCTTTCTACTCTTTGCTTTGACATTTTCTTATTTTCTGGATACGGGTTGTATGAACGAAATGATGTTGGATGTTTATGGCCCAGCCATGAACTAATTTTAGATGGCTTGGGTTTGTTTGGATGTTTTTGTTTAGTTTCTTTTAATGGATGCTTTTATGTTTTTCAGTTTTATCCATGCTTTGCCTATTGTTTTGTTTTTCCCTAGGGTTGTAAGAGCCTTCGAGAGTTGGCCTTTCTTTAGGTGTTAGATTAGTCTAGTGGTCGAGAGAGCTAGGCTTAGATCCACGTAGGCAATGGAGTTGGATGCTGAGAGGCACAACTCTAACCCACCTTAGAGATAAATGGAGGGTTTCAACGACTAAAAAGGGTAGTAATTCATGGGTAGAAGTATGTTAGGGTTCACGCTGAGAGCTATTGCTATAGAATATTACTAACGGACTCCTTACTAGAGATAGCTTATGAGCACCCTTAGTAAACCCTGTCGATCATAGGATAGGCTAGAAAGTGGAGGTATCCATAAGAGCTAGACATAGGTCATCTTATCAAGCCCAGCCAGTCATTTCTATATGGAGTTTCGCACACATGTGAGCACAGTTTAAGTCTATTCAATTCAGCCAGTTTTTATTACATTTGTTTGTTATAGCATTTCTTGCCTTGCTTCTGTTTGCCAAAGCATTTACATTTTGAGTTTGTGTTTGCATTGCTTAAACTTGACCTAAAATACCTCCAATATTGTGGAGACAATACTCACTTATCACTTTACTACTTGTTCAACGTGTATACTTGCACTATTTGCGTATCATTTATAGTACACCACAACATGCAACAAGTTTTTGGCACCGTTGCTGAGGAAGGCCGCATAACCCTGGAAAGGCCGACAGGTTTATCGTCGGTGGGGGAAGGCAAATCGACACGAAGGAAAAGCAAACACTGAAGGTAAAAACACAAAACCCTAAATCTAAGGTATATGTATGCTTCAACATTGAAAGAAAGAATGAGTTATACCTCTGATTTTTTTGCTCTTTGATTGTATTCACTATTTCCCAAAATCAAGAATGAATACAAATGGTTAAGGTTTTCATTTTATACCCTGAATTTACAATAATCATTTAAGAAAAAGAAAAAGAAAAAGGTCATATAAATTGCCATTTGTTGATCTGCTATCCCTTGCTTGTATTCATGCTCTTCTGATTTTGGTTGATTTGTCCCCTTGATATCCTTTGATATTCTGATTTTTTGTTGTTTTGTTGCATATGTAGCTGCTGGAGAAGATGAGGGGACCAATAGGGTGGCCGTACGTGTGGAGCGATCTCAACCACCGAAGAGGGATCTAAACGATCTCTGGAAGCTGAAACATCGGGCGTGGGTTCCACACGCGTGTGAATGAGTTGAAGAGTCGCGCGTGCGGCGCGTGTCGAAGCTGAAAAGGGCATCTTCGTCGAATCTGGACCATCAGATCTAATCTAGATCTGACGGTTGGGATTAAGTGGATACAAAATACAAAAGGCATATTAGGTTATTAGATTAGTGTATTTTTTTTGGGCCCAAACGGGCCTTAAGTAAAATATGTGTACTTTTATATATTTTATTTTGGGCTTGTAAAATGTATAGGCCTTATAATATATATGTATGGGTTGATTATTTATTTGATACTCTTTTTTAGATTTTCGAATTTATCTTATAATAATAACAATAACATATAGTAATAACAATAAGATAACAATGGTAATATTAATGATAAATAAGATAACATAACGGAAATAATATACTATACTAATGATATTTAGGGGTTTTTCAAAAGGATAACAATATGTACTAAGTATATAAATTACATACTAATAACTTAACCAATGGTACTAGATATATATTTTTGGGTTTTAAAGAAGGTCGCCTACATATAATATAAAATAGTTTAAGTAAGCAAAGCCCTTTTATTGCAAAAATAAAAACGGGTTAACACCTCAGACAAAATTAGTGATTACACATGGTCGTAAGGTTAATTTCAGAAGAAGCCATCTAAAATACTGAGTTTTCATATTAGTCTTTATAACTGTAATGGTTTAAAGTTGACACTGAATTGATAAATGTAGCTTCGCACTGATATGTTGAATTATTATATCGCTATTATATTGTTTATAAAGCATGAAACCGTTCGTTTATCGATCATTGATTACATAATTATTGCACCAATCATCATTTTATCTATCGGTTACATACTCTGACCCAATTCCCTACCAGGCCGGGAAACGGGTGTTACAGATATTTATTAACTCGAATATTTATATTTTAATATCTTGACTTAATGAATATTGACCAAAGTTTGAACAAAGTATGAAGGATCAGATTGCTCAGATCTCAAATCACTGCTTTGTTTGGGATCAGAGATACCAATAAGGACTAAATTTCAACTGAGTAGCTGCCTTTTTAGACTGGTTGGAGTCTTGGAGCGACAGTAGTATGTCTTGCCAAAAAAGAATAGAAAAAGAGAGAGAAATAAAGGAAATGAATGAAAGGAAAGGAAAGAAAAGAAAAGAAAAGAAAAAATGAAGAATTATGTCGGAGCATGTTTACTTGTTTTGATTTCAATGAAATAGACATTCATATGCATTTCATTTGACAAGCATTTTATATTCTTTTTTTAAATATTTCATTTATTCTTTCTTATTTTGGGTTGATTTTTGTTTTCCCAAACATATATATGTATACCTTTTGCAAGAATGACTTTAATTCAAATTTTAAAAATCAAATGTTGTGAGGGTATTGCAAATGTGAACACCCTCTGTTCTATTTAAGCCAAAGGAAGGACAACAAATATTTTTTAGGAATAATGGGAAAATTTCATAGAGTGAATTTTCCTCTTAGGCATTGTTGTTCAAGGTCCTTGAATGAAGTGATAACCTTAAACATATACCGCCTGAAGACTGTTTTTGATATCCATGTATGAGAGGACATTTGACATTCCTTCATTTCTCTTAAAAACGTAAGAAAATAATATATATATATATATATATATATATATATATATATATATATATATACATTGTTGTCCCCTTTGAGCCTGATAATTTCCTTTGGATTGAACCCAAACCAAGGATCACCCCTACACTAGGGGCAAAGAAGATAAAAGTTTGAGGACAAATAAATGACGTGTGGTTCTGATTATGCTATGAAGGATTCCTTATGAATTTAGGGGCAATAAAGGAGAATAAATGCATTGAATGTAGGAATCAGTTTGAGCAAGTGAAACATAAAAAGAAAACGGCAAAAGAAAAGTTTGTGCTCAAAGATCCAACCACATCAAGTTAAAATTTGCCATCATAAAAGTTGAAGAAGTCAAAAGTGATAGCACTAAATTGAAAAAGTACAATTTTTAAAAAGAAAAAAGGAAAAAGAAAAAAAGAAAAAGGACAAAAGAGAGTGAGAGGAATAGAGAAAGGACTATAGGAATCCTTTATCCAAATGAATCTCTATTTAAAAGAGCCTTGAAAGATTGATCACCTTTGAATGGAAGCATGCATCAATACAGTTCTAAGACGCAAGTTGGTTCAAAGGAACACTAAACGAAATGAGATGAACTCTAAGGTGAAAACCCAAAAATGAGCAGTCTAGAGTGATCCAAGCAAAAAAATAAAGGAGAAAATAGTATTTTATCTGAGCATGTCCAGATCAGACAATACATAATTGAGATTTTAGTTGGAAGAAATGATCATTGGTTTTATCACCCTTAAACACTTATTTGGGCCTATATATCATTTCTTTCATAACCTTGAACCATGACCTACATTACAAGCCTCTAAAGACCATTTTGATCATATATGGATATTTGTGTTAGATGAGTTTATCTTCAGATTGCATATCTTCTATTAGGGTTAACCTTTCTTCAAGGATTGCCACACTTTTAATGCCTGATTAAGATCAGAAAAGAGGGAAAGATGGGGCATGATGAGTTTGTGAGTCAAAGAGAGACACTAAAACGGGCTAGAAATTAGGCATATGGGAAATGTTCATCTCAGAAGCCTAATAGCCTAGAAAGGACTTCACATGTGTACATATCACCACAACATATGTGATCCTTTAAACATAAGCTTCACTTGGGTTGATTTTTTAAGACCTAATTTTGATTTCATTAACAATTGTTTGCTATGTTTTTCAAAATAATTTAATTATTTTATCTAGCCCATCCTCATAAGTCTCTTGTGTTGAAATGAACATGTAGACTGGAATTTTTGTACTACTTTAAGACCTAAAGTGTAGGGAAATTAGGCATAAGGGAAATGTTCCTCTCGTAAGCCTAATAGCCTGGAAAGGACTTCACATGTGTACATATCACCACAACATACGTGATGTAATGCCCTAAGCCTGACGTCACATTTGGGCCTCAATCCCAAACCCATAGATAAAATTTTCACAATTAGATTTAGCCCAACATAAGCAATTCCATAAATCCAACCATGTTTTAAAAAGAGTTAATACAAAATAGTAAGACGTTTGTATGGGAGCTCCAAATTAAAAAAAAAGTTAATTTAAAACATTCGACGTGATTTAAAATCCAAATTAAAGTTATAGACATAAAACAAGGGTCCTATGAATTGATCGCTCGACAAACCTAAGTACTGTACTCTTGATCACATCGATGAGCTAAAATCCTACTTCGATGGCACCCTTGAAAGCAACGCAACCACCTAAAAACATGCATAAGGAAACAACGATTGCAAACGCTGAGCTCATAAAGCTCAGTGGGTACACCTCTACTCTTCCATGCTTCACACAAATCATAAACTTAGGCATGTAACAAGTAAGATGACATGGCAATTTAAAGGGTACTTGGCGCTACGCTAGTCGCCTAAACACATGCAATTCATATCTCAATATCAAGGGCACACAAGGCCTAACCATGCCATACCAACATAGGAGTGAGGCCGGGTCACCAAGAATCGGTACATACACTCCGAATGAGGCCGGGTCACGCAACATCAGAACATACACCCCTACTCAGAATCCCCCCTCGAGTACACGTGAATGAGGCTCGAGTCACATAGCATCTATAAACTCCCTTCACCAATCCCTTATTATAATGTTGCAACAAGTCTTGGGTATCCATATCCCACCAAGCAAGTACTCAACTACACCAATGCCCTTACTTGCAATACATTTACCAACCGATCCATTAAGGATTCTTATAGTTATATTCACAACTAAGACACCCATTTAATGATCAAGTTATTACTTGTTATGTTCGTTCAAGGAGTTAGATTCTCAATCTCTCAATTTTACTATTCATTTTACCCCATTGGAGACCCATTGGGCCTTAGTCCTTAAATTATAGGTCCTCCAAACTAAAAGTGAAGCTTTCGGGTAGTATGCCCAGCGAGTACCAATACTCGCTTTAAGGTATCGATACACTAAAGTGGGTACCAATACCCACTTACGTGTATCGATACCTGGCTTACAGTTTGCAAGCCTTAACTCAAGGCCCGTACAGATACTCAGGGCTGCGTACCGATATCCCCTGGGTGTACCAATACACCTTGAGCGTATTGATACCAAAATTGGCTACTGGAATTTTTTTGGGGAAAAGGTATCGATACACTCTCATGTGTGCCGATATGCCCTTATCAAAGCCTTAGTTCTTTACGTTCAAAAAAAAGGGGTACCAATAGGCGTTCAACCTGTATCGATACTCAAACCCGAAAATCAGTTTCTAGAGCTCGTAATTCACCCCCAACTTCCCCAAACCTTTATGCTAAAGCCCCAAATAAATTCCATAGATTATAGGAGGTGGTTAAGGTGGTTCATTATATTTTTCTACATAATCTAAACATAATTCCCAAATTTGGCCATTAATCATTCATATTTAACCATTTCAAGCACCACAACATCAAATAAGCATACAAAACATTACATTCATGATTTGCAAGAAATAAGGGAGTTGGAAGTGTACTAACCTTTCTCCAAGCACTAGAAAATAGCCTCTTAGCCCAACCTCAATCCTTCCCCTTGCCTTGAGCCTTTCAATTCTCCCCAACCTCTTTAACTACAAAAAGTTGTTGTCAAACTTGTCACAACATTGCTAGAAGGTTAAGGAACATAAAGGGAGAAGATTAACAGTAAGAATAAAGCCAATCCTTCTCTTCTCGTTTTTCTTTCTTAACCCCTACCAAAACACGTTCTTACCAAACCCCCATTATTACCATTCGTATTTACCTTGATAGATAGATCTTTGGATGAGGAGAAACTTTCCTTCTAGCACAATTCCAAGATTTTAACTCTAAACAATCAAGATTAAACCTTTTCCTTGTTTGTGTGGGGGAGAAGGAGTGAAGAATGGATGAAGAAAACAATGGGGTACAAGATGATCTCATTCCTTTTGCTTTTTGCAGAGGAATCAAAGGGACTCACCTTTCCCTCTACAAACAATTAGGTAATTACCTAATTACCCTCCCATAATCCTCCTAAATCTACCCAAAACCAAAACTCAAGCCCAAAACCCCTAAAACAAGCTCACAAAGACCTTCAAAGCCCAACTATCTCAGCCCAAACACAAGGCCTGGGGTTCAGGCTACACCACCATCTGATTTTGAAATTCGAGTCATTACAAATCTCCTCTTCTTAAGAAAATTTCTTCCTCGAAATTTACCTTTTGGAAACAAATATTGGTAGAGTAGCTTCATGTCTTCCCCGACCTCCCACGTGGCTTCTTCAATCATGTGGTTCCTCCATAACATTTTTACCAGGGGTATACATTTTTTGTGAAGTTCCTTGACTCTCATATCAATTCATCCTCATAAGTCAAATTGGTGTCGATCTCAACCTCTTCAAGATGAATAGCGTGTAAAAGGTCGGAACGGTAATGCCTTAATATGGAAACATGAAAAACATTATGGATGCATGCCATCTCTAGTGGCAAGGCTAGCCGGTACGCCACGAGTTTAACCCTTTCAAGAATATCATATGGTCCAATGAAACTTGGGCTCAACTTACCTTTCCACCCAAAACGGGTCACTCTCTTCCATGGTGACACCTTGAGAAACACCTTGTCACCAACCTCATACTCAATGTGCTTATGCTTTTGGTCTTCGTAAGCCTTTTGACGATCAAAGGCCGCTTGCAATCTTTCCTTGATGATTTGAACCTTTTCTTTGGTTTTCCTAATCAATTATGATCCCACAGTCCTTCTTTCATTGAGCTTCATCCAGCACAAAGGTGTTCTACATTTTCGCCCATACAAGGCCTCAAAATAAGCCATTTTGATACTCAACTGGAAATTGTTGTTATAAGAAAACTAAACAAGCGGTAGTTAATTCCCCCAACTCCTATCAAAGTCGATAACACAACACCGAAGCATATTTTCCAAGATTTGGATGACTCGCTCGAACTGACCATCAGTTTGAGGATGAAAGGCAGTGTTAAAGTGCAATTTTGTGTCCAAAGCTTCACAAAATTTCCTCCACAATCTTGTAGTGAAACGGGGATCTCTATCTGATATGATTGATGAGGGCACTCCATGCAACCTTATAATCTCCTAGATGTACAATTGTGCCAGCTTTTCAAGTTTAAAATCCATATGTACTGGTAGGAAATGAGCTGACTTGGTCAAACGATCCGCTATCACTCAAATAGCATCATGATTCCTTTGGGTCAAGGGCAGTCCCGTCACGAAATCCATGGTCACATGATCCTACTTCCATTGTGAAATCTAAATGGGCTGAAGCAAGCCTGAAGGAACCTGATGTCCTGCCTTAACTTGCTAACAAGTGAGACATCTCGCTACGAACTCAAATACGTCCCTCTTCATGCTCGGCCACCAATAAAAAGAATGAAGATATTGTTACATCTTATTTCTACTCAGATGCACAACAAAAGGAATACGATACGCCTCATAAAGGATACGGTCTCTCAAATCCTTCAAAGTTGGAACACATAAATAACCCCTAAAATATAGGATCCCCTCATCTCGAACTTCAAAGTCTGGTGCTTCCCCTCTTTGAACCATCTCAATCTTTGCTATAAGCTCCTCATCTAGCACTTGAGTCCTTTTAATCTCGCACACCAAGTTAGGCTCTACATGAAGCTCGGCTAAAACCCACCATCCTCAGTCATCCTCAATCGAGCAAACATTGCCTTCAAGTCTGACATGGACTTCCGAATCAAAGCATCAGCCACCACATTAGCTTTGCTCGGATGATACTCAATAATGCAATCATAATCTTTCAACAACTCAATCTAACACCTTTGTCTCAAATTCAACTCTTTCTGGGTGAGGAGGTAATTCAAACTCTTGTGATTGGTGTATATGTAGCACTTCTCTCCATACAGATAGTGCCTTCAAATCTTTAATGCAAAAATAACTACCGGTAACTCCAAATCATGGGTAGGGTAATTCCTTTCATGGGGCTTGAGTTATCTCGAGGCATAAGCTACCACCTTACCCTCTTGCATGAGAACACAACCAAGCCCGTTCAACGAGGCATCACTGAAAACCACATAGTCCTTACCTGGATCAAGTTACGTTAAAACTAGGGCTTCCATCAGGTAAGCCTTTAACTGTTCAAAGCTTGTTGTCTCCTTTCATTCCAATCAAACGAAACTCCTTTCTGTAACAGCTTGGTCATAGGTGTCGCTATGATGGAAAAACCCTTAACAAAACCTCTATAATACTCGGTAAGCCCAAGAAAGCTACTGACTTATATTATATTTTTTAGTGGTTTCCACTCAACCACGGCTTGAATCTTTTGCGGGTCAACGTGAATCCCATCTGCTGCTACAATGTGGCCCAATAAAACTACTTCGGAAAGCCAAAACTCGTACTTGCTAAACTTGGAAAAAAGCTATCTCTCTCAAGGTCTGAAGAACCACACAAAGATGGTAATCGTGTTTCTCTTTTGAGCGCGAATAAACCAAAATGTCATCGTTGAAGACTACCATAAATTGATCTAGATACACCTGAAAGATTCGTTTCATCAATCCATAAAAGCTACATGTGCATTGGTAAGCCCAAAAGGCATTACCAAGAACTCGTAGTGCCCATACCACATCCTAAAGGCAGTTTTTTGAACATCCTCTTCTACTACATTTAACTGGTAGTAACCCGACCTTAAGTTGATCTTTGAGAACACACGAGCACCTCTTAAATGGTCAAACAGATCATCAATCCTCGTGAGAGGATAACGGTTATTCACCGTTACTTTGTTGAGTTGACGATAGTCGATACACATCCTCATCGATCTATCTTTCTTTTTGATAAACAGAATTGATGCACCCCAAGGTGGGATACTCAGTCGAATGAAACCTCTTTCTAATAGTTCTTGAATCTGATTCTTTAATTCCCTCAACTTTGTGGGTGCCATGCGATACGGAGAAATAGACACTATTAGTGTACCTAGCATTACATCTATCTGAAATTCTAACTTACGGTCTGGAGGCAATCCTAGTAACTCCTCCGGAAACTCTTTCGAAAACACATCGGTAAACTCACAAATGGTCTGGAGGTTCTCGAGCATCAAACTTCCCACACTCGTGTCAACCACATGAGCTAATAATGCTTCACAACCCTTTTGTATCATTCTTTGCGCCACCAAAGACAACACTACATTGGAAAGGCAAGGATTCCTCTCACCCTTCACTACTAACTTAGCTTCATCCAACCCATGAAGCTTAAGACTCTTTGTTCTTCAACCCAACTGTGCATCTTGCTCAAACAACCAATACATTCCTAGGATAGCATCGAACTCTTGAAACGGTAAGACCATCAGGTCAGTCAGAAAGATTACACCTTGAACCTCAATCGGACACCTCTGATACACCTTATCTACAAAAACATCATACCCCAACAGACTAGATACACAAACTCCTATCTCAAGGTCCTCGATAAGAATACCCCACTGTCGAGATATACCACTACGAATGTAGGAATATGTGGATCCTGAATCTACAAAAGCAGCAATGGGAACAGCAAACAAAGTAAATGTACATGATATGACGTTGGTAGCCTCATAGTTCTCTTGGGCCTTAATTGCATACTGCCTCGCTGGTGCTCTTGTGGTGGAATGAAAGTTACCCCTACTCTGATGTCTTAACACATGAATACCTCATCCCCTAGCAAAGCCTCGACCCTTTTGAGCTGTGAAGGAAGTCCTCTGATTTTGAACTGAGGTGGCATCCAAGGCTTCAAGGGAGAGAAGGAGGATGAATTCATTGATGTTGTTTCTTCTATGAGACAAGCCACTCGAGAAAGTATCTAATCGCAACACGAGTGGCATAGAAGAGAAGAATTCAGACGAAGTACAGGTGGTTGGGGTAATATTTATGAAGAATGACGATCTTTTTCTCATGGATCAGTTGGAGGATATCGTGGAGAAATATCAATCCCAAGCGATTCTGAATTTAATTTAAGGGGAACGACTCCTGAATTGGTTAAAATCAAAAGCTTGAGACATCCAAATGTTAGCGAGTCTATTTTAAAGACATTGCGTAGAAAGATGGGTGAAGCAGTCTCTAAATTTTTAATATATGACCGACTTCCTTTTCAATTAGCAAGCTCTCCATGGTTGTATAACCTAATTCAAGTATTAATGGAAGTTGGAAAAGGTGTAAAGCTCCCAACACCTTATGAGACTTCATATGTGTATTTGGCGTCAGAATATGAACAAATTCGTGAATGGGTAGATGGAATGAAGACGCATTGGAAACAATTAGGTGCAACTCTGATGTGTGATGGCTGGACCAATAGTTTAAATCAAATGCACATCATCAACTTCCTTGTTTATTGTAGTAAAGGAACTATTTTTTGGAAATCTATTGATGTCTCGAGCGTTCGTAGTAGAGATGATGAATTCTACTACAATATGTTAGATAAAGTTATTGAAGAAATTGGAGAAAAGTCCATTGTGCATATAGTGACTGACAATGAGGCTGCAATGAAAGCCGCTGGAAAAAATTTAATGTCGAAAAGAAATCACCTTTATTGGACCTCATGTGCAGCTCACTGCTTAGATTTATGCCTTGAGGATATTGGAAAAAAGTCCTATATAGCAAAAGTATTAGAAGGGGCGAAGAAAGTTACTTGTTTCATATACAATCACATTTGGACCATTGATTTAATGAAGAAGTATACCAACAGTAAGAAAATTCTTCGACCTGCTCTCACTCGGTTTGAGAGAAATGTTTAACTCAAAGGTCAGTATTTTATAATTAGTTAATAAAGTTATTTAAATATAACATGTAATGATTTTATTAGTTTCAATTTTCAAATAAGTTAAATTATATTATTAATTTTTTTCTTATGAATTTATAGGAATTCTGAGAATCAAAATGGGGACAACAAAAGTCAGGGCCTGCTTATGAAGCAAAAAAATTGTTTTGGGAAAAGATTTTTGGAAAAAAGTCGTTGACATTACAAAAGTTTACGAGCCACTAGTAAAAGTTTTGATACTTGTGGATAGTGATGAGAAACCAACACTGGGCTTTATTTATGAGGCTATTGATAGAGCCAAAAGAGCAATTAAAGAAAATTGTCGATATTCCACATAGTATGAAAGAATTATTGACAATAGATGGAATTTTATGCATTCCGACTTGCATTTAGCTGGTAAGATAAAATGTTTCATATAATTAAGAGTTGTTATTTTTATTTTATTATTTTAAGTTATAGATATTATGTTATTTTATTATGATTAAGTTATTTTCTCAATCCTCAATTTCAATTTGGGGTGGGGCATCCTGACAATGTATTGTTGGAAACATTAGAAGGTACAAGATCGGTGATTGAAAGACTAGAACCTTCTATTAAAATTCAAATCAGAATGGTTAATCAGGTTAGATTCAATTCAAGTACTATTATTTGTAACTTAGCTAAATAATTTGAAATTGAATTATTTTTCTTATTTTTACTCAATCTTTTATTTATGCAGTTGTTAACATTTCGAGGTAAACTTGAGACATTCGGTACTCCACAAGCACAAAGAACTTGGAGTCAAATGAATTCGGGTAAATAGTTAATTAAATTATTTAATTTATATTATTTAATTATATTGTACATTTTGATGTTGGTTTGAAATTTAAATAATTTTATGCAGCTGAGTGGTGGATATATATGGCACATGCACTCCTGAATTACAACGATTAGCAATTAAAGTGCTAAGTCAAACAACTTCTACATCAAATTGCGAACAAAATTGGAGTACATTCAGCTATATTCACACCAAAGCAAGAAATAGGTTAAAGTATAAAAAACTTGAGACATTGGTGTTTACATATTATAATATGAGGCTTAAAATGAGGCATCGACAAAGAATGAGCAATGATGCTATAAGCACTAGTTACAATCCTATCAGCCTTGATCACATCTTTGAAGATGTTGATCCACTGTCAAAATGGCTTCAAGAGAAAGAGAATCCATTGCTAGATGGTGAAAATACCAGTATGTTTCCTGTGGATACCTCGGATGATGAAATCAATGTTGTTGATCAAATTCAACAACAAAATTTATCTGATTCAAGTTCTAGTGCGAAACCGAGTCAGAGTGGTGGTGATGGACTGATGGTGGTGGTTTAAGTCCAAATTATGACGATGATAGAGAAAGTGGTGATGAAGGTGAAATTAGATATTCTGGTGAGCAATGGCATGGAGAAGAATATGGGATTGGTTCCGCTGGTGGACATTTTCTACATGGGTTAGAATTCGGTAGAAATATGTCTGGTGCACCTAGTGGTAGTAGAGATCGAAGTGAACCCAGAGCTCGATCAAAAGGGAAAGGCACCAAAATGCGTACTTTTGAAGGTTCTTATTTCGGTAGGAGATCGACTTCTAGTAACCCTGGGTATACTAATTCATCTACTAGAACTCATGGTTTTTATCCATCGGGTCTGAGACAATCTTCATATTTTCAACCTCCACATGGCTATTGTCCATCGTTTCCTAGTTACGGTATTCCGTATCAACCACAAATGTACCCTCCACCACCAATGTATCAACCACCTCCACCTCACATGTATCCTCTTCCTCAAATATATCCTTCCTCTCAAATATTTGAAAATCAAGGTGAAAATGTTACCTTTTTGGATATATTTTTGGATAAATACCGCAAAGATCAAGCCAAGATCCCTCTCAAGGTGAAGGTGAAGGTGAAGATGAAGGTGCAGGTGGAGGTGGAGGTGGAGGTGGAGGATATGATCTTCCTCGTTATTCGACTAATTGGTGAAATTACCACTAGGTCCACAACCTCATTTCTAAGGTATGTTTTGCCTATCAAAAGAATCTATTCCTCTATGTCATTTAGTTAACTAACTTTTTTATTTTAATTTACTTTGTTCGATTGGTTTCAGATTAAATCAGAGATATCCATAATGAAGATTGTTAAACATCCTAACATAGTTAGCTTGCATGAGGTATGTGTTGTTTTAATTATTGTACATATCATACTTTTATGTTATTGCTTACATTGTTGATATATATCTTGACATATCCTATCACCAGATTTTTAAAGTCTTCTATTTGTTTAAAACTTTAAACTATATTATATATGTCCATTTTCACTTAGAAAGAACTCTAAAAATCATTAAATATAAGTTCTTATAGTTATAGTTATAATTATTATATTTTTAGACAAATTGTGTGAATTTTAAAAAAAATCACGACCGCGACACTCGCAGTGACCGCGACGACATCCGTTATGTCCGCAACTACAATAACCGCGACGCGACCAAAAACGCGACCGCAAACACTTTTTAAATCCCACAACCGACCTCATTACTTTTCCCCATTCACACGCACTTGCTCCCATACTCACCCGGCAGCCCCCAATCCTCCTTCACTCATCATTCGAACCCACAGCCCTTCCCCGAGCCATTCCCCACTCACCTTTCTGCCCATTGAAAAACATCTCACCACCATTTTGAAAACCCTCATTATCACCATCACATGAAAGCACCCAGCCCCAATCACCACCATTTTACCGCTGCCATTCAAAAATCAAACTTCAAGTAGCCACCATCTAAACAATATCCAATAACCCACCATCAATCGAACCCAAAAAATGAAGCAACACATTACCTCCTGCCGCCTCAAACTTCAATTCAATCACTCCAACATTACACCCATTCGAACCACAAAGGAAAAATCCTTTACCAAGTGCTCTCCACGGAGACAACATCAACAATACGTGGAATTTAGTTTATTGAGCATAAATACTTGGGTTTTAGGTATTTTCTTCCCTTTTTCATTTGATGTGTAATTTATTCTTATGGTTTAATGAAATGATGATGTGTTTATTGATAATTCTTTTTGTCTATTTAAGTTTCATTCTTGTATGTTATTTTATTTCATTTATTTGTTAGTGTTTTGTGCCTTTTTGTTCAATATGTGGTTTAATTTCGTGTTTGCTTGCATGTTTTTATGATAGTTTTAGCTTTTTATAATTTGTTTTAATTAACTTTATACATATCTTTGGCTTAATGGGGCGTGTGTTTAGATTAATTAAAATGCATTTAGGTTCTTTTTTAGATTAGTTGAAACCCTAGTTAGAATCTAGGGCTTGAACAAATTTAATTAAATTAAAAATTTGTCATTGACTTAATGGGGCATATTTTAAATTAGTTAAATGTACTCTATTTTCTTAATTATATTATGATAAAAAATTAATGTTTAATGTAGTATAATTAAAAAGGAAAATTTCACAACGCTCGACGAGCACCGCTGAACACCTCTAACGATAAGCACCATTAAATTAATTTATAAAAATTAAAAATCTAAACGACTCAATATATAATTATAAATTATTTAAATATATAATTGTAAATTATTTAAACTAAAATATTAATTAAGTTATTTTCTATATATGTAATATTTTATTTTTAAAAAAATAATTGGATCAAATACCAATCTTAGTCAATTTAAAAAATAAAAACCCTAAATTGTAAACATGAAACCATAAACCCTAAACATGAAACCCTTAAACCCCAAACTATAAACCCTAAAACATAAACCCAAAACATGAAACCCTAAAACATAAACCTTAAACTCTAAACCCCAAACTTGAAACCCTAAACCCTAAACCCAAAGTTTGAATTTACAATTTAGGTTTTATGCTTTATAATTTAGGGTTTATTGTGTATGGTTTAGTGTTGCATGTTTATGGTTTCGGGTTTGCAATTTAGGGTTTTGGATTTTGGGTTTGAAATTTCAAGTTTTAGGTTTAGGCTTTACAGTTTAGGGTTTTTTATTTTTTAAATTGATTAAGATTGATATTTGATCTAATTATTTAAAAAAAATTAAATATTATATATATGAAAAATAATTTAATTAATATTTTATTTTAAATAATTTATAATTATATGTTTAAATAATTTATAATTATACGTTGAATTCTTTAGACTTTTAATCTTTATAAATTAAATTAATATTATTCATCGTTAGCGATGTTCGGCGAGCGAGACAGACTCATCCTATTAAAAATCGTAATTAGTAATTTGATTTATTTTAAAGAGTCGTTGGCTTAATGGGATGCTATCTTAAAATTAATTAAATTAATTATTATGATTCAAAATAATTTCATAAGATGTTAGATTTTTAGATTTCTAGGTTTTAATTAATTTAAGGTTAATATTAGAACATTTTAGTTAATAATAGGTCACTAATTACATTTCTCATAATTTGAGCCTTTTATTAGGACTTTAGTGGGCATTTTAGGTGTTTATCTTAAAGTCTTTATGTGACATGCATTTAATTGTCATTCATTTAATCATTTTAATTCAATGAAGACCTTGATAATTAATTTATCTTTAACTATAAAATGAAATATTTATTAACTCAAATATTTATGTCGTAATATCTTGACTTAATGAATATTGACCAAATATTTGAATTAATTTATATTGTCTAAAGGTAAACTTTAAAATGAATAAAATTTTGACAAGTCATAACATCATACTAAATTGTTTGCATCATGCATAAAGGTGGTGTACCAGATTCGAACCATAAATTAACAAGACAGTTGGTCTTATTCGATGTCGGTTTAATCTATGGTCTGAATATATAGTCACCCTTATTAATTAAAGAATTAATTAAGTCAAATCCATCAAACGTTTAAGCCCATTTAATTAAAGTTTATATTCACTTGAGACATTTAATTAAAATTGATTTAAATTTCAATTATTTCCATCAATAAAAGCAACGATGATTTGGTATCGATATCGAGCGTCGTGGGGTATTAATTTTTCCCCACACGTAATCAACTCTTGAACCTATTTTAAATGAATTTTTGGTTTTATGATGTCCGATCTATTTTATTCAAGTGATCGGTAACGACTCCAAATTTTATTCTAAAAGATAATTTTTTAAAAAAATCCCCTAAAATTAATTTTTTTATAAAAAGGAGTATCTGAATTTTTTAGTCGCTACATATCAATGTTTATCTCAAACTTACAAATTGTAAAGCCAAACCCCTCAGCTGCAGTCATTTCCGCCCACACAACCTGCTGTGCTGTTTAATTTTAAACTCAAATATCATCAATGATAAGTAATTTTTAAAATCAAAATATATATTTTAAACCCATCAATATACATATTTTAAATTCAATACTATTCCCTAAATTCAAAATAAAAAAAAAATACAAATTTAAAACTTAAGGAAAACTTCCTCTCTATTTTTTTCACAAACGAATTCCAAGGTTGACACATGTTTTATACTCTTACATTTGTGTTTAAAATTTAAAATTAAGATTAAAGGCTTATCACATCTAAATACAAGTCATGGTAGTCTTGGAGTTTTTTTACAGAAATAATTACTCAATCTAAAATAGGGTAAAATATCAAAATGGTCATTTTTGTTTCACAAGTATTTACTTTTGACTACTGTTTTGAAAAATTACATTTTGGTCACTTATAATATTGATTTATTACATTATGGTCACTTATTTTACCAATTTGTTATATTTTAATCACTGACTCGTTAATCATTGTAAGTTTGATAACGTGACACGTTATTAAATGAATTACTTTTTAATTTGATCCATGAATTTGAGATGAAATGCCATTTTCACCCCTAAACTTTAGGTAAAATCATCAATTTTATTCCCGATTTCGACCAAAGCCTCGCATCATCTACAGTCACTCACTATTATCGTCGATTACTACGATTGTCAACAACCATCGTTGTCGACAACTATTGCACCATAAATTTTTTAATAAGATATAAACTTTAGATGAAATGTCAAATCCTTCACCGTGGGTCCAACAAATAAAAAGATGGTCGATGATGGTTGAATTAATGACTGAAAAAGATAAATTTAAATTTAGGTTAAGGATTTGAAGTTATTCTTAGATTTTAGAAATTTTAAGTTTTTTTCTTAAATAAAAATTTTATGGTTTCAAAAAATTATCTAGACATTTTAATAATACACTACATAACACATTTTATAAGGTTACAAAATAATTTTAACATTCATTAAAAATAACTATCGAATGTTAACATATACTTTTTAGATATTTTAATAATACTCTACTTTATCTAAAATATAGTTTACACATTCAACTCAAAGAAAAATAGAGTTAAACACTTTTTAGAGTTAACCCTAAAAATGTTTGGAATGTTAACATATACTCTTTCTGTTCCATAAAATTTATCCTTTTGTGTTTTAAAATTATCTCACTTAAATTATTTCATTAAAAATTTAATCAATTTTATTAGACACATTTTTTTATCTTTTTTAATTTTCCAACAAAATAACCTTCAACTTTTTTAAAATAAAATTATTATTTTAATTATTTTACAATACATCTTTTAAATTATTATTTCCAATAAAATTCTATCCAAATTCATATCAAAGTAAATTATATTATATATCCTTAAATTATAACTCTCATTTTAAATTAATCTTAAAACTTTTAATTTAACTTTTAAATAAACTTTTATTTTAACTTAATCTCCAAACTTTTAATAATTTCAATTTTATCCCCAAATTGCTCATTCTAATCTAGTCGTCCTAACTTTTATATGTTTTAATACCAACAATAAATTATTAATATATTAATCATATCTCATCTTAATAAAACAATTATCAGAAAAAATAATTGTCAAGTTATACTAATGTGTATTATCCAATAATAGAATATATCATAAATGATAATTTGAGAGATAAAATTGAAATAAAAGTCATAATTTAAGGATAAAATTGAAATAAAAACTTAGAAACCAATTAAAAAAGTCATAATTTAAAAATAAAACATTCAAACATTTCAAAAACAATTTAAAATAAAAGCCATAATTTAAAAAAAATTAAAACATTCAACAATTTAAAAAACAATTTAAAATAAAAGTTATATTTTAAAAAAATATAATGCAAAAAAATCCCCAGCATAGTTAAAAAAAAAAAACTACACTAAGATCACTAGATCAGCAACTATTTCTCATTCAACTACCAAATCAAATCTCAGATTACAACCTAATTTATGAAATCATTAAAAGGAAAAAAAGCCCAACAAAAATCAAATAAGATAAATACATATATAAACACATCAGTCAGCCATTCCAGAACTACCCCTAACTCACCATCAAATTTACACCTACTCGGCAAAACAAAACCCCCCATGAACAAATCATCCATCCTCTTCATTTCTTAGCCGGCGATTTAACACTCTTAGGCTTCTTCGCCACCACAGCCTTTTTCTTTGCCGGAGACTTTACTTTCTTCCCTGGCGTACTTGTTTTGGCCGTCTTCGCTGCCTTAGCTGGCTTAGTCACTGCTTTAGTTTTCGCTTTAGCCTTAGGTTTCGCCGCAACTTTAACCTTTGCCTTAACAGGCGTTGCAACTTTCGGTTTTGCAGCAGCTTTGACTGGTTTCGGCTTCGATTTCACAGTAGCAGAGGTAGCAGCTTTCGGCTTCTCGGCGGCAGGTTTCTTGGCAACGGCGGTGGTCGGAGGGAGCTTGTAGGAGGCTTTAACCTTGACGAGTTTTCCAGAAGCAACAAACTTCTTCAACTGAACAAGTAAAAGCTTTCGGAAATTCGAGGGCAACTGCTTATGCTTTTCTTCAATGAATTTCGCGATCGCGTATTGGCTCGATCCAGTTCGCTCTTTCAACGAAAGGATTGCAGACGATATCATCTGCAAAAATCAATCTCAAAAAACGAATTAAAATCCGATCAAAAACACGAAGAGAGAATAATATAGGGTTTCCAGAGGGAGAAAATACATCGAGAAACGGAGGATGAGAAGAAGCAGGTTTCGGCTTCTTAGCGCCAGCAGCTTTCTTCTTGGCGACGGTAGCCACGGCAGAGGCAGTAGCGGCAGCCATGATACAGCGAAACAATCTTACGAGCCGTAAGAAATTTGAAATTCCTCTTTGTTTTCTTGGGGATTACCGGATTATGTTGATTTTGCTAAGTGGCAGTTAATAGAGGGAGATTTATACGGGAAATGGAGAAAGCTGATTGGTGGGAAAGGAAATGACGGAGATCGATTTCGCTGTTCGAAATTTTAAATTTTGGCCGTTGGATTGGAATGTTATGGACAGTTGAGATTGGGAATTTGGATAAGGTGCGGATCGTGAAGGATGAAAGGAAGTGAGTTGAAGTTTGAAAAGAAAATGAGAGTTTGGGATTGTGTTTTTGAGTTGGTTTTGAATTAATGTAAATTGATTTTTGCTTTAATGTTTTTTATGGTAATTGTTTCATTTTGTAGGTTAGAATCTAAGGTTTCCGATGAATGCTTAATTGGGAAATTTAATTAAGGAAATGGAGAGGATTTTGATTTTGATTTTGAATTTGAAGTTGTTAAACTTAGGTGGTTTTTTATGTAAAATGTTATCGTTGGTCAAAGTGGTAAGTAGTTCTCGAGACCTTGTGTATTTAGAAAATCTCTGTTAGAAGACTCACCTAGGGATGGCAAACGGGCGGGACGGGTGTAGATACTATTCCCCATACCTATACCCACCTAAAACTTTCTTATCTATCCACCACCTACCCATCACCACAATGAGTACAATTTTCAAATCCACATCCACTACCTAACTGGACATCCATAACTCAACTCTTACCCGTTAGTATCCACTCGTATCCGCCTACAAGCAACCACTAATATTGATTATGTAAAAATAAACCATGACTTTTGTAAAGAAGAGTAAAACGTCGTATACTTTATTTATTAATCAAGTGTATACATATAATACATTTACACCGGTATAAATTTAACTACAGCTAATTAACTAACGATCGCTAACTTAACTAAAGCACATTTTTACTGGTATAAATTCTACTTAACTGCAACTAACTAATTAACTATAGCGAACTTAACTAAAATATATTTACACCTATATAAATTCTACTTAACCGCACATATTATAAAGGGTAAACTACATAAATGGTCTCCCGACTATGCTCCAATTATCTTTTGCGTCCCTTGATTTTTAAATGTTACAAGCTGGTCCCTTAACTAAATGTTACACATAAATTGGTCTCATTCTGTTAAATTGACGGACGGCTTATTTGGACGTTAACATGTTGAGTAGGATGCTAACGTGGCCTCCACATTAAAACGGTGTGTTTTGATTATAGACTTAAACAACGGTTCATTATCCTTCATCATTAGATTAGCCCTAAACCAAAAAAATAGGAAACCAAAAGAAAAATTCTCTCAAAGAAAATACTTTAGGGTGTTGAGAAATTGGGTTAATTAGGTGAAATTAGAAAGTTTTTTATCGTTCATTGATTTAGAGTTTTATCGTTCATTGATTTAGGGGTTTTTGTGAGTTCTTCAACATAAATTAAGGTTAAGGATGTATCATCGCAAACTTTGATCGAAATGGCAAGGAGCTGTTCGCTATGGTATGATATTTATTCTTCCTTTTTTAGGTTTTTTTTTGTTCTTAATTCTTTCTCATAATTTCGGTTTAGGTTTACACTTTTGTTTGATTGGATTGACTTTGTGTTTACTTTTGTTAAAGGTTACTTATATATTTTGATGAAGGTGACTTTGTAAATACTAGTGACTTTGAATATTTTGATAACTTTGAATATTGTTTAGGGTTTAACGTATTGTTTAGTATTGTGCTTTAGTGGTATGAAACTGACTTTGAATATTCTGAGGACTTTGAATATTCTAATGAAATTGACTTTGAATATTGTTTAGGTTTAAATTATTGTTTAGTTTTGTGCTTTAGTGGTATGAAACTGACTTTGAATATTGTTTAGGTTTGAATTATTGTTTAGTTTTGTGCTTTAATGGTATGAAACTGACTTTAAATATTGTTTAGGCTTAAATTTTTGAATATTCTGATGGCTTTTGGAAAGTGACATTGTGCTATAGTTTTGTGCTTTAGTGTTTTAGTTTAGTTGTGGTAAAGGTGAGTTAGTTTTGTTGTGCTTTAGTACTTTAGTTTTCTTGTGGTACTGTGCACTTTAATATGAAAGTGACTTTGAATTGTGTGATGTTAGTTGGATTATTTTAATGTGTATGTCTAATTTTTGGTTATTTTAATGTGTAATGTTGTAAAGTTTGATATAATAGTTTAATGTGCACTGCTTTTAAAGTTCCACCCACATGATAATTCAATAGTTTAATGTGCACAGTTTTATTTTCTTTATTGTTTTTTAGAAATACAATCAGAATTATGCACAACAATTATGCATCATGGGGGTTGTTTTGTTGAAGATCCTGTATTTAGATATACTGGAAAATTTGTTGCTCATTATGACTGGTGTAGAATTGATGGAATGAACATGCTTGAGTTTGCTGATGTGGTGTTTATATTAGGATATAGGTGTCTAGTTAAATTATACTAGGAAAGGCATAAGATAATCTAACTAGGGAATCAATCAGGCAATTAAATACCGACCAAGATGTCCTGAGTTTAATGGCCAATATGCCTAGGGGCCACTACCTAAATGTGTACGCAGTTGAAGAATCCACTAAATATGGACCTGGCTTAGGGCAGAATGACTTAAATGATGAACCTGAGTTAGGGTTAGGGCAACATGACTTGAATGATGAACTTGAGATTGGTGAGGAACCTAATTTAAGACATACTGAGAATGTGTTTGTGGAGTCTGATAATGATTTTGATTTTGATTTTGTGTTTGTTGAGTTTGCTGATTCTGATTCTAGTTCAAATGATTCTGATTCTGTGTTTGTGGAGTCTGCTAATGATGTGGGTGAGGAAGAAACATGTACTGAGAATGTGGCAAATGAAGTTGAGAAAGAGTACTGTAACCCCATAAACCTGGCCTAGAAGAAGAAAAGACCGAATTTAGGAAGTCGCGTTTGAAAACTTAGCCCTCAAGAAAACTAATTTTTAAAAAAATATACTTTAATTTATTAATTTAAATAGAATGTATAACGATAATTTAATAAATATCTTATAATAAATAAAACATAAATATCATAATTAATATTCGAATGTTTAAATAAAATCTCTGAAATAATATCATAGTAAAATAATGCTAAAATCATCCGAAAAACATAAATAGTCCCCAAGTATGAAATTACATCAATGTCCCAAAATAGTAAATAATAATCTGAATAACTAAAAATAGTTCATACATAATAATAAATAACCGGATAAAATATGAGATCCTTCAGGTACCACGTCACCTAAAGTCCAAAGATATCTGTAAGAGGAAACTATAAGGGAGTAAGCTAAAGAGCTTAGTGTGTCTCTAAAGTGCAAGAAAAACCATAATAAAAAACATGATATTATTTTGAGTAAAATCTTTCAAACCATAACACATAAATCACAAGCACAAGGCAATGCACCCAACTACAACTGCCAAGAGAAGAGGAAAGTTCCCCAGAACTCCTCACTATAACCGTCAATCCGAAGTGGAATTTAGCCCGAAGGGTGAAACCACTGAACTTCCCCGTACAAATCCCAACCCATGCTCATACATATATAATGTTTAAAACTCAAATTTCATAAACATAGTTCCATAAACCCGTACAAATCCGAAAGAATGAGGGAGGTGAGAGATAAATTAATCGAATGAGGGAGGTGGGCAGCTGTACAATATCACTTCTGCAGAAAAAGGTATTTATATACCCAATTTAATGGGTAATCACAAGGGGAGCCATTGAACTTAATGAGGGTTTGCAAACTAGCATCTAAGCTTTTCATGATTTACAAATTGACCCCCGATTTTCTATATTAAACCTTATAAATCTAAATTTTCACAATTTAACCCTCAAACTTAATTAGGGTTTCTAAATTAAATTCCTAAATCATTAGGGTTTCAAGAATTAGGGGTTTCTAAAATTTTCTGAATTCAACAGTACCGCTGATATGATTAAGCCTAGGTTTGAAACTAGTTTAGTTTTTGCTGATAATTTTTTTGAAAGAAGCCATTAGTCAATATGCAAGGATGAATAAGTATAATGTGAAATTCAAGAAAAATAATAAAAGAATATTGGTGGCAGCATGTAAACCAAGGTGTCCATGGACAGTAAGGGCTTCACCAATGAATCCAAGTGACCTATTAGACACATCATGGCAGATTAAAACTTATGTTCCTCAACATAGATGTGCTAGAGACCTTAAGAATAAACATGTGACATCTAAATGGATTGCAAGAGAGTACTTTTATAAGTTTCTGGCAGATTGCATTTATCCACCCACATATTTAATAAAGGATGTTTACAAGGACCACATTGTTGTTGTGTCTCTCATTAAATGTCTGAGGGCCAGAGATTATGCCCTTGAGCAAATAATGAGAAGTCAGAAGAAACAATATGTGGAGATATATGACTATCTTGTTGAGCTAAGGCATACCAATCGAGGGACCACTACCATATGCTATTTAAATGAATGTCTCTTTCAAAGAATGTATGTTTGCATGGAAGTATGTAAAGATGGATTTAAGGCTGAATGTAGACCAGTTATTAGCCTTGATGGATGTCATTTAAAGGGATATTATGGTGGGCATAGACTAGCAGTAGTTGGGATAGATGTTGATGACTGCATCTATCCCATTGCATATGCATGTGTTGAAAGTGATTGCGATGAATCTTGGGCATGGTTCCTGGACATTTTGAAGGATGATGTGGATATTGCCAACTCTTATCACATCTCTTTCATGTCTGAAAGACAAAAGGTACATAATGTAATATTTTTAAAATTTTCATTTCTTATTTGCATGCTTTCATGACTAACAAATAAATTGTTTTTTTGTATATCATGTTTGTAGGGGTTTGTGGATGCTATTGCAAAACTTTTTCCACATTCTCAACACAGGACATGTGTTAGACATTTGTACACAAACTTCAAGTCTGAAGATTTCAACAATGGAAAACATCTGAAGGATCTTTTTTGGAAAGCTGCAAGATCAACTACTGTTAAAGATTTCAAAGACACATTGGAAGAAATCAAATCTGTGTCATCGAAGTCTTATAATTGGTTGGTCAAGATCAATCCTGACCAATGGTGTAAGGCTTTTTTCACAAGTAGAACCAAAACTGACATGCTGTTAAATAATCTATGTGAATGTTTTAACAATGTATATATTGTTTACTAAATAATGTTTCAACTAATAATTGATATATACTAACATTTTATTTTATTTGCTTTTGAAGTTTATACTCGAAGCAAGAGACAAGCCTATCCTTACCATGATGGAAACCATAAGGACTAAGATCATGCAAAGGATAGCAAAGAAACAATCACAAGCTGAGAAATATGTTGGGCCTCTCTGTCCCAAAATTCAGAAGAAGTTGGATCTTATGATTGAACTATCCAATAGGTAATCAAAACTGTTTTCAATTAATCTTTAGTTTACTTACTTCAAAAATAATGTAGGTGCTGGCCTAGAAATACTGGTGGTCAACAATACCAAGTTGAATGTGGATATGGCAACCAACATGTTGTGAACATGCAAGCATTGACTTGTACATGTAGGAGATGAGAGTTAACCGGTATCCCATGCAACCATGCCGTGTCAATGATGCTGCTGACTGAAGTTAGGCCACAATCACATTTTGATGAATGCTACACCAAGACAACACAAGACAGAATCTATTCAAACTTCATCAAACTAATTAGAGGACCAAATCAGTGGACTCCTAAAGAAGGATGTCTACCTATATTACCCCCACCATTGAGAAGACCACCTAAGAGACCTCATAAATCTAGAAGAAAGGAAGATGATGAACCTGCCACTGCTTCCACAAAACTGAGTCAAAAATATGTGAAATTGAAGTGTACTAAGTGTGGCAAACCTGGTCATAACATCAGAACTTGCAAGGGAAAAGTGGGTAGGAATAAAAGAAATGCTCAAAGGGTAATATATATTTACTTATTTCTTAGTTATAATTTTTTTTATTTTCTTCATAACTGATTAATTACTGCTTTATATGTTCGCACAACAAGGAAACAACCTCCATCTGTTCAACCTCAAACTAGTCAACGCCTAACTCAACAATCTCAAATAGTAACCTAGCAACCGAAAACTAGACTTGTCCCACAGTCAAGGCAAAAGCTACCTATAAAGAGGAAAGAACCTACAGTCTAGTAAGATTCAAGAAAAAAAAACAAGGCAGTCAAATGTGTTCACTGTTAGATGGATGCCAACAAGCACTCAAGATAGCACTGGTACAACCTCAGACACAACCAGAAGCAATGTTACAAACACTAGGGTGGAATAGTGCCATGAAATTGTCTTTAACTTTTTGTTTCCAATAAATGCATAGGGTGTTTAACTATAAAAAAATTCAAGTATTAGTTTAATGGCCAACTAACTCTTTTGTATTGGCACAAATCTCTTTTGTATGAGCACATCTCATTTTGTAAAAACATTAATGCTTTACTATTTTGTATAAGCATTATATGGAAATGAAAATGCTGGAAATTATGTTTCTTATGGATGTTCAGTTCTAAATTATAGCCAAATACAAATACAAAAAAATTCATGATGAAGTCAAACCCTTAAATTTCCATTACTTTAACGAAAGTTTCCATTACAAAACCAATTACAAAAATTTTCCCACAAGATTTTTGACTTTTGAAACCCTTAATTCCCATAAACCCATAGAAATTCCCCAAAATCTCCAAATCAAAATCTAGAACTCTAATCAAAACTACATAAAAACCCATAATATCAACATACACATAGCCAAACAAGCAATCCAAAACATTCGTTCTTTTTTTCTTCCCTCTTCCATTTTCTGATTTTCTTCAACAATCCAACAAGAACAACTCTTTCTCGATTTCTAATTTCTGGATCACACCACAGGAAAAAAACTACAATTACGACCAGCACCATACTTAGAGCAGCCGAAAAATCTCCTACTCGGGTTAGCATTACTCCATGGTGTTCTGAGATCAGCGTCCACTCCACAATCACATTTCAGAATATATCTTTTTGAGTCCATCTTTCATATTGGCTTCCTTCTTTTCTTTGAGAAATTTGAAGATGAAGTTTAGAAGAAGAATACGAGTTTTGTGGGATTTGGTCCTCTGATTAGGGCTTTTTAAAGGGATTTTTTATTTTTATTGATTTTTAATGACATGGAAATGTAGTGTAATAAAAAAATAATTTCATCTAAACCCAGTCAGCATGTTAACGTCCAGATAAGCCGTCCGTCAATTTTTTAACAGAATGAGACCAGTTTGTAACATTTGAAAGTCGGGGGATGCAAAAGATAATTGGAGCATAGTCGGGGGACCATTTATGTAGTTTACCCTATTATAAATTTATAACATGATTAAGTCAAGGAGTTATAGGATCCATCTGCATTGAGTTTGCACCATCCCGATAATGGGGATGCTCACCGTGCATGCCACACGCCTGCTGATTACAATTTCTCCATTATGTTGGCAATGAGTCGATGTTGTTGCTCCACACATATCCTCTTTGAGACGCAAACATGATCCAAGATTGTCTCTCGGGTTCCAAAATCAGTATAAAAAATCATAATGTCCACACAATAGAACAAACTCGGCTAGCTGTGAAGCTTGTGGAGCTTATGCCGAAGACATCAAACTTAGGAGGTTTTCGTAATATATCTAGAGAATTTTGTTTGAAAATTTTGAAAGTTTGAATCATATATGTTTTTTATTAAATAAAGAAAATAAGTACATTTCTAATGCATCTGTCGGGATTTAAATCTATACAACATAAGACAACATGAGCATCATTGATTACTCATTCAATTAATAGATCATATGTACTTTTAAACGTTTTGTTATAGAGAGAAAGTGGTTTACATAAGAAGAAAAGGGATGATTGAACTAATCTAAATCTCAAGGAATAGTTCTGATCTTAGTGAGGTATATCAAAATTGTATAACATAATATCCAAACCATAATGTTCATTAGATTGTAATGACCAATTATTTATTTCTTTTAAAAATAGTTGTCTGATGTATTTAAGGTATGTGTATGAAAATGAAAAATAAAAATATAGACTTATTACCTCTATGGATTCAGCACAAATTTGGGATGTGAGTAATTGCTTATTTAAATAACGTTAAAAATGCATGGTGAGCAGGGTGGCGCTTGTAGCTCAGTGGATAGAGCGTCTGTTTCCTAAGCAGAAGGTCGTAGGTTCGACCCCTACCTGGCGCGTTTTTCTCCCGAATTAAAGGCTTTTATACTTGCAACGGAGTGGGATGAAGGACAAAACAATAGTGGAAGAACAAATCAAAATGATTTGATCAAATTACGGAAACATTCTTAATTTAAGATTATTACATGGACAAATTTAACCATTTAGCCTTAATTTATCTTTTCTTTAATAGTGTCAAATCAACAAGCCTTTAATTGTTACACTTGATATCCACTGTTGATATCCACAAATTTAACTATTGTTTTGTCGAATCAACAAGTATTAAAAGAGAGAAAAAGAAAGTGAAGGGGAAATCTTGATATCCATGGCCATTCAACTTGATTTAGCTTCAATTTAAGTCTAGACAGCTTAGTAAGTAAGGTAATTACTTTATTCTCTTGTAAATTTCATGTTTGAGTTGTTTGATTTGAAATGGAATTGTGATTTGAGTATATAGATGCTGGAAATCGTATGAACATGTAATCAACTCTTGTGAAATTGCCAGAATTGATCTTAAGATTATTGGATGACATGATTAGGTTGAAATGCATGCTCAAATGGCTGTGTTAGATGCTGGAAATGAAGAATTAAAAGCATGAAATTAGAATAGTCTAGCTTGAAACTGTTTTGTTGAATTGAAATTGTGTAAACATGCAAAATTAAGCATTGTAACCAAGTTACTCTGTTTTGGTTGCCTTGAATAATGAATTAACATTGACTAAACATTTTTAGGATGTCATATGAACTGAATTATAGGGTCAAAACATTGGTTAAAATGAATTTAAGGAATTAAAATGTGAATAGGTGTAATCTGCCCATAATTGCTCTATTATGGGCAATAACTTTGAAAATTCACCAAAATTTGTATAGATCAAATTCAGGGCTGAAATTTTAGTGACATGATCCTTAGTATGTCTAATTTCATTTGGTGAAAACAGAACTGAAAACTGGGTCCTATGCTGGAAACTGTAAATAGAAATAGCTGGACAGTGCAAACTGTCCAGACAATGTAAATGCCCTGTCTTTGAACAATAAACTGTATTAATTGGATAAGAACTAAAATGCAAGTATTATATGGTCTTAAATAAAATTTTTTAGCTTTCCAACGGTGTAAATTATTCGAAATTTCGACGTACAAATTAAAAGATATGACCATTTAAAGGGACAGTTTGCAAACTGCCAAGCAGCAGTGTCCTGGGCAGTTTGGGACTGTTTTTATACTTAGAAGCAAACTGCTTCCAAAACAGTTTTGGGACATTGTAATCTGTCCAGTTATGTCTTAAAATGAGTTAATAACAAAATAAAGATGAACAAGTAAGAAATGCTTAAAAGAAAGCATAAAAATAGTAGCTAAATGTTAGGTACAAATGTGGTAACATTGCTACTATATATGTGTGACATTATGTGCTTGTTTTGATGAATTGTATGTGTTATGCTTGCTAGACCAAGGGCAGCAAGTTGTGGAAGAGAAAGAAAAGAGTGGACATCCCAAAGCTAGAGGCAAAGGGATTTGAATACAAGACAAGTGATTAGCTAGGAGTATTGTGAGTCTAACTATCCTTAGGGTTGGGACTTAGGTCCTAACCAACCTTGTTATTGTCTTAATTCAATGTCATTGCCATGTAACATGACCTAATGCATATTTGGCTAATTAAGGGAAGAATGACATGTATGACAACTTGTTTGATTCCATGATCTATTTTTTTACTTGAGTGTTAAGCAAATGAAATGAAATGCTTTTCATGTTGCATTGTTTATGCCAAAGGTAAGAAATGACATGCTTGCTTGGAGAATAAGGTACGCATATTGCATACATATGCATGTGTTTGTGATTGATATACATGGCTGGTTGAAATGAAATGAACAATGGTACCACTTTGTATTCATGCCATTTGAATGGCATGGATAGATTTGTCTTGGGAGTCAAGACTCCATAAGCCTAAGGGCTTGGCCTTTGAATGGCATAATCTTGTATTGGATAATGAATTGTATAAGCTTGAAAGAAATGGATAATCAACAACCTTGGTAGCTAGTTTGGATAGATAGGAGGGCATGCCTTAGAATCTTGAGCTCATATTGGCACTATGGTGCATATTGGCACTACGGTGCATATTGGTACTACGGTGCATATTGGCACGACGGTGCATATTGGCACTACGGTGCATATTGGCACTTCGGTGCATATTGTTGAAGATTTGATTATCTAGTAAACTACTTACCAAGGGTGTTATAAGATGACTTAATAACTTGAATGAACATTGTTTGCTTGGATGTGTGATATGAACATTGCTTGAATTGTAAGATTCTTGAATGAACTTCCTTGCTTTGAAAGATGATACATGAATGGTTGTATAACTAGTTACTTCACATGAAAGAAATGTATAGATAACTTTGTGTATGAATGCCTACTTTGTGATTGGTGTATTTGGATTGCTTGTCACCTAAGCAACAAATCGAATGGCATTATAGGTATACATGATAGATGTTGCTTTGTTGATTGTGTGATATGTGAAGCTTGCCTATGTTTACCTATGTAATTCGAATAGTATATGTTATGTAGAGATGATCTTGATTCTTTGAAATACATGTAAACTTGGATATGTATACTTGAAATTGGCTAGACTTAGTGTTACCTCACTAAGTACATAACTTGTACTTACCACTCTACTCTTCATTCTTCCCATAACAGATTAAGGATACTTCAAAAAGATATCGTGAGTTTGAAGCAGCGTTTTGAAGCAAGCTTGAAAGTATGATTTCATACTCTTTGTATACTCCTAGTTTGGTGACACTAGAACTTGTAGTAGGTAGTCTTGATCATGCATTTTGTGGTGTTGTTAAGACTAGTATATGTAATATTTTGATGGGCCTATCTTGTAACCAACTTGGATGATCTAAACTATGAATATAACTTGGTTGATATGTATATATATAAGTAGATGCTGCGCAAATTGTGATAGAAATTCAATGATTGTTGAATCTTGTTTAATTCGAATGTTAGACCAATGTTGTATGATCATGCATTTGTTCCTATGGCCATTGACATAATTCGGCTATGTTGAGATTGAAGCTAAGGTATGTTTAAGCATGCGTTATCAATGTATTAGCCAAGTATGCTATGAAATGTGATGACTTGATTGAAAAAGAAACAAATGAAATGTGATTAGGTATCACCTAGCTATTCGAATAGGGTGTATAAATATGTAAAATAATGTAAGTTGGATGCTTTGTATTGAACTTGTTAATTGGTTGAATAAGCAGTATCTTGAGATTCAAGTAAGCTAATTGAAACATGTTTAGTGACCACATTGTATCAATCGAATAGGGTTCATGAGTTTGTAATAGGAAATGAAAGTTGAATCATGTTTAATAGTAACCTATTGTGTAGTATGACACACTTGAGATTGTTGTTTGAATGATGTATGTGTTTTGAATGGAATGGTAATATGATAAAGGGTAACTTAGGGTATAAGTATGAAATGGAACAAATTAGTACCTAAATTGGCATTCTATGTATGATGGGTTTGTTTAATGTGGACTACTTGTATGTATTGTATGACTTGTATTGTTTGGTTTGGGTGGCTTGCGTCGCAAGTCAAGTATACCGAGGTTACTTGTTCGACAAGTAACCTATCTTTTGCTTTGCTTTCGCTTTGGTAACGCTCCGAAACCGGGTTACGGCTAACCCGGGGATGGGCTGTTACAAGCACACTAGGCTTAGTGAGGAGTGCTAAAAAAACAACACAATATCAATGCATTTTAAACCATTTTCCAAACCATATTGAAATCATCATGCCTTGAAAACCATGCACTTAACACTTTCAAAAACTAGCATATTAAACCATATACAACATGTATCATGGATCAACAACAAATCCCATTTACTAACCCTTAATTTAAGCCTTCCCATGCATAACAGCCCATATGCAAAGATTAAAGAGTAAAACATGTATAAACCAACATTATACATTAAACATCCATCAACATGAAACATTAATAATTATATTGTCTTTCAAGTGATCATAAACCAAGTTCCACTTTCCAAAATATTACATCGAACACATGGATTCAAAAAGTGTCCTCTCAACACTTCATACAACCTCAACTGGAATTACGATACATCACAATCGTGGTACACTCACAACTGGGTACATCACAACCCCAATCACCGATTAGGTGTATAATCCACTAACATGAGTTTTTGGTACCATACAACCCCTCGACCGTTAGGGTACTCGGGTGGAGTATTCGGTACGCACAAACCTCTCAACAACCGGGGTGACTTTTTATAGTGCACTATCAATTCTATGGCCGGCCAACTATATTCGGTAACATTTTAAACCACATCACCTGCCAATATAATTCATTATTAACCATGTACCTCACTATTTTTATATACAACATCAAAATCATTTTCAATGCATTAAACCATGCATATACATGTATTCCACATACTTACATGGATCATTTTCCCAATGCATCTATTCATCAATATATGATCAGAAATAGTATAAAGCATACTTTAAATCATGCATAAATAGTAGGTACCATGTAATTCAAAAATAAGTGCATAAAACAATTTCTCCAAAGCACGATCATGAAAGAATTATCGCCATATTACTTACGAGTTTAAACCAGCAATTCAAGATAAATTTAAACTCTCAAAACAACCTTTAAACCATTTCAAAGAAAAAATTTGCGTTCTCACTCACCGACAATGTAATGCCTCCCCTGCCAATGCGAAACACACCTCCAAAGCTTCCAAAGCGACGCTTCAATCTTGAGGATCAATTGCCCTAGTTTTACCATACAAAATAGGGGATTCAATGCATCAAAATGCATTCATAAACCAGCCACAAAAAAACAACAATGATGCTCTTCAAACTCTAGCCGAAACCTTCCAAAACTACCGAAATCAACATCAAACATCCTCCACACTTAACCCAGCTAAAACATAAAGGCTCAACCAATCAATTATCTTAAATTGACATCCAAAAAACACCTAACAACAACCCTATACCTCTAGCATACATTAAACCTCCTTAATTCCTCAAAAACATATAGCTAACAACCTAGAAAATTAGAGATTCACATAGCTTCGGCATTCCATTGTTAAAATCAATATATTAACATTATATAACATCAAAATCATGATTGAAATCAATCAAGAAATCAATAAAACAGATCCAATTCAAAAATCACATAATCTCACCAATTAAACATTGATTTAACCAATTTTCCATAATCAAACCTTTAAAACTCATTAGAAATCATATATAAAGGATCAATAACTTAGGAATTTCAGTAAAGAACCATACATTAGAGGAGAAGAACCAACCTTGAAATTTACCTGAAGGAAACAAATCTGATTAAAGCCTGAATCCAACTTGAATCTGTAATCTCTATCCACTAGACCATCTACTCAGCCTAAAAACCACTAGGCCCAAAACCGGGGCGTTACAACTCTTCTCGACTTAAGAAATTTCATCCTTGAAATTTACCTGAAGGAAACCAATGCATAAATTTCTTCAACATGTCTGATTTGCTCTCATACGTGGCCTCCTCAACTCTACAATGTCGCCACAACACCATTACAAGCTCAGTCGTCTTGCCACGAAAAATTTCTTGCTAATGTAATATCCCAAACCCGAGCCTAGTAGCATATTTCTAAAAGTGGTAATTTAGTTTAAATTAGGGAATTGTAATATCCCTAAACCAAGCCTATAAATTGTTACCACAATTTAAACTCATTAGCTAGTTAAATTATATCCTAATCAAATGAAAGAAGGGAGCTAATTGTGACAAGTAAAAAGAAGAACACTAAATTCAAGTGACTAACATGAATAACTTGTTAAACTTAGAGTTTGCATGTTAAAGGAAAATTAGGTGGGATTTTAACACATGTTTAATTGATAATAAACAAAGAAGGAAGATGGATAGTCATTTCTTCTTCCTCCTTAGTGTGCTGGCCGAAACAATAGAGAGAAAGAGAGGGAACTGAGAGGAGCTTGTAAAAGGTTTTGTATATCCTATTTCATGGCTGGAACCTTGCTCGAATGACCTTGGAGGAAAGGTAACCACACTTCTTTCCTATTTGCTCGAATAGAATTAGTATTTAGATGTAGATTCATGTAAATCTTAAGATTGTTGGAAGTAGTGGTGAGTGTAGGGTATGAATTATATCCTTGATGTTTGAATATGATGCTGGAAATTTAAATTAGGTGTCATTGCTTGCTATTATATCATTTTGGAATTTATTTGATATAGGAATACATGTACACTGGAATGCTGGACCGATTCAAATGCATAAAGAAATGTTGGGACTGTTATAATCTAAAACGAATCAATTAGGAGCTGTATTAGTATATTAAAGTAGGTCTAAATTGTTAAAATTTCATGTAAAATAAGTTCGTTGATCTTTGGGGCTGCTATGCGGGAGTTAAAAACTGTTTGGACTGTTCTAATCGAGGAAAAATAGACTGAATCAAAGAATTGAGTCAAGGACTGTTATGAAAATGTAAGGGCTGTTTTAAAATTTGATAGGGGCTGAATCATAAACATTCAAGGACTGAATTGATAATCTAAAAGCAGGGGAAGTTGTTTTGCTAAGGAATATGACTGTTTTGCATAAATGAGAATATTCAAGGAATGTTTTGAGTACTTTGAAACTAAGTAGATAAATTTTGGAACTAAAGAGGGACCATTTTGATGAAATGAAGGGCTGATTTGATTAAATTAAGAAAAATAGATTGTTATATATATGGGTGTGTATACATAGGGACTGTTATGAGCATGATTGTTGTATGTTAATGAACATTAAACTATTCTGAGTAATGTAAAGTTAAATTGAATTGCTTGGACGTGTATAACTATGTTAGAGAGTCATATTGATGCTCAAAAGAGTGTAATTTAAATGTATAAGGAGCTGCCCTGTTTTACTTGAAACTATTGAAAATGTAGTTGTTGCCCAGTGACGTAAATTGGTCTATCTTTAAATAAAAAACTGTATTAATTCGTAAAGAATAAAAATGCAAGGCCTATATGGTTAGAAAGACAATTAAGTTAGCTTTCTAACAGTGTAAACGGTTCGAAATTCTGACGTACAGAAAGAAAGATATGAGCATTTATGCAAGTAATGCACATGCTGCCTAGCAGCAGCAGCCTTGATGTTTTGAAATGAATGTTTGAATATATGGAGCCATGTAATGAATTAAATAGTTTCTGATTTTGATTCTATGGCCTAATGTGCATTTTCGAATAGCTTTAAATGTAGTTTTGTGTACTATTTTGTACACAGTTTCGAGCAGTTTGGATGCTACCTCGTATATATATGTGTGTGTGCTTGTATGGCAGCCTAAGACAGTTTGGATGCATGAATATTGTGTATTGCTGCCTCGTTTTGAAGTTAAATGAATGTACCTTGTTTTGACATTGATTTAATTGTATGAAATGTTAGAACGAGAAGAGGACATTGGAGGAGAGTCTAAGGAGGACCATTCAAAAGCTAAACAAAAGAGGATAGTCTTTCCAGACTAAGCTAGCTTGGAGTATTGTGAGTGTAGTTTAATATAGGGTTAGGACTTAGGTCCTAACCAAAGATGCATGCCTACTTCTTGTTATTTCTATGCCATGTTAATATACTTGATTTAAGCTTGGTTGTGATGAAAAAATGAAAGAGTGGTTTAAGCTAAAACTTGAGATCTAATAGTAACATGTATATTGTTAAATTATTTAGGAAGAAAAGTGAAAACAAATGCTTGAATCTTGAAGCCTTAGCTGTGATCAATTCGAATGAATGCTTGATTGTATCTCTATGATTTAGATACTTGTTAACATGATATAAATCGTGAATTAAAGATCTTGCTTGATGCCTAGAGATGGCATATGTTAATTGCTTGCTTGAATGACAAGTTAAATTGCAAAGTGTAGAGCTAAGGTTCAGTTGGCCTAAGGGCTATATATATAAGCATGATCTTGCAATGTATCACTTGAATTGATCCTTGAATAAGCTATTGCTTAACTTGAACATGTAATACTTGAATAAGTGATTCATAATTGAACAAACCCTTGGTTGTTAGTGGTCATAGGTAGGATGACATGCCATAGAGTCTAGAGCTCTTTTTGTGTTGGGTGGACTACGGTCCAGGGCTAAGGCCCTTATTGGTGACAAACAGAGGGTACATATGTGTGGTCTTTGGTGACAGTAGGAAGGGTAACCAGTACTACGGTACATCTTGTGGCGACAGTTGGTTGGTGACTCGATTACCTGGACAATTAAATACCAAAGGCATAAACTAAAGAAAGCAAATGAGAATTAATTAAAGCATAAAGCTTATTTGATATTTGAAATATTTGATATTTGAAATATTTGATACTTGAATTATTTGATTCTTGAATTACTTGAGTTACTTGATACTTGAACTACTTGATACTGAGTTACTTAACACTTGAAGTTTCTTGATACTTGAATTTACTAATGCTCGAATTGCTTGCTATTTGAGTTGCTACTTGAATGGCTTATAATCCCACTTGAATCGATGTGTGCCTAAATGTCTTGCTTGAAATAATATGTTACTTAATTTGAAATGATAAGTATGTGTAAAGCTTTAGTTCGATTGCTACAAACCTTGACTAGATTCAACTTGACTAACCGATAATTACCTCGATAATTGGATAAAATTAGATTGCTACCTCACTAAGTACATTTTGTACTTAACACTCTCGTTTCCACTCTTCCCAAACTACATGTTAGTTGATTCGAAGCATTCTCCTGATTTTGAAGCTTATTTCTTGTGCCTGAAGCAAAGTACAAGCCAAGTTAGAGTATGGATTCACACTTATACGTTTGTAATGCTCCTAGTTGGTGGCACCTAGTCTTGTATATAGTTAAACTAAGTCATGCATTTTGCTACATGGAAATTGTATATATGAACTTGTTTGGCCTTAAATGTTAGAAAGGCTTAATGGCTATACTTGAAATGTATAATGACAACATTTTCATATGCATGAAATGGATTAAGCTGCACATACTTTGATATTAGCTCGAATTGAAATGAAAATGTTCTAATTATTGTTGTATACCATTTGAATACTATACATGGTCACTTAATTAAACACTTGATAAACTTGAATGTAGTTGAAAATGATCGACCAAAGTAATAACCTATAATGTATAAGAAGTATACTCATGCTTATATGATTAAATATGAATGATTAAGTGACTTGTTAGTTCTCAACTCATCGATTAGTGATGAGTTCTTGAAAGTTTTAAATTATTCGTGTTCCAGTGTTTTCCAGTAACGCTCCCGAGCCGGTTTACTACTAAACCAGGGTAGGGGTGTTACAGATAGAGTCAAGGATCTCTATAGGTTCCTCGTCATAAGACAAATCTGGTTGCAACTCAATACCCTCCACCGGCATAACATACGATGGATCTGACTGATACTTCTGCAACATCAACACATGAAGCACATCATAAATCTTTTCCAACTCAAGAGGCAACCTCAAAAGATAAGCAGTAGGACCTACACACTCGACAACCTTATACAGTCCAATAAACCTCGGACTAAGCTTAACCTTACGTCCGAACCGTATCACATTCTTCCAAGGTGATATCTTTAAAAACACATGATCACCAACCGCGTACTCAATCACCATAGTTTCAAATTCGCGTAGGATTTCTAGCGATCCAGAGCCACTTTCAAGCGACCATAAACAAGCTTCACTTTCTCATTCTTGTTTTTCATCACATCTGGCATAGACACATGTTTTTTTCAGCCTCATCCCAACACAAAGACGTACAACACTTCCTACCATTCAAGGACTCATAAGGTGCCATTTGTATACCAACTTGATAACTATTGTTACAAAAAAACTCAACCAAAGATAACTGCCTCTCCCAAGTTCCTTGGAACTCAATGATGCAACACCTTAACATATCCCCAAGACTTGGATCACACATTCAAACTAACCATCCGTCTGATGATGATGCGAAGTACTAAATTTCAACTGTGTACCCAAAGCTCGATGCAAACACTCCCAAAACCTTACTATAAACCACAAATCCCTATCCAAAACTATAGACTTAGGCACCCCGTGCAAACGCACAATCTCAGCAACATACAAATCTACCAACCCATCCAAAGTATATGTTGTATACACTGGCACAAAATGTGCACACTTCGTAATCCAATTAACAATCACCCAAATAGAATCTTTTTTAATGACGTCAATGGCAACCCAGATACAAATCCATGGTGATTCTCTCCCACTTCTATTCTAGTATCCTCAATGGCTACAACAACCCAGAAGGAAACTAATGTTCATCCTTAACACGCTTACATGCCATGCATCTAGCAACAAAATTAGCCATTTCTTTGTTTAAACCAACATAATAATACCCTTCCTTCAACCCTCTATACATCTTAGTACTATCGGGATGCATAGCAAAAGGAATACAATGTGCCTCGGTCAAAATGGTACGCCTCAACTCATCATCATTAAAGTGAAAATCTATTCAGATTTCCATCCATAATATCCTTAACATGCGGTACCAATGCATCATCATAAGGTTACTTCTCTTTAATCAACTGTGACAAAGATGGTTTTACTTACCACTCGGCTGACAAGCCTCCATCCCGCGTCACACTTAAGTGCGCAACCATCACCCTCAACTCCACCATAACTTTCCTACTCAAAGTATCGGATACAACATTAGCCTTCCCCATATGATATTTAATCATCAAATCATAATCCTTAAACAACTCCAACTATCTAAGTTGCCAAAGATTCAAATCCTTTTGAGTCATCATTTTTTTCAAACACTTATGATCCGTGTACACAACACACCTCTCACCATAGAGATAGTGTCTCCAAATCCTTTAACGCAAACACAACCGCGACAAGCTCAACATCATGCGTATGACAATTATGCTCGTGCACCTTCAACTATCTAGATGCACAAGCCACAACTTCGCTAGCAACGTAACAATCTTAGAGGAATCCTAAAAAAACCTCAATGTTAAACAACTGAATCTAAAAAAGCCATGAACTTTTAACAACAACCTTGGTTGCTTCAAAACTAATACAATCAAACTTTTGAGAACTAATCTTTAACACCCATTCTTCAACCCTTGAGAATTCCAAAGAACCACATTACCAAAGCTACTTACATAAGCTATTTTTCTTACACCATCACTCCATCAACCTCTGAATAGTTATCCGTAAGTGTGAACATATGTATGCATGATTACTTATATGCCCCCATAGATGTCTATGTGTATGTATGTAAAACCTCTAATGTCATGCCCAAATGTATGCATGTACTGACATATTTACATATACATATAAGTGTTTTTGCACTATGCATGTTTAACTGTTAACAATTACTAATAACGTTCTCAAAACCAGTATTCCTTCCAACATACCCAAAACTCACACTTTCCTAAATAAAGGGCAAACATTCGCTCCTCCAAAAAAGCCTACTAAACCATGGCATCACCAAGAACTAGCAATGCTCGTACCTCGTACGAAAGGTAGTTTTAGGCACATCCACATCCTTTACCTTCAGCTAATATTACCTAGACCTCATATCAATTTTATAAAACATCGAAACACCTCTAAATTGATCAAAAAAATCATCCATCCGTGTAAAATGATACTTATTCTTAATCGTCAACTTGTTCAGTTACTAGTAATCGACGAATATCTATATTATGCCATCCTTCTTTTTCACAAACAACAGCGGTGCACCCCACTGCGGAACACTAGGCCTAATAAAACCTCGATCAAGTAACTCTTGAAGTTGCTTCTTTAAATCCTTCAACTCCTTCAGAAAAACACCCAGAAACTCATATACAATACGAATATCCTGTATACACACTTCCTTCGATCCCGATTTCATAACATAGGCTAGGAATGCCTGACACCCAAAATCCATCAAACGACTCGCTTTTAGAGCTGAAACAACATTAGGCAAGAACTTAGCATTCTCACCCATGATTACCACCTCTTAATCATCAACAAGTTCAAAGAAACTCACTTAGTTTCAAAATCAACCACAACCCTATGCTTGGTCAACCAATCCATACCCAGGATTACATCAAAACTGTAAAATGGCAACTCCATTAGATCAGCCTCAAACACATGACCTTGAATCGTCAAAGGACATCTCTTATGCAACCTTCTTGTAACAACCATCTCAACTGATTGCTCAACCCCCAACTCCAACAGGAATTAGCAACAATAAGCGCAAGAGCCTATCCTTCACGAGCTAAACATGGACAGTCTCGCCTCATGTGATCACATGATCCACAATTCTAATAGGTGTTATGTGCTGCTCTAGCCCGGGTACCCTGACCCTGCAATCCTTACCCAGCACTACCTCCACCTCGCCTCCACTCCAAGTGGTACCTTTTTTCATGTTGCCTCTTAAACTGATCACCACCAGAAGTAGAGTCTGCAACTCTCTTTCCAAAGCCAAAACCTCCTACACAAATCGATAAATCTAGGTTCTGCTCATTATCTTTTTCCCGTGTAACCAACACGTCAAAATCGGTGTAGTTAGAAGCTAATATATATCTTAACATCCTGCACCAATCCGTAATAGAATCATTCACAACGATGCCTCACCTCTAGTACTAGTTTAGGAGCATACTGGCTCAACCGAACAAATTGTACCTCATACTCGGCCATAGATATACTACCTAGAACCAAAGCCATGAACTCATGTTTCTTCTTATCCAAGTATCTGACCCTCAAATACTTCTTAAAAAATAGTTCAAAAGAACTCCTAGGACACATCACCAGTTTCCATGCCCAAAACCACAGTTGTCCACCAACTATGCTCATCTCCTTGTAATAGAGACACAACACATCTTCAACTTACGGGAATCATCACACCTCATTTGGTCAAAAATCTGATCAGTATTGGCCATCCACTCCTCGGATGGATCGAGTGCCAACCCTTGAAACTCTACTCCTCCCAAACTACAGAGGCGCTCTAATAGAAACCCTCGATTCTCCAACAGGTAGTGCAGTCACATGCACTCCAACAACGACAACTTAAAAAGCTTTGGACATCACCTATATAAAAGGCGCCATGTCACCCAACACTGGCCCAACTGGCGCAGGTGGTACTTACTTCAGGGTGGCTAACCACCGAGAGATATAATATTCTCCTCAACTCTTTGCCCAATGGAAACATCACTCTTGTTAGTTCTTAATTCTCCTGTCAATTGTAACATAACACATTTTTGAAGGTATTATAATTATACAAAAACAAAAAAAAACAAGTCAGCTTCAAGCGAGGTTCTAAGACTTCCACTCCAAATCAAAACATTTCAGACAGTAGTAATATGTGTCCTCAAAACATACCCCAACATGGCATATAACAATCAACATAGTTGTAACAATCACAGTGCACGGGAAACAACAGTAATCAATCAATAGCAATATTCAAAAAATCATAACCTCATCCCACTTATCACAAACTTGGCTCTGATACCACTAAATGTAACCCCTTTGATCCGATCAAAATGCAAGACCAAACTGAGCGAGCTACATTGGGTTTATTGAAGCAAACCCATAAAGATTTAACTCGAATTACGTCTATTTTTTCTTTTATCTTATCTAGATGTAGTATTGTAATCTATGGCGAGTGATTTGGCAGCGGGTGAAAACTCAACTCAATCGAGCATCGAATTGACATCTAATTGCAATTAGGGAGCAAAATGCAATTTAGGAAAATTAAAGGGACCTAAACCCTTTTAAAGTTACCAATAATTAATTAGTCAAGTTTCATGTTTTCATGTTAAATTTCATCTTTAAACAACTAACCAAAATCAATATATTGCATGCATAACATTTAGGGACTAAAACGAAAGAATCATAAACCTCTAAACACCACTTTAACTGAATTAACAACTACCTGTATCAGTGCCCGAGCAAGTGTATCGGTATGGTTTTACATTTCCAAAAAAACTCAAATTCTAGTAGCTTAAACCGTACTGAAACACCTATTCGTGTACCGAAACGCCTATCCAATTTGCATAGGCCATTACCGAAACATTAACTCGTGTACCGAAACACCTGGTCAAATTGTGCATACTTGTTTCGGTACAGGGGTACACGTATCGAAACGCCTGGACCCAAAATATCCCAAATTGCTGGTTTTTCATGCTATCAAAGGATACCAATACATTCCAACATGCTTCAAACATATGCACATACATTCTCAAGATCAAACCATACCAAAACATCATAGAAATAGGATCGTAACATGGGATCACACGTCAATTGAAAGTCTAGAGGCATGCTTCCTAAAAACCAAGTCATCCAAAGCATGAATCATAAATCCAAAGCAATACCAAACATTTAAGGCCATTTACAATCTCAAAATAACATAGCAAACTTGCTAAAACATGGAGTTTATCAAAACGCCTCCCAAAATAACAATGAACATCGTTGCCTTTATTACTACAAGTCTAGATTTGAATCATACATTCAAAAGTCGAAGTCCTTGGATGTCCTTCTCTCACTCACTGCCTCTAATCTCAATTACTCTACATTGATGGATAAAGAGAGCGTAAGCATACTAGGCTTAGTGAGGAGTGCTTAAAAACAACACACCATCAATGCATTTTAAACCATTTTCCAAACCATATTGAAATCATCATTTAAAACATCATGCCTTGAAAGCCATGCACTTAACACTTTCAAAAACCAGTATATTAAACCATATGCAACATGTATCATGAATCAACAACAAATCCCATTTACTAACCCTTAATTTAAGCCTTCCCATGCATAACATCTCATATGAAAAGCTTAAAGAGTAAAAACATGTATAAACCAACATTATACATAAAACATCCATCAACATGATACATTAACAATTATATTGGCTTTCAAATGATCATAAACCAAGTTCCACTTTCCAAAATATTACATATAATATATGGATTCAACAAGTATCCTCTCAACACTTCATGTTGGTAAACGCCAGTAAACCCCATGGCGCATCAGAAAATTTATCCAACGTAATTCACTAGTGATCTATGTATAAAGGATGAATTCGGGGTGATAAAGGTTGAAACGTTACCTTAATTAATCTGGAATCTGGAAATTCGTAGGGAATTCGAAATAACCAAATCGAATCTGAGTCATCACAATAGCGTTCCGACCTCTACATAGTCTACTCGAATAAAACGAACAATATTTTCTCTTCTCTAACTATTAGAGAGGTTTTTCAAAAACTAGGGATAAATGGCTGCTAGACCTTATGCCTTTATATAGCATTTAAAACCTAATTCTAATTAAATTCGGATTCTTAAATATACAAATATTTAACCGAATATAATTAAATATGTAGAATTTGATTCTACTTTAATTAGGTTTCTTTTAGATATATATATATATATATAATTTAATAATATTTGATAATTGCAATAACTTATCAAATATTAACATATATATAAACAAAATTATCAATAATTACAATAATTATAACAATTTCGGTTTCTCACGAATTACGTGTACAACAAGTTTGTACACTTGCTATCTAATTGATATTTGATCGTTTCAATCGTAGAGTGTGACCCTTGTAGGTTCATGTAACGTTAGCAGTAATATCTAGAACAATTCTAATATTACAAGCAATGAGTAGCATCTAGCAATACATCATTGCTACCTAAGTTACATGAAATCGTGGTTTGATTTAACCTTTTTTCCATGATTAACTTCTTTTATGTATTTCATCCTTTTGTCCTCATATCTAAATCGGACACAAGTCATGGATTAGTCACACTTGTATAGTCCATATAATGTTTCTTGATATCTTGAGTAGACTATTATAAACGAATAATTATGATATCTTATATCAATTTATTCGATCATGGCAATGCATTTTCTAGGCTCACTCAATCAAGTGGCCTATGATATTACTCCTATTATGTAGGAGGGACAAATCCTATCTTGATCAACCATATTTCGCTACATGGATTATTACATATCCAATATCAGTGTTTATAGTGTAGTCAGTTACGCACACGTTTGACCGTATCAAAATATATCACTCACGATGTTGAAATAATGATGATCTCAAGTCTGAGGATCATACATATAGTTATCACCATAAGCAATATTGTGACTGTCACATAATAATCCAAGAAACATGCTCTTAGCGGGTCAGTCCAGTATGTTGTTCCCTAACACATACTTATGTATTGATTTTGACATCTCCATGTCAATGACAACACTTTGCCATCAATCAACTACATATTAGTCTTAATACATTATTATTGTCCAAGCCCACAATAATTCTTGACTAAGGACATTCAAGAATAACTATATTATTCTAAGGACTTTATTATAATTCAGTTTATTTATAGATACACATAATAAGACTGAAATAATAATAATGGCTTTATATTAATAAACAAGATAAAATAAGTATGTCTTTTACAACCATCTCATGATTGGTCTTTGGGCATACTCCAACAATCTCCCACTAGCACTAAGACCAATCACTCATGTATCTAATACCAAAAGACTTAGTGTGACGTTCATGCTTCTACTGTGTTAGAGGTTTTATCAGTGGATTGGTGATATTGTCATTTGTTGGTACTCTGCATATTTCTACGTCTCCTCGATCAATGATTTCATGAATGAGATGGTAACGCCTAAGTATGTGTTTGGATCGCTGGTGAGATCTGGGTTCTTTTGCTTGTGCGATGGCTCTGTTGTTGTTACAACGTAGAACTATAGCATTTGATATACTAGGCACGACCCCTAGTTTAGATATAAACTTTTTGATCCAAACAGCATCTTTTGTAGCATCGCTTGCTGCAATATACTCGGCTTCTATTGTAGAATCTGCTACTGTATCTTGCTTTGAACTTTTTCAGCTTATAACACCTCCATTAAGGTAAAACACAAAACTCGATTGCGATCGAGAATTATCCTTATCAGTTTGGAAGCTTGCATCAGTATAACCTTTTATACTTAGCTCTTCCTCACCTCCATACATAAGGAATATATCCTTAGTTCTTCTTATGTACTTAAGGATGTTTTTGACTGCAACCCAATGGCCTTCATCGGGATCTACTTGGTATCGACTTGTCATACGTAGTGCATATGATACATCCGGACGTGTACATAGTATGACATACATGATAGATCCAATGGCCAAAGCATATGGAATCTTACTCATGCGCTCTCTCTCTTGAGGTGTTGAAGAAAACATTTCCTTTGGGAGCGAAATACCATGTCTCATAGGTAAGAATCCTCTTTTAGATTCTTTCATACTGAATCTTTTCAGTACTTTATCTATGTATGTATTTTGACTTAGTCCTAAAAGTCGTCTTGATCTAGTTCTAGAGATCTTGACTCATAATATGTAGGTTGCTTCACCCAAGTCTTTCATAGAAATTTTTTTTCCTAACCAAGTCTTTATAGACTGTAAGGTAGGTATGTCATTTTCTATTATTAGCATGTCATCCACATACAATACCAAGAATGTAACAGTGCTCCCACTAGTTTTCTTGAAAACACATGGCTCATCTTCATTTTTAATGAAACCAAACTCTTTGATTGCCTTATTAAAACGAAGATTCCAACTTCGAGAAGCTTGCTTCAACCCATAAATGGATCTTTGTAGCTTGCATACTTTTAGGGCATATTTTGGATCGAAAAAACCCTCAGGTTGTGTCAGGTACACATCCTCATCTAATTTTCCATTAAGGAAAGTGGTTTTGACATCCATTTGCCAGATTTTATAATCATAATATGCAGCTATTGCAAGCAATATCTGGATAGATTTAAACATAGCAACATAGGAAAAGGTTTCATCATAGTCTATACCATGAATTTGACAAAATCCCTTAGCGACTAATCGCCCTTTGTATGTTTGTATATTGCCATCCATGTCGGTTTTCTTTTTGAAAACCCATTTGCACCTTATGGGCTTAATTCCTTCGGGTCGATCAACCAAAGTCCATAATTGGTTTTTTGACATGGAATCCATCTCGAATTTCATGGCTTCTAGCCATTTCTTAGAATCTGGGCTCTCCACTGCTTCCTGATAAGTCCTAGGCTCATCTTGGTCTATGAGAAGAACATCTTCATGCATTGTGACAAGAAATCCATATCTCTTAGGCACATTGCGTTCTCTCATAGACCTTCGCAGTGGTTGTGTTTCAAGAACGATTGGATGTTCCTCAACTATTTGTGGAACTTGTTGTTGTTCAATCTCTGGTTCAGTGATCTGTGGTTGATCTTGAATTTCCTCAAGTTCAATATTTCTCTCACTTCCTTTTCTGAAAATAAATTCTCTGTCGAGGAAGACTCTCGTTCGAGCAACAAACACTTTGTTCTCAAATGGATTAAAGAAATGGTATCTTTTTTTTTCTTTAGGATACCCTACAAAATTACACTAATGAGATTTATGTTCGAGTTTTGTAGACATATGATGTTTAACATAAACTTCGCATCTCCAAATTTTCATAAAATACATACTAGGATGTTTCCCAGTCCACATCTCATATGGTGTCTTTTGAACCAATTTAGATGGAACATGATTTAATATGAAAGCAATTGTTTCTAGCGCATGTCCCCCAAAAGAAGTTAGAAGAACAACATGACTCATCATTGACCGAACCATGTCTAACAATGTTTTATTTCTCCATTCAGAGACTTCATTGTGTTGTGGAGTACCTGGAGGTGTAAGTTGTGAGACAATCCCACATCCTTTAAAAAGTTCATCAAACTCAGGGCTTAAGTATTCTCCTCATTGATCTAATCGAAGAGCTTTGATACTCTTTCCTAATTAGTTTTGTACTTCATTCTTAAATTCCTTAAGCTTTTCAAGGGCTTCAGATTTATGATGCATTAGGTAAACGTACCCATATCTACTGAAGTCGTCAGTGAAAGTAATAAAGTATTGAAACCCTCCTATGGCTTGTGTATTCATCGGTCCACATACATCACTATATATTAGACCTAATAAATCACTTGCTCGTTCGTTTTTACCATCAAACGGTGATTTGGTCATTTTTTCCATTAAGCAAGGTTCACAAATATCTAATTGTTCAAAAAAAAAAGAATCCAAAAATCCATCTTTACGAAGTTTTGATATGCGTTTCTCACTTATATGACCCAAGCGACAATGCTAGAGATAAGTTTGATCAGAGTCATTTGTTTTTGATCTTTTCGTATTTATGTTATATATGGAATTGTCTTGATCTAAGATATTGAGGCCATTGATTAATTGAGCCGTACCATAAAAAATATTATTGAGGGAAAAAGAACAATTATTATTCTTAATAATAATCTCAAAAACAATCTTGTCCAAACAAGAAATTGAAATAATGTTTTTAGTCAAACTAGGTACGAAATAACAATCCTCTAAATCTAAAACAAGTCCACTAGGTAATGACAAAGTATATGTTCCTATAGCTAATGCAGCAACTCTTGCTCCATTTCTAACTCGCAGGTCTACATCTCCTTTTGTCAATCTTCTACTCCTTTTTAGTCCCTGTACAGAAGTACAAATATAAGAACCACAACCGGTATCTAATACCCAAGAAGTAGATGCTGATATATTAATATAAATAACATAAATACCTGATACGGACTATCCATTTTCTCACGCCTTCTTGATGTCCTCAAGATAGACAGGGCAGTTTCTCTTCCAATGTCCAACATTGTTGCAATGGAAACACTTTCCTTCTTTTGCAACCCCTCCTTTGGGATTCAATGCAGGCTTTCTTTTGTTGGGCTTTGGCTTTACCTTGGTGTTGGGCTTTCCTTTTTTGTTATCTTTTTGGACCATCATAATAGGTTTGCAGCCAACCTTTTTCATGTTGTTCTTTGCTGTTCTTAACAGACCAAGCAACTGGGGCAACAATTTTTTAATTTCATTCATATTGAAATTAAGAACAAACTGATTAAAACTATCCGACAACGATTGCAGGATAACATTAGTAGCCAATTCAACACTTAGAGGGAAACCTAACTTTTCCAGGGTCTGAATATACCCTATAATTTTGAGAACATGAGTTCCCACTGGAGTTCCCTCAACCATCTTGCATCGAAACAAAGCCTTGGAGGTCTCATACCTCTCTTGAAGAGCTTGCCCCTCATATAATTCCTTGAGATTTTTAACCATCTCATAGGGAACCATGTCCTCATGTTACTTCTGAAGCTCAGAGGTCATGGTCGCAAGCATCAAACAACCGACATCTACCATGTCACTTGAGTATTTTTAAAAGGCTTCCAATTCATCTTTAGAGGCATCATCTGCTGGCTTTTTAGGGACAGGTTCTTCGATGCCTGTTAGTTTCTGTTCTTGTTTGAGGACAATCTTCAAATTGCGAAACCAGTCAAGGAAGTTCAAGCCATTTAATTTGTCATTCTCAAGGATGGATCACAATGATAATGTGTTTGCCATAAATTTACAACGATAAAATATGTTTTATAAGTACCTATTTATCATGTTTATAAAGTAATAACATTCCCACTATTAAAAATCCTCAAAATCGAAAAACTTGCTAAAAGTATTTTTAGTGGGTAAGGATCTATATTTTATTTTATTCTAAGTCAGCTTTGGCTTTACTCCTAGAATTCAATTATTTAGGTAAGCAACACTTGCTAATTACATCTCATGTAATTTCTATATTTGATGAACAACTATTTATCCAAAACAAAAGTTCATATGGTCTAATAGAAAGAACAATAATGAACAGTGCACCAGGTAAGCAACTTATGTAAGAGAGGTGGTGTACTGGGCACGCTTAAATACCAAGTCTTTCAAAGAACCAATCCTAGACATGCACTTCCGTATTGTTTTTCAATCACCAAATTTCTTGAACAATCATTAGTCTTTAGGTTTCTAATCGTATTAGAACAACCTAGTTTAACCAATATTACTACCAGTGAATATCACTTGCTTATTCTTCGCGTTTAACCATGATAGATCTAAGTATTTTGCTTTGGAAAAACCTGCATAGTACCGATCAAGGTTTTAACGAAGGCTAATATTGAATGACTAATTTTAATTAAATATGGAGGTTTTTTTGTTATATTAATCTCACCATTCTATTATGATCTAATCAGTTACCATCATGCTAAAGAAAACATATATTGTATCACATACATGTAAAGCAGTAAATATAAATGCAATGGTTATAGCCCTTAAAACTAAGCTGGCCCATCCCAAGACAATGGGAGAACCAAAATTACTAAAGATATAACTTGCTTCTCAAACACCTAATCCACCTTTGATCGTCCCATCAGTCTGCTCCTTTGGTCCACACTTTCTCCGTAAATATTATATTTTTTTAGAAACTCGTTTTACAAATGAGGGAGTAAGATGAGAAGAGAATTACAATAGAAGAAAGAAAGGCACGACACGCAGGCCGTATTTATATAAAACCAAAGTAAATAGGCTATTTTGGCTATAGCCATGCATATCATCCAAAACATACACATGTTTTATCTTGTTAATTAAGATTACCTAAATAGTTCCTACGACCTTTGTTGCCTACGTGGTCCGGCGGATCCGAGGCCATTTGGTCCGCCCGTAGAGTGTAGACCTGGCGACCCCGGTATGTTGAGAAAATTTTTAATTCTGGCACTTCGATTACTATGGAAAAACCTCACGATTTGATAACTTTTATCAACAAATTCGTGTTTTTGGGATTTTTCAATCCCTAAGGTTTTTAACTCTGGAACAACCATTATTCCTCTGCCAAAAACAATTTGCTATCTTAACCGCATGTTCATCATGTCAACTATTAACATATGATTATCAAAATCTTACCGCAACAAACACATGATTAACACTTAACCATCGATCGTAAATACTTGTTAAAACAGATTAATATATTTATCGCGACTAGATTCAATTTCTACGTTTCGCACAAACATCACATACTCGTCAAAATAAAAAAGTAAAACATGCATCTCATACAAAAACATCATCCAAGTATTTAAGTTCGAATTCGTATAGTACAAGTGGCTCTGATACCACTATTGATAAACACTAGTACACCCCATGGCGCAGCGAAAAAATTATTCGGCGTAATCCACCAGTGATCCATGTACAATGGACGAATTCGGGGTGATAAATGATGAAACATTACCTTAATAAATTTGGAATCTGGAAATCTGTAGGGAATTCGGAATAACCAAATCGAATCCGGGTCGTCACAATAGCGTTCCGACCTCTACATAGTCCACCCGAATGAAACAAACAATATTTTCTCTTCTCTAACTATTAGAGAGGTTTTTCAAACACTAGGGATAAATGACTGCTAGACCTTATTCCTTTATATATCATTTAAAAACCTAATTCTAATTAAATTCGGATTCTTAAATATACAATATATTTAACCGAATATAATTAAATATGTAGAATTTGATTCTACTTTAATTAGGTTTCTTTTAGAGATACATATACTTTAACAATATTTGATAATTACAATAACTTATCAAATATTAACATATATATATATATAAATGAAATTATCCATAATTACAATAATTATAACAATTTCGGTTTCTCACTAGTTACGTGTACAACAAGTTTGTACACATGCTATCTAATCGATTTTTGTTCGTTTCAATCATAGGGTGTGACCCTTGTAGGTTCATGTAAGGTTAGCAGTGATATCTAGAAGAATTCTAATATTACAAGCAATGAGTGACATCTAGCAATACATCATTTCTACCTAAGTTACATGAAATCTTGGTTCGATTTAACCTTTTTTTCGTGATTAACTTCTTTTATGTATTTCATCCTTTTGTCCTCATATCTAGATTGGACACAAGTCATGGATTAGTCACACTTGTATAGTCCATCTAATGTTTCTTGATATCTTGAGTAGACTATTATAAACGAATAATTATGATATCCCATATCAATTTATTCGAGCATGGTCATGCATTTTCTAGTATCACTCAATCAAGTGGCCTGTGATATTACTCCTATTATGTAGGAGGGACAAATCCTATCTTGATCAACCATATTTCGCTACATGGATTATGACATATCCAATATCAGTCTTTATAGTGTAGTCAGTTACGACACACATTTGACCGTATCAAAATATGTCACTCACGATGTTGAAATAATGATGATCTCAAGTCTGAGGATCATACATGTAGTTATCATCATAAGCAATGTTGTGAATGTCACATAATAATCCAAGAAACATGCTCATAGCGAGCCAGTCCAGTATGTTGTTCCCTAACACATACTTATGTATTGATTTTAACATCTCCATGTCAATGACAACACTTTGTCATTAATCAACTACATATTAGTCTTAATACATTATTGTTGTCAAAGCCCACAATAATTCTTGACTAAGAACATTCAAGAATAACTATATTATTCTAAGGACTTTATTATAATTCAGTTTATTTATAGATACACGGAATAAGACTAAAATAATAATAATGGCTTTATATTAATAAACAAGATAAAATAAGTGTCTTTTACAACCATCTCATGATTGGTCTTTGGGCATACTCCAACACTTCATACAACCTCAACCGAAATTACGATACAATCACAATTGTGGTATACTCACAACTGGGTACATCATAACCCTAATCATCGGTTAGGTGTATAATCCACTAACGGGAGTTTTTGGTGCCATATAACCTCTCGACCGTTAGGGTACTTGGGTGGAGTATTCGGTACACACAAACCCCTCAACAACCGAGGTGACTTTTTATAGTGCACTATCAATCCTATAGCCGACCAACTATATCCGATAATATTTTAAACCAAATCACTTGCCAATATAGTTCATTATTAACCATATACCTCACTGTTTTTATATGCAACATCAAAACCATTTTCAATGCATTAAACCATGCATTCACAAGTATTCCACTTACTTACATGGATCATTTTCCCAATGCATCCATCATTAATATATGATCAGAAATAGTATAAAACATACTTTAAATCATGCATAAACAGTAGGTACCATGTAATTCAAAAACAAGTGCATAAAAACAATTTCCCCAAAGCACGACCGTGAGAGAATTATCGCCATATTACTTCCGAGTTTAAACCAGCGTTTCAAGTTAAATTTAAACTCCCAAAAAAACCTTTAAACCATTTCAAAGCTGAAATCCACGTTCTCACTCACCGACAACACAACGCCTCGCTCGCCGATGCGAAACATACCTCCAAAGCTTCCGAAGCGATGCTTCAAGTATGAGGATCAATCACCCTGGTTTTACCAAACAAAATAGGGGATTCAATGCATCAAAATGTATTCATAAACCAGCCACAACAAAACAACAAAGATCCTCTTCAAACTCTAGCCAAAACCTTCCAAAACTACCGAAATCAACATCAAACATCCTCCACACTTAACCCAACTAAAAGATAAAGGCTCAACCAATAAATTATCTTAAATTGACATCCAAAAACAACCTACCAACAACCTTATACCTCTAGCATACATTAAACCTCCTCAATTCCTCAAAAACACATAGCTAACAACCTAGAAAATTAGAGATTCACATAGCTTCAGGATTCCAATGTTAAAATCAATCTATTAACATTATATAACATCAAAATCATGATTGAAATCAATCAAGAACTCAATAAAATAGATCCAATTCAAAAATCACATAATCTCATCAATTAAACATTGATTTAATCAATTTTCTATAATCAAACCTTTAAAACTCATTAGAAATCATATATAAAGGATCAATAACTTGGGGATTTTAGTAAATAACCATACATTAGAGGAGAAGAATGAACCTTACCTCTAATGGATGATTTTCCTCTCAATTGGATGCTTTACTATTGAAAACAAAAGAAATCAATCACATTTTAGAAATCAAGTTTGAAGAATCCATTAGAAATCAATAGCTTAGAAAATCAAATTCATTACCTGAAATCTTTGATTAACAAAAGAGTGTTTGACTGAAGGAATTTTGAGAGAAAAGTTGAGAGAAAGAAAGTTACGTCAAAATTGGTTTTTATGAAATAACCCCTTTACCTTAATTAACCTTTTTTTCTCTTTAATTAAAATCATTAAAATAATCCCAACTAAAAGAAAACTCTGATAAAAAAATTTAGGTATAATAGCTCCTTAAAGATTCAAAGTTTTGACCCTTTTACAAAACAATCACTAAAATAGTTTTACAATCTTTACATTTTAGTCACTAGCTAAAATCTTACATTTCCAAATTCTATTTTTCAAAATTGACTTTACCAAAAATATCTATATATTAAATAATAATTTTTATATATTTTTGCCGTATTTTTCTTGCACCAAAAATATTTATTCCGATTAAATCCTGAATCCGAATTGAATCTCTAATCCCGTCCACTGGACCGTCTACTCAGTCTAAAAACCAATAGTCCCAAAACTAGGGCGTTACATGATTGCAACTCCACTAACAATAGTAGCCCCCCAGATCCTGTGAGTTACTCTCCAGAAATAGTAATTTTAGAAATAACCAAGCAAGCTAGACAAAATGTCGAAAGAAATTCAATCATTTCATAAAATATTGTCTTGAAGAACCCCAATCCATAGCATGCGGTTGAGGTGGCAAACAAGTCATTCAGTTCAGTTTCAGTTTAGGTCATTTCGAATCTGATTACATTCGGTTTTAGTTGGGTTTGGGTCAGTTTAGGTTTGGTTTAGTTTAGTTTAGTTTTATGGTGATTTTAGTTTGGGAATCGGGTCAGGACGTCGGGTCAGTGATTTTTGGTTCGGTTGACTTCAGGCCGATTATTTTCTGGTCGGGTCAATATCGGGTTAATATGAGATCGATCAGTTTTAGTTGGTTTTCATGTCAAATTAGGTTTTTCCACCATATATATGACTTTATATAGCATGTATATTTGACTTTTTGGTGAGTTGTGCGACAATTCACATCTCACCTTTATTTATTTATTTATTTTAATGTATTTTCTTTATTTCGGTTTGCCTTCAGTTTGGGTTGCTTTCGGTTCAGATTAAATTGGTTCGGTTGAAAATCGATTCAGGTCCATTCGGTTAGGTTAAGAATCAGTTCGGGTCCATTTTTGGTTCAACTAAAATTCGGTTCATTTATTTCAGGTTTCAGATTAAATTTGGGTCATCGTGTTCGGGTCTCGGTTCATGTAAATCAGTTCATTTCTCGGATCTCGGGTCAAGTTTGTCAGGTCTATGTGCGGTATACACAGACAAGTTCCTTATTAATTCAATTCATTGCCCTCAGTCCTCACTAACTTATATTTTTGACAGAAAATGCAAAGTTTTATTCAAACATAAAGAAACATACAACCATGACAATAGAAGCCAGGAACATACATCCGGAAAAAAAGAGCACCCGGCAAGCCCGAAATCAAGAGCAAACAGGAAAAGTCGCCACAAACGAGTGGAAAAAGGAAGAATAGGTTGTATTAGTCAACACAAGCGAAAAACAAAAGCCGACCTTCAGCAAGTCCTCACTAACTTATATACAAGTATGTGTGCCAGTGTGTCTACATATATGAAGACGGGATTTAAGAGGAAAACTAAACATGCATATATACATTTAGAGAAGAGCAATCTGAACTTTAAGACGTCAAAGCTCTAACTAAGTGGGATGCTGAAATTTTAGTTGTACATTTGATCAATTGCTCTCCAGTAGGTGTAATTGTGAGAAGGAAAGGGGGGGGGGGGGACCTGTAGAGGGTCGGTGGTTAAGCTGTGGGGATTTCCCTTGGAGGACTAAGTTCAATTGTGACCTTCACTCGTCTATTTTCTTTTAACCGGGTGATAATACGTGTCACCATCCGATTGATGGATCAAAATTATTTTATATATTAAAATTAGGACTAAATTGATTATACGTGTAAATATGAAGGAATAAATGTATAATTATATAAATTATTTTTAGTTCTGTAGTGAAAATAGGAGTAAAGTAATAGTTTAGTGATTATTTAGGCAATTTATCATCTTTTTTACTGTGTCAAGTTAGCACACCGTCAATTGTCTAATGGTTGACGCACCGTCAATTGTCTAACGGCAATTAACACCTGAGTGATCAAATATTTAAAAAATAAAAATGTAAATTACTACGACGTTAGTTTTTTTATAAAAAAATTGTGAACAAAAGTGTATACTTATTAATCGTAAGTGAATATCTCAGTTTACCTTAAAGACAATTGTCTCTCTTAGACTAATATTTTATTATAAAGGATGCAAATTTTTATATTTAATAAAATTATATAAATATTTAAAAATAAATATTACGGGGAGTGCGATTGTCCCCTTGCACCCCTCTCTCTCCATCCTGACTGCGTGCGACTGTGAGTTGAGAACTTAAAAAAAAAATCAGGAAATCAGTTCTTAGCAGCGTGGCTTTTTGGCACAGCTCAAGTTCATGTTACATGATTTGTAGTTTTTCTTTTACAGGCTACCATTCATACATACATTTAAAAGCTTACAATATTAAAACACGAAGAACAAAACATAGGGTATTAGGGTTACACAAATTCAAAGTTAAAAAAATAAAGTTCACAATTCCTATTCCCATTCTATATATAACAGCCCTTTTGATCTACTTCTGTGGTTTGAATCCCCATATTCTATGTTGATGTACACCAAACATTAAGGGGAAATATGGATTCTCACACATGGTTCCATTGTTGATGCAAGCTGATCAACAATGTACAATAGCTATTAGACGACAACCGGCTTTTGTTTTTCGGGTTTTAACAATAGGAGGTTGGGTTTTTGAAGATCAAAGAATGCATTCTTCTTCATGTATGGGCAGAGTTTGTTGAGGGTAACCTTGAATGGTTATGCTCGCCTTCGTACGTGACTATCAGCATTGAAGGCTCTTCCAGACATCTCTCGACATGCTTCCTTGCCGGGCAGCCTCTCACACTGCTGCACTTATAGTATCCCCTGCATCATGAAAAGCTTGTTCGATAACGGAGTGGTTTCGACGACAGATTAAGAAACAGCAGAATCAATCTAACACTAATATTGCACCTAAGAACATCAGGTAAACACAGGGATATCAGCAACAAGTCGAAACACGCGAGCTTTCCAACAGCCAACATTACCATATATGCATGTAATAGGAAACAAATCAAAGGAATCAAAATGAATGATTACCTTAGACAGATCACTCTATGCTACTATACTTTTCATTATTCTTAAAGTGTTCGAATTTAGCAATCGTTTTGAGTGATGGGTAACATAGTTGAAACTAGTTGCAAGGCATCAAATAGAAGGACTGAGAGGGTTACCTAGGGTGTGGAGAACCCTTGATTGGCTTTTGGCCATATTTCCTCCATGAATATTCATCAGGAGGGATATCAGCAACTTTGTTACTAATAGCAGGCACTTTAATAGACCTCTTAATCCTCAGCTTCCTACAAACAAATAAGCAATTAGAGTGAACAAACAGCACTTAATTAATCACAAAACACATGAAATTAGAGATAAAAAAACCAACCTCCTCTTTGAACAATGGCATCTACCACTGGTACCACATTTCATACTCCCATCTTGTCCCTTACCTGAACACCTCCTTCTCGGTTGTTGAGCGATTTGATCGAAACGGTGCGGCATACCTATTAAATGGAACGAATTCGCATCCAAATTCGCAACACTACCATCCAAACTCAAAGATGACACAAATGATCTGGTTGGTGTGCAACTAGATCCATCAAATTTGAGGTTTATGCCACTGCTACTCTTGGCAAACACCATATCTGCATGATGTTTCATTTGCTGCTGCTGCTGCTGATGATGATGATGAACAAAGCTGAAATCTTGTGAAGGGTTCTGATTAAAGAACACCTTGTGTGCCATCTGCAAGTGGTTTTTAGCCCTTTGATCAACATCAAGGGGTGGCTTTTCAAACATGTATGAAGGGTAAACTTGAAGGGGTTTTGGTGATAAAATTGTTCTGCAATTGGGACTTTCCAGGAAAATTTTCTGAGGCAAACATGATCTGAACTCCTTCAACTTCCTTACTCTTGAATGATTCAAATCATTTTTGAGAAGGGACACTACTTTTTTGAACTTAAACACAGCTTCACCAGTTTCCACCATTAATTTGCTGTACTGAACTTGATCCTTTGGCAAAGAGAACAGATCAAGAACTCTATTACAGCTCTCAATGGCTTCCCTGTTTGCTTGTTCAACTTTCTCCATGTTCAAACCTCAAGAAAAAAAAAATCAAACCCAGATTCCTAAAACACCTTAAGAATCAAATGAGCTAAAGACTAAAGCTTTACACAAGGCCATTGATACCCAAAGCTAAAGACTAAAGCTTTATCAAAAGCAAAAACCAAGGATATGAGATTTTAAATGATTGAACACCATAACATTACCCAAGACCAAGCCTTGGAAATTGGGCATTACTCAAAACTGAAACCTTTTTGAAGCAAAAGTAAAGGGGATTGAAAATTAAAATCTGGGTATGAAATCAAAACGAAAGAAAGTTAAAGCAAACAATTTGAACACAGGAGAGAGAAGAGGAAGAAAGTGCTAAATTTTATATATCCCATGGAGAGAGAAGAGGAAGAAAGTGCTAAATTTTATATATCCCATCAATTTTTTTTCTTTGAGAAGATATATCCCATCAATTGGAAGGCGTGAAAGGGGACTTTTGCTTCGTTGCTGAGACTTGTTAAAATCAGCCTTGAATGAAATAATAATAATAATAATAATAATAATAATAATAATAATAAAAACCATTGTTTTTCCTGTTGATTTTCAGAGGGCAGAACATAAAAGTAAGGAAAAGAACTGAAGTCTCTGTCAAAGATCCTGGTTTGGGTATTATTAAAATGCCACGTGTACAGGGAATGTTGACTAGGCAGGGTATTATTGTCTGGTAGTGCGTGATGTGGGATCCACTATGAAGACCTAGTTGACTGACAGGATTCTCTTTGTCTTTCTATTTGTTGATTCATTATTAGGAAATTATTATTATTACATTTTACATTATTTTATTTGGTTTTTATTATTTATTTATCATCGTTTGAAAGTAAAAATCAAGGCAAGATTAGTGGAATAATCCACTTTGAATTTTTATTTAAGTTTTAAAGTTGTTTTATCGAAAATTTATAAAATAGACCAAAAACTACAGTGATTAGTATGACCACGCCACCTGCTCCTGGCGTTGTGAGACCTCGCCATTTTTACATGGCGAGGTGCAGGAAAGATAGCCGTTTGACTTAGCTGGTCAGACCTACCCGAGCCACTGTCATGCATGCAGCTTTGACTAAGCCGGTCAGACGTGGGACCACGCCATTTGGAGGTGGCAAGTTCTTGTAGATGTCAGCCATGCATGCATGCACAGACTAGCTTTCACGTGAAAGCTGGTCTGTCGGCCCAATTTATTTTTTTGGTACATATTTTGTATATATATGTAGGATATAGAGAAGTAGATTATGAGTGTTTGAGAAGAGAAAATTTGAGAGAGTTAGAATTACAGTATATTTGAGAGAGTTTTAGTTAAAAATTTGGGTGATAGTTTTTGAAGATATATTCGAAGACGGTGAAGATTGTTGAAGTATATTTTTTTTGTAGATCTTCTCGGTTCCTCAAAAGTAAGTAAGCGATTTATTTTTTTAATTAATCTATTGTTGTTGTTTTTAATTATAGAGGGTTTGTAGATTTTTTGTGTGATTGAAGATATATTCGAATGATAATTACTTTTTTATTGTTGTGAAGATTGTTGAAATATATTTTTCTGTAGATCTTCTCGGTTCCTCAGAAGTAAGTAAGCGATTTATTTTTTTTAATTAATTTGTTGTTTTAATTATAGAGGGTTTGTAGATTTTTGTGTGATTGAAGATATATTCGAATGATAATTACTTTTTTATTGTTGAAGGCTTTAGAGCATATTTACACGGTTTCTCGTCTAATCTGGTAAGTTTTGTATTTTCGGAACTGTAATTCATTTGCCGTTTATTATTTTTAAAATTTTAATAAGAAAACTAAATTTTAATCTTTGCTTATGATTTTTTTTGAATATTTATAGAGAACGAGTTCATCAACATATTGTGATACTGAACCCATAGTTGGTCGTTGGGGCGAATGGCTTGATGATTTCAGTGAGGATGAAAAAAATATTGTGCCTATTACGGAAGATGATGACGTGCACTTATTCGATGACAGATGGGTCTCAAGGTAATGGTATAAATGTTGAAGATGATGTTTGGGCCAAGGTTGTTGCTAGGCTCGAGTTGGGAAATAAGCAGCTTGTTTGGGGTTATGTTGAACCAGAGCCCCAGCAACCGAAACCCATTTATCCAGCCTATGAACCTCTATCCTGCATGTATGAGGTGGACTATACTACAATGTGAGATCTGGAACGTCAAGCCCATACATTTGGTTCTTCATCATCTTCAAACTTTAGGGAATTGGTACTGAAGGCTCAATTCGAAACAAAAGAAGCTGGCAAGCTAGCAGCTCAAGAGCACTGCATCAAACACCATACATCATTTTGTGTTGTTGAGTCTAATACACAAACTTATTGTATGAGGTGTATTAATTGGAAGAGTAATTGTCCTTGGTGGGTAAGAATTTCATACAAGAAGAAGAGTCAGATGTGGGAGGTGTCACAGTTCATTGAGCAGCACACCTGTTCAAAAATGGCTTTATCATAAGACTACATTAATTTAGACTCTGATATAATATGTGCTTACACCAGGTTAATGGTTGAACAAGAACCAAGAATTTTGTTTGCAGTGTTAGTAGCATTCATCCGGACTCAACTTATATATATTTCATCTTACTACAAGGCATGGATGGCAAAGCAGAAGGCGATGGCATAGGTGTATGGCAATTGAGATAAATCGTATAATGAGCTACCAGTTCTTTTACGAGTAATGCAAATATTCGTCCCGGGAACCATGGTAGAATACGAAACAAAATCGGCGCGAAAGTTACAAGGCGAACTAATTTATGGTAAAAGGATATTTAGTAAGTTATTTTGGGCATTCAATGCGTGCACTGAAGGGTTCCCATTCTGCAAAAGCATGATTCAAGTGGATGGTACCTGGCTATATGGGAAGTACGGTCATATATTACTCGTGGTTGTTGCACAAGATGGAGACAGTAATGTATTCCTAATTACCTTTACCATAGTTGAAAAGAAAGATGTGAGTGGATGGGAATTCTTTTTTGAAGCATTTACGCAACTATGTAGTAAAAGAAAATGGTATTTTCATGATTTTTGATAGAGGGGTTGTGCTATTATCAATAATCGACAGATGAGAGAGTTTATGAAAACCTCCACATGCATATCCAGCATACTGTGTACGACATATTACGACAAATGTGAAGATGCATTTCGAAAACAATCAGATTCAGAAAGAGATTTTAGGTGCGGGTAAGTAGTTATCAGTTGTTTATAAAAATTAGTAATTTTTGGTGAGCTGATCATGTTGATTTATTTAACTTATTTTTTAAATAGGGTATGAACTAGTTCAACCAAAATTTGACGCGAGGATAAGAAGATTGAAATGGCACGATGTAAATGTATTTAATTTTGCAAATGACATCCCTAGGGAAAGATGGTCACAAGCCTATGATGAAGGTCGGCGTTATGGCCATATGACAACTAACCTTGCTGAGGCTATAAACTCGGTGCTTAAAGGAACACGCCATCTCTCAATTGCAAGTATTGCGTGGGAAACTTACTTCATATTGGGTAAAGTGTGGTCCGACAAAGGGCGAGAAGTTGACGCCCGGATAAACAACAGAAAAAATTGGTCTCAAACCCTGCAAGATAGAATGATTGAACTTCAAGGGAATGCCACCTCTATGCGAGTCAGAACATTCGACCCACATGGTTTTGAATTTTCTGTCGAAACTAAGGTCCGAGGTGAGCAAAGAATATTCACCATAAACCTTAATCGAAGATAGTGTGATTGTGGTGCATTTCAACCATTTAGATACCCCTGCTTTCATGCACACGCTGCATGTTTACATTATCGTCTTGACCTTTACATGTTTACGGATGAGTGTTGTAAACTGGAGACTATGGCAAATATATACAAAATTCAGTTCAACACGATCATGAACTAAGATTATTGGCAGGTAGAGCCAATATACGAAGAATGGTTACCGAATCCAGAGCTTCGTAGAAAGCTAAAGGTTTGGCCGACGTCCACTCGCATTCATACTAATATGGATGATCCAGATGAGAGAGAGGGAGTTCAAGTTAAACATTGTACTATTTGCAAGGGACCATGTCACACAAAAAACAAGTGCCTGAACAAATCCAATCTTTCCAACTATCGTGCCGGACCATCAACCTAAATTTCATGTTAATATAAATTTGAATTGGAATTTGAGTTGGAATATGAGTTGGAATTTGAATTTGCATTGGAATTAAAGTTGGAATTTGAGTTAGAATTTAAATTTGAATACTGAAATTAAAAAAAGAACTTAAATATCGAAATGAAATCGAATTATTATTTTTTTGAATTTTAATACCGAAATTGGAACTTAAATATCGACTGCAAATACTTTTTAATTTTTTATTAATTTTTAAATTTTGAATTTTAATTTATAAAATGGAATTAGAATTGGTTGGAATTGGAAAAATAAATTGCAATTTGAATTTGAGTTGCAAAAATAAAAATATATTACAAATAAATAAACCCTATTTCCTATTTGTGCCTCCTCCTCAGTAATTCCTATTTGTATCAATGTAATTCTAATTGAAATTAAATCGAAAGAAAAAAATAGGTGTAATGTAAATAAAATATGATTAATCAAATCAAAATACTAAATAATCCAACAACTAAAACAAGCAAACAAAAAAAATAATATTTTCGAATTAAAAATATCTTACAAATAAATAAAATTTACTTATTTCCTATTTCTGCCTCCTCCTTGGTAATTCCTGCCGGTGGAAGGATGATGTTTGATGGTAGAGCCTAGAGGGTCGAACCGTTCTTCATGGTTGATCCGGTGCTCATCATTGACAAATTGATCATCCATCATTTGCATAGAAGGTGGTGTACCATACATATCTTCTGAATGAAATGATGAGCTGCTAATGGTGGTAGTCGACATCAGAGACGTCATACTATCAACATCCATACCTTACTCATATACGAATGTTTGAGGATACTGAAATTATGGTATGTATCCTCCATCATCGTTGTAAGCCATCTGAGAAGATGAGCTGCCACCAATTGGAAAATTGATTGGTGATTGTTTCGAAACATTACCAAATGGCAGATACCCATGTTGTATTGGTTCTTCCTAAGGATTATTACTTACATGTATCAAGGGGGATTGAGATTGCACCGGAGACCACGAAGAATGTCGGCCGTAGAACAATCCAAGTTTGGTTTGTATGTTGGTTCTTGAGAGCTATAACCAAACTCGGATGAGAAGTGTACGTGTCTTGAACACCACAGATCTCCAAGCCATTTATTTGCATTTTTGAGAGATACTATGAACGATTTTTCCATTTTCTAAAAACCACGAATAGTACTCTGTATTAAATTCAAAATCACTTGCTTGAATTAGACTCAAATTATCATCCCCCACGCGTCCATCTTTCCTCCCACCGTTCAATGAAATCGACTTGCTTCACAGTCCAATTCTCACTGAATCTACCTCTACGAACAGTATGAATATGTTCAGGTGGAGCTCTAGGAATGGGTTAATGGAAGTTGAACTGCCGCAACACTCTATCAGCACAATGATACTCAATAATAGAAAAATGGATCAAAGGCACAATTTCACCCCCAAAATGATGAACATTGAAACACACTGTCTGGTATGCAAGCCTTGATTGTTTCATTCTCGTACGACTGCCAAATAAACTGTAAAACACAAATATTAATATGCATACACAAACAAACATATTTCTTTTAAAAATACAAAGTAAAAAAATTAATTTAAAACTAATATTATGATGCCTGATTTTCCCATATTGTTTGAAATTTTAGTCATATATCTCTTACATTATTGTGCACCAATCCTGCATTCTTCAACTTATGTCTCCAACTATAAAGATATTGAACTTATATTTCTAAGTCATTTCAGATAAATATTAGATCAATAAAATAGCCATATATGATTGTAATCACAATGTTACCTTCCAGCAAGTGGAAACTCCATCGGTACGGGTACTTCCACAATGGGCGTTAGATAAGGCAGCTTATACCACGCTTACGACTGCAATAAGATTTGACATCCACCCATATCTGAATTCTTCTTCTCATCATCCATAATTGCGACCTTGCACATTTTATAGTACAAGAATGTCAATATTGCAGATTCCCAACTATATATAACAGCTGTGTCAAAATCAGCAAAAATGATAGATATTGTGTGTGAACCATATTACCATATGTATCTAGCATCAATACCCCACCAATAAGTTGCAGTATATATGCTAGAGCTGCGCACTCAAGTTCTCGGCGATCATATCCATCTGTTACAATAAATTCTCGCTGCAACTATAAACTTTTGAGACGTAAACTGTCCACACATGACTCAGGAGGAACTATGCCCAGGTACTGCCTGCAAAGCTCAAATGCATTAGACTTGTTTTCTCCAACCAACGAATTCTCATTTATTGGGACACCAAGCTGTATTGCTACATCCTACAGAGTTATTGTGCATTCGCCAAATGAAAACTGAAATGCGTGAGTCTCTGGTCTCCACCGTTCAATCAATGCAGTAATCAACCCAATGACAATCTTAAATCTACAGAGAAATGAAGCATTATAAAAACCAACGCGCTATAGGTAATAAACTATGCGGTCTAAAGGTTCCTTGATCTTCACTCCTCGAAGGTGGGTGCTATTCTTCACACCTTATAATTAATTTATTATAATAAATTATTTCATATTACACATGACATAATAAATTTTAAATTACTTACTTGTTCTTCACGAATATGAGACGAAATGTGCTTATGGTCATGGTACAACAAAGCTCTTCCAGATGCCATTTTCTATTTGTAGATATGCAAAACAATTATCATTCGAATATATATACAACCCAAAAATGTATTAACTTCAAAAATCTTGATCTATACGAATATAAATTTAAAAAATATAAAAACTTACCGAATTCGACGAGAAACCGTGTAAATTATTGTAAAGACTTCAACAATAAAAAAGTATTTATCATTCGAATATAAAATATTTTTTCTTCTAGTGTGTCACTTTGACAAATAATTTCAAGTTATTTATCGTCAGCTGGCTAACAATCTTTATCCGCGGAGGGGTCATTTTGACCCAACATAAAACGTTGAAGGTTAAATTGCTTCAAAAAAAGAATAAGGGTCAAAATGATTATTCAGTCAAATGTTACGGGCATTATTTTGACATTATACCAATCTCCAAACCCTACACCCAAAATTAAGTTTCTAAATTCTGAAACTAATGCACACATGAAAACTTTAAATTTCAACCGCCAATGTAAATAATATAATAATTACCCTTATATTATACTCTTCAATGTCATATAAATATTTTTTTCATTGAATTAATACATGAATTTCTTTTACCATTAAGCACTTCAATCACAAAATCTGACATAATCTCATTAATCCAATTTTAAATTGTCACCTGACATTTTTTAAAAATAAAAAATCTTCATTTACTTAATTCATAATAAAAGAAATCATTAATTTTCTAATTTCACTTTTTTTTTATTTTCATAATAAACGAATCAACGATTAACATGCGTTAAAAACACTTAAAAATTAAATTTTAATTTTTTGTTTTCACGAGCTTTTTTTAATATTTAATCCTTTTCTTCAACTTGCAATCCCTCAATTATTCTGATCCCATTAATAAAAATTCTCAAAACTCAATTCAAAATTCTTTTTTCTAAACCGAATTCAAAATTCTCGGCTTGAAATTCATGATACAATATAAGTGAACGATGGTATATTATGTAATAAAATATATTTATTAAGAACTCAACAAGTGATTTCAGCAGTAAAACGGATGATCATCGTAGGAGTTTTAATTCTACTAGGAACACCTTATTCATTCCCTTAGAGTCTTTCATTCCCTTCCCCTCTAGGTAGGATTGAGATTAGAATTTGTTAAAAAAGTAGAAAAACATACGATCTTTATACTAGGAGATCCATGTTCAAATCATGTTGTCTGCAAGGTGTGTGCATTGTCAAATAGTTAAGAATATATATGAACAAATACTATCTTATAATCAACTTAAGACTATTCAAAATATATATTTATTAAAATTTATATAAAATAATTATTTACCATTTAAATGAATTATATTTTTATTATTAGCAATTGAATTGAGATCGAGTTAACTCATGGTACTATTTTAATCAAAGATCTCATAATAACCAATGGGGTTGGTCCAAGTGATAAACAACTTGGTATTACTAAAGCATGTCTCATTTTGAGGCGTTGTGTATGCAAAAGATTTTCGTTAAGAGATGCGAGTCGATTCACCCTAAAAACCGAAGGACAACAAAAAAATCTCATAATAAATAGTTGTCATAGTGGAAGAAAAAAACTTCAATGTTTGTATTTTTTTCAATTGCGCTCTTCAACTTCTTTTCTTTGATAATTTAAATAAAATAACATATTTAGATATTTTACGATAATAATAATTATTAAAAAATTAATAACATATTTAATTGATATTTTTTAAAATAGTCATTTTAATTATAATTTTATTGAAAATAAAAAATATATAAGATTTAACATCGAATGGAATTTCAAATTAAAAAGCAGAGAAATTATGTTAATTTTTTTTGACAAATCTTAATTCTAATCTAGGGATGGTAAAAAGGGACTTCAGTGAAGAAAAGAGAATGCTCTTAGTGAGTTTAGAACTCATGACTTACAAAAATATAAAGGAACAAAAATAAACAATTTGACCACCCGACTAAATATTATTCTTAATCATTAAATATTGTTTGTGGCATTGATTGTGAAATCAATTTAAGCAATAAATCAATCAATTGTTAAAAGGGAAAAGCTCAAAAATGATCACTGAATTATCTTGAAATGTTCACTTTGGTCGCACAACTTACAAATGTTGTAAACTAAATATTAAACTTATGATTTTCTATAAAATGGTCATCATGCCGTTAATGGACGAGTGGCATGACAATTAAAAAAAATATGTATAATAATACATTAAATCTTTTATATTTACACTTTTAATCAATTTGTGTCCCAATTTGTAAAAATTTAATAAATTTAGACTTTATTATTTACACAATCTATCAATTTGATTATATTTTCAATTAAAACTATTTAATATTTTTTCACTCAATCATATAATGAGACATGTCTCATCTAGTGAAAGAAAAATAAATGAAAGAAAAATAAGAAAACAACAGGACTCAAACTTGAGAGACGAAAAAAAACATGAGACACATCCAACTACCGAGCCAAAGTCGATCCATAATAATTAATTAACGCTAGTGGCCTAGTCGTAAATTCTTAATCAAATTCAACTCTCCTAGGCTAGAGCACTGGCTTGTTGTTACGTAAACTTAAAACAAATGTCATTTTTAGTTCTTAAATATTTTTGACTTTTTAGTCCTCGAACTTTTATTTTTTTAACAAATTGAACCAAGTGACAGGAATAATAATATATTTGTTAAACTAACGTCAATTTTTTTTTTCAATGTTGAAATCAGTTATTTATAATTTGGGTAATTATTTCATGCACAAAAATTACACAAGTATCTTAATTTTAGGGTTTAGAGACTTCGTTTAGGGTCTAGAGTTTAGGGGTTTAAGTGTAGTAGTTTTGAATTTAGGGACTGTTGATAGAATTTTGAGTTTAGGGTTAAAATTTAGGGTTTATAAGTTAAAACCTAAATCCCTAACCATGTCATCTTAAACCCTAAACCTTAAATTCTAACAACAAACCTTTATTTCTAACTATAAAACCCTAAACTTAAAATAAAGTCACTTGTAAAAACAAAAAAGTTCCCGCTATGAGATAATAATCCTTATTCTTTTTACACAAAGATTTGACAAAAAAAGTTTAAATTCTAAAAATGATCATTTTCCATATTACCAAGATTCTTTTACTCCACAAAAAATAATTGTTTTACCACGTGGGTTAAAATTGAATCCTGATGTTACAATCTTGAATACAACCATTTTTATTAATAAAATTTCAAAATTGTAGCATAAAAACATGAGATGCAGGACATAGCCAAATGGATGGTGAGAGGGGCAATTGCCCTTAAATTTTAAATGGTTTAATTACTTTTAGGCCATTGATGGTTTTAGAATTTTTGCAATTAAGTTTTTATCCCTCTCAAAATGTTTTGGTTTATTATTTTTCAATACCATTTAAGTTAAAATCAATAAAATTAAGCTTTGACCGCTTATTTTTTTGGTTTAATCACTTCAAGACCCTTAAATTTTAAAATTAATGAAATTAAATCTTATATATATTTTTTAAATTTTTATAATTTAATTACTTTTAAAACTTTAATTATTTTAGAGTTAATTAACTTATATCCTCGTAATTTAATTATGGCTCTGTCACTAATGATATGAGAGACACTTACCCGTGGGGGTGAGACCATCAATATCTCAAAAGGTTGATATATTAATAAACAATAAGATATTGTTTATGGATTGACATTATAATTTCCTCCAATTAAATTCCATTTAGTTGGAAACCCATACACCCTCTAATTATATCCCACTAAACAAGAGGATAATAAACCCACCTTTTTTTTTCAGTTAAAAGCCAACTTCATAATGTAATCCAAATCAATGTTCTAATATAACACAAATATCTAAGGTTTAATATTGAAGAATTTTTCTATTCCATCGTTTCACTAAATTAGTATTTTTTATGTTTCAAAATTGTTTTTTTTAAAATTATCTTTTAAAAATTGATAACTTTTACTGGTCATATTTCTGTTTTATCATTTTTTTTTATTTTTTAACAAAATAAAATTTAACTTTTTCAAGAACAAAATTATTATTTTAATTACTTTACAATATGAAAACTTTTCTTTTTAAAATTACATAAAAAATTAAAGTGAGACATGATTTATGAGACGAAGGGAGTATTATATATGTATAATTTTTTTTTACACAAACCAACTGTAATCACTCATTTTTGACCGGGTTTTAGTGTTATTAGTTTATTTTAATAATAATATTATTAATATAAAATTAACAAAAAATAAAAAATAAAAAAATATATATATTATTAAAAAAGGGGAAAGAAACTGCGTGGAGCAGCATGTTTAAGATCCTTGAAACGAAAGTTGACCCTAAACCCCTACCCCCTGAAGGCATTCTCATGACATCTGTGAATTTGGCAATGAATGATATTCTTTTACTTTACCAGAAGACAGAGATGAGTCCAGACAGATTGGATACGAAGATTAGAAAATCATCAGAAGAAAGTGGTTGAAAACAAGGATATGTCCAAACGAAAAACCAAAGAAAAGAAGAGAAATGGTAATCAGAAGGCCGAAGCAATCCAGATCGAGTAAATATCAGAAGAGCTGCAAAGAAGCAAGTAACTTCGAGCAGAAGATATCATCAATACCAGTATAGATACATGTTGATTCGAGGATACATTTATAGACTCGAATAAGAAGAAAGAGATTCAAGGCTAAAAACCCAAAATGGACAGTCTAAAACAAAAAAAGAAAAAGAAAACAAAACAAAACAAAAAAGAGAAAAAAAATAAAATAAAATAAAAAAAGAAGAAAGAGAAAGAAAAAAAAAGAGAAAAAAAGAAGAAAAGAAAAAGAAAAAAGAAAAAGAAAGAAAGAATATTGTATATGCTTCACACACAGATCAATCAATACAAGAACGAGACTTCAACTATGAGCAAGAGACACAAGGAATCCACATTTCAAGTAAATATCAGTTTTGAAAATTAGTATAGAAGCTCGAATTGAAACCAAGTCAAGACAAGTCGACCCGAAGATTGCCAATTTCGAAAAAAGAAATGACCTATAGGGTGAAAACCCAAAAATGGGCAGTCTAGAGTGATCCTGAAAATAAAGAAAAAAAGTAGTCTACCTGAGCCTGCTGGCATCAATATCCAACCAAAACACAATGAAGGAAGTGACCTCTAGGGTGAAAACCTAAAAATGGGCAGTCTAGAGCGATCCAAGAGAAAAAGTGAAAAAGAATAAAAGAAAAAAGAAAAGAAAAGAAGAAAGAAAGAGTAACATTTCATCTGAGCGTGCCAATCACAAGAATTCCCAGAAATGTTTTCGTAGTCCTTCATTCAAGAAATCTCAATTTCGAGGAGTATTAGAGGATCAAACATTATTGAACAGAAAATGAACATCAGTATATAGCTAGAATGCAATGCAGCCTACAGTAAAAAGAAAGGAAATGAACTCTAGGGTGAAAACCCGAAAACGGCCAGTCTAGAGTGATCCAAAAAAGGGAAGGAATAATGGGCATATCCAAGTTACACAAGTACAGAAATACTGTTTCACTTAACCATAAACCAAAGGCCTACATTACAAGCACCCAAAGACTATTCTGGTCATCCATAGATATCCAAGTTGAATGAGAATGTCTTCAGATTTCATTCCGCCTATAAGGATTAACTTTGCTTCAAGGAACGTCAAACTTTGAAGTGCTTGATCGACACCCCAAATGAGGGAAGGATGGGGCATGGTGAGATAGTGAGATTAAGAGAGCCACCTTAAACGGGGTAGAAACTAGGTAGGGTTGTTCCTCTCAAAAGCCTATTAGACCAGAAGAAACTAAACATTGGCATATATCTCCACAATGGTCAAGATCTTCTAAATATGTGCTTCATTAGAGTTGATCTCTGGCAACTTGAAGCAGATGCGCTATGGTGTTTGATATTTCGGGGGCAAACATGTTTTAAAAGGTTTGACATTTTCTCCCAAAGTTTTGATGTTTACCATTTCCCCCAAACATTAGTTTTTAAAATGTTTGGCAATATACTTCGAATTTTGTTTACCATTCTCCAAACATTATTTTTTTAAAAATGTTTGGTCCTTAAAAAAAGAAAAATGATGTTTACCATTTGTCCCAAACAATGTTTTCAAAATGTTTGGTATCCCCTGCAAGTTGTGATTTTCAAAATGACTGTTATCTTTTCAAACAATCATTATTTTTTGAAATATACGCAAGTAAATTGCCTTTTGCATTACTTTAAAAATGAATGATGATGAGATTTAAAGCATAGGGACCGAGAGTTAGTTCCCGTCGAAATGCTACGAGAAGATCAAGGATGAGCTCAGGGGATGGAAGCATTTTGGCTCACCCTGGTGACTAGAAATAGACCAAGGCTCTGTATGATGGGTCAGAAAATTCAAAGCAGTGGAGCCCGTGGTTGAATGGGGCAAAGCCAAGCGAAGAAGATGACAAGGGTCCTTATAAGAATAATATAAGAACCAGAAGATCATTTATGAAGACGAGTGACAACCCCAAAAACAAGAAAATCCTTCCGCATAAAAGGTTTAAAAGCATGTTCAAATGAGGATTTAAGAGCATACAGTGAAGAAGTAAAGAGATGAAGAAATCTGAGGAGCGACCTTTCAGGGTGTAAGACTTTAGAACGAAAAAGGGGCTGAAAGAAAAAAGAAAAAAGAGAAAGAAAGAGAGGGAGAGAGAAAAAAAAAGAAAGAAAAAATTGAAGGAAAAATTGAAGGAAAAAGAAAAAAGAAAAGAAAAGAAAATGAGAAGAGAGAAAAAAGAAAAAAAAGAGAAAGAAAGCATTACATTGCCTGCATCATATAGATAGGGGCATGTCAATTTTTGCTTGTTTTGGAAAGGTACTTGAAGAATTATCAAAGAGTATTAAGAAGTGGATTTCATTAAAGAAAGAAAGTTTGGCAGCCATTTTCGGCGTGAGTCCCAAATTAAAAAAAAGATTGGTAGCCATTTTCGGCGTGAATCCCCAAATTGAAGAAAGATTTCGGCAGCTATAGTAGCGTGAGTCCTAGAAGATCGGTAGCCATTTTCGGCGTGAATCCCCAAATTGAAGAAAAATTTCGGCAGCTATAGCAGCATGAGTCCTAGAAGATTGGCGGCCATTTTCGGCGTGAGTCCCCAAATTTGAAGAAATTTTGGCAGCCATTTTCGGCGTGAGTCCCCAAATTTGAAGAAAAATCGGTAGCCATTTTCGGCGTGAATCCCTAAATTGAAGAAAGATTTTGGGCAGTTATAGCAGTGTGAGTCCCCAAATTTGAAGAAAGATTGGCAGCCAATTTCGGCGTGAGTCCCCAAATTTTAAGAAAGATCGGTAGCCATTTTCGGCGTGAATCCCCAAATTGAAAAAAGATATCGGCAGCCATAGCGGCATGAGGCCCAGATGTTAGATCCTTCAGGTCATCGGTAAGTCCTTCGGGCACGATGTTAAGTCATTCGAGCCACCAATAAGTCTTTCGAGCATGGTGATAAGTCCTTTAGGCCATTAGTAAGTCCTTTAGGCATGATGCGACAGTCTTAAGTAGCGTAAGTCCAAAGATATCAACAGCCTTGTTAAAAAAAACAAGATAGAAAAAAGAAGAGAAGAAAAAAGGAAGAAAAAGAGAAAAAAAAAGAGAGCATAAAAAGGGGGAAAAAGAAAAAGGAAAAAGAGAAAAGAAAATTCGAAGATAAAGGTTCTATATAGGAAGGGCCTATATTTTTAAGCTCCCGTAGCGAGAGGTTCTATGTAGGAAGAATCCGCCGCTCCGAGGCTTCAGGAGCTGAAAGTTTTATATATGAAGGGCTTGCAGCTCCAGGGTGAAGACTAGCAGTCCTATATAGGAAGAACTCCCAGCCGAAGGAATTCACCCATGACACATAAGGTTTTATATAGGGAAAACCCGTTGTGTTGAAGGCGAAGAGTCCTATATAGGAAGGGCTCCAAGCTTTATTGTCTTAGAGTGAAAGGTTCTATATATGAAGAACCTATAGCTCCGAGATTTCAGAAGCTAAAAGTTCTATATAGGAAGGACTGGCGGCTCTAGGGTTTGAAGACTAGCAGTTCTATATAGGAGGAACTCCAGTCGGAAGAATCCATCAGTGGCGCAAAAGGTTTTATATAGGAGAAACCAGCATTGAAGGTGAAGAGTTCTATATAGGAAGGACTCCAAGCTTTACCGTCTCAGAGTGAAAAGTTCTATATAGGAGGGACTCGTAACTCAAGACTTCAGAATGAAAGGTTCTATATAGGGATGACCTATAGTTCCAAGATCAGAAGGTGAAGAAGTTCTATATAGGAAGAACTTACAAGCTTGAAGATTCAGCTAAGGAAGAGCGGAGAGTTCCAGAAGAACACGTGATTCCGAAGCCAAAGACAAGAAAGTAGGTCAAAAATGAGTGCTTTTGATCTTTGCTTTGTCCTCGTTTCACAAGAACAAGCAAAAAAGGGCAACTGTAATCACTCATTTTTGACCGGGTTTTAGTGTTATTAGTATTATTTTAATAATAATATTATTAATATAAAATTAATGAAAAATAAAAAAATAAAAAATATATTATTAAAAAAATGGAAAGAAACTGCGTGGAGCAGCATGCTCCACGTCACCCCAAACTATCCCCACCCCTTGAAATTGCCTATAAATAGGCAGGGGTTCACGCAAGAATGGGGGGAGCAATCGGCCATGGCAAGGCCAAATAAGGGGGCATTAGCTCCCGACTAGCCAAGGACCGGGGTAGTGCCCTCGGTCCTAGTCGGTTCGATCGGGGTCCTATTTTAGGTCTGATCTAGTTAATATTTTTGGAGAGGTCGCGGTAGATCTCGGTGGGGTTCAGTCGGGGTTCGTTATTCGAGCTCCTAGTTAGGTATATTTTCTTCCCTTTTTATTTGTGTTGTAATTTTTATAATTTAATGAAGTATTAGTTATTTTAAAATTGTCTTCCTATTTTTTTAGTTCGTATGTTTATGTTTTAGATTAGTATTTAATATGTTTTAAATTTATGTTTTATATTAATATTTTATTTATGTTAGATTCGTTTTTATTTATATGTTAGATTAATATTTATTTGTGTTTTAAATTAATATTTATGAATATTAGCATTTTATTTATGTTAAATTTGTTTTTATTTATGAGTAAGATTAATATTTATGTATGTATGTATGTTTTAGATTAGTATTTTATTAGTATTTTATTATGTTAATATTTATTTGTATTGTATTTAAATTATTTGTCATGTTTTACATTTTGCTCACTAAGTTTGCATAATGGAATATATAATGTCAATGCGGTGCCCTTTTATCCGAGCGTAAACGGGGCCAATATCAGGCGTAGTGATAGTGGTTGGGCGTTTACTCTCGGATAACGGGGCCTTTAAAATCTACTCGCACTTATAATCAAATTTTAAATTGATCGTTACTTTAATCCTGAAAATCTAACTTTAATAAAGCGGTAATTATTAAAGTACCAATTTTGGGCGGTGTGGGGGTGCTAATCCTTCCCCATCCGTAACCGACTCCCGAACCCAAAGTCTTTGAATCTCTGGTTTTATGGTGTCCGGCCTACCTAAGTGGCCGGTGGCGACTCCAATTTCTAAATAAAATGCGGTTTTTTAAAACCCACACGGAATAAACATTTTATATCCGAAAAATCACAAACACTTCGAAAACTTCGTTTTTATAGCGAAACGGAGACAACGCTACACCAACATATTCACTCTTTCAAAAATAAAATCTAAATTCATAATCCTAAACCCTAAATTTTAGTCATAAATTTTAAATTAAAAAACCTACGGTTAAAACTTTTAAACTCTAAAGCCTAGGCTAAATTTATAATACTAAAGCACGAAGCATTGTGTAATAGACTACACAATATGTGTTTCAAAGTTTTTCTATCCATGATTTTTTTTAAAATTTAAATGCATCTTGTAATTTATATGATATGATGTACACATACGTACGAAGATCCACTCTTTATTTTTGGATTGTCAGGTTGACAATCCAAATTTTTAAAAAAAATTTAGGTGCAATTTTTATTATAAAATGCTAAAAACAAAATCAATCTCACTCTAAAAGAATATAGACATTATTCTAAAAATAATTGACACATCTTGAAGGAAATTGTCACTAACTTTTTGCCCTTACCACATACAAATTTAAAGTCTCTTTACGTAATTTTCTAAATTTCCAGCAATCTAATTTTTCCGACTTCATCTATGTACATATATATGAAAATAAATTGATAAAATAAAACAAATTACAATAATACGTAGAAATATTAATATTTATGTTAATAATACATTAAATTAGATTCTTTTAAGTAAAATTAGGATTTAAATCCGAAGATTATAAAAGGTGTAAATTGTATTAAAAGGGTGTTTACATAATAAATCTTTGTAATACTCAGCATATATAAAAAATTTAAGCGACGAAAGAGATGATGATTAGAATGTACGACTTTAGTTATAAACGTTATAAATGACGTTTACACGTCCTGTAACTTTTAAAGATTTAAATTGCGGTTGTGACCGTGTTTTCGGTTACGATTGCGGACAATAATAAATGTCTTGTAGTTATTATGGATACGGGTGTTCATAAAAACTCGAACTGATGTACCGTACCGAAAAATTGAATTAAATGGTGGGTAACTGTGCCGGTAAAAATTAGTCGGAATGGTACGGTAACCGTACCGGTAAAAATTTGCGGTTAAACGGGACGAAAACGGTTACGATTTTTTTTGCTAAACGGTTAACCAAAAAAACCGATAAGAAATTTAAAATTTTATTTTATATTAATATTAAATTGTTGATTATTACTAATATATGTGTAATTACCATACTTAAATTATATTTTATAATAATATTAAATTATTAATAATAGTCAAACGTGTAGTGTACGTCTATTCAAACGTTCATCTATTCTAGTATTGAGATATGTGTTGCATCATTTTGTTTTTGTTGGGTTTCCAGTGTGGTTGCAGGTAGTTTGTGTCTTGGGACATTGGTTTGATCTTGCAGTTCATTTTATAGTTCATGTTGCCGTGTTTTTGTATTATTTACATTTGGTCCTGAACAACTTTGTTGAACTCGTGTTCATGTTATTGTGATCGTAAAATGAAATAAATTTAGAGTACTTTGTTCTCTTTCGGTGTTCTTGTCTCGATTATAGTTGACTCAAACGGTGAAGGAGATTTTAGTAAAGTTCTTTTCTTTTAAAAAATTATAATGATATTTAATTATAATGATGTCACATAATTGATTATACAAATATTTGTGTAATTAATATAAATTATTGATGATTACTAATATTTATGTAATTAATATATATTTTTTAAACTTTTAATTGTTTTAAACTTTGAAGACTTTTTAAATATAAATATTGAAGATTTTATTTGGTTGATTTTTTTAAATTATTAAATTTAGTAGTAATAAATATATAAAATGGTTCATGGTTAATTGAAACCGTATCGAATAAATTGATTAACCGTTTAAGCGGTAACCGGTTTAAACGGAACAGTAACAAAATGTTGAACCAAAACTTTGGAAAAATCGTACCGATAAGCCGTGCCATTACAATTAATTGTTCATAAACAGCCCTAATTACGGACTGTTATTTTTTTACAGTGACCATTTTAGATGGTACTGCATTACCGTTATATAACAGCGGTTATTACGATAATAGACCATTATTTAAATCCGTACTTCTAACACTTTGGTCGATGAATTCAGACGATTGAATGAGTAATCTGGGCATGCACGCAACTTTGACTTTGGGGGATCATCTTGATTTATGATTTTCAAAAGAGAATCTGAAAGCAGTAACACATTTTGTTTTGGTTGTAATAGCCAAAAATTAATTAATGATGGAATGTTTTAAGTTTGTTTATTGATTCGTTTATCGACTTGTTTATAAGCTTGTTTATTTAATTTTTTTATATTTTACATTATAAATCTTGATGAAGTTAGAAACTAAATTAAGCACATAGTAAAACTTTGAAGTTCAAATTGTACAATTTAAAGAGCTTAAGACTAGTGACATAAATATCTCATCATTTTCTTCGACGAATAGGTTCACGGATATTAAATAAACAAAAAAAATATTTTTAAAAATAAATAAATGAACACAAACACAAAATTTTGTGGCCAACTGTACCTTCTCTGTTGGCACTTGCTTCAATACCAGGTTGCACCAAGACAAAAACAATAAAAGAAACAAAAAAAATTCAGTGCGATCAACAAATTAGCCATTTGTTTAAGGATTGGAATTCAACGTGAAAATAGGGAGAGCTTGTCCAAGCATGTTTACGTATTCAAGCAAAATTTAATTAGTTTTTGGTCCATAGAGATCTACACCCGGGATTGTACCGTGGCATGATACTATTCTACCACTAGATCACTGGTGCTTCATTCGTTAAGTGGTTTAACAAAGAGTATAATTTGTTTTAGGTACAAGCGCAACAATATGTGCGATAAGTAAGAATTCGGAACAATAAGATTCTAATATAAAAATTTAAAGAAAAATCAACGACAAAAATAAAAACAAAATAACAATTCGTCTTTAAATAACAATTTCTTTGTTGGTGCTAATTTTTGTGTTGGAATCCAATTTATCTATGTATTTTTTGAGCTACGGTTTTTAGTGTGTTTATTTATCAGTATGATGTAGTTTCCCGGAAAAAAAAACCACTCCTAGATGCTATCCCATGTAGTTTCCAAATGCCATAAGGTATTTCAATGATGCAAGATTAATTTCCCTTTAAACCTAATAGGGAAAAAGAATGCCCATAATTTGTTGATTGAGAATGAGGGTTACAACATTTGCTCGAACAACAAAGACACCGCACGGCTAAGTATCCAATCTTAGACTCTAAAACCCCTGAATACACAGAAACCAAAAACCACACATACAGACCTTCCTCAAAACTTCAACATTACACTGCAATCCACAACATATCAGCATCCTCTTATTCCCCTGAAGAGCTAAGTTATGGGCAGAAAGCAAAAGAGATGCGTCACTGATATTTAAGGATAAACATTCTGCACTCTGAGACTTGCTCATCGAACACTACCGGGATATGTTCAGGATGATCAATCCAATTCACTGCCAAGACACTATCAGATTCAATAATCAAAGAACTTGACTCACACCATTTTAACTTTGAAAAAATGAGACAAGCTTCCAAAATAGCGAACAGTTCAGCGCCTGTAGGATCAAAAACTCCGATGAACTTAAAAAATCTTACCAGATGTGTCCCCATGTGATCTCTAAGTATACTTCAGATCTCATCACAATAGCTCCTTTTGACTGACGCATCAACATTAAACTTGAGAAAATCCGGAGGAGGACTACTCATGACCCTTTAGGAGGTCTGGAAATATGACCTACACTAATCTTGCACAAATTAGGATAAGCTATAAAATTTGAAATAGAAACAAGTGGATGAAAATCCTCTACCCTTTTGGTGATCCACTTTAAAAAAGTGGGTTTAGGGTTTAAGGTTAGGGGTTGTGGTTAGAGTTTAGGAAATTAGGTTTAGGGTGTATTTTAAGGTGTAGAGTGTAGGATTTAAGATGTAAAATTTAGGGTTAGAGTTTAAAATTTAATTTTTAATGTATTTTAGTGTGAGACATAGAAATGAGCATGGTTAGGGGGCAGAAGATTTTTGTTGGAAACAAATGACGATGGCCATTTGCTTTTACACCCAAACCCTATTCTCAACAGGGCAAGATCGAAAACTTGATCCACATTAAGACTTTTACTGTTGAAAATAACATCATTTTTACACAACCAAATTGTCCATGTAATACCATAGAAAGCAATGGTCCATACAGGTTTAACCGCAGGTTTTATTGGTTGGCAATCCCAAACGGCAAGAAGAGATTTAAAATTATCTGAAATGACCAAATGAATTTTCCAAATGTTACACCGCCTTTGCCAAATTCTCCAAACGAACTCACACTGACAAAATAGGTGATACACCCATTCACACACTCTGAAACAAAACACACAGTCACTATTATTCATATGGGAAACTCCTTGCTTAGCCAACCCATTAAAAGTCGGTAACCTGCCCTGAACGGCTCTCCAAACGAAGTTCTCTATCTTTGGTGGTGCCATATTCAACCAAATGAATCTCCGAAACCCATTAAAAGTCGCTTGTAGATACCACTAGATGCACCACACCATTTGACACTATCTTTTGACACCAAGCCCTTGGCTGCTCTGTCTAAAACTTTAATAAACTCCTCCCAAATCTCACGTTCTCACTCGAAGAGATTTCTTCTAGTAACTATTTTCCATACCCAACCATTCGGTTCTTAGAACCAAAATCACACACCATTCCAGATTTATTAACCACCACTTCATAAATCTTGGGGAAAGCGTGTTTGAGCGACGGGACCTCCGTCCAATGATCATTTTAGAATTTAAACAACTGCCATCCTCCAAAATAAATCTAATACTCCGCGTAAAAAGTTCTAGAGGATTGGAAAATGATTTAGTTATATTCTTCCAAACCCACAATACCTTCCTACTCTGCGCAATGGTGGGGGTCATGTTGTCCCTTTAGTACCCATACTTAGCATCAATAACTCTACGCCACAGGAAGTCGGGTTCGCTATTATACCTCCACACCCACTTATTAAGATGGGAACAATTTCGAATTTTGAGATCACAAAGACCAAGCCCTCCAAAAATTTTGGGTCTGCATAAATTCTCCCATCTGATCCAATGGATGGATCGACTATTTATAGAGCCCCAGATGAACCTTGCAATAATTTTGTTGAGCAGTTCTGCAACCGCTACAAGCATTTGAATCAAAGCTAGATAATACACTGGCAAATTACCAAGCACAGACTTTACCAGCGTAATTCGACCACCAATAGAATGGAGCTTGCCTTTCCACCCTTCGAGTCTCAACTAAACTTTGTCGATGATTGGCTTTCAAATAGCCATTGAGTTTTGATCATGGTCCAAAGGCAACCCTAAATAGAAGTTAGGGGGAGAATCTATGTTACAATTAATAGCCTCAGCCCAACTAGAAATACATTGATCTTCCACATTAATCCCGTAGATTTTCGTCCTTTTCAAATTTAGGCTTAAACTAGAAGCCAACTCAAAAACTCTTAACATTCTTTTGATAGCCCACCACATTTGCCTTTGCAAACAATATTAAATCATATGCAAATTGTAGATGAGAAATATGCAATCTATCCTTTCCAACAAACACACCTTGAAAAAGCTTCAACTCCATAGCTTTATTAATTAAAGAACTAAGGGCTTCAATTGTAATGTTGACCAACGGTGAAAGAGGACACCCATGCTTCAATCCTCTTTTTATGGAGAATCTGTTGGACGGGGCCCCATTAACCAAGACTGAAATAGAAGCTGAAGATAGTAGACACATGGAAATTCATTTTCTCCATTTAGGCCCAAAACCCATATGATGAAGGATGTAATCCAAAAAAGCCCAATCCATTGTATCATAGGATTTTTTGAAATATGCTTTAAAATAATAGCTTCTCAGTTGTTTCATTTGATCTCATCAATCACCTCATTTTCTACTAAGAAACAATATGATATTTGCTTGCCAAGAATGAAAAGCAAATTAGGTATCACCCACTACCTCATTAATACAACCCACTAGTCTTCTTGCGAGAACTCTGGCCAAAATTTTGTAGAGGCTGCTAACTAAAGATATTGGTCAGAAATCATCCACTGAAGTAGGGGAATCAATCTTCGAGATACGAATAATGAAGGAATGGTTGATTGACTTATCTTTTAGCCTACCGTTATAAAATTCACCAAAAAATTTCATTACATTACATTTGAGGTAGGGCTAGAATTTCTTGTAAAAATTCGGATTGAAGCCATCTGGTCTCGGAGCCCTACCATCTCCCGTCTGAATTGTCGACCAAACTTTCTTGACTGAAAAAGGTGCTTTAAGAAAGTTAACAGATTAGGGCTAAGTTGGGCTAAATTAGGATTTTAATATATATATATATATTAATTTAAATCGAATTATATTATTTATATATATTAAAAGAGTCATAACCACAATAATTATTTTCTTTTAATATTTATCCAATAGTTAAATTATATATATATATATCAAATATATATTAATTTAACTAAATTCGTGTACAACAAATTTATACATATATGATTCATTTAATATATGCTCATTTCAACCATGAGTGTGACCCTGTAGGTTCATGTAACGTTAGTAGTAAATATTAGAACATTTATAATATTACAAACAATGAGTGACATCTAGCAATATGTCATTGTCACATAAGTTACATGAAATCATGATTCGTCATAACTTTTTCGTGATTAACTCTTTTTCATGTATTACATCCTTTTGTCCTTTATATCTAGATTGGACATAAGTCATGGAATAGTCACACTTGTATAGTCCATCTAATATTTCTTGATATCTTGAGTAGACTATTATAAACGAATAACTATGATATCTCATATCAACTTATTCGAGCATGGCCATGCATTTCTAGTCTCACTCAATCAAGTGGCCTACAATATTACTCCTATTATGTAGGAGGGACAAATCCTATCTTGATCAACCATATCCCACTACATAGATTATGATATATCCAATATATGTCTTTATAGAGTAGTCAATTACGACACACGTTTGACTGTATCAAAATATGTCACTCACGATGGTGAAATAATGATGATCTCAAGTATGAGGATCATACATGTAGTTATCACTATGGGCAATGTTGTGACTATCACATATCCAAGAAACATGCTCATAGCGGGCCAGTCCAGTATGTCGTTCTCTAACACATACTTATGTATTGATTTTGACATCTTCATGTTAATGACAACACTTTTTCATCAATCAACTACATATTAGTTTTAATGCATTATTGTTGTCCATTCCCACAATAATACTTGACTAAGAACATTTAAGAATAATCATATTATTCTAAGGACTTTATTATAATTCAGTTTATTTATGCACGCTTGTAATTGTAATCGAAAATAATAATGGCAATGCCTCTTTATGAATGAACAAGGTAAAAACAAATGTCATTTACAATCATCTTATGATTGGTCTTTGGGCATACTCTAACAATCTCCCACTAGCACTAAGACCAATCACTCATGTATCTAATACCAAGTGACTCAGTGTGACGATCATGCTTCTGCTGCGTCAGAGGCTTTGTTAGTGGATCGACAATGTTATCATCTGTTGGCACTGTACATATTTCCATATCTCATTGATCTATAATTTCTTGAATGAGATGGTAACACCTAAGTATGTGTTTAGATCGTTAGTGAGATCTGGGTAAGAACCCCCTTTTGGATTTTTTCATACTTAATCTTTTCAGTACTTCTTCTATGTATCTATTTTGACTCATTCCTAGCAGTTGTCTCGATCTATCTCTATAGATCTTGACTCCTAATATGTATGTTGCCTCACCCAAGTTTTTCATGAAAAAAACATTTTTCCTAACCAAGTTTTCATAGACTGTAAGCTAGATATGTCATTTCCTATTGTTAGTATCTCTATAGATCTTGACTCCTAATATGTATGTTGCCTCACTCAAGTCTTTCATGGAAAAACATTTTTCCTAACCAAGTTTTCATAGACTGTAAGCTAGATATGTCATTTCTTATTATCAGTATGTCATCCACATACAGTACCAAGAATATGATAGTGCTCTCACCAATTTTATTGAAAACACATAACTCATCTTCATTTTTGATAAAATCAAACTCTTTGATTGAATCGTTAAAATGAAGATTCCAACTTCAAGAAGCTTGTTTCAATCCATAAATGGACCTTTGTAGCTTGCATATTTTTTGGCATCTTTTGGATCGACAAAACCTCCAGGTTGTGTCATGTACACATCCCCATCTAGTTTTCCATTAAGGAAAGCAGTTTTAACATCCATTTGCCTTATCTCATAATCATAAAATGCAGCTATCACAAGTAAGATCCGAATGGATTTAAACATAACAACAGGTGAAAAGGTTTCATCATAGTCAATACCATGAATTTGACCAAAACCCTTAGCGATTAATCGCACTTTATATGTTTGTACATTACCATCCATGTCGATTTTCTTTTTGAAAACCCATTTGCACCATATGGGCTTAATCCCTAGAGGTGGTCAAACAAGGTCCAAACTTGGTTTTTTTTACATGGAATCCATCTCGAATTTCATGGCCTCTAGCCATTTCTCAAAGTCTGGATCGTCACTGCTTCTTGATAAGTCCTAGGCTCATCTTGATCTATGAAGAGAACATCACCATGCGATGTGACAAGAAATCCATATTTTTCAGGTGTATTGCATTCTCTCAAAGATCTTCATAGTGGTTGTGTTTCCAAGACTGTAGAACAACTTGTGGAACTTGTTGTTGTTCAATCTCTTTTTCAATGATATGTGGTTGATCTCGAATTTTATTGATTTTAATATTTCTCTCACTTCTTTTCTGGAAAACAAATTATCTTTCTAGGAAGATTCATGTTTTGAGCAACAAACACTTTTTTCTCGGTATGAATGAAGAAATAATATCCTTTAGTTTCTTTAGGATAACCCACAAAATTACATTTATGAGATTTGGGTTCGAGCTTTGTAGACATCTTATGTTTAACATAAACTTCATATCCCCAAATTTTCATAAAAGACATACTATGACATTTCCCAGTCCACATCTCATATCATGTATTTTGAACTGATTTAGATGGAACACCATTTTGTGTGAAAGCAGTTATTATTTTTTAGCGCATGTCCCCAAAAATAAATTGGAAGATCAGCGTGACTCATCATTGATCGAACCATGTCTAACAGTGTTCGATTTCTTTTTGGAAACTCTACTCCATTGTGGAGTACCAAGAGGTGTGAGACAATTCCACATTCTTTAAGAAGGTCACCAAACTTTAAGCTTAAGTATTCTCCTCCTCGATCTGATCGAAAAGCCTTAATGTTTTTTCCTAGTCGATTTTGTACTTTATTTTTAAATTCCTTGAACTTTTCAAGGGTTTCAGATTTATGATGTATTAGGTAAATGTACCCATATCTACTGAAGTCATCTATGAAAGTAATGAAGTATTGAAAACCTTCTTCTGGCTTGTGTATTCATTGGTCCACATACATCATTATGTATTAATCCCAATAAATCACTTGCTCGCTCACTTTTACCACTAGAAAGAGCTTTGGTCATCTTTCCCAATAAGCAAGGCTTACATACATCAAGTTGTTCGAAAACAAATGAATCCAAAAATCCATCTTTATGAAGTTTTGAAATGCTTTTTTTTCACTTATGTGACCCAAGTGACAATACCAAAGATGAGTTTGATTAGAGTAATTTGTTTTGATGTTTTCATATTTATGTTATAAATGAAATTTTCTTGATCCAAAATATAGATGCCATTTATTAATTGTGTCATAGCATAGAAAACATTATCGAGATAAAAGAACAACATTTATTCTTAATAATTATCTCAAAACCAATCTTGTCTAAACAAGAAATCGAAATGATGTTTTTAGTCAAACTAGACACAAAATAACAATCCTCTAAACATAAATTAAGTCCACTAGGCAATAATAAAGTATATGTTCCTATAGCTAATGCATCAACTCTTGCTCCATTACCAACCCGTAGGTCTACCTCTCATTTTCTTAAATTTCTACTCTTTTGTAGTCCTTATACAAATGTACAAACATGAGAAACACAATCGGTATCCAATACCCAAGAAGTAGGCGTTGATAAATTAATATCAATAACATAAATATTCGAGGCAGACGCTCTGCTTTCATTTGCCTTCTTGACTATTCAAGATAAATAGGGGCAATTCCTTTTACAATGACATGTCTTATTACAAATAGAAACATTTTCCTTCCAGTGACCAGTCAAGGTAGTTTATGCTGTTCAACTTGTCCTTCTCAATGACCGATCGCAGTGATAACAAATTTGTATAATAAGTCTACAACAATAAAATATGGATTTTGAGTACGTTTACCATGTTTGCTTATAAAAGAACTTGATACTCCCACTATTTTTTATTAAAATTAATAACCCTCAAATAATAATGTTGAAAATACTTTCTGTAAGGTTTTTCTAGTGGACAAGGATCCAAATTTCACATTCTCTTAAGTCAGCTTTGGCTATTCTCTTAAGATTATGGTCTATCTAGGTAAGCAACACTTGCTAATTACATCTCATGTAACTCCTTCATTTGGTGAACAAATCTTGTTCATAACCATCCTATGATTATCCAAATAACTAACCTTTAGGTTTCTAATCCTATTAGAATAACCTAGTTAAGTCTTTAACCAATTTTACAACCAACAATTTGGCCAAGATAGATACAAGTACCTCACTTTAGTAGAACCTACATTGTATCGATCTAGACTTTAACGAGGGTTAACATTGGAAATCAACAAAAGACTTAATATTTTATTGAGAGGTTTCGTGAATATTATCTCACCATTTAACATTTGATCTTACAATTAACTAGCATGCATCTCATATATTCATTTTATCACATATATGAAAAGTAGTAAATATGAATGCAATAGTTTTAGCCCATATCCTAAGGAGGCACATCCCAAGCCAACGGGAGAAACAAATTATTCTAAGGATAAAAACACTTCTCAAGCATCTTTTTGTCGGCCCACACTTCTGTTTCTCTTGTCCATGTTTCTTCGTATAGATTACAATTTTATAAATTTGTTTTACATACAAGGGAGTAAGATGAGAAGAGAATTAAAATAGAAGTAGAGAAAGGCACGGCTTGCAGGCCGTATTTATAAAACCTTATAAATAAAAGTAAATGGCTATTAGGCTATAACCATGCATTCCAAACACCGTGCATATCAAACATAATAACGACACAATTTTTTTTATTAAAGTCTTACCAGATTATTCCTACGCATGTGTCAAACCCCTTGTGTAATACCCTCAACCCGATTCGAAAGAAAATTGAATTGAAGATATTACCGAAACATAGACCGAAAATTATATGACTAAATTATGAAATTTGGTCCAGCTTCAGAATAGACTTGTCAAAAATACGGGTAAATTAAAACTTTTCTTTAATAACATTTTGTATTAAAGCAATTCGTTCACAAATTGTACAGAACATTCTAATTGATAATTTTCTCCATAACCTTATTAAGCTTAATTTAGGTTTAAGCGTATATCTCCCATCATGTGAAATCTTAATTAATCAAGTATGAGAACACATATGATAACAAAGACCCATCTTTTAAGGATCTTAACTGTCATGCTAAGTGTTTCCAACTAATCCATACATTCTATCACTAGCATGCATTCTTAACATCAAGCATTTAAAGTTTATGTCTACATGACTTATCATGCAAGTAAATGATTGAACTAATTAAAACTTATTATCCAAAATCATCATTCATCACACATCACAACCAAGCAATTGATTGTAGCATCATGATCTAAAAGACAACTAGACTATACTTGATTATCAGTAATCTATTCAAGAATCACACCATTCACAATTAAATCGAATAGAAAACAAGAGGTACATTCGGTCATTTTCAATAATACTATATATAATTCTAATACTAAGATCAATGTTATTTCAAATCGTAAACCAACTGTATGTGATGCACATAACTTGTATAACATAACTTTAAGCTTATACATTATCACATTATCACTTTCTTATTTTCTCTTCTATCATCTTAGCTATACGAAATATTCTACCCTATCATGAATTTACTCACAATAGGAGATAGCTATTTACTAGCCATATTTTCTTACAACATCCAGTCGATTACTAATTTAAGTCATGTTTAGGTTTTTAAAGCAACTGCACACACACACATTTAACACAACTTATTAAGCAAACCATAACCATGAGATAATTAGAGGCCCATTACAAACTTAATTAATCAATAAACTTATACACTTAAATATAATCAAAAAGGAAATTAATATGCACTACGCAATTTGATAACTATGTGCCACCATCTAGGTTTTCTAAAGATACTAATTTGTATCCTACTTGCATCCTTGCGAACACGTCTAAGCTCAGGAGAAATCAGTAAGCACATTTACCCTAAAATGTAATGAGAGAATAGAGTAAGCAATTGAATTGCTTAGTGAGGTAATTCATTTAAATGAGGTATGAATCAAATCTCTATTCTCTCTTAAAGACAACAGATTTAGGTGAGTAAAAAGCTTGTCTAAACATAACCCTTTACTAATCACAGGGTTCGTAACAACACAATCTTTTATTGTATTGGTTTCAATTATCGCAACAAATTAGTCGACTTCAAGCTATTATAGCCGTAATCTTTCTAATATAGTCCCAATCCTTATTCCAATTATGCTTAAATATAAATTAAACACTGGTTACTTATCATGCAAGACTCCATAGATTTTCATTCGATCAACTTATAGTTCCTATAACCTTCCTTTAGAGGCGTTCTTTAATTATATATACTTGTTGCATAAGTTATTCAAATTCTATCTTACATGTCTCCTGAGACATCAAATATATCATAAACATAGCATAATTTAAATCTTTTATTCAACTTCATCATTACAACAATCTCACACTTTTATATACATGTTTTATAGGTTTAAAACTGTCCATCATGTAATCAATTCTTATTCTTACACAACCCCGTTTTCATGTTTATGCTAAGGTTATATTTAACAACCCAGGTACATTTGTTCCTTATTCAAAATTGTTCTTAGTCATGTTATATACTCCAGCAAGTCTAGAACTGTATTTTTTTTATCTTTTGAGCAAACATTTCTTAACATATAAATTTATTTTGCTTCACAATAGGTTGTCGAGCATGGCATTTCATAACTTAGATTTCCTTTGTCACAATTTATATAATTTAACATAATTTAAATATTTTAAAGTTGTACAAATCTTTAATTGAAATAGATCATATCTCAATTTTAACTCAATAGTCTAAGATCTCCAACGTTTACCATTTAAAGCCTTAACTAAATTAACACATGAGTTTCTCTAGCACCAAGGTTTCCATAATTTGACCTTTAGTTTAGGCAACAAGAAGTTCAATTTCAGAACATATATTTGTAACCAAAACTTCAAGTGAAATTTGATGTTCATATAAACAATTCTCTAAATATAAATCCAACCAACCATTAACGCATAGCATGTCAAGCATTTTAACAAGAATTTCCAACCATGAGACTTATCCTACATCTTAACTACTCTTACGAATTACTCACAGATTCATGTATATACTTTTAGAATCACATCCGTATTTCATTTATACGTGAGGACTCCAACATTGTAACTATTTTAACTTTCGTTATATACAACCATTTAAACTCATCTCTAGAAATACTTAACTAGAAATTAACTGTCCACCTATCATAAGGTATTGATCTAATTTCCCAAGAAATTACAAACATATTCTACTTAATTTCATGCATAACTTTTCAGAGCAACTCGTATATCACAGTTCGACCAAAACATTGAGTAACCACCAAACATGAATTATACCAGGTATAAACTTAAATTCCTCGTCACTCAAAAGTATAAAGCATAGCTTATTATAACATGTGATGTGTGTATTTATATATATAAATTTTAAGCTTTCAAAGACATTATTTCAATGGCATAATTTCTAATCAAATGGTATCCTCCTAAACTCCCAAGTAAATTATTCAAACCAAATTAAATATCCATATGAATAGACTACTTTTATGATAATCATTCGAAAAGCATTATCAAACATGCATACATATCTTACATCATATTCAATTCATCAATTAATTCAATATCGTATAATTCCTCAATTTAAACATGTCTATTTACCTAAGAGTTAACCATATGCAAGTAGATATAGATATAGATATATATCTTGCTAAGCAAGTTACCACAATTCTTTCTCATTTTAGTATTTTCATCCATATTTTTTTTATTTACGTAGCCTTTAGAATCGAATTACCATATTAAATTAAGCTCACCCATTCAAGAAATAAAAAGGGCATAACAGGCAATTCATACAAGTGATAGCTACACAAGAAAAACTTATAAATACACACAATCAAAAAGTATCTAAATGCATTATGCATACATATTATCTAAGTGCCTATATACTTATCACCAAAATTAACAAGATAGCATCTCACATCGTGGTTACTTGTCTTATAATTATAGAACATTGTTTTATATGGCATAAATACTTTTTCTCATGATCCATCATACACAGTCCATTTGTATAACTTCCAAATTTCATTATTTTATCTTTATCAAAGAATGTCATATCATTACTTGTCTTATAAGGTATCAATTTAATTCATTTATTTGGGTTTCATTATGATATCTTAACATAGCCTTGAAATCAAGCATCAGCCTAGGTACTCGAATCCCCAATCAACTATCGCCAACAGAAATAGAAAGGTACCCAAGGTACCGGTCAAACCCTCCTACTGTCGCCAAGTGACCACAAACTTCCCTCATACTGTCGCCAATATAAGGACCATAGTCCTCCCGAAACACAAGAGCTCTATGGACTCTATGGCATGCCAACTATACCTAAGACCGACTTGAGACCAAGGCTACACATATTTCTTAACTGATCAGATCGGATTCAACTTAGTTTCATGTTCAGGTAACACAAATTATGAGTTACTTCATATAACATAATTGACTGATTCGAGTATTGTTCCTTTACTGAATTTCGAAATAGCAATTCATATGGTTCATCTTATAATACTTGCATACATATACATATACGTTTCTTTCATGATCAATAATCAAAGATCACTTAAGCTAACACATCAAATCAGGTTTTCATCTACTTATACGCAAATCTCTGTTATCGAGACATGCTTCATTTCTAACATGACTTAATTAGTCCATACATATCATGGCATACTTGTTCATTAAACAACATACCTTGGCTTCCAAGCTTACCTTGTCATTGTATAATTTATATAAAAAACAAACAAATTAAGTAACAAATTGCTCGGAATAGCTTTTAATCTATTCCGAGGCTTTAAACTACACTCACCTTATATCCTGAAGTTACATGATTCCTGAATCCTTAACCAAAAATTGCTATATATCCAATTCCTTTCTAGCTTCTTCTTGGTCTAAGTATAACAAAATATAACTATATATTAGAACCAATTTAATCTTTTAAATATATACCAAGCAAGGCAGCTTACTCAAACACATTAGATCACTCAAATATACCAAATAAAGTAGTTCACACTTGTACACATTTAATTATTCAAATCTGTCCATTTACTTTCGATCTAAACAATTCTGCTTAGTCAAAATATTTAAACACTAATTGACATCATAAAACAGTCTTTTATGATCATTTTTAACCAAAACAGTCCACTAAACAAGCATTTAGGCATCAAACATATAAAAACAATCCCTAGAAGCACACATAAACACAAAATAGTTCCTAACATGTTATTGTATCTATGAACAATCCACATATTTAGTAAAATTGCCCTTGTACCTTTATTCCTTTTTTAGAACAATTCATTTATTCCTTACATAAAAGCATAACAACCCCATTTATCCAAAACTATCCAATTTTATCCATGGACGCACTTAACAAGGCAGCATGTACATTCACACATTTTGACATACATAAAACAGTCCAAAAATAGTTTTTAGTTTCTACAAAACAGTCCCAAAATTTATAAAAACTGTCCCTAACTTCCAATTAGAAAACAGTCCCTTAATCCTTTCAAAACTGTCCTTAAACTTCTTTAAAACTGTCAAACAGCCCCCTCCCTTGTTCTGGACAATAAAAACAGTTTCCTAATGTGCACAAAACTGTTCTTTATTTGCAAAACAGCCTTTTAGGGATACTTTTAAAGAGTTTTCCACGATTAAACACATTCAAACAGTTTATCAAACATAATTATGTTCATAGATCAATCCAACAAGTTCTTCTATAATATCAATTGGTCAAATTCTATATGTACACAAATTGTTACATTCGAACAACTCATTTTTCCCTCGGATTCACACACATATGCATATATTTTCATTCATTCAATTCATTCAAACACTTCCTCTACAACTCTGACAAAAGGTTCAAGTACAAATTGGTCCTAAACATTAGTAATTATCCTAATTTAATTCAAAATTCTATTGGTTCGATTCCCTTAACAATCAAGTTCGAATATACATTATGGTTAACATGGATCATTCGAAATTACTTCATAATCTGCCCAAAGTAACTTCTGAAACATCATGTAGCTATAAAATTCTCTAACTCATTCTAATGCATGCATCATTACTACAAGCAACATTTTCCTTCGAAGAGAATAGGAGAAAGAACCACAATTACCTATATCAAGCTTTCTTTCAATCCCCATTTCAACAATTAAGCCAACATATCGAGGTTTGTAAACTTCTCTCAAAATCTCACTTTCTTTCGGCTATGGGGAAAAAGGGCAAAGGAGGTTGAAGATGAGAAATCTTTTGCTCATCTTTCTCCTTTGGAAAATGCCGAGTCATTCCCTCAATTCCCATACCTGTCTTGTTTAGGTTGACAAGTGTTAAGGTCCCCGAAGTTCTTTTAAATTTACATGCAATCCTTGCATTTTATTTAAACTCAATTATATCATTGAAAAAGTGGTCACTTTATATTTCATGACTTCATTCTTGGTCCCTAAATTCCAATTGATCCTTCTAATAATTTCCCAACAATTTGATTTACAATCAATCTAATATCAAAACTCAAGACTGCATTTTTTGATGCGTTACACCTTGTGAGGTTTCGACGGCCTTGTAGCCGCCGGTGGGGTTGCAACTGCTTGGTTAGTGGCGGGGAAATTTTTAAATACTAACATCTTAATTGTTCTGTAAAAACCTCACGATTTGATAACTTTTATCAACATTATTGTGTTTTTCAGGATTTTAAAATCCACGAGGTTTTTACTAAAACAACTCTTGTTACTTTCCCGCACGAAATCTATAGACTAACCATTAGTCTAATATATAACTATAATTCGTGTATGTTAACACTTAACATCTAAAACCCTAAAACTATATTTTGAATATGTTAACAATTAACATATAATATTTCAAACCCTATTGACAAAGATCCTGATGATTAACTCTTAATCATCGATCTTAGGAACGTCTTTTAACTAGATTAATAGATTAACCGTGATTGAATAGATTTGCTCGAACAAATATCATATATTCACTAAATAAATAAAAAACATGTATCTCATACAATTACATCACCCAAGTAATTAAAACCCGAATTTGTATCGTATAAGTGGCTCTGATACTACTTTTGGGTCACATCGCGTAGCGAAAAATTATCCAGTGATTAACACCAAAGATTCATGTACGAGGAACGAATCGGGTGAATAAGGGTGAAGAATTACTTGTTTAAAATCTGGAATTCGAAATTTGGAGGAGATAGATATCCAATCACGATTCCACGATGTTGATTCCTAAGCCGCAACGATAACGCTCCGACCTTTACGTAGTTCACCAAATTGAAACGAGCATATAAAACTCTCTAAATTATTTAGAGGGTTTTTCCAAAAGCATTAATGATTGATAGATCTCTCATGCCTTTATATAGCCTTTGAAATCCTAATTCAACTCATATTAGGATTTCAATATATATATATATATATATTAATATATATAATCCTAATTTAACTTTAATTAGGATTTCAATATATATATTAAATATATATAATCCCAATTCAACTTAATTAGGATTTCAACATATATATATATATATATATATATATATATATATATTATATATAATCCCAATCCAACTTTAATTAGGATTTCAATATATATATTAAATATGTATAATCCCAATTTAACTTAATTAGGATTTCAATATATATTAATATATATAATCCCAATTCAACTAATTAGGATTTTAATATAAATATATATAATCCCAATTCAACTTTAATTAGGATTTCAATATATATATTAATTTAAATCAAATTATATTATTTATTAATGGGTGTTTAATCCGTAAAAAAATAATACCTACTTGTTCTTTGGATTTGTAGTAGCGGCAAGTAGGGGCGATCCTACAAAGAGCGGTTAAGAGATTAAGTTCACAAGCAATTAAGTAAAAGGGGGGTTGTGTTTGAGTAGAATTGAAGAAAGCAATTTAAAATAAATGAGAATTCTATATTAAAAGAAACTCTAGTTAAGGTAGATCTCAGTGTATTAATCCAAGTTTTAGATCATCGAACTTCACAAAAGATAAACCTGCATCAATCTCAAATAGCTTGTTATAGGTTAATTGATAATCCACAATCAAACCCAATCTCTCTTACTTAGTAGATAATCACTTAATAATCCAATAATGACTAACTCATATTATCAAGATTAAAATCCTTAGATAATCCACTTAGAATTTAAAACCTATCAAATAGCTTTACTGAATTAAGAGACCCAATGCACATAAACTATCAAAACACTAATCGATAACTGATCAAGAATATGAATTCATACCTTCTAACTCGTTGCTTGGTTACTTACCACTTGTATCAAGGATTCGTCGATTGGTTGTCGTATATATATAATCCAATATATATGTGTTGAATAAGCTCGGAAGATATAAAAATACTTGAAATAGATGAAGAAAATGAAGAACAAGAAATCTCACTAAAAACTTTTATTAATAACCTCGAACCTAAACCTTAACTAGAAAAAGAGTTTAGCAACTTATAGAGAAGGGAAATCAACAAAGAAGAGAAGAAGGAGAATTATGGGATGAATGATTTCTCTTCTCCTCGTGACCCTATTTATACTAGAGGTCATTTACATCAACTAGGAGAAGAAATTAAGATAAAATTTAATTTAAAACTCTATCCTACTCCAAATATAATATAAAACATAAAATTTTAACTTGAAGTAGAATTCATCTTCTTATGTTAAGTGCTCCTTAAAATCCAAATCCAACTGAAACTTCTCTTTTAAGCATGTATTATCCTTTAGTTGTCAAAATCCCTACAAAAATCAAATACTTGTCAAAACATAGATTTATAGTTGGATTAGAACACTAAAATATAGGTATATATATGTGAAAAATATGCAAATATTAGACTTATCATATACCCCTACACTTGGATTATGCTTGTCCTCAAGCATATTGAAACTCAAAACCTAGGGTATTTTTGGTAAATAGAAAGGATAAGAGAAGTAATAAGTCAATGATTGCAATTTAGCACAAGTAAATAATCACCCAATTAATAATCATGAAGTCAAAGATGGAATAAAATTAAACACACTCACAAAGGATTCACTCAATTCGCTCAAGGTGTTTAAGGGACAACAACACTCAAGTCAAAGCATGCAAAAGAGTCTTACCATAGGCTTGCTAATACATCACATCCCCACCAGTAGTTGGTCCGAATTACAAGATCAAAAGGTCTTTGAATTTGGTTGTAACATGGCTTAGGACAAGGTATGATGAGAAGGACTTTTAGGCTTTTTGAATCGAAGAACTTCACACTCATTTTCTCTTTTGTATCAAGCTTTTTGCATAAATTTAATTTTGGGAGAAACAAGGATTCAATCTTTTTCATACTTTTTTGTCTTTTCTTTCCTTTGTCTTTTGTTTTTGAACAAACAAGACAATTTTCTCTTTGATTTTTTTCTTTTCGTTTTGTTGTTTTCAAGATTTTCTCCATTTTCTATTTATTTTGTTTGATTTTTCTCATTTTTTTCAAGTAAGGAAAGTTTGTATTTCTCCAAATTTAAGTGCAAATTGGGGAAATCAACAAAAAGGAATTAGGCTTGTAGTATGGTTAATTTCCAAACAAAAGGTTCAGGCTCAAAAGTGGTTATCTAGTGGTCATATTTACCAAGGTAGGCTTTTTGGCTCAAGGTTCATACCTAAGGGCCTTAATCATCTCAAGTAATTCGATCTTATATGGTCCTAACATGTATAACATTGCAAGTTCTAGAAGAAATTAATCATGCTTGACAATCACTCAATGAAAGAAAAAAATATGAAGCATAAAATATGTATGCTTATTAGGCTCAAATCTCACAAAAGTGGCTTATGTTGTGTCCAATTTTATCCATCCAACTATTAAATCAATTAATCAAGCAACGATTTGCAAAGCTAAAAAGTTCTTATCAATCTTAATTTACTCTTCATATCAGTCTTATTTTTACTTTAGGGTTCCAAATCTCAAAAGTTTCAACATGTTGATTCTAAGAAAAAATTTAATGTGAAATGAATTTTTCTAAATCATCAATAATAATGAATTTCACATATTTTCTTCCTATTATTTTCGGCAAAACTAATGAAGATTTAAACAAAATTTTTTAAACAAAAGCCTCCACCCTCACACTTAAACTAAACATTATCCTCAATGTTAAAATCATCATGCATAAAATAAAGTAATAAAAGTTTTAAGGGAAAAGAATACTCCCTTATTCTATATGTGATGGTTCAGGGCGTAGATGGGAAAGGAAGCGTGGGTATATTTAAATCGTGGTTTGTTTTGCCTGAAGAACATGAGGCGCGGTTGCATTTTTTTCATAAGTTCTACTCATTGTACCTAAAAAGAAAAAAACTGTAAAAATTCATAACAAAAGAATAATAAAAAGAATAAAGAAAAAAAATAAAACATGGGTTGCCTCCAACGAAGCGCATTTGTTTAATGTCTTTGGCTAGACGTGACTCGCTCTATTTCTCATATTGTGGTGATAAGATGTTCTTCAGGTGGTTTATCCTTGATGGACTTGAACACTTTTGCTTTGCATGGTTGTTGCCATAGAGGTTTGTCGGGATGAATGGCGAGTATATGCATGTCAGGTGGTTCAACATCGGTTAGATTGATTCCTGGATCAAGATCGACTTTTTGATATGATGGATGGGAATTGTCCTACATCAAAGGTTTAGTAATATCCAAAGAAAATAAAGAACATGCATCATTAGGATATTTCATGGCATCATAGATATTAAACTTTATGAGTTCTCCATTGAATTCCATGGTAAGTGTACCATCATGCACATTGATTATTGTCTTGGATGTTCTCATGAACGGACTCCCTAGCAAGATCAAATTAGGGTTGGTAGGATCATTTTCTTCCATGTCCAAGACATAGAAATCAGCAGGAAATACAAGTTATTTGACTTGCACTAAAACGTCCTCCAAAACTCCTATGAGGGTAGATATTTGATCGGTCGACAAGCTGTATAGTAACACATGTTCTCTTAAGAGGATCCATTTTGTTAGCAGAATAAATAGAATAAGACAACATTAACGGATGCTCCTAAACCTAACATGGCCTTTTCATTTTTACTTTGCCGATTTGACATGGGTAGTGAACATACCTGGACCTTCGCATTTTTGAGGAAGTTTTCTAAGTATGACGAATACATTCTCACCCATCCTTACCTTTTCGTTGCCGTTCAACCTTATCTTGTTTGCGCATAATTCCTCGAGAAATTTGGCATATGAGGGATTTTTTTGATAGCATCAATTAAAGGAATGTTTACCTCAACTTTGCAGAACATCTCAAGAATCTCATTTTCTTGTTCTTCTTTCTTCATCTTTGAGAATCTTTGAGGAAAATGTGGTTGAACGACAATAGGTTGGGTTACCTGGTTTGTGTCGACATCTCTCTTCTTTTGTTTAGGCTTTTGTGATTTTCCATCCTTGTTGGGAAAAGGGGTTTGCCAAAATTTTGTTGGTTTGCTAACCTTCCCTTCTTCCTTTTCGGCGTCCTTCTTGGGTAAAGGATCCTGCAAGTTCTTGCCACTTCTCAAAGTAATTGCATTCATGTTTTGTTTTGAATTCACAATAGTTTGAGAAGGTAACTTACCTCGAGTTTTGGATTGACTAAAAGATGAGACAATTTGACTTACTTGCGTTTCAAGGTTTTTGATACTTGACCTCGTCTCTTGTTGGAATTGGTCGAGGCTGTGAACAAGTTTGTATACAATATTCTCCAAGGGTGGTTTTGTCAACGAAGATGGTTGCGCATAACCTCCTTGTTGATTGCTCTTTTTTCCATAGTTCATATTTGGATTGTCTTTCCAGCCCATATTGTATGAATTTGAGTACGAATTGTACTTTTTTTGGCCGTAAAATCCTCCTATGGCGTTGGCTTCTTCGGTACTTTCTTCTTGGAGTGTGGGGTACATATCAGTTGTGTATGATCTTGCCTTGTGCAAATCCCACATGCCTTGACTTGTTGTGCATTACCTAATGCTAATTTTTGAACAAGAGAGGTTAGATTCGAAATCTTATTTTCAAGGGAAGAGATATTTACCTCATTCACACGTCGAGAGACGGTGTCATGTGTTGACCCAAATTGTTGAGAGTTTGCAGCCATAATATTGATGAGGTCTTTGGCTTGGTTAGGAGTCTTGTTTATGATTTCTCCTCCACTTGAGGCATCCATCATCCTTCTTTCCATGGGTAACAAACCTTTATGGAAATATTGGATGAGTAGTTGGTCTAACACTTCATGTTGCGGACAGCTTGCACAAAGTTGTTTGAATAGTTCCCAATAGTCATGAAGCGTCTTAGAATATTTTTGCCGAACTCCACAAATTTCTTTTCTAATGTTGGTGGCTCTCGAGGCTAGAAAATATTTTTTGAGAAAAAGTCTTGCCATGTCCATCCATGTTTCAATCCATCTGGATGACATGTAATATAACCAATCTTTAGCATGATCAACTAGAGAGAATAAAAACGCCCGTAGCTTAACTTGATCCACGGTGACATTGTAGGGTTTCATGCTCGAGCACACCACATGGAATTCCTTCAAGTGTTTGTAAGGATTCTCATTCTCATGCCCCCTAAAAGTAGGAAGAAGATGTATTAGTCCAGATTTTAATTTGAATGGTACTTTAGGATCTTCATAATCAATGGAAAAAGGTTGTGTAGTGATTTCAGGTGCTGCAAGTTCTCGAAGAGTTTGTTCAGCCATGTTGTCGATTTCCAAGTTTCCTTGTGTGGTCACTTGTTTGCGTTGCTTCGCTTCCTTCCTTAGTCATCTTTCAGTTTTATCGATATCAGGATCAAACAAAAAAATTCTTGTCTACAAATGAAGAACGGAGCATAAAATTAGAAAAAGAAAAGAAAAAAATAAACTAGACTAAATAAAAAGTGAACTTAGCTTCTTGACACCATTCCCCGGAAACGACGCTAATTTTTGATGGGTGTCGAATCCATCAAAGAATAATACCCACTTGTTGTTTGGATTTGTAGTAGCGGCAAGTAGGGTCGATCCCACAAAGAGCAGTTAAGAGATTAAGTTCACAAGCAATTAAAGTAAAATAGTGTGTTTTTGTGTTTGAGTAGAATTGAATAAAGCAATTTAAAGTAAATGAGAATTCTATATTAAAAGAAACTCTAGTTAAGGTAGATCTCGGTGTATTAATCCAAGTTTTAGATCATCGAACTTCACAAAAGCTAAACCTACATCAATCTCAAATAGCTTGGTTATAGGTTAATTGATAATCCACAATCAAACCCAATCCCTCTTACTTAGTAGATAATCACTTAATAATCCATACGTGACTAACTCTTATTATCAAGATTAAAATCCTTAGATAATCCACATAGAATTTAAAACCTATCAAATAGCTTTACTGAATTAAGAGACCCAATGCACATAAACTATCAAAACACTAATCCGTTAACTTATCAAGAATATGAATTCATACCTTCTAACCCGTTGTTTGGTTACTTACCACTTGTATCAAGGATGCCTCGATTGGTTATCGTATATATATAATCCAATATATATGTGTTGAATAAGCCCGAAAGATATAAAAAAACTTGAAATAGATGAAGAAGATGAAGAACAAGAAATCTCACTAAAAACTTTTATTAATAACCTCGAACCTAAACCTTAACCAGAAAAAGAGTATAGCAACTCATAGAGAAGGGAAATCAACAAAGAAGATAAGAATGAGAATTATGGGATGAATGATTTCTCTTCTCCTCATGACCCTATTTATAATAGAGGTCATTTACATCAACTAGGAGAAGGAATTACAATAAGATTTAATTTAAAATTCTATCCTACTCCAAATATAATATAAAACATAAAAGTTCAACTTGAAGTAGAATTCCTCTTCTTATGTTAAGTGCTCCTTAAAATCCAAATCCAACTGAAACTTCTCTTTAAAGCATGTATTATCCTTTAGTTGTCAAAATCCCTACAAAAATCAAATACTTATTAAAACATAGATTTATAGTTGGATTAAAACACTAAAATATAGGTATATATATGTGAAAAATATGCAAATATTAGACTTATCATTTATATTATTAAAAGAGTCATAATTACAATAATTATTTTCTTTTAATATTAATCCAATAGTTAAATTATATATATATCAAATATATATTAATTTAACTAAATTCGTGTACAAAAAATTTGTACATATGTAATTCGTTTAATATATGCTCATTTCAACCATGGGTGTAACCCTGTAGGTTTATGTAACGTTAGTAGTAAATATTAGAACATTTCTAATGTTACAAACAATGAGTGACATCTAGCAATATGTCATTGTCACCTAAGTTACAAGAAATCATGATTCATTATAACTTTTTCGTGATTAACTCTTTTTCATGTATTACATTCTTTTGTCCTTTATATCTAGATTGGACACAAGTCATGGAACAATCACACTTGTATAGTCCATCTAATATTTCTTGATATCTTGAGTAGACTATTATAAACGAATAACTATGATATCTCATATCAACTTATTCGAGCATGGCCATGCATTTCTAGTCCCACTCAATCAAGTGGTCTACAATATTACTCCTATTATGTATGAGGGACAAATCCTATATTGACGAACCATATCCCACTACATAGATTGTGATATATCCAATATCAGTCTTTATAGAGTAGTCAGTTATGACACACGTTTGACTGTATCAAAATATGTCACTCACGATGTTGAAATTATGATGATCTCAAGTATGAGGATCATACATGTAGTTATTACAATGAGCATGCAATCACTCATTTTATCCGGGTTGTATAGTATTGATATGATAGCATAGTTATTATCACTATTGCCATTAGTGCTCAATATTTACTAAACTTGTGTGTGGTTATTATGTATGTGCGTTTACTATCTATTTAGGCATAAATGTATGTTTATATTTTTGTGGTCTATGAATATATATAATGTATATGTGTATGTTTATCTATTATATGTAATGCATGATTGTATGTATATTATACGTATGTATTGCTTGCACGTATGTATGTATGTATTTATTATTATTTTAATGTCATTAGTATTTAAATGAGAATGTGAGTATGTATATTGCATGTATTATCTATTATATGTACCTATGTATTATGTGTATATGTAATGTGCATTAATGTTTGTGTATTATATGCAAGTATATTTGTATATGTGTATGCAAGTTAGTATGTTATATTATATGTTTATTATTAGTATTATTATAAGTGGGTTGCCATAATATATAAAAAAAAGAAAGATCATATAATAAAGTTCATTATATCAAGTCCATTTACATATTCATAAAAAGCCAAAAAAAATTATTACATATTATTACATTGGCCCGTTAAGCCCAACTGATAACAAAACCCTAAAGCCCTAATTAACTTTATACTAATCTGATGTTCTTTTATTTTCAACGTTGAAATTGATTATTTTTTGCGTAAAGAATAAAAATATTTAAAAATGATAAAAGATATAAAAATAGTTAGATTAGTAAAATTATAAAAATATGGAAAATTGAAAAAAAATTATAAAATTATTAAAAATCAATCACTTTTTCACTGTTATTAATTTTTTTAATAAATCTTTTGTTTTTTTATTATCCAAGAAACAACAATAACTGCTACCAATTACGTACACTCAAGGGAAAAAGCCCATGCTGTACACAAATCTTTATTTACAGTATAGGCCTAATAGACATTTCTATAATCGAATACAAACTATCTCCTTAATTCTATTCACAATCTCATCATTGCTTTGCATCCTACCTAAAAGTGTCTAACATTCCTTTCTTTCCACCTAAAGACACAAAATAATATCATTACACCTAAAGTTTTTACATTCTAATTAAATTCTCTGAAAATGATTATTTTCTCCATTACCAATAATTGTTTTACTTCAAAAAAAAAAATTGTTTTACTTTTATGTGTAAGATTGAATCTTGATGTTATAATTTTGAGTTCAACATTTTTATCAATAAAATTTCAAAATTATAGCATAAAAACATGAGATGACAGACATGCACCATAGGGGTGAGGCCATCAATACCTCAAAAGGTTGATATATTAATAATAATAATAACTTAATAAGATATTGTTTATGGATTGACATTATAATTTCCTCCAATTAAATTCCATTTAGTTGGAAACTCATACACCCTCTAATTATATTCCACTAAGCAAAGACAAAAAGAGAGGATATTAAACCCACTTTTTTCTGTTAAAGCCAACTTTATAAAGTAAATCAAATCAATGTTTTAATATAACACAAATATCAAAGGTTTAATATAGATTAATTATATATATAATTTACACAAATTTATATATTTACTCTTTAAAAAATAAAATTTAAATTCTTAATTTTAAATCTTAAATTTTAATATATATATATATATATATATTATATTTGTAAATTCTACACTCTAAATTAAATCTCAAACCTTAAATTAACAGTGTTGTCTAATCACGAGTATCAAAGATTTTATTTCTATGGAATGCTTTTTGAACTTTAATGTATATAATTTTTTTGGGTGTCGGTTTATATATATATTAGAAATAAATTAATCTTACTCTAATAAAATATCGGCATCGCTTAAAAATTAATTGATACATCTCAAAAGAAATTGACATCAATCTTTTGGCCCCTAGCAACTTAAAAAACTTGCAGAAATTTCTAAACTCACCGCAATGTAAATTTTTTTAGCTTCTTCCATGTACACATATAATATGAAAATAAATTGATAAAAAAACAAAATATGTAAATTTTTTTAGCTTCTTCCATGTACACATATAATATGAAAATAAATTGATAAAAAAACAAAATATGGTAAATATGTAGAAATATTGATATTTATTATTACATTAAATTAGATTCTTTTAAATAAGGTCGGGATTTGAATTCTAATATTATAAGGAATGTAAATTAAATTAAAAGGGTCATTCGTATAATAAATCTGTGTAGTATTTTATATATGCAAGAGGTTTAATGGACGAAGAAGAAGATGATGATTAGAATTTAAAATGTACGGTTTTAGTTCTAAACGCTGTAAATGTTGTTTACATTTCCTGTAATTCCAAACACTTTGGTTGATGAATTCAGACAATTGAATGAGTAATCTGGGCAAGCACGCAACTTTGACTTTGGGGGATCATCTTGATTAACGATTTTCAAAAGAGAATATGAAAGCAGTGACACATTTTTCTTTTGATTAACAATAAGAGTTGAAATCGATTAGACCCTTCCACTGGCTGCACCAGCCGGGAATCGAACACTAGACCAATGGTGCTTATTTATTTGTAGTTTTTATTCGTCATAAAGTTAAAAAAAATATTTCTAACATTTGACTGAATAATTATTTTGGCCTCTATTTTTTGAAGCAATTTAACCATCAACGTTTTATTTTGGGTCAAAATAACTCTTTTACGTATGAAAATTGTTAGAAAACAGACCATAAATATTTTGAAATGATTTGACAGAATGATAAGTTGACAGAAAAAATTATTTTATATAATTTTATAAAATTATTTTTTGACTGATGTAACGTTCTTTTTCAAGTCAACACATTTGTCTATAGGATATTGCCATGCCAACGTACACTTTCATATAACTTTGTCACATTATTTTAAGCCATTTACCGTCAATTGACAGATAGTTTTCATCCGCAGATAGGCTATTTTGACCTAAAATAAAACGTCGAAAGTCGAATTGTTTCAAAAAAATAGAGGCTAAAATGACTATTCAGTCAAACGTGGGGCACTTTTTTAGCTTTATGCCTTTTTTATTTTGGTAATGCAGGATTCTGTTGTCACTGAAGCACCCTTCATTACTGTATCCAAAACTTAATACTACTAGCCGATAGGAACATCTACTCTTTCAATTGTTTCAGTTATTGGAGAGTCCAGTCACCCAAAACTTCATTATTTTGCTGCAGACTCTACATAGATGGCTATTTCAAGTTGAAACCTTGCTCCCCTTTGGTCGTGTATTACCAAACCTCCAATAGATCGAGTTGACTTAAATTATCTGGCATTATATCACTCGTTACCTCATGTATCGAAACCGCATTGAAAACTTCCTTCAAATCTTCTTCTGTGAGCTTCACTTTCAGGGAGCCAATGTTGGTTATGCCCGAAAAATGGTTGAAACAAAGGGTCAAAACCTTTGGTCCTACAGCTATTATCTAAGCAAGGCAAAATTTCTTATATATGCCACTAGTAATGGTACTCTGTAGTCGGTACAAGATCTTCGGAACGAGAGTATTGGAGCCAACCCTGTGATGGTAGTAGAAATTGATATAGTCCACATCGAGACGCTTCGGGCTAGCCTTCATTGCGGAACGGGAGTATTCAAGAATACCGTTTATTATGACACCGGTCGAATTCAATTTTACGAAACCAAACTTTGTGGCTAACTGTACCTTCTCTCTTGGCAGCCAGTTGCTTCAGTGCCCGAAAAAGGGATATATATTTTTTAGATGAATGTAAAAAAAAGAATATTGATTTCTCAGATTCATGAATTCCATTAAAAAATATTCAGACCGTGTCCAATCATGTTTAAAAAACAAAGGGAGAGACCACTATGTGCACCAACCGGGAATTTTGTAAAACTTATACATCACGTTTAATACATTTAGATAGATTTCATCAACTGCAAATGTGAATTTTGTTCAAATGAGACAAGAGAATTATAATAGAACATCACTTCTCAAATAACATCTTTTGAATTGTGTTAATTTTTTTGGAAAAATGAAGATTTTTATCTCCAAGTGAAGCAGCCAGTATAAGGATAGGCATGTTTCGTCTTTGCTTCCGATAGAATTCCGAATTAAGGGTATCATTTGACACTTAAAATTTTAAAGAAAAAATTAAAAAAAATTAATATAAAATAATGTTAGATATAAAATTAATACAACTTTACATAAACATTGACACATATTTAAAATAATTCTCATAAAAATTTTAAATTCTGACAATCCAAACTAATTTTTTTGACTCTCGCCCGAATTTAAACTCTGTAGTATATGACCATCTGCTTTTCTAATCTTTTTCCGTGAGTTTTTTATGTTTCAAATGGTGTTTTGAGAACGACAACCAGTTCGACATTGCTTTTAAAAAATGTTTCTAAAAGCAATGTTGAAAAGTGATTTTAAAATAATTTTAAAAAATTAATTGTAAGATTTTAGTGTTTGACATTGATGTCAAAAAGTACTTCCGAAAAGATAAAATGTTCATTTTAAACATGATATTGTAAAGAAAAATAAGAACATATATAATGTTTAAATTCGTTGTCATAAAATTTGATAACATTATTATATATGAAATAAATCAACTTAAATAATAAAAATATAAAAATCATGACAATTATGTTCAAAAAAATCATGGTAATTCATTAGTATTTTTTTATATATAAAATATAAATATTCTTAAATAATTAATATAAAATTTTAAATAAAATATAAACATTTAGCCTTTAAACTATATATTTTTATATTATTGTAATATAACCAAAATAATAAATCATGCATTCAAAGCAATCATCCTTAGTATGTGCACAAAAACAAAAGAATTGGAAGTGTATTAACACTCCTAGCGGAAAGAAGTCACTTTGTCAAGCTCTTAAAACTTTTTTCTTCTCTTGTTCCTTGAATAAATCCTCAACCTTTTTTACTACACAAAAAAAATTATAAAACAAATTACAACTTTACAGGGTTGAAAAGATAACTATAACATCAATTTAAGGCTGGAAAAACAAGATTAAATATTTTTATAATCTAACTTTATTGCCCCTTCATCTTCTCCCCATCCCAACCACTAACCCAATATTTAAGCCCAATCACCAAGGTCCCCTTTTAAGTACCAAAGCACCCGACACTTTAGCCCAACACTCAAAGCCCAAACTTGGGTGAAGACAACCCGTAAATTTAAAACTCGAATTGTTACACATGACAAGTTCCCTTTTCACTACAACAAATATCGTAGTTCCATAATAATCTCCAACCCATACTATTTCCCTAATTATATATTTTAAATATGTTGTTTCCTAAAAGAACCTCAAAACATGAGATGAGAGACATGTACGCCATGACCCAGGGGTAAACCTCATAAAGTAATTTTTTTAAATAGTTTTAAAGTAATTACAAGGTAATATATATTTATAGATATTCTTAATCCCTTGATAATACACATATTCTTTATAGATAAAGCGATTTGAACCCGAGTCACTTAGGATGAATATCGTCCAACTTCATAAAGTAAATCAAATCAAAGTTTTAATATTACACAAATATCTAAGGTTTAATATAAAGTAATTATATATGAGATACGATCCTCTTATACCATGTAAAATTTGAAAGTTTTACACTTTTTTTGGACCGTTTAACGAAGGTAAATAAATTGTTGAGATTAGTAGTATGAAATGTGAATAGTATCACAGAAGAAAAAATAATCTTATTCATTTATTTACCCTCATCCATGCTTTAAAAATGTGTAAAAATAATCAAGTTTTACACAATATAAGTGAATTTTAAACTATTATATATATAATTTACACAAACCTATATATTTACTCTTTTAAAAGTTAAAATTTAAATTCTTAATTTTAAATCCTAAAATCTAATTTTAAGTGCTAGATTCTAAAATCTATAAACTAAAACTTTAAGTTCTAAGCGCTAAGTTAAATCTCCAACGACTAAATAGAAAGTATTGTGTAGTCACGTGTATTAAATTTTTTAATTCTATGGGATTCTTTAAATTTTTAATGTATCTTATAAATTATATTATATACATCTACACACATGGGTAAATGGGCGGATCTAGGAATTTGAACTTGGTAATTCACCGACCAACAATAAAAATTGAGAGTAAATTGAATAGATTATTAAAAATTATAAAAAATGATTAAATTACAAATACCAAGACATAATAATAACTACAAATAAACTTAATTAGTGAAAAATTAAAATTAAAATAATAAAATAGTAGTAATAGAAAAAAATATGGTAATAAAAAAATGGTGATTATACTATACACTAGCGGTGAAAATATTTTGTTTCCACAAGTGCCCAAATTTTAGGAGTTAGATGTTCAATTTAGGGTCCATAGTTTAGGGGTTTAGGTTTATGTGCTCAGAATTTAGGGTTGTGGTTTGAATTTAGAGTTTAGGGTTGTAATTTAAGGGTTATAGGTAAAAACCTAAATTCTTAACATATTACCCTAAAACTTAAACCCTAACATCTAAACTCTAAATTCTAACCCTAAATCCTAAATTTTAACCATATAACCTAAATTCTAAACCCCTAAACTTAAACCCGTAAACTATAAACCCTAAGTTGGATCTTTAACCCCTTGAAATTAGGACGCTTGTGGAAACAAGTGCATCATATATTTTCTCATAAAATAATAAAAGTGATAATAGTAATAAAAATCATTATAAATATAATAAAATAGATGGATATATTACACAATAGTTATAATTTATTATAATAAAAAAGTATATTAACTACTAGGAAATAATAGTGGTGTTGTATAATAATAAAGTAAAAATCTAATAACAATAAATATATAATATAATACAATAATAAAAAAACAATAAAAATAAATTTAAACACATTGAGATCAAATTGAAAGAAAATAGAACTTGAAAGGATCAAAATAACATATAATTATGTAAAATTATATTAAGATGAATTGTAAATAAAAGGGTAAGGACTAATATGAAAACGACCCCAAAGAGTAAATGGATTTTTTTTTTCATTTTAATGGTGGACCACGTCACGTCCCAGGTCTTTACATAGATACGCCCCTGCATGGATATAACCACCCTTTGTTTTGAAGTAAGTTGACAAACAAAATTTTTGAGAATTTTGTTATATATAATTTTTTTATGAAACATTAAAAATAAAATTAATAAAAATATTGACATTACTTAAAAAAAAATTGATGCATCTTATAGGAAATTGACACTTATGTTTTACCCCTACCGACTTACAAAAATCACTTCACAGAATTTTTTAAATTTACCGCAATTTAGGTTTTCTTGTTTCGTCCCTGTACACATAAAATATGAAAATAAATTGATAAAAAACAAGACAAAGATATGATAAATATGTAGAAATATTGATATTTATCTTGAATTAAATTAGATTCGTTAACTAAGCTTAGGATTTGAATCCCAACATTATTAATGGTGTGAATTTAACTGCAAGCAACGTTCATATGATTAATATCTAACGTATTAGGCTCGATTAGTTGCTAACGAATTTATTCAAGTTGAAGGGGTTGATTATACTGACATTTTTTCTTCGGTTGCCAAAAAGAATTTTTTTTAAAATTCTTCTGGCTTTGGCAGCTACAAACAACTGGCATCTCCTTCAACTCGACGTTAATAACGCTTTCCTCGATGGCCAGCTTGATGAGGAAGTATATACAAAACTTCCTTTAGGATATAATTCAAATGGATCAGCAAATTTGGTATGCAGATTAAATAAATCGATTTGTGGTCTTAAACAAGCCTCCAGATAGTGGTACCATGCTTTTTTTTTCAAGTAAGCCTTAAGTTTGGGATTGTGCAATCTCCATCAGAATAATCTCTTTTCACTAAAGGGACATGAGATGATTTTATTACATTGCTTGTTTATGTGGATGATGTACTCCTCGCAGGAAAGAATTTAAAGTTGTTAGCCGTTGTTCAATATTTCCTACAACAACACTTCAAACTCTAAATTTTAGGACCTTTGAAATACTTTCTCGGTTTTGAGATTGCTAGAAATGGCACTGGGATTTCCTAATCTCAAAGACATTTTGCCTTGCAATTATAGGAAGACAATGGTTCCCTTGCCAGGAAACCAGCTGAATTTCTTATAGCACATTCTCATAAATTGAGTATTCGTGAAGGCGAGTTATTGTCTGATCCTCAACTTTATAGAAGATTGTTTGGACGCCTGTTATATTTAACTCACACAAGACCCAATATCACTTATGTGGTTCACTTATTAAGTCAGTTTCTTTCATCTCCTCGCCAATCCCATCTTCTAGCTGTTTATCATCTCCTGTCTTATACCGAAAGAGCTCCAGGTCTTAGGATTATTTTCCTCTGTAAACAACAATCTACAACTCAGTGCATTTGTGGATGCTGATTACAGTTCTTGTCCTGATACTCGTAGATCCACTACTGGATATTGTACATATCTTGGAGATAGCTTAATCTCATGAAAGTTTAAGAAGCAGCATACTATCAGTCATTCATCTTGTGAAGCAGAATATCGAGCCATGACTTCAGTCACTTGTGAGCTAGTATGGATTACAACTCTTCTCGCTTCTTTTTCAGATCAACATCCCTCGTGCTTCTTTGTTTTGTGACAATCAGTCAACCATTTATCTTGCTTCAAATAAGGTTTTCATGAAAGAAGCAAGCACATTAAAGTTGACTGTCATTTTATTCGAGACAAAGTGACTGCTGGTTTTATCAAGTTATTTCATGTCCGGTCCGTCAACCAATTAGCTGATATCCTTACCAAAGCCCTTCTTTCACAAGTATTTAAAGAATTTATAGTCGAGCTGAATCTTTTGAACATTCATCAGCCTTCATCTTGAGGGGGCTGTTACAGCTTATATCTTAATTATATATTCTCAAGTTAGTTAGTTAGTTACAAGTTATTAGGGTTATAAGCCTATATATATTCATAAGCTATGATCTTAGTGATATATAAAAAAACTTTGTATTCTCTGCAAGTATATGAATAAAAAGAAGATATTTTCATGCTTCTTCAATCTTAACACTTTGGTTGATGAAATAATGAGTAATCTGGGTATGCCTTCACGGGACAAAATTAGGATTTTAATTTGAGAGAGGTAAAGTATAACTTTTTTAAGTAGGAGAGTAACTTACAATTATCTCATTAATATTTTAAATTTATTATATAAACTAAAGATAAAAAAGAATGGATTGTGTGGGAGGCAATAGTCCCTCCCAATATAAAGGTCATTCCGTCTCTGTGCATGCAACTTCAACTTTAGAAGATTATCTTGATTATTGCAAAATTAAGATTATACTTTGAGAGAGGTAAAATATAACCTTTTTAAGTAGGAGAGCAACTTACTATTACCCCATTAATATTTTAAATTTATTATATAAATTAAAGATAAAAAAGAATCGAATGGTGTGGGAGGCAACAACCTCTCCCAATGTAAATGTTATTCTGTCTCTCTGGACGCAACTTTGACTTTGGGAGATTATCTTGATTATTGGATTTTTTAACATTTCTTACAACTTAAAGGAGAGAGGAGAGAGGAGAAAGGAGAGAAAAGGGAAAAATGATACTGTTGGATATTGAATGAAGGTCCTAGAGAGGAAAAGTATGTTATCAGAAGGCTTAACCACTTACTCCATCCGACATTTGTAGACAATAAAAGAAAATGAAAGCAGCGACGCATTAAAAATTAAGAATTTTATTTCTTCAAGTAAAACCAGCTGGTAGAAACCTGCTACATTGACAATAAACTGCTGGTAGTAGCAGAAGCATCAGTGTCACCTTGTTATCAAACTATAACTTGAAATATTACTACATACACACTCATAGAAGAATCATACAAGCCTGCTTATTTATTTGTAATTTTTATTTTGCTAATGCAGGCTTCTTCTCTCATTGAACCCTTCATTACTGTATCCAAACCGTACTACGACTCGTCGATACAAACTTCTAATCTTTCAATGGTTTCAGTTGTTGGAGAGTCCAATCACCCAAAACCTCCTTATTTTGCTGCTGACACTGCATAGATGGTTATTTCAAGTTGAAACCTTGCTTCCCTTTGGTGGTGTATTACCAAACTTCCAATGGAGTTGACTTAAACAATCTGGCATTATATCACCCGCTATCTCATGTATCGAAACCGCATCGGAAACTTCTTTTAAATCTTCTTCTGTGAGCTTCACTTTCAGTGAACCAATGTTACTATCAAGATTTTTAATCTTGGTTGTTCCTAAAAAATGGTTGAAACAAAGGGTCAAAACATTTGGTCCTACTGCTGTTATCTAAACAAGGAAAACTTTCTTATATATGCCATTGGTACTCTGTAGTCAGCACCAGATTTTCGGGCTAATTAGTTGAAATGTTTGCAAGCTATCGAGAAGAGAATAGATGCTGAAAATTAAAGAATGTGACTCACCGGGAATCGGTGCTACGTCGACCCCTTGATGAAGAACCCAAGCAAGTGCCAATTGTGCAGGGGTACATCCATGCTTCTCGGCCAACTTCTCGATTTTCATATATAGGGTCTTGTTTTTGTCCAAGTTTTCTCCTTGAAACCTTGGGAGATTTGGCTTAAAAGTAGAAGTTGGCAATCATTTTACTATACAAAGATATTAAGCTTTGGTTAAAGACATGAATAAGTTAGTTCCCCTACCAGAAAACTATTTGCAGGCAGGGTTTCCACCACTCCTTTGCCTCCGAAGAAACCGCGACCTAGAGGGCTATATGGAACAATCCCAATTCCAAGTTCCCTGCGTAGATACACACATTTAGAAGGGCATTTCTCAAACTTAGGAAATGAACAGAATAGCAGGTTAGAGTTTGGATTTGAAGTTAACTTTTCTTTTTTAAGTTTTAATGGTACATGGTACAACCATTTTTCTTTATAATAGGCACATGGTACACCAACAAACCTGCAAAGGGGAACTATTTGTTCCTCGATATCACGAGTCCAAAGTGACCACTCCGTCTGCAAAGCAGTTATCGGATGAATCGCGTGTGCTCTCTTTATGGTTTTGGGACTGGCTTCAGATAAACCAATGTACTTTATTTTCCCCTCTTCCACCAACTTCTTAAGTTCAGACATCTGAAGACAGAAAGTTCAACTGGTTAAAGATAATCACCCCCACTATAAGCTTGGTAATATGTAGGTGAAGAAATAATTTTACGATGCTTCCAATTGCAGCACTTACAGTCTCCTCTATAGGAGTATTGGTGTCAACCCTATGCTAGTAGTAGAGATCGATGTAGTCCACATCGAGGCGCTTTAGGCTAGCCTCGATTGCAGAATGGACGTATTCAGGTGTACCGTTTATTATGGCACCGGTCATATCTGATTTTACGGTACCAAACTTTGTGGCTAACTGTACCTTCCTTCTTGGCAATTGCTTCAATGCCTGGAAAAAAGGATATTGGTCTCACAGATTCATGAATTGCATCGAAACAAAGAATCTTATTACTGAGATCAACAAATTAGCCATTTGTTTAAGGATTGGAATGCAACATGAAGAATATAAAGAGTTTGTCCAAGCATGTTTACCTTCCCAAGCAAAATTTCATTAGTTTTGGGTCCATAGAGATCCGATGTATCAAAGAAAGTGATTCCTCTATCGAATGCATGCTTGATAATCGATATGCCAACGTCTTCGGGAACAGGATCATTGTAAGCTCCACTAAGCCCCACGCAGCCAAATCCCAACTTTGAAACCTAGAAAAAAGAACAAAACCTTCAATGACCCACAATTCTACAGTCTACAAATCGTCGGTTCAACCGAAAACCAAGCAACTGTTTTAAAAATGATAAGAATTCAGGGCCTATAAGAACAAAATGTAACCTCAAGTCCTTGAGTTCCCAGTTTGAGTCTAGGAATCTGAACCCTGTGATGCTCCCCAACCATCTTTTGGTCTTTGTTTTTCGTGTGATTGAAATCGAGTCCTTTGTTCTTAGTGTCCAACCCCAAGAATGCAGGAAGTATAAATAGATTTAGCAGAGGGGTATATAGTGTCAGCAGCCTCAAAAGATTTAGCAGACATTTCAATTTGGTGACATCACTATATATCTCATCAATCCTTATTATGTCACTCCATAGGTAATCATTTTCACTGTTTTGTTGGAGAAACGGACAAAAGTTGATCCAAAAAGGCAGAGCAGGCATGCCAGCAGTCGGGAATCGAACCTTGGTCTGTCCTTGGTCTGTCCCGTAGAAGGGTACTATTCTACCACTAGAACACTGGTTAAGAAATCTAATGTTGTACACAAAATTAAAACCAACGATTCGGTGCGTTGGATTAGTAACAATACATATAGTGCTATCGTATTACATGTGTATTTTTAGCATTAGTTTTGAGTATGGCCCTTAGATTAGATAGTAGAGAAAGATGTGCAATTGTTGACCATGCAAGGGTTAATTGCTTTAGTGATCCTCAAATTTAGACCCATGTTTTAAATTGATTTGAAAAATTTTATTTAGTTGTGAGTATCTTTTTATCATTGAACCGCAAATTTAAGAGCCAAATGCTATTGCGAATCTAGCATGTCAATGATGCAAGGTTAATTGCCCTTGTTGTTCTTAATGTGACTTAGATTTTAAATTGTTTCTAAACCTCAACATGTTCCAATTGATTCCTCATAATACTATAATCGTATCAGTCATGTTTTATATCGGCCTAGTTATTAGTTTAAATATTAAATACTATCTTAAATGTTAATATGGAACATGTTCAAAATAAATGATAAAATTTTAAGTAACATACCTAACTACATTTTTAATATCACGTATGCTTTGTTAGTAAATCATATTCAAATTAAAACTAACGTCGAACTTAATAACTAAGTTGACATAAAGCCATGTTAATAAACTCTTTGATAAAAAAAGCTTGAAACTTAGTTTTCTCTGCGCCGCAGGCTTTTTTTTTTTCAAACTTTTTTCATGGTCAGCAGCAGAATCAGTTTTAATGCTGGTTGTCGATCGTCAATGTTCATTTATTTTCAATAAAAAATTATTCTTGTAGCACGTTTTTTCTCTGTCTTTGTGACACGTTTTCCCTTTTACTTTTGTGGTACGTTTCCTCTGTCGTTTGACACAATTTTTGCATACTTTAACGGTCGTTTGGTGCTCATGCAGAGATTCTCATGACACTTGTTTTCTGATTTGGGTTTGTCGATCGTCATAGAAAATTTAATCCCTTTTGGTGGTCGTGTGCCGACGTGATCATAACCATTTAGCGGAGCAATCTACCTTATAGTTTGGTTCGACCACCACTCTTTTTTTTTCACTTCGTAAAGCATCTCACTTGGATAGAGACTAACGAATGCTTATTTGATCTATTTTATATGCCCATATTCCTTGACTTTTGCATGCTTTCAAGCTCATTTGGGTTCCATTTAGCTTAGATTGTACATATTTGCATGTAGATGGGGAGTTACACCACCTGTGCTTTAATTGCCATATATATTGGTGTTTTTTGTTGCGTGATTTAAGTGCAACGCAAACGATGCAAATATACACGTCGCAAGTAATAAAGTGATATGTATCAAGTATTGTCTCCACAGGGGTTGGCTTGGGCCACTTCGCTTAAGTTATTACACTGTAAAAGAAATAATATTGAAGGTGATAAATTTTAAGTAAAATAAACTAAACAAAATGATGTAAATAGAAAGGAGTAATCGAATTAAGAGAGTAGGCTGGGTTATCATGAATAGTGGTGTAATTGTCGGATGGATTGTTGTAGTAATTGGTTGCTAAAGCAATGCAATTGTCTTGGCAATTAGAATCAGTTGAATTGCCTAGGCAATTATAATTGCTACGGCAACTGGGAATGGTGCGATTGCCTTGGCAACTGGACGACTCTTTTCAAAGCTCGGCGGAGCATTCTTCAATGGCTTCTTGTTATCCCTAACTCGAAACACCGGTCAATTGTGAATGCCTTGGTGATACATCCCTGCGTTAACTATGGGTGAACAACAACTGATCTTACGCTCCTCTTAGCCGTTGAAATCTGCAACTTATTCCTAAGTCAGATTAGTCTTCACCAACGATCGTTTGAATGAAAACCATGCTCATTCGTTTCTTGAATCTAACTCTTCTGATATTAGATAAATGGATTAATTCATGAGATCCTCTCCCAATTCACTCGCAATCAAATTAAGAACCAAGAATGAACAAACTTTGAATTTATATTCCAATCAAAAACCTAAACAAATCCAAGCGTTTTCACAAAATCACAAACCCAAAATAACTCAACCAATTTACATCAATTCATGGTTGGGTTCGAAAGAAATACAAAGGAAAAATTTCCAGCCATGGATCGCATAAAGAAGATAAAAGTGCGATCAGCCCTCTCTCTCTCTCTCTCTTTCTCCAATCGACTCTCCTCTCTCAAGGCTGGGATTTGGTCTCTATTTATAAGAGATAATTAGGTCAGATTTGTTGTTGATGATGAGAAGTTTAATTTGGAATTAAATTTAATAAAAGAAATAATAAATCTCTTTTATCTTTATCCTTAAAAACTCCTCACAAATCTAAACTTCTATCTTCATCAAACTCTGCCTGGAAATCCAACTCTTTGGGATTTATCCCTTACTTTTCGTGCTTATCTCAAATTTGGTGAACTTATCCAGTCATCGTCGGTAATTGGCTACGACAACTCCTTCATTATTCTCGTTAATTACCACGGCAGGCCCTTCAGTATTCTGCTTAATTGCCACGACAATTCATGTTTGTCACGAGAATCCTAACCTGCACAAAATAAGCACACCATCAGCGAATTTTCCACAAAAACAAACAAAATTTAATACCAAGCTCATTGTCCAAGGAAACTATGCATGAATGTCTATCAATGCAACTAAAATGAGCCTAAGTCTAACAATAATATGAGTAACAGGGAAAGAAAAATAGTACTTTTACACACTCATCACACTCCCAAACTCGAACTATTGCTTGTCCTCAAGCAATGCAAAACACTAATAATTACCCGCCAATGCATTTACCACCAAATCATGCTTCTTATCCGACTCTAATCCCCAGAACCGTGGTACAAAGTTGATTACCTTTCAATCTTTCGGATAGCGAAGAAATTAGCCAAAAATCAAACTATAATGCTAGTGACAATGTGTGTGTCGAGTTGTGTACAAGTCAACTAATGGGATTCTATGTGAACAATAGGTTTTATCAATTTAATTATTGGGCATTTAAGTTTACTAGAGCCAGTGTTAGGCACCTCTAGCAAAGCAAGCAATTTATTGTTTAATTATAGTCAACTAGAGCTGGTTTTAGGCACATCTAGTGATTCTTAATGCGTGACAACTAGAGCCGGATAGGCACCTCTAGTAAGAAATCATCTTTAATCCAATTTTAGGCTAGAGCTGGATAGGCACCTCTAGCACAAATTACCCAATTTTAAATAACCTAAGTTCACTAAGTCTCTCGTAATCAACAAGTCACAACAATGTCAATCAATAATCAGCATCATAGTAAAATTTTAAATACTTTCCATGCGAGTCCTAAAATTGAAGGTTCTATCATGTAAGTGCAATGGCAAATATTCACCATAAGATATCACAGCAGGTCTAGGCAGTTTAATTTGGTAAAAGACATGGCAAGTAACATATGCAAACTATATGAAACAATAACATGAATGCAAATAAAAGGAAAAACAAAATAAACCCCCCAAACTCGAGAGAAGCATTTTCCTCAAAGCATGCAAAAACAATAAAAAGAAGCTAAATGAAATGAAAATGAGTTAGTCGGTGAGGTCGTCACCTAGAATGACTAGTTTCTGTCGAGCCATTTGCTTGGTTTGTGGTGGTGGGTTTGGACTTGCCGCAACATGTTGGCTTTATGGAGCATGTTTACTTGTCTTGACAAGTCTGATTGTCTGGGCTTCTTCCAACACCCCGGTATTAAAAGAAAAAAAATTGAAGGGAATAGAGTTGCCTTAAAAAAAGCTTGACGAGGGTCGTTTCCGATACTTCTTATAGTCTATCTGTACCCTTCATTGGGTGACAATATTGTCTACAAAGAGTTGTGCCAATGTGCTTACAGCTACTCCTTTTTGCGTTACCATGGTGGAGGTGTCTTTCTTTCTCGTTCCCTTGTAGTCCATGCATACCCTCCACCTTGCTAATGTTCCTGAAGGCATGAATATATTAATAGGAAAAGTTATATCAACACCCAACCATTTAATTATCTCATTCTTGTCGACCTCCATCATGGTTGGATGTAGCCTTCGTTGTCGTGGCAATTGCTGCTCAAGCCAATTGTAGTGGCAATCTTCTGCCAAAATTCTATGAATGTCAAGGAAGAACCAAGTTTCTGAAAAGCTTCATGAATCAAAACACCATTTTCTTTAGGCTCCTCAAACATCTCCATCAGTAGAGATTTTGATGGCTTTAAATCTACTAGCGTCAGTTCCTTAAGAAATACCTACAATGGATGAGGTGAGTTTTTAAAGAATTCAAAAGGTTCGGTTATCACCTGCTCATATTCCATTAACACATTATTGCATCATGTTGGTCCTACATGTGGTTGTGCAATTGCCGTAGCAATGATGGATGAGAGCAATCTCTAGATTCTTGTTTTAGCATCAACGTTGTAACATTTCGGGCATCAGATTCCTCAGAATTTGCTGAAACAATACTCTGCTTTGCCTCACTGAGTGTTGTCGTGGCATTGCTCTGTTTAGACTCCACAATTTTTGCCGTGGCAATTCATTGCATAGGCTCATTCAGTGTTGGACAGTCTTTCTCATTGGCAGGTTCTGAACTTGGAGGTTTTAGTTAATCCTCACACATCAGGGATCTCTCTATGTATTGCTCCTTCTCATCTTGCCTTAGGATTTCAGTATCCCTAGGAATTGATTGTTAGGGCATGTTATCCATGGCATATTGGACCTCCTTAATTGATCTTCTGAATCCCTCAAGGGTACATCCAACTTATCTATCATCGCATCCATAAACTCTAATAGCTCTCAAATCCCCTCAATTGATCTGTCAGCTCTAGCCAAGAAAGCTAAAACTGTTTCCTCCAAGGAATTTGAATGCTTTTGAAAATGACTATATTGCCATGTCATATTTGTTGCAGTAGCAAAATTGTCATGGTAAAAAAAATTTGAGCTTTTTGATCATACCATGAAGGATTTTGCTGTTGGTTCCATCTATGTTTCTTCATGTAGACATATGTACTAGGTTTATGAGGGCAATCTTCAAAAACATGATGTTCTCCACAACAAGCGTAAGAGTTTTCTACGGTATAGGCACTTTGGGCTTTTATCGGTTGGTATAGGTAATCATCGATGAATGTAAGAAATTCTTGATTGGATTGATTCCTATATTCCCACATAAACTATCGAATAGATCAAATTTTATTTCCCCACATGTTGATGTCCCTTAACTTGTAGCGCACCGAATTTTTTTGATAAAACAAACAAAAAGAAAAGTTAGTAAAAATAATAAGAAAAATGCAATAACAAAAACAACTAACACCTGCCAATCCCTGACAACGATGCCAAAAACTTGTAGCGTAATTTAAGTACAACGCAAATGGTGCAAGTGTACATATCGCAATTAATAAAGTGATATGTATCAAGTATCATCTCCACAGGGATTGGCTTGGGCCACTTCACTTAAGTTATTATACTGTAAAAGAAATAATATTGAAGGTGATAAATTTCAAGTAAAATAAAATAAACAAAATGATGTAAATAGAAAGAAGTAATCGAATTAAAAGAGTAGGTCGGATTATCGTGAATAGTGGTGTGATTTTCGAATAGATCATTGTAGTAATTGGTTGTTGAAGCAATGCAATTGTCTTGGCAATTAGAACCAGTTGAATTGCCTAGGTAATTATAATTGTTGCGGCAACTGGGAATGGTACGATTGCCTTTGCAATTGGGTGACTCTCTTCAAATCTTGGCGGAACGTTCTTCAATGGCTTCTTGTTATCCCTAACTAGAAACACTGGTCAATTGTGCATGCCTTGGTGATACATCCCTGCGTTAACCATTGGTGAACAACAACCGATCTTACATTCCTCTTAGCCGTTAAAATCTGTAACTTATTCTTAAGTTGGATTAGTCTTTACCAATGATCGTTTGAATGAAAACCATGCTCATTCGTTTCTTGAATCTAACTCTTCTAATATTAGATAAATGGATGAATTCACGAGATCCTCTCACAATTCACTCACAATCAAATTAAGAACCAAGAATGAACAAACTTTGAATTTAAATTGCAATAAAAAACCTAAACAAAACTGAGCATTTTCACAAAACCACAAACCCAAAATAACCCAACCAATTTACATCAATTCATGGCTGGGTTCGAAAGAAATACAAAGGAAAACTTTCTAGCCATGGATCGCATAAAGAAGATGAAGGTGCGATCAGCCCTCTCTCTCTCTCTCTCTCTCTTTCTCCAATCGACTATCCCCTCTCAAGGTTGTGATTTGGTCTCTATTTATAGGAGATTATTAGGTCTGATTTGTTGTTGATGAGGAGGAGTTTAATTTGGAATTAAATTGAATAAAAGAAATAATAAATCTCTTTTATCTTTATCCTTAAAAACTCCTCACAAATCTAAACTTTTATCTTCATCAAACTCTGCCTGAAAATCCAAATCTTTGGGATTTATCCCTTGCTTTTCGTGCTTATCTCGAATTAGGTGGACTTATCCAGTCATCGTCGGCAATTGGCTACGGCAACTCCTTCATTATTCTCATTAATTGCCATGGCCGGCCCTTAAGTATTCTGCTTAATTGCCACGACAATTCATGTTTGTCACGGCAATCCTAACCTGCACAAAATAAGCACACCATGAGGGAATTTTTCACAAAAACAAACAAAATGTAATACCAAGCTCATTGTCTAGGGAAACTAGGAAACTATGCATGAATGTCTATCAACGCAACTAAAATGAGCCTAAGTCTAACAATAAAATGAGTAAAAGGGCAAGAAAAACAGTACTTTTACACACTCATCACACTCCCAAACTCGAACTATTGCTTGTCCTCAAGCAATGCAAAACACTAATAATTACCCGCTAATCCATTTACCACCAAAAACATGCTTCTTAACTGACTTTAATCCTCAGAACCGTGACACAAAGTTGATTACCTTTCAATCTTTCGGATAGCGAAGAAATTACCCAAAATCAAACGATAATGCTAATGACAATGTGTGTGTGGAGTTGTGTACAAGTCAACTAATGGCATTCTATGTGAACAATAGGTTTTATCAATTTAATTACTAGGGTATTTAAGTGCAAAGAAAACGATGCAAATATGCACGTCGCAAGTAATAAAGTGATATGTATCAAGTATCGTGTCCGTAAGGGTTGGCTTGGGCCACTTCACTTAAGTTATTACACTGTAAAAGAAATAATATTGAATGTGATAAATTTCAAGTAAAATAAACTAAATAGAATGATGTAAATAGAAAAGAGTAATCGAATTAAGAGAGTAGGCCGGGTTATCGTGAGTAGTGGTGTGATTGTCAGATGGATCGTTGTAGTAATTGGTTGCTGAAGCAATGCAACTGTCATGGCGATTAGAACCAGTTGAATTGCCTAGGCAATTATAATTGCTGCAACAACTGGGAATGGTGTGATTGCCTTTGCAACTGGGCGACTCTCTTCAAAGCTTGGCAGAGCGTTCTTCAATGGTTTCTTGTTATCCCTAACTTGAAACACTGGTCAATTGTACATGCCTTGGTGATACATCCCCGCGTTAACCATGAGTAAACAACAACCGATCTTACGCTTCTCTTAGCCGTTGAAATCTGCAACTTATTCCTAAGTCAGATTAGTCTTCACCAACGATCGTTTGAATGAAAACCATGCTCATTCGTTTCTTGAATCTAACTCTCCTGATATTAGATAAATAGATGAATTCACGAGATCCTCTCCCAATTCACTGGTAGTCAAATTAAGAACCAAGAATGAACAAAGTTTGAAATTAAATTGAAATTAAAAACCTAAACAAATCCAAGCGTTTTCACAAAACCACAAACCCAATATAACCCCAACCAATTTACATCAATTCATGGCTGGGTTCGAAAGAAATACGAAGGAAGAATTTCCAACCATGGGTTGCATAAAGAAGATGAAGGTGCGATCAACCCCCTCTCTTCTCTCAAGGCTGTGATTTGGTCTCTATTTATAGGAGATTATTAGGTCAGATTTGTTGTAGATGATGAGGAGTTTAATTTGGAATTAAATTGAATAAAAGAAATAATAAATCTCTTTTATCTTTATCCTTAAATACTCATCACAAATCTAAACTTTTATCTTCATCAAACTCTGTCCGAGAATCCAAATCTTTGGGATTTATCCCTTGCTTTTCGTGCTTATCTCGAATTAGGTGGACTTATCCAGACATCGTCGGCAATTAGATTTGACAACTCCTTCATTATTCTGCTTAATTGCCATGGCAATTCCTGTTTGTCACGACAATCCTAACCTGCATAAAATAAGCACATCACCAGCAAATTTTCCACAAAAACAAACAAAATGTAATACAAAGCTCATTGTCCAAGGAAACTAGGAAACTATGCATGAATATCTATCAATGCAACTAAAATGAGCCTAAGTCTAACAATAATATGAGTAAAAAGGGCAAGAAAAACTTTACATTGACACACTCATCACTTTTCACGGGAAATGTGGTGTTTTGTGGTACATGTGTAGGATGCTGGTGGATGCTGGAGGATTGTTGGAGGATTGCTGGGGAGGAGCAGATCGCATGGCTAGAGCTGACGAGGCATGAAGAGTTAGAGATGAATCTGTTGCTGCCCACGTAGACTTTCTCCCAGATACACAATATTAAATGAAGCAGAAAACCAAAGACTTTTATTTAATGAAGCCACACAAAAGTTAGGGTACTGAAACCCTAGTTTTACTGCCTATATAAGGAAGACTTGGACGCTACTTCAAGGGAGTGCGATATAGACGACAGTCCTAGTCTGAAGCTTGAGGGGAACCACTAGGGCGAAGCTAGACGATTCTCCTCATCGAATGAAGCCATCGAGAGAGGCTGATAGAGAGAAAGCCTGAAACACAGTTAGAAGGCACAAAAGGAGTTTTGTTGAGGATGGTCGACTCTTTCTTTTCTCTTGCTTTATAAACTGCCATACTTTGTACTTTTAATTATGGATGTTTTAGGCTTAAACATGAGCTAAACCTTTTTGGTTGGGATTGCGTCCTAAGAATTTATGTTTTAGTTATTCTATTCCAATGCTTTAGTTGTTTCATCTTTATCTATTTTTTTCGTGTTCTTAATGCATAATTAATTGTAAGAGCTATCGAGAGAGTCTTATTAATTATTGATATGTGGCTTAATATCGAGAAAGTTAAGTTATACAAACGTGAATGGGGCTAAGCTGTTAACTTAGGTCTAATCTGGCTTAGACATAAGTTAAGGGTTTTAATGACTAAAAGGGAGTTCTTAAACAAATAATAGAGTCATTAGGGTTAACGTAGACATGTATTACCTTAAACAATATTATTAACTTCTAAGCATCGAGAGAGTCATAAGTTCACTTGAAAGTCCTGTCGAGTAGATAAAGAATTTAAGGGTTTATGCATACATGTATTACCCATTGCTATAGCATTGATATAGGTAATTAAGCATATATCCTTATCGATAATCCCAACCTCCAAAATTCATTGTTAAGTCGTTGCAGCTGTTTGTCATAATCTTAGCTATTTTAGATTATTTAATTTAGTTTTACTTACATCTACAATCACTGTTACTTGCAAACATATTCTTAAGCATAATAACTTCATAGTTATACATCCAATCCTTGTGGGTTCAACACTCTACACATCACTTTATTACTTGATACGACGAGTATACATGCTCTAAAGTGCGTCACTATTCGACAAGCATTAAGTTTTTGGCACCATTGCCGGGGATTAGCAATTGATAATTATGTTGAAATTGCGCTTAGGATTTTTATTACATTTAATTTTTGTTTTTGCTTTTCTTCTCAAGTACGTTTCAGTGCATGACTAGAAGTTCCCACTCGAAAAATCTTTTCCCTTATAATCTGGAGATTGAAAGAACTTTTCAGAGATTACTAAGAGAATACAAGAATATGGTGAATGAGGAAGAGCATGAGAATGAACCACAACATAGGGTACAACAAGGTGATGGACATGTAATTGGCGACAAAGTTCAAAATAATGGCCAAAACGGGTAGGAGGATCCACCACCTGCTAGGCCTAGAAGGCATATTAGAGACATTGTTGTGCCTGTTATCAGCATCCTTAATCCACCAATTGTGGTACCTGATATAGGGACAACCCACTTTGAGCTAAAGACCATTATGTTAAGCATGCTCAATAATATTGGACAATTCAGAGGATCAACAAGAGAAGATGCTCGTGAGCACATCCAAGCATTCTTCGAATTCTGTGATCGCTTTAGACAACTAAATATACCTATTGATGCCTTACAACTCAAACTATTTCCGTTCTCTCTTTGTGATTGAGACAAGGCATGGTTTAAGACATTTTTCGCATGATCTATTACATTATGGAATGACTTGTGCAGCAAGTTTTTGCACTGATATGATCCACCGAACATGCACAACCAAAAGAGAAGCGGCATCATCTCTTTCCAACAATACGATAATGAATCCATGTATGAAGCATGGAATAGATACAAAGGTCTGCTTCGAAAGTGCTCAATCCTTGGATTTACAGATTGGCTACAAGTCATGACGTTCTATAATGGCGTCAATGCACCAACAAGGATAATGATTGACTCGTCAGCTAATGGTACTTTGCTCGATAGAGAACCTGACGAGGCTTTTTAGATACTTGATCGGATAGCCAACGCTGACTACTAGTTCCCACGAGGGAGAATAAATCTTGGACCTAAAGCAAATGGAAAACTCCAATTGGTTGATTCTCAGACTGTAGCAGCTCAGCTCTTAACCATCACTAACCTGCTCAAGAACATGCAAGGGTCATCCGATGTACGACAGACCAAGGTTGTACAATATACTTGTGAGCATTGTGACGGGGAAAATAAGTCGAATAAATGTCCCCAACAACAAGAATCTGGATGCTACGTAGAGAATACCAACCGTAACAACAATCCTTACTCCAACACCTACAACCCAGGGTGGAGGCAACATCCAAATTTTGGTTGGGGAGGTAACAAAGGAAACTCAGGAGCACAACCGGCTAGATCAACTGAACCTCATGGATTTGAAAAGACTCAAAGGCAGAACCAAGGAGCTTTTAACTCCAAATCTATTTTTTCTGATAATTCTTATCAAACGTTTATAGAAACTGCCTGTGTCATTATGCAGGATTACGCAACCCATTTGAATAAAACAGTGATATGCTCACAATTTAGGCTGCTATGTGGAAAACCCAACAAATGATCATGCAAAACAACACCACCTCGATAAGGTCTTTAGAGACTCAAGTTAGGCAGACTGCCTAGATGTTAAAAATGAGACCACCCGGCGGATTACCTAGTGATACCGAAGTCACTAAAGCCTTTAATTAGGAGTAATGCAATGCCAACATAGTGGCATACAATTGAGAAAATAAGCCAAGTTTAGGGGAAGCTCTCCAGTAGATCCTACTCCAAGCAAGCCATCTATTGATTCTCTTGCACCAAAGGAACCAACACATGTGTTTGATACAGTGAGTAACCTTGCAATTAAAGGCAAGGAAGATCAAGCCAAGGATGCACCTGCATCCAGTAAATCACAAGACGAGCCTATACCACCACCTCCATTCCCACAACGATTGAAAGCTCAGAAACAAGATATCCAATTCTAGAAATTTTTGGAGATGCTTAAATAGTTGCACATCAATGTCCAACTTCTGGAGGCCATTGATCAGATGTTGATCTATGTAAAGTTTCTAAAGGAGATCGTAACAAAAAAGAAGAAGAAGATGGGTGATGTTGAAACTATCACCACTATGGGCGATTTTGTGGTTGTGCTGAGTGATTTGCCACCCAAGATGAAGGACCCAGGCAACTTCACCATTCTATGCTCGATAAGCCACAACTACTCTGGCCGAGCCTTATATGATCTCGGAGTAAGTGTGAACTTGATACCGAAATCTGTGTTTAAAATATTAAGGATGGGAAAAGCAAGGCCTACAACGGTGAGTTGGCTGATCGTTCTCAAATTCGACCCTAGGGTAGAATTGAAGATGTGCTTGTTAGGTTAGATAAGTTTGTCTTCCCGGAGGACTTTATCATCCTTGATTGTGAAGTTGATGAGAATGCTCCCATCATCCTGGGAAGGCCAGTGATTAGATGTTGATCTATGCAAAGTTTCTAAAGGATATCGTAACAAAGAAGAAGAAAGTGAGTAATGTTGAAACTATCACCATTGTGGGCGAGTTTGTGGCTGTGCTGAGTGATTTGCCACCCAAGATGAAGGACCTAGGCAACTTCACTATTCCATGCTCGATAGGCCACAACTACTCTGGTTGAGCCTTATGTGATCTCGAAGCAAGTGTGAACTTGATGCTAAAATCTATGTTTAAAATATTTAGGGTGGGAAAAGTAAGGCCTACATTGGTGGCCGATCGATATCAAATTTGACCTGAGGGCAGAATTGAATATGTGCTTGTTAGGGTAGATAAGTTTGTCTTCCCGGTGGACTTTATCATCCTTGACTGTGAAGTTGATGAGAATGCTCCCATCATCCTGGGAAGACTATTCCTTGCCACCAGGCGTATTGTGATCGATTGTGAGAATGGTAACTTCACTATGAAGATGAACGACCAAATGATCACATTCGATGTCTTCAGCACACCCAAGTACGCATATGACTACAAAGAATACCAGCTCGTGGATATAGAGGAAACCCTAATCAAAGAAAGTTTGCCCGAGATATGTTGCATCAACACACTTCTTATTAAAAAGCAAATTTAAACTAATGAGGGCATGCATGCAGCTAATAAGGGAGAAGAATACTCCATAAATTGGCATTTGGAAAACTCGAGGAGTGATAGCTCACAACTATGCAGATACAAGGAAATGATGATGATGTGTTTAACAACTCGGTCAAACCAGCACTCACTTCAACAATAAAAATCTTGCTGATGCAAGAACTTATTAAATGGTTTGAAGCCAAAATTCTTCCTCCTATCACAGAATGGCCTATTACAAACCCTAACCAAAGCAATCTACCACGACAAGATTCCATTAGAATCTTGAATGATGCTGACAAGATTCTCTCACTTCACCCAGTGCAATAGGCACCCAATGTGAATCAACATCTCAGCCACACTGGAATGTCACTTCAATGGTTGTAGATGTATAATGGAGCGCCGCTCATTCATGATAAACCTGCTGCACCAACACTAGATGATTAGTACTTCCTATCTCTATCACTTTTATTTCTGCATTTAATTTTATTTTTTGCACTATTATTTTCTGCATTATTTAATTTTATCTTTTAAAATTCTTTTATAATTATTAGTTTTTACTAATAGATATCAAGATAAAGACAACAAGCAGGTTGAGCTACTTACGGAATCACTAAAAATGATAAGCTAGAATATCGAGTTTCAGTGGTACAACACCCCCTTCAAATGACTTAATTCTATCACCTTTCCATTCTATCCGTAACTTGCCACACGTCGTACCTTTATTTATCATGTTGCTTACGACTCGACTTCCACATAAAGTCGAGACTACATTAATGACTAGTGTGACCCTTCATGATTACCTCCATTCCTTCCTCTTTTTACCCTTCCATCATCACTATAAAAGATAAAACCTTAAGCCTCCATCAGACTTCTCACCTCCTACAATCCACCATCATGAAACCCTGAAGTTCACAACTAGTTCATCTCTCTCTGCCCAAATCATGGTTCGACAACTCAGAGTCACCTTTTGATTCCAACAACCACCACGAATGGAAATAAATAACATCCATCCATCCATCCTCTTCATCCTCTTTGACCTCATCGGACAAAGCCAATATCACTTAGAGGATATGACATATGAGAAGATTCACGAACTTAGTAACCGCCTCTACACAGTAGACGATGATCTAGTCACAAATAAACACATGATCCAACATAACTTAATTTTAGAGGAAGATTTGGAGTTCACTCCAAACGTGCGCTACAAGTTTAAAGTGGATATACACGCAGTCATAACCAAACAGGGATGGGAGACTTTGTTCGGCAACCAGACTAGGTTAAAGCCGATTGGGTATATGAGTTTTATACTCATGTGGGGTACATACCAGCCAGACAATCTTTTGTACATGAAATAACCAATAGCCTAACTGATTCATAACCAACTAACAATCAAATCAACTTAACAGATTGAAGCCAATAACAACCGAATCCTTATTGTCTAACATTCACCCTGCTTCTCCAAGTTTTAAACTTTTGTAAATTGTTAAGCTGCTAACAAAAAAAAGTGATCTGGTTTACAAACAAAAGAACGAATATAATGAGATGCTTCCTTGAAATCTATTCATTCCACCTTTCGAATCTTAGAAAAGTTCTTCCCTTCGCTGGTAAATGAGCATCGTTAAAAAGTTAACAGAAAAGTGACAAAAAACGTTCAATATCTAAACTGCAATAAGTAAATTGAATGTTTTGAAACTTCAGTGACAAAAATAGGTTTGATAGTAAAGTTCAGTGATGGCCTATCCTTATAACAAATCTAAAGCGGGTTCAAATATGATGTTAAAATCGTTGTGTGAGATGTGTTCAAATAATCAAATGGATGAGTCTACAACGCTCGACAGACACTATTAATTTAATTTATAAAGATTTAAAATCTAAAGAACTCAACGTATAGTTATAAATTATTTAAAAAATCAAAAGGTAAATTAATTAAAATAAATTATTTTATTTTTATTTTTAATTAAAATACCCTTAAATTACAAAACCCTATTTTTTGTTAATTTGAAATTCAAGCCGTCGCCGCCGCCCTGCCGCCGTTGAGAGTCAAAACCATGCTATGCGTTTGTGTTTGCGTTTTTCCAATGTTTTTCAATTACGCTTTTGCTTGAAATCTTATATTGAATTTTCCCTATATTGAATCCATCGAAAAAACGCAAACACAAATCGCAAAACAATGTAATAAAGGAGTATGATGAATATTGTTTAGTATGAGAGTCGGAACCATTGGAAAAACGCTTATAAATATCCCAAATTGAAAAACATTGGAAAAACGCAAACGCAAACACAAACGCATAGCATGTTTTCGACTCTCAACGGCGGCAAGGCTGCGGCGTTGGCGGCTTGAATTTCAAATGAACAAAAATTAGAGTTTTGTAATTTAGAGGTATTTTAATTAAAAATAAAAAATAAAATAATATATTTTAATTAATTTATCTTTTGATTTTTAAATAATTTATAATTATACGTTGAGTCCTTTAGATTTTAAATCTTTATAAATTAAATTAATAGTGATCATCGGTGCTCATCGTTAGTGGTGCTCATCGGTGCGCTATAGAATTTTTCTTATCAAATAGAAGATCATGCCAAACTTTTCCCCCTTTTTGTTATTAGGTATTTGAGTAGAGAAAAGAAAGGTATGTTGAGCGATAAAAATTTCACAACATAGAGATTCCAGAGTTTCTAACATGTCTTAATCTCTCTCAAGCACAATTCTAGGGAGCAAGTCCTCATAATCTACTTTGTTTCGTTTGGTGATTATTGTTGTAGTAGAGATCTAATTTGTTGCGTTTGTTTTTTTTTTTTATCTTGATCTTGTTTCGTTTGTTGTAGTAGGGTTAGGAAATCGTTAAAAGTATCAAGCTCATCCCAATATGATCATCTACATATGTACAAATGTTATCAATTTAATATAGATATAAAAAACTAATAGTTATGGGCACTATATGATGGGCTAAGACATGCGTGGTTGGAAGGCTTCAAGCATGTCGAGTTCGAGACGGATAATAAAAAGATTGCGGATATATTTCAGCATTTTGAGTCTGCACTTAATCGTAGTGCTTTGATACTTGCAATCTGTGCTTTGATGCAACAAGATTGGCAAGTCCGAGTGAATCACATTTCTCGCGAACATAATAAGGTTGAGGACAGGATGGTGGCAATGGGTTGAAACTTATCGTCTGCTGGGACAGTGTATGTGATACCACCAGGAGTCGTGGCAAGTTTAGTTGATGCAGATAAATGCTCGATGGAGGTTGGGGCCAATGAGCGGGACATATAGTTGACGATTCACAGCTGACTCGGGACTTGACAATCGTGGGTGCAATGGACGGGCATTTGGTTGAGGGTGACTGCGATCAAGCGATGGCTTGCTGGTCGGATGCAATATCCATGAGGAGAGCGGCGTCGGGCAATGTTTCCCAGTTTCAATTTGACCCAGGTGGTTGAAGGTTTAGTGTAGGAGTGTTGGTTGCTTTTTATGCTAGTTGATAAAGTTTTTCTGTTTGTCGAGCCTTGCTCGTTCTGTCTTTCATTTTGTAAATATTACTATGGGTATTCTTTCCCCCCATTTAGGCTTAGGGATTTTTTAATGAGGCCTACGTAGTACAACATCATTACTTATAAAAAAACTAATAGTTACACCACTTTTAAATTTGATACACAATACATTTAATACAAATGATATATTCACATTTAAACTTTAACGGGCTTAATAATTCGGTAAATTATATAAATCATTACTAAATTTTAGTCTCAAACTTGTTTTGGTTGTTGAAGTTTCAAAACGTTCAATTTACTCACTGAAGTTTAGACATTGAATGTTTTTGGTTATTCATCCATTAATTTTTTAACAACGTCTATTTACCAACGAATGAAAAAACTTTTCAAAGATCCTAATGGTAAAAAAATTTATCGACACAGAAAAACAACATACTAAAAAATGAGCTCTATTCGACGGCAAAAAAAGACTAACAAAAAAAATTAAAAATATTTTAATCAATTCGTAAATTTTGGAGTACTTTCTCACAAAATTGAGGTTAAATACTAGTGAAAGAATATCCACTAAAACTGTGGCTAGGAAAATCTGATATGATTATTAAATCTGACTTTCAAGCGGTCTTAAACGCTCTCCACCCTTTTGCGGCCTAGGAAATGGTGAAATATTTTTGAAGAAATTGATAGAATGGTGAGCTCAATCGAGAAGGTTCAGTTTTAGTATATCCAAAGAAAAAAATAATGCTATGACAGACTACCTAGCTAAAGCAGGATAAGAAGACAAGATCTCTTCAAGGCTTGGTGGTAAGTAAGGCCACCTAAGTATTTTGGAAGGCCTCGACAGCAAGTTCTCGAGGCTGGCTCAAAGGAGTGTTGCAACTTTGTTTTCTGAACATATATGATTGATGTCGCAGCCTTTTCGGGCTCGCGTTTTTTAAAGAAAACAAAAGTAACAGTAAACAAAATAATAGAGTCGTCACCAATTTTTTTCGAGGTGTGATTGGATCACTTAAAACGAGTTATTTTAATAAAAAATTATTTATTTTATTAAAATAGTAATTTTAATCTGCGAAAACACAAAAACAAGTTCGAGAGTCGGTTATATATAGGGAAAGAAGAGTACTCTCACAACGACTAAAAAATTGGTACCTAGTCAATTACAATTTGTTTTAATGTCAGAATTTACAAGTTCTTTTAAAATTTAAATGTCCATCTATGAATATAAAGTCATTTTAACGGTCTCACTATCCGAAAAATAAACAATAATCAGCGTCAACATTTCTGACGCTAACTCGTTACCCCTTTTGGTGAGACACTGCACTAACAATTAATATATTCGAACATACATATAATATGAACAGAATTAATGAACGGAAAATAAAATAAAAAACATGCGATAGAATTACACACGTATCTAAACACACAGAAAAGTTATACAAATTAATATTATCATTACTATGCACAAACTATATATATGGTAAAAAGGTTAATGTGCATATAGGGTGATGATATATGAGGAACACATGCCAAAATTTAAGTACAAGATTATGGTGAAGATATATATGCCTATATAGATAAAGAAAGTGTATAAAATTAAGGTAATATATAAGTATATATGGTATATAATTAAGGTGAAAGAGATGTACATATAAAATCAAAGCATAAGATATAAATAGTATATACGTAAAAAGGTAGACAAGGGAAGCGAAAAAAGTTAAAATATGTACAAACATTGGCCAAAATAAACACAAAATTAAAAACGACATAGAATTTAAATATCAAGTAATATGTGCTGAAATAAAATAAACAAAAAAAGTGTTAAATTGAAAGAAGCAAAATTTAAGGATTCATAAATGAAATAACTGAAAATAAATGGGCGAACAAAAAAACAAAATTCCAGAGAAGTGTTTACACGTCGTAACGCTTTTCTCTGCTTCGAGATTAAAATGAAGAAAAAAATCTCAAACCAAGAAAGACGTTAGAATCTTCTATTTTCTCTCTACAATGCTCTTTCTTTTCTTCTCTATAATGTTTGTGTAGTGCTTTTTTTCTCTGTATTACGGTTGTGAGTTGTGTCAATTACAATGGAACGGTGGGTTTATATAGGATTTTACATACCAAATGTACGAGGAAAATTAGAATAAAAGTTTCCTAAATCATGGCCGATTGCTTCCTCTTTTATTTTGATTCGAATTTTTTCCTTTTTTTCTTTAATTGCTTCCCATATTCGAATGTCACTGATACCTTTCCTTTTTGGCTGCTATTGTGATTTGGGACTAATTTTTTTATTTGATTTGTTGATTGATTTTTTTATAATTTAATTCTCACTAAAATTCAGTGGCTACACTTGGAAGTTAGTTCTGTTAAGATGGAAAGGTGTCTTGAATATTGATATTGGAATGCTTTGTCACTAATCTCGATTGTATTCTCGATCTAGGATTGGGGATATTTTTAATGGGACATTAATAAGTGTCGTATTTTTTGTTCCATCTAGGATTGTGGATATTTTTAACAGGATACACTTACAGAGTCATGGCGTGTTTGATTTACCCATTAATAAATATTATTATGCCGAGAAAAATATGGAGGTCGAATTAAGACTCACTGGTGGAGTAGGATAAAATTTAAGTTTAAATTTTAAGAGCAAACATATTTAGTTGGTTAGTTAAGCTTCTCATTTTTGTTCTTCATATTTTCACAGATTATGGGTTCTAGATTTTTCATGAGCACTCTCTTTCTTCCTATTTTGGTCACAGAAGTTTAGAAATTGAACATTTTTATCACTAAAATTTAGATATTAAATGTTTTTTGTCACTCTTAAACTCAAACGATCATAGATAGTAGTCGTTCATTCTCAAATTTCACAAATTTTTTCATATCGACCAAAAATCTAGATAAATCAAAGTCGTCATCCACATTAACAGTTGTGTGTTGTCCAATACTTTCCATGCATACCAGCCACCATGTCCGCATATGTTTTCTTATCCCCCACGTCTCTGCTAGGTTCCATGCTTTCGGTTGTATATCTCCGCCATCCTCAAATTCCATAGTAATCTCTTCTCCATTATTTTCCATCCCCATGCTTTGCGATATCTCCTACAGGCATTATTTTTATTTATCTTTGGGGCAGGCTGAACATCACGCGAACCAACATCTCCTTTTTTTCTCTAAAAGGAGCGAGATATTCACTTGGATAATATTTTTCGACGGCCGACCGTCGGGATATTCATTCGGATTGGAAGTAGGGTTTTTATCGGAATTCTCATTAGGACTTTGGCTTGAATTTTGCATATTTTTTCCTCGACCAAAAAGTTCGTTTAAAATTTTTTTGGATTGCCCATTCTTATATAGGATTAGATAATAAACTTTTTACTCCATTATTACCAGATTTAATAGTTAATTTCTCCTTGTACTTTAGCTTAATTCTCAATTTAATAAATGTACTAACTTTTCAATTTATCGATTGTACTATTATTTTATCTATTACTTATTCCTACACTGTTCATGTAAAAAAATTGACATGACCCAATTGTCACATGTAATGAGAAAAATAAAAAATTCAAATAAAATTATAAAACACTAAAAATCCTTAAAATTCCAAGAAAATCCCAATTTTCTTTTTAGAAAACTCAAGTTTTAGAATGTTTTCCAATTTTATGATTTTTTATAAAAATAAATCAAACGTAATTATAGTTTTTGAAAACATATACTCCATTTGTTCGAACAAAGTTGTCACTTTTGTATGTTAAAATTGTCTTACTTAAATTGTCATTTTGAAAAACTCAACCATTTTCATGACTCATTTACTTTTTTTATATTTTTTTTTAATTTTCCAACAAAAACAAAAGTTTACTCTCTAAAGGCAAACGTGTCACCTAAATTATTTTTCATCGAACATCTTATATAAAATGCTTCTTCCTAAATTTCGGTTAAAAGTTTACATGTAAGAAAAAATTGAGACAAATAGAGTAAGTTCAAAACATAAATTCTGAAAATTAGAGATTTTTTTTATATTATTTTACTTTTTATTATACATTTCAAGTTCCGATTGACTGACGTAAGGATGGAAAATTTATTCATCCCCAATCCGACCCGAAGTGCTACGACCCAAACTGATCGGGATTTTTCCTAGAATTTCGGGGATCGGGGCAGGGCGGGGCGGGGCTTGAAAAGCATGAAGTTGGGCGGGGCTGGTTCGAGTATGTTGGACAATAAAAGTTAACTTTGAAATAAAGTTATAATAAAGAAAAATTGAAATTACAAGAATTTAACATATCCGAAATAATCGAAAATATGATTGCTGAGGCCTGCTTGAAAAGCAGTTTCCTTAAGACAGATTTGACCACTCATCGGTGCTTGAGTTTTTAATTCGTCAGTCTCTCAGGATACAACAGTGGATGATCTTCGACAGCAGCACTACAGAAGAAATCACGAACAGTACTCGAGCCTTTGACTATCACCAGAAAAACCAATGCAGATTTAGAGAGAAGAAAGCATTTTGAATTATTTTTAAAACTGAAGGGAGGCCATGTATTTATAGGGAAAATTAGGTGAAACGTGGGAATCAAAATATTCCGAAAATATCTTTCATCTGATTTATTTCGAATATTTTGCGTGTATAACAAGCATTATCTCGTTAATATTCAAAAATATTATCTTTTAATGTTTGAATTTAAGGGAACCGAATATTGTCCCTTTAAATTTGAGATATTTACAAAAGATATGCTATCTTCAAGGAAAAAATTAATTCGAAGTGGTAAAAATATCCACTCGTAAGCCCACAAAGGGCCCGATCAGTCCGGACATTCGCGTCATCCACGTCTTGCGGGTACGTCCAAACCTGAATGGGATTGGATTCACACCCACCTGCGCGCGAGACACAATTTCCATTCAAGTCATTCAATGACCACAAATTGGGTAAGTGTATATAAACACTTCCCATTCCGTTTATCCCATCTATGTGGGATACAAGGATCATGGTTTTCTTCTCCTGATGTCATTTATGTGACATCAGCAATGACGTCAGGAAGCACTCACCTATAAAAGGAGAGAGAGTGTGTTTCTGATATTAATTAATCACCATCATAATTATTTACCATTAATGAACTAAATAATAATAGATATAATAAAAAGGGGAGAGAAGGGCACTTATCTCAGGGAAATTGAGCCGTCAAGAATAGACCAAGAAACACTGGAGAAGGCCAAACGATGCCAAAGCATCGCTTGATACCACATCAGAACGTACGAATTATTGCTGGAATGATTCGAACTACTGCGAAAGATAGATTTCCTTCATATTTTCGATTCCTACAAACAAACAAGAAAATCAGTTATGTACATGCATACAAGTTGAAATATAAACTGAAAATGTAAAGAGAAGTCGGTTTTCTTTATATTGGTGATTATCATGTTAGTCGAGTTTAGTTTTAATAGAGGAGTCGAAAAGGGTGGTTGACGGATAGGTCTGGAGGAGAAGTGGGAGGTCCTATCGAAACAAGTAGTTTTTAGGTTCGAAAATAAAAAAATTGAGTAAAATTAGGGTTCCTATTGGCGGCCGAAAATCGTCTCACGGCGGCCAGCCGGAGGTGAACGGTGGTCAGACGAAGTATGGTAGTGGCTTGTGGTGGCTGGATAACATGTTTGGTGACTGGAGTTGTGTGGTTGTGGATCAAACCAAGAAAAGTGGAAGAACATGGATGAATTTCGTGATGAACAAGGCGGGTTAATCTATTTTTGGGTTCAATTTCTCGGTTTCTTTTGTCTGTAGGCAGAAAGAGTTTAGAGAGAGTGAGGTGAGTTTGGTTTAAGAGAGAGTGGGAGGAAATGAGTTAGAGCCGAGTTTGGGGCTGAGTTGGGCCTTATATAGGCGAGACGAAATGATGCCGTTTAGGGGGCGGGTTGAGTAGGATCCGCACGCCTCAATCCGGTCGGGTGGGGAAGGTCCGCGCATTATCAAAGTTTTGGGTTAATTAGAGCTTAGGTCACTGAAGCTTTGTGATGTATCGCAATTGGCCCCCTAATTTCAATAAAATCAAAATTAGAGTTTGTTTTCTTTTCAATTTAGTTCTATTTTTTGTTTTAATTTAAGTTAAATTGTTTAAATTATATGTATTATTGCATGTTTTAAATTAAACATGTAGTATATATTTGCTAGACAATTTAATCACCTAGTATTAATTAATTGTTAGAGCCTTAGTTTCTATGTTCTTTAATAAGAATTCAATACTTAAATTAGGAGAGATAATTATAGAAAATAAATGAGCTTTAAAATGGAAGCTTTGAAGTTCTAAGTTGGATAGTGTCTCATTGCAATGAGTTGTTATTCAAGGGAACTTTTAAGTACAATATTTTATACCCATTTAAACCTAAAAATGGCAATTAACCTAGTTAATTAAATTAAAACCTTAATTAGGGCTAGTACGTAAATAATTAGATTCATTAATTAAATTAGGAATATTATTTAATTTAGGGTTTTAATATGAATAGTGCTCAAGAAATTGAGTGTTATCTCATAAATACCCTAAATTTAATAATATTCATAGTTTTTAAACAATCCAATTAATTAGAACCTTTTTAAGTTATAACTTAAAATAAACAAGATAATAACCGGTCATGCATTAAAACCTTTTATGTGGGGATATATTTTGAATATGAATCGAAGTGTCCTAAAGTAACTAGGCGCTTCCAATCTCATATTCGGATAAAAATGTATTTCCTTATAAAAGGATATCTCTATTTGGAATTAAAATCCAATTAATAATTAAGGTTAAATTAAATTGAAATGCCACGTAAAATTAAAAGGTACCAATAACGAGCGTTTGTAGGGGTGCTAATCCTTCCCTACACGTAACCAACGACCGAACCCAAATTTTAAGAAAACGAATCTCTGGTTGTTTTTATGGTGTTCGGTGTACCTCGAAGTGACTGGTGGCAACTCCAAAATATTTTTAAGATTAAATAAAGGAAAATACCAATTTAACATGTAAAACCTAATTTTTCAAGATAAAATTAATTAAAAGGCAAAACCCTGATTTTAAAGAGTAATCGTTGAGCTATTTTCACACCTAGTAAAAATGGTCATGACAGCTTGGCAACTTCACTAGGGATTGAATTTGAGAGTTAGGCCTAATTAATTAATGTTATGTGGCACTTTGACATTTGGAATGGTAATTTAAATTTAATTTCTCGAATAAGTATTGGATGGATTTTTAAAAAGAATGGAGATAGTTTTTTATTGTGTGATAAATCTGCCATTCATGCATAGCCTTCTACCTAGGCTCTTTCACCCTTTAGTGGGAGCGAGACATGATCCAACATGAGGCTCCCCACCTTTGAGTTCATAATTTTTGTCTTTCTTCTAGTAAACCAACCTTATACAACGTGAGGTACACGCCTCTGATATAAGGGGTCGTATACTCCCGAATCAATGTCTTGTTGTCGCAGTAGATAGTAACGATAGTTTGGGTACCCAGAGTCTAGAAAAAACACCATATGTTGTAATCTAGAAGTCTACCCCACTAGATCCACACAGGGAACATGGGGTTGTCGATTTAAATATGCTTCTCTAGTTATTCTCTTTGCTCGATAAACTGTTTTATTGTATCAATTTTAATTTTTTCCTTCAATATTCTTTTACCATACTAACATTTGTTTGTTTTGTTTTGTTTTTTGTCTTCTTTTTATACATCTGGCATCATTTTACATTCATTAGAGGTATTGATTTAAGGTTCAGTTAAGTTAGGCAGTGTTCATAATGGCCAATGGGTCTGATAAATAAGGAGAAGACAATACGACGGTGTGTTCCTGGTCAGAGAAGACTCGGTTCAAAAAGGGGCAATATCTAGGTGTCAGGATTTAAGTAGTTACAAGAAGTTGCATGAATATGTTAAAAGGGAAACAAAAGAGGAGATTTAAGAAATAATGGATTCAAACTACTAGACCAAATAGAGATTAGAGAAAGAACAAGCTTTGAATTCAGAGTTGTCATCACAAGTTTCACAGCTGGAGAAAGCTATTGAAAGGATACGATAACGAGGAAAAATAGATCTTTAGCGAGTGAAGAGCTGAGAAAGAAGGTGACTAAATTGAAAAGCATTATATGATATTTGAAAGATTCATTTGTAAGTTTTGGGAGGGGCACTACAAGTGGAGGACAATGTACTGAAAGGCAAGCTTAAGGTAGCTATCCAGACTATCCAAAGGAAGAATCATGAAAAGATCAGCTTCAGAAGCCATGCGTGGGGAGTTGCCTGATTTGTACAGATTTTATCCATTGAAGCCATGAACCTATAATAGCACCTTGACATTAACACTAAGCTAGGACAGACGTTGACCCAGAGGCTAAACGAAGTGATTAACCTATGGGCAAGGGCCAGCTGCTTTCTATAATCAAATTGTCTATTTTTTGTATTCGACCTTTCGGATAATGAATGTTGCTCTAATGACTAGTTATTGAAATTGATACCTCGTGCATTAATGCATTGTATTGCTTAAATATTGCATTTTGGAAAAATCATCACATTTTTTCCCAAAAAACATCATTTTTTTAAAATAACATTGCATTTTGTTTAAATAATATTGCATTATTTTTTAGATAATAGTGTGAAAGCTGGAAAAGCAATATTTTAAGAAACATGGGAAATAGGTTTGTTAGGGTGAGACAATCTTAGAAGGTTGTTTAAGGACCACTTGGGTAGCATGGAGCCAAGAATTGATCAGTCCAGAATGAAATGGTAACTCGAGCTACTACATTTCTTGGAATTAGGAAGATCGAGAAGGAAAAAGTTCCAAATAGAAATACCAACATTGGTAATCAAGATGAAAATTTATCTCACACAAGGGTTCAACTTAAAGGATCAATTTCGGAAAAGGTTCAGAGTAGTACAGTCATAGTATTGGTCAGCGATTTAGAGAATTTGGAAACAAGCTTTGGGGATAACGAAGGACCGCATGAAAGCCAGAATTTTGATGTTTATTCCAAAACTATATTGTTCAAAGGTTATGTGACTGTTAAAGAGCAAGATGATTCCAACGAGTTATAGAACCGCATACGCTTCCATAATGTTTCTCTGAAGTCATGAAAGCCAAGGATTCAATTGATGCCAGAAATTTTCTCATAGTGGAATTGCCTTTATCAAAGAAAATAGGGGCATCAAGCACAAAAATTGAAGACGGTGGTTGAATGGTTTAGCAAGAAAAATGAGACGACTATTCCTATCCCAATGCCATATTTGGATTTTTTTGCCATACCTTGTGCAAAATCACTTGTTGATGACGGTTCCACCGAAGTTTTATAAGTCTTTCTATGACATCAAAAATGCTTGCGGTTATTATTATGGAGATTTTAGTCACTATGTGGAATATTGTATGTTTTTAAAACACATAGTCAGTGGCCTCATTAGGAATTAACATTTGTGTTTTGAGAAGGGAAAACCCTGATTCCATAAAAGACTATCATTTTCTAGAAGAAATAAGATATAAGAGAAGGGGTAGAATTTATAGTAGTCTTTTATGGGTAATCTGCTATAGTTTGGGGTTTAACAGAATCATAGTAATGTTTGGACATCTACCTCATCAAAGTTTCCTTTACTGAAAAATAACTCAAAGTTAGATGCTCAAGGTGCTATTGTCAATGGAAAATCAAAGACTAAAGTGGATCTCATTCAAATATCTTATTGTGAGCTATACTTCAAGTTGCTCAAAGCTTCACCACATCATGTGAAACCTTCAAAGCCATATCATCCAAGTTGTTACTACATCAGGAATAGTTGTGAGTATCATAACAAAGTTCATGGTCATGACATTGAGGATTGTTTATCTTTCAAGCGACAAGTCCAAAACTTTTTGAATCAAGGGATTTTGGAGGTCTACACTGTTGACCAGTCCATTAAGATTTGTAACCCAAGAGGTAGTCACCTGATTGGAGTCAATGCAATTGGAATACCTGAAAGTCAAGTGCTGAAAGACATCAAGAAAAGAAAGAGAAGGAAGAGCAAAGTGGAACTAATTGAGAACCAGCAGCCGACAATGAAGAAACCTCGAATAGACATGCCCGTTAAAAGCTTCAACGGATCCATCCAACATCTTTAAAATCAGAGTTCATCTAAACGCCGAACATAAGAAGTTGTTAATTTACACATGCTAATGATTGAATATTCTATGGAAAAGAGCAAGAAATTGATTGAAGAAACAAGGAAACTCATAAGAAGAATGATCTTACTTCAAGACTCGATGAGAACATCAGAACATAAGCAATAAGGTGTATGTTCTTATGCTGGCAAGGAAAAATAAAGAATTGTCAAGGCTAGAATTCACTCTAGCTTTCCTTGAATAAAGATTAATAGTTAGAATATGGGAGATCCGTCTGTAGTTTTAGGATTGTTACAGAATAATACCCTGAACAATCCCAATCGCTCTTGGCCTCGAGCATTGGGGGTCCTTTGTAAGGGAGGTTATTCAGTTTATTTGTATTAGATGCTTGTTTCCTACATGATTTTTCTCAAAATGGCAAACATTTTGCATTCGTTGATTGTTTTAATATTTAAATTATTCCTTGCTATGGGTTAGTCTTGTTCTCCCATAACTATATGTATATATCTTCACTATCATTTTATCAGGTCTTGAATATTAATTGCAAGAGTGACCATGAATCAAATTCAAAGATCAATTCTGAAACGTGACTTTTTCCTAAGTTATTTAGGCTAACGGGAATACATTAATGATTGTTCAAGAATCACGGGAAAATCCCAAACACAAATTTTGAGTGAATTTTCCTCTTAGGCATTGTTGACTAAGGTCTTTGAATGAAGTGATAACTTAAAACATCTATCACCTGAAGACCGCTTTTCTTCAAAGATATCCATATATGAGAGGACATTTGCAATTCCTTTATCTCCCTTCACAAAGAAAGAAAATAAAAAAATATCATTTGTTGTCCCCTTTGAGCCTGATGATTTTCTTTAGATTCAACCCAAACCCAAGATCACCTTTACACTAGGGGCAAAGAGGATGAACGTTTGTTTTCAAGTGAAAGATATTTGGTTTTTTATCGTGCCATGATAGTAATGCCTTATGAGTTAGGGGCAAGAAACAAAAGTGGATGTTTGAGTAAAAGAGCAAGAGAGACATGTTGAATTAAAGTGAATATCCAAAATCAAGTCAAAAGAAAGAAAATAAAAAAGAAAGAGAAAAAAAAGAAAAGAAAAAAATAGTGGAAAGTTTGTGTTCAAAAGTCAATTGAATCAAGTTGGAAATTGCTGACATAAAAGTTGAAGAAGTTGAAAGAGAAAGTACAAAGTTGAAAAAGTGCAAGAAAAATAAGCGACAAATGTGAGATCTTCTGTGAGTCTCTATCTAAAGGAGTGGTGGAGGGCTAATCACTTTTGAATTTAAGGAAAGTAAATGAACTCTAGGGTGAAAACCTAAAAATGGCTAGTCTAGAGCGATCCAATAAAGAAAGAAAAGGAAAAAAAGAAAAAAAGATAAGAGTATTTCATCCGAGCATATTCAGATCAAAGAGTGCAGAAATAAAATTTTTCTTGGAAGAAATGATCCTTGGTTTTATCACCCTTAAAAACTATTTTGAGCCTATATATCATTTCTTTCATAGCAGTGAGCCATAACCCCATTACAAGCCTCGAAAGACCTTTTTGATCATATACGAGTATTTGAGTAAGGGAAGTTTGTCTTCAAAATACATCCCGCTTATCAGGGTTAACCTTTCTTCAAGGATTTCCAAACTTCTAATGCCTGATTGAGATCAGAAAAGATGAAAGGATTGGGTTGGTGAGTTAGTGGGGCAAAGAGAGCCACTTAAATGGGATAGAATTAGGCAAATGGAAAATGTTTTTCTAGAAAGTCTAACAATTTGGAAGGGGTCACATTTGAGTTTATCATTGTCAATTTGGTTCAAAGGCTCTGTTGCATTTGATATTCAAGGGACTAATTTTTTTGCTTTCTCATGTTTGCCATGACTTATCAAATTGTTCCATTTTCTCAAACTTATTAAAATAATATTTTGAGCCTTTCCCTTATCGCTTCAACAAGCATCTTGTAGATAAATTGATTAGATACAAGAAAAGCAAAGGATTTCATGAGTATTACTATGATGTAATAATCCTTTAAGTGCAGGCAGAACAAAAGTTGGCCTCGGTACTTGGTTAATGATGAAAAGTATAACGAGGAAAGGACACAACTCTGAGTTCCAAAAAATTTAAACAAAAGCTGCAAGAAAATGACACAAACAACCCTAAGGCAAAAAGGGAACATGGACCATCTTTTGGGGAAAAAAGCTACAGCAAGATCAATCTATTAAAGGCAAAAATCATTATTTCTGAGGCATTGCAAGATAAGAAAGTTTTGTGAATCTTAGAGTGAACAAAGATGATAGTTGGATTCAAGACTGGGGCAATATTACAAAGAACAATACAGAAGAATATGTTTTATTCTGGTGAATAGAGTCTGCCATCTAAAGCAACAAAAGTGGTGATCCCTTTTAGAACCATGGGAAAGAATGCTTTCAAAGATGCTGAATGAAGGCAAGAATGGCTTCACAAGAAAGAAGTTTGCATCAGTACTCAAGTTTTTTCAAAGTGAAGTGTGTGGTGAGACATGGCAAGAGAAAAGTTTATGTGATTAATCCATGAAAAGCAAGTACGAGTTCCATCAGAATTGAAACCAGTCTTATTTGGAACAAAGGAAAAACATCATTGCAGAAAAGAAAGCAACGAGGTGAAAACTCGCATTGACATTTCAAAAAGAAATTAGAAAGAAAGAGAAAAAAATGAAATAGAAAAAGGAAAAAACTGAGGTAAAAACCTAAAAGGGCGCCTTGAGAAAAAAAGAAAAAATATAAAAAACCAAAGTAAGAACCCAAAAGGCCGCTTTGAGAAAAATGATCTAAAGTGAAAACCTGAAAATGCGCTTTAGAACAAAAATGCAGAGATCCTAAAGATTGAACCTGAGTGTGAGATGGGTTACCTTGACATCAAGAGGAGTTTTTGAAAAATGAAGCATGGAATTTTGAGCTAACCAGAAGATGAAAGCTCACCCGAGTGGTCCTCAGTTGACATTATTCATGCATAATATAGTCAGACATCTATAAGATAGGAACATGCTAACTCATGCATTCAGAGCATTTTTGCATATTTTGGCAAGAATCTACCAGAATCAGCAAGAAACAATAAAAGATTTCAACCTAAAACTTCAAGAATGGAGGAGTAGACCTAGTAATATATGTTCCAAGCAAAGAAAGGACTAAGCAATAAAGGAAGAGAAACATGAGACCTAATACGAGTTTCAAAATGAAAGATCGAGATACTTTAGGTAGAATGAGCTGTGACTCTAAAGATCTCAGTGCATCAAGCGGAAAATTGAAGATATTTCACAGAAGAATGCTTATTAACTGATGATATTTTTTTTGCAGGTTCAATCTTCCCCAGAGGTTGTAGAGCTCCTAATGAGAAGAGTTCGTTCAAGTTCTTAATAAGAAGAACTCGATTGCTCAAATATCTTTACAGAGGGGTGGATAACATTATAGAAGAATGAAGCTCGTAATTGCTCCAGTCTTCATCAACTTATTAAGGAAAAGAATGCATATATTAGAAAGTTTAGGGACCTGAAGTAAGTTTCTACCTTGGGTTTTTGAATGATTATAAAGAATAAACCTGAAGAAAGAACAAGAAATTCAAGAAAGTTTAGAGACTTGAAGCATTTTCTCACCCTAGATGATGAAATAAGGGGAAAATTCTACGTGACAGAGCCAGAAACAAAGAGATTAGTGGGGCACAATTGTGCATAAGGGTGCAGATCAGAATGTAAAAGGAAGAATGCAGAGCCTAAAAAGAATTTGATCACTGAAGAAGTCAAGATTTGCTCTAGAAGAATAAGAGCTCAACAATAAGATTTTGGGGAAAATTTTCTGAGGCATGAAGACAACAGGAGTTTCAGACCAAACTCAAGAAGATCAAGCAAAAAAAAGATTTGATAAGAACATTCTTAAGAGATGAGGTACCATTGCAATAGAAACAAAAAACTTAACAGAAAAGCAAAGAAGATCAAAGCCCATCCAAGTGGAATTTACAAGAATCAACAAAGAACAAATAAAGATTTTAAACTGCAACTTCGAGAATGGAGAAATAGATCCAACAAAGACTAGCAAAGATTTCAATCACATTTTTGTGAAGCAAGGATATCAACCCGTTTGAAGATGCAGATCTCAGAAAAGATACCATTCCGTTTGAAGAGGAAAATCTCAGCAAAGATTTCCTGATTGTTTGCACAAGATAGAAAGTGCATTACAATCCTAAAGCCTTTGGGTCATCAGTAAATCCTTCGGGTATGATGTTAAGTCCTTCGAGCCGCCACTTTCGAATGTGATGAGGATATTTGATTGTTTGCATAAGATAGAAAGTGCAACACAATCCTAAAGCCTTCAGGTCATTAGTAAGTCCTTCGGGCTTGATGTTAAGTCCTTCAAGCAGACACATTCGAAAATGATGAGAACTTTTCAAGTTTCATCGTGGCAAGATGGTGGGGGCATGGTATCGTCAAATATTTACACATTTTTAACCATTAATTTCAAGAAAAGAAAGGAGTTCAAGTTACCAGATTAGAAAGCATGTTTGACCAACTTCGAACTCAGATGTGGAAGATTCACAATTTAATTGGAAAAAAGTTTCAACGTCTCTCGTGGAAGAACTTGGAGTTCTTAACGATTTACCAAAATTTCACATTTTACAAGATTAATGATAGACTCGACTTTTTCTAGGTTACATATATTTTGAGCATAGGGAGAAACTGACAAACAAGAGTATATAATGGAGGGCTCCTAATGAGAAAAGTTCGCCAAGAAAAGATTAAAGAGCTCCTAATGAAAGAGTTCACCAAGAAAAGAATACATAGTTTATAATAAGAAGAACTTGCCCAGCAAAGAATACAGAGTTCCTAATAAGAAGAACTCGCCAGAGATCCTAATGAGAAGAGTTCGTCTAGCAAAGAATCTAGAACTCCTAACAGAAGAGTTCGCTCAGCAAAGAATACAGAGTTTCTAATGAGAAGAACTTGCCCAACAAAGAATATAGAGTTCCTAATAAGAAGAACTCGCCCAGAGCTCCTAATGAGAAGAGTTCACCTAGCAAAGAATGAGAAATCCTAATGAGAAGAGTTCACCATTCGAAGAACAATAAGTTCCTAATAATAATAACTTACTTGTTTCGACACCTTTACAGACAGGTGGATTGATGCTTTCAAACAACAATGATAAGTTCCTAATGAGAAGAACTTGTTTGTTCAATACATTTGTAAAGAGGTGGTCCAACATTTCCAAGAAGAATGAATATGTTCATAATAAGAAGAACTGGTTTAGACTTTGCAGATAGCTTGTGCAAAAAGATTGAGAAGTTCATAATAAGAAGAGTTTGTTCAAGATTTCTAGGTAAGCGAAAGTTTCAACGTTTCTTATTGGAGGAGCATTTGAAGTTTTATTTGTATATTTTCTTTATGATTAATACTGAAAGATTAATGAGGGTTCTGACTTTTAGAGGTCATATATAAAAACATATCAATATTTTCAAGAAGAATGAAGAGTTCCTAATGAGAGGAGCTCATTTGTTCAACACTTTTGTAGAGAGGTGGATCAATATTTCCAACAGCGGATAAGGAGTTCCTAATGAGAAGAGATCACTTGTTTAGCACCTTCATAAAGATGTGGATATACATTTTCAATAGTAAATGATGATCAACTTTTTGTAGAGAAAAGTGGATTAGCATTTTTTAAATGAACTAGTTCAGACTTCAGTTTAGCCTTGACAGAAGGATTGGGAAGTTCATAATTAGAAGAACTTGTTCAAGCTTTCTAATGAGGAAGGAATAAAAGTTCGAACTTGCAGTTCAGATGGCAGTTAGATTGTTTGGACCAAAATTCGTGTCTTTTCCCTATTCTTTTTCGACAACAATAAGCAAAGAATGGTAGTTGTAATACCCATATTTTGTCATGGGTTAGTATAATATTAGTAATTTGATATAAATAAAGCCATAAATAATAAATAAATAAGTCCCCAATAGCAATTCAAAATTCATTTCAAATTCCACTTTACAATTACAAAACATGTAGTCTATTACAAGCCCAAATTCCAATTTATATCTTACTTGAACCAAACAAACACAATGTTATCTGACAAAACAAGTTTCCCGCCCAAATATCAGTCTAAAAGGACATGTGTCGCTTAGCCATTGGCCCAAACTGGTTTCACATGGATCATGGTTTTCTTCTGTTGATGTCATTTATGTGACATCAGCAATGACATCAGGAAGCACTCACCTATAAAAAGAGAGAGAATGTCAGATATTAATTAATCACCATCATAATTTCTTACCATTAATAAACTAAATAATAATAGATATAATAAAAAAGGAGAGAGAAGGGGCACTTATCTCGTGGAAACTGAACCGTCGGGAGTAGACCAAGAGACACCGAAGAAGGACAAACGACATCGAAGCATCACCGGAGACCACATCAGAACGTATAGATTGTTGCCAGAATGATTCGAAACGTCGTAAAGGTATATTTCATTTGTCTTTTACGATTCCTAAAACAAACAAGAAAATTAGTTATGTTCATGCATACGACTTGAATTATAAAATGAAAATGTAAAGAGAAGTCAGTTTTCTTTATATTGGTTTTTATCATGTTCGCCGGGTTTATTTTGAACGGAGGAGTCGAAGAGGGTGGTTGATGGATAGATCTAGGGGAGAAGTGGGAGGTTCTATCAAACTGAGTAGTTTTTAGGTTTGAAAATTAGAAATTTGGGTGAAAATTAGGGTTTAAACCGGTGGCCAGAAACTGCCTCACAGCGGCCGGTCGGAGGTGAGCGGTGGTTGGGCAAAGTACGACGGTGGCTGGATAACATGTTTGGTGACTGGAGTTGGGTGGTTATGGATCAAACCAAGAAAAGAAGAAGAAGGTGGATGAATTTCATGATGAAGAGGGTGGTTTAATCTATTTTGGGTTCAATTTCTGGGTTTCTTTTATTTGTAGGTAGAGAGAGTTTAGAGAGAGTGTGGTGAGTTCGATTTAAGAGAAAGTGGGAGGAAATGAGTTAGAGCCGAGTTTGGGGATGAGTTGGGCCTTATATTGGCGAGGCGAAACGACGCCGTTTAGTGGGCGGGTTGAGTAGGATCCGCGCGCCTTAGTCGGGTCGGGTGGGGAAGGTCCACACATTATCAAAGTTTTGGTTTAATTGGATCTTAGGTCCCTCAAGCTTTGTGATGTATCTCAATTGGCCCTCTAATTTCAATAAAATCGGAATTAGAGTTTGTTTTCTTTTCAATTTAGTTCTATTTTTTGTTTTAATTTAATTTAAATTGTTTAAATTATTTAAATTATATATATGATTGTATGTTTTAAATTAAACATGTAGTATATAGTTGCTAGAAAATTTAATCACCTAGTATTAATTAATTGTTAGAGCCTTAGTTTCTATGTTCTTTAATAAGAATTCAATAATTAAAGTAGGAGAGATAATTATAGAAAATAAATGAGTATTAAAAGGGAAGCTTTGAAGTTCTAAGTTGGATAGTGTCTCATTGCAATGAGATGTTATTCAAGGGAACTTTTAAGTAGAACATATGATACCCACTTAAACCTAGAAAATGACAATTTACCTAGTTAATTAAATTAAAGCCTTAATTAAGGCTTGTAAGCCCTGTAATGTGTAGTACTCTTTTCCTTCACATAGGTTTAAGGAGGCTTTTAACGAGGCATGCATTCAGGGTAAGGCGTGTAATATTTTCTAATATATTAATAAAATGTTCCTTTGGCGAGCAAAAAAATAGGGCTAGTACGTAAATAAATAGATTTATTAATTAAATTTGGAATATTATTTAATTTAGGGTTTTAATATGAATAGCGCTCAAGCAATTGGGTGTTATCTCATAAATACCCTAAATTTAATAATATTCATAGTTTTTAAACAATCCAATTAATTAGAACCTTTTTGAGTTAGAACTTAAAATAAACAAGACAATAACTGGTCATGCATTAAAACCTTTTATGTTGGGATATATTTTTGTATATGAATCGAAGTGTCCTAAAGTAACTAGACGATTCCAATCTTTTATTTGGATAAAAATGTATTTCCTTATAAAAGGATATCTCCATTTGGAATTAAAATCAATTTAATAATTATGGTTAAATTAAATTCAAATTATTATTCGAAATGCTAAAATGCCACGTAAAATTAAAAGGTATCGATAACGGGCGTTTGTGGGGGTGTTAATCCTTCATCACACTTAACTGACTTCCGAACGAAAATTTTAAGAAAATGATTCTTTGGTTGTTTTTATGGTGTTCGGTCTACCTCGAAGTGACCGGTGGTGAATCCAAAATGTTTTCATGATTAAATAAATGAAAAACCTTAATTTTAAAGAGTAATCATTGAGCTATTTTCACACCCGATAAAAAATGGTCACGACACTGGCAACTCCTCCAGAAAAACACTCACATACCGTGTGGATGTCCTGAACACGCTCTTTCTTTGTTCCCGGATTCATAACATAGGCTAATAATATTTAACATCTAAAATCCATCAAACGACTCGCTTCTAGAGCCGAAACAACATTGGGCAAGAACTTAGCATTTTCACCCACAATAACCACTTCGTAATCATCAGCAAGTTTCAAGGATACTCGCTTGGTTTCAAAATCAACTATAGCTCTATGCTCAGACAACCAATCCATGCCCAAGATTACATTAAATCGTGAAACGGTAACTCCATCAAATCAACCGCAAACACATGACCTTGAACCATCAAAGGACATCTCATAAACAACCTTCTCGTAACAACTGTCTCTCCGAAAGAACTAGTTACATACGTACCCACATCCAATACTTCTACAGGTTTTTTAAGCAAAAACGCATGCTCACGCAGGATATATGAATACATAGAGCCAAAATCAACCAAAGAAAATAATGGTAGAGATTGCAAAGTAAATTTACCTGCAATTATGTCAGTTTCGTTAGGTCATACGCCATGTATGTACACCCTCGCAGAACCACCACCCTCTGGTTGAATAGCAACGGCATGAGCCACCGCCCTCGGACCCTCGTCCCTTCGCTGAAACTGTCCTTGGCCATGACCACGACCTCGTTGTGGTGCAACCGTAGGTGCCCTGGCCTGTCCACCACCCACCAACAATGGACAATCACGTCTCAAATGATCGCTCGATCTATAATCCAACAAGAGTTAACAACAAAAGCTGCAGGGGCATGTCCCTCATGAGCCAAACATGGATAGTCTCGCCTCATGTGATCGCATGATCCATAAACCCAACAATTATTATGTACTTCTCTAGCCACCCTGACCCTGCGATCCACGCCTAGCACTAACTTCACCTTGCCTCAGCTCAGGGCGATACCTTTTATCACGATATTTCTTAAACTGACCACCATTGGAACCAGAGTCGACAATTCTCTTGCTAGAGCTAGAACCTCCCACATGAACTGATAAACCCAGGTTTTGCTCAATTTCCTTCACCCGTGAAACCAACATGTCGAAATCAGTGTAGTCAGAAGCCAACATATATGTCTTAACATCCTGTACCAATCCATATCGGAATCGGTCACAACAATGCCTCTCATCTGGTACCAGTTCTGGAGCATACTGACTCAACCGTACAAATTGTACATCATACTCCGCTACAGATGTACTGCCCTGAACCAAAGCCATGAACTCACGTTTCTTCTCATCCAAGTATCTAACTCCCAGATACTTTTTCTTAAAGACAGTTCGAAAGAACTCCAGGTCATATCACTGGATTCCATGCTTGTGGTTACGGTAGCCCACCAATATACGCGTCTTCTTGCAGTAGAGATACAACATATCCCATGTAACACCCTCAACCTGGTTCAGGAGAAAACTGAATTTGAAGATATTACCGAGAACTTATTCTAGAATTTATGTGACCAAATTATAAGAATTCGTCAAGTTTCAGAACTGGCTAACAAAATTTTCTCAATTTACTTTAGATTGTCTTCAATTATCACTCAAGCTAAGCATCACCAACTAAAGTTTTTAAGCATCAAGAACCATTCAAATAACAAACAATATCGAGATTCCATTAATTATTCAAAATTGATTATAATTGTTTTAAATCATTCAAGACACATAAATCATAGTAATTTGAAGAATGCTTCAACTACAATCATCTTTATACATTTACAACTTGTAACATGCTAAATGTAATTCCAATAAGTATCTCCTATTCGAGAATTTGCTAACACCATAACTTATGAATCAAGTTAATTCATTTAACTTGTTAACAATTGGTTACTATTCAAAACTGACTATATTGGTATACTTTGATTCATAACACACTTTGATCATTTCCTTCTATCATTTAATTATGCTTTTCAAAGTTTTAAAATCATAACATTCTAATGACCATTCTAGATCAAACCAGCTCCCATGTATCTATAACCTTCCCATTTAGCATAATCAAACATCATACATATGCATATAAAAATTCCTATTCATAGATTATTACCTTTTAGAACCTAACATAGTTATCCAACCTGGCCAATATTTTGAACATAGATTTTAACTAATCAACATGTTAAATAATCAAGTCCAACCTACAATAGATCGAGGACTATATAAGCTTTCAATATCATCCATGAGACTATCAAGTATTATCTATAATCAATTCCATAACCAAACAAACATTCCTAAACCTTAACTCCTTATACATTTCAACATTCAAACCAAAATAGCAATTACTTAGATTTAATCAAACGTTTAGATAGGTGAAATTACATCTTTGCAAACACCAACATAATGCTACAACAAAATTTTTGCTCTTCGTTAGAATTATGAGCTAAATTGATTCACTACACTTTTTAAATCACACATCAGATTGAATCAAACCATTTAATAGCATCTAATATTAAGATTTCATAAATTAACACTCTTAGAAATTCGGATTAACCATGTCAGAAGTCTCTACCACAACATAAGCATACAAGAAATCATCACGTGATCAAGCTATCACTTAAACCATTATACTAGTCTCATTCAAGCCATTTAATTAATTCATACATTTATCTATGATATAAACTCCTTAATAATTCAAAATAAGCAAACCACAACAGTTTTTTAAACTCTATCAAGAAATAGATGGGCCAATTACCACTTGAAGTGGATAAAATATTACTACATCAAAATTATTTAATATGTTTCTTTACTAACACTATGCCACCATCTATGGAGTTCTAACTAAAGAAAATCTAGACTCTAATTGAGGCTTTGGGCAGTAACTTGCAACTCTTGACCGCGATTGGATTACACAAGCTTTAATCAACCTGCAATGCATGATAATGAATGCATTAGGCTTATATAGCCTAAGTGAGGTAGTAATGACAGAGTAGTAAGCCTTAAAGAACAAGAGCTTTACAATATAGGAACCAAATTAATTTAAATCAATATTACTACAAGAGTTTTCTTATATCTTAAGTTAACTTGATCAAGACTTAATTAGTAGAAGCTTATTAGTAATTATGATGACTTATTCGAGAGTTTTCTTTCAAAGTTTCATCTTATAGCATTCATATGCTCACTAAGAGCTTACCAAGTCTTATGCTCTCCAAGAGCTTACAACATTTATGCTCACCAAGAGCTTTACCACACTTATGGTTCATAACCCATTTAAGAATTTTCTTTTCAATTTCTTATTTGATTTCATATAATGTGCATGTCTTTTAACATGTTTGCCTTGGATCACACTTGGTTATGAATAACATTGGTCCGTATTTGACTATATAGGTCTAAGTGATACCTAGCCCAAAGCACATAGAAATGGCTAGTATCAGAAACATATCAATCCTAACTTCTCATCTATCCAACCAACTGTCGCCATTCTCCGTACATATCCCCTGTTACCTCCTACTGTCACCAATATACATAACACATATAAATGGGGCATCCCTCGAGCCGTAGCTCATGGACCGTGTCCCAAAGTAACCATGCATCACACCAATGTGTTCCATTGTAGGCAACCTATATATCTTATCTCATTCTTTTGATATTGGGGAAGTATCTTATTGCACACGTAATCTTGTTTGTCTTTCATTCAATGTCTTATTATTCAAGTATTCTTCTCAGTTCTTTGCTTAGTGTCTTTTAGTCAGTAGTTAGCCTCAAGACTATATCATAAATATACATAAAAATTTCATTAGGCATGAAGTGCTTATGTAATGTATAACCAAAATGTCATCAATAATGCCATGCTATGAATGAATGCTCTTTCCCAATTTGCTCTATTTGAGCATTATGCACAACGTATATGTTTAATGTAAATCATCCACAAGCATTCAATACTTAATCATAACGAAATAAAGATCGGGATAACTCCCTGTTACCTGAGACTCAAGTAACTATACTCACCTGATATTCCAAAGTTATGGAATACCTGATCCACAAATCATATTTTACTTCTCAATCAAATCCCTTCCCAAGCCATCCTTGTCAATGTGTACCTCAAAACAAATATCCAAGCATTATCAACCAATTCAATCAACTTACAAACAGCCCCTAAACGTGTCTATATCCATCTACAAATAGCCTCTAATCTATCCAATTCAATACACATAGATGCACAAAACAGTCCCAAATCAATTGTATATATATACTTCATATAATTCAAAATAGTTATGGTTCCATTTAATTAGGTATAAAACAGATCATTGCTCACTAACACATGAAAACATATTTTCAAACAATCTTTTAATCCTTCTTAGATACAAATCTGCTCCAAATTCTTTTGTCATATATATACAATTTAAAATAGTCCACATTAAGTTCGTTCTAGCATAAAACAGTCCCTAAATATGTTCATTTATACACAAAACATTCCAACTAGTTTTGTATGCATAAATATATATATGCATACAGAAGTAGTTGGATTGTTTTGTGTATAAATAAACATATTTAGGGACTATTTTATGCTAGAACGAGCTTAATGTGGATATATACATATATATATATATATTTATAGATCAGTCCAACAACTACACACACAGAGACATGCTCAAAACAGCCTTCATATTCATGTAGATACACATCAAAATAGTCTCAATTATATGCATACACGATTACATGTCCAAACAATCCTCATACATTCATATCTACTCAAAATTGTCCAATTAAACATGTACACACATATACTCATCAAAACAGTCCATTTATTTTTATTTTTATTTTCATGTCTAATTGATCCATTAAACTTATATACATGTACCTACATATCAAATTAATTCAACATGCTCTATATCTATACAATCAGTCCCCATTATGAACTTATATTCTAACAAGCAGTCCAATTCTACACATACACACATAGATATACCAAAACTGTCTAGCATTCATGTATATATACTTTCATGCAGGATCAAACAGCCTAATAGTACTTTCAAATATGCAAAATTGTCCTTAAATTATTTATAAAATAGTCCTTAATACTTTTCTAGAATTTTGGCAGCATGCACTACCTACAAAATATTGCTTCTACAGAATCGAATACTCAATTTAAATTAACTTTCTTTACATCGTTAAAAACTAGATTCGAATACAGTTTTAATGATATAAGACACATAATTTAATAAAATATACAAAATTTATGAAAATTCCCAAAAGTCCCGAAACAGAGACTGCCCAGAGCAGAATTTGCTTCCAGTTTTTCTGTCCTACTTTCGTTCACAAATTCATATCTTTTGATCCAAGACTCGAAACGAATCACCGTTTTCTTTAAATGAAACTAGACATACACATGATTCTGTACATATAAGATTAATTCTCTAATTTGACCTATATGATTTTCTATAAATTTTTCCGACTTACTTTCAGTGCATAACTTGTAGGCAGATTTCATTAACTTAACCTTAAGCTCCCTTTGTCACTTAAACATGTTTAACCATTCATGGAACTTCAAATTCTTACAAGTTTTACATGTAATTAGGGACAATTTAAAAATTACTATCTTATTTATATATGTATATACATAACCACGAAAACAAGACATCATTTATATATGTACTTACATATTCAAAATGGCCCCACCCATGGGCATTCAAAATAGTCCTCTAATGTTTTTATCAAGTATGTAGGCACAAATTAACTTCAATTACAAATTATACCTGCATTCAACGTCACCTTAATGTTCGATCTAACTCAGTAAACCATAAAGATTTCTATCACACGTTTTAAACCATTCGGTTAAGACTAATTTCATACTCAAGCAAATTTAACATCTTGTTTATGTTGCATGGCTATAAAACATGGAAATTGATTCATGTATAATCATTCGAAGAAACAAGAAATGTATAGTAATTTAATATGTATATCATTTGAATATTCAAGAAAATTCTTAGCATGAGTTCAATTCAATTTTCTTTAACCAATCTAATAATCACATATCACACAAAGACATCATAATCAAATTTCACAACTTAGATCTTAAATCAAAAAGGTAAGAAGAGATTTCTTAGCCTTTCCTCAAGTTATTCAATCCATGATTCTAAGAGACCTCAATAAAGCTTCAATTTCAATCCCCCATAGCAAGGTCTCCCTTCTCTCTCCCTATTTTTCTCTCCATATCCTTCGGTTAATTTTTGGGAGAAGATGATGATAGTAATAATTTGCAAAAACATCTCCAACATAGCCAATCCATGCATTCTTCAATTCCACATGGAGAGCTAACACTATGACACATCATGGGGTCCTTACTCAACTCTTAATTTTGCATGCAAACTACTTAAATTAAAAGCCTTTCGAAAATGTCCTTCCATTTTAGCTAGCCTTCTTCTCATTTTCTCAGTTTGATCCTTAACCTATTATATTCTAATCCAAGTATATATATATCGGTTTAAGACACATACAAGAAATGGTAATATACTTCCAAGTCATGTTTTAGGGTATTACATCCCAACTTATGGGCATTGTTGCACCACATTTGTTCTAAAATTCAATCAATACTAGCCATCCATTCCTTAGATGCCTAGGGTGCCAACCCTCGAAACTCAACTCCTCCCAGACTACACAGATGTTCCAACAGAAACCCCGTTTGCCCAATAGCTGGTGCAGGCACATGCACCCCAGCAACATCAGCTTGAAAAGCTTCGGTCATTGTCTGTATCAAAGGCACCATATCACCCAACACTGGCCCAGCTGGCGTAGAGGGTGCATGCTCCACTCCTACGGGTGGATTAGGCGAAGGAGTGGTAGCCCTCCAAGAGGTATAACATTCTCCTGATTTTCTTTCCCAACGGTAGCAGCAATCGTGCCAGATCTCAATTCTGTCCTTGGTACCATCGTGCTAAAATATCTAAGGCATGATAATTACACCAAAACAAAAACAATCAGGCCAGCTTCAAGCAAGGATCCAAGACTTCCATTCTAGTAAAACATTTCATATTGTAGTAATAAGGCAATGTGTCCCACAAATATCCCTCATCATGGCATATATCAACCAATGGACATATAAACAATCATAGTGCATAGCAAACAACAGTAATCAATCAATAGAAACATTCCAACAATCATAACCTCATCCTACTTATCGCAAACTTGGCTCTGATACCACCAAATGTAATCTCCTTGCCCCGGCCTAGACGCCGAACCGAACTGAGCGAGCTACATTGGGTTTTGTCAAAACAAAACCTGAAATGATCAACTAAACTTAGGTCCTTTTTTTATCTTGTCTAGATTCAACATTACATCCTATAGTGAGCATGCTGGCAGCGGATGAAATCTCAACTTAGTCGGGCATCAATTAGACATCCAAATGAGCAAATTGCAATTTAGAGACAAAATTGAAAATCTCGAGAATTATGAGGGTTTAATTAAAATTCAAGATACCAAACCTCTATTAATCAGATTACATGCTTTCTTTTCAAATTACAGCTCAAAAAGATAATCCAAACTCATACAATTGCATACATAAGACCTAGGGACCAAAATAGAAGAATCTCAAAATACAAAGCCTCCATAACTAACATATTGGCTAGCCATACTAATACGATCCCTAGGCGTATTGGCACGCATGATACACCAAACAAAACTAGATTCCAGTGGCTTAAAGGCATATCGATACACGTCCCCGTGTACCAATACGAGGCCACCAAAAACATATACTCGTACCGATACGGAGCCTCACGTATCAGTACTCCTAGACTTGAAATGTCCAAATTTGTTGGTTTTTCTTTCGGACGTGGATTCAATCATGCTCTAACAGGTCACAAACACGTCCACAACCATACAAAAGATTAATCCATGTCAAGATATCACAAAATCATGAACATATCATGGCATCATGCCTTAATCAAAAGTATAGAGGTGTGCTTCCTATAAACCAAGCCAACCATCATAAGAAACATAAATCCACAGCAAAAGACGCACATATAAGGCCAATTACAACTCCATAACAACATATCAAACTTGCTCAAATAGGGAGTTTAGAAAAACCCTTCAAAACAACAAGGAACCTCATTGCCTTTATTACTACTAGTCTATTTCAAAAACCATACTTTTGTGTTATTCGAGTCCTTGGAGTTCCCCTCGCTTGCTCGCTGCCTCCAACCTTTAAATCTCTGCATTGATGGGTAAAGAGAGCATGTACACACAAGGCTTAGTGAGGAGTGCTCAAAGCACAACACTATCAATGCATTTTAAAACATCTTTTCAAAACATCATGTATTTCAAACTATGCACTTAACATTTCCAAAACATGCACATTAAATCATATGCAACATGTATCACGGATCAACAGTAAAATCCCATTTACTAACCTTCAATTTAAGCTTCCTCATGCATAAAAATCCATATGTAAGGCTTAAAAAGTAAACATGTATAAATCAACATTATACAACAATATCCATCAACATGATAAATTATTAATTATATTGGTTTTTAAGTGATCAAGAATCAAGTTCCACTTTACAAAACATTACATCGGATACACGGATTCAACAAGTGTCCTCTCAACACTTCATACAACCTTAACCGGAATTACAGTACAATTACAACCGTGGTACAATCACAATCGGGTACAATCATAACCCGAATCATTCGGTACACATAAACCCCTCAACACCTGACGTGACTTTTTATAGTGCACTATCAATCCTATGGCCGACCAACTATATCCGATAACATTTTAAACCACGTCACTTGCCAATACAATTTATTTTTAACCATGTACCTTGTTAAGTATGTCAAAGTACTATATTTCTACCCTTGTTACTCTAAATTATTGTTAGACTTAGGCTCATTCTAGTTGCATTTTTATTCATTAATGCATAATTACATTGTTTTCTTCGTTGTCATGTTTGATTTCATAATTTGGTTGATTTTATGGAAAAGGTGCTGGTGGTATATGTTTTTGTGTGTACAGGATCTAATTGCCCAAGCAAGTAGGAAATTGTCGAGGCAATTGAGGACAAGAATAAGGGAGCTACCAATTTTGATAGATAAATCCAATTAATTTAAGTTAATTACAAGAGAAAGGATAAATCCTAGAAGAGTTGGAGTTCTACGAAGATATCAAAAGGAGATTAAATTCTAAGAGTTTATGAGGCGTTTTTGGAGAATAGATAAATAAAATAGATTTATCTCTTTATATTATTTAATTCCAACTTAAACTCATCCTTATCAAACAAGGAACTTGAGCTAGCCATCTCCTATAAATAAAAGAGAAACCGCCGCCTACAAGAGAGAGTTCGACTAGAGAGAAAAATAGAGGGCTGCTCGACATCTTCTACTTCTTCTTCATTGTCTCCATTCGATTCATGTTGGGGAATTTTTATCTTGTGTTTCTTTTGCACCCAGCCATGAACTAAACATAATTAGCTTGGGTTATTCTATTTTTGTGGTTGTGAAAACGTTTGGATTTGTTTAGGTTTTTGAGTTGCAATTCAAATTCAAAGTTTGTTCATTCTTGGTTCTTAATTTTAATTGCGAGTGAATTGGGAGATGATCTCCTGAATTCATCCATTTATCTAATATTGGGAGAGTTAGATTCAAGAAATGAATGAGCATGGTTTTCATACAAATGAATGTTGGTGAAGACTAATTCGACTTAGGGATAAGTTGCGAATTTCAATGGCTAAGAGGAGCGCAAGATTGGTTGTTGTTCACCCATGGTTAACGCAGGGATGTATCACCAAGGCATGCACAATTAACAGTGTTTTGAGTTAGTGATAATGAGAAACCATTGAAGAACGCTTTGCCGAACATTGAAGGAAGTCGCCCAGTTGCCCAGGCAATCGCACTATTCCCAGTTGCCCAGGCAATTCGACTGATGCCAACTGCCCAGCCGATTGATTTACTCTTGTAATCAATTACCACGACGGTCCATTCAATCATCACACCACAAATCGTGATAACCCGACCTACTCTCTCATTTGATCAGCATCTCTTTTATTTACTTGCTCTTTTATTTTACTTGTTAATTCAATTCCTATTATCATCACCAAATTGTGTTTTCTTTTTAGTGTAAGGAGTTAGAATCTAGAAGTTGCACCAATCCCTGTGGAGACGATATTTATTCTATACTATAACTTGCGACGTGTACATTTGCACCAATTGCAAAGCACTCTAAACATGCAACAAGTTTTTGTCGTCGTTGCCGGGGATTGGCAATAGAGACTTTGATTTTTATTTCTTGCACATTTGTTTCTTATTGTTTTATTTTTGTTAATCGGTTTCAAGGGGCTAACATTCTTTGGTTTTGCATCTGTGCTTGACCAGGGCACGACCAATAGCACAAGACTACCTACTTGAACCTGAGATAGAACGAGTTCTTCATAGAAGAATATGAGAATAACGAGCAGGAATGGAAGATCCACCTGATAATCTAGTCAGCAAACTGAATGCCAATGGCAACCAGAATGCCGTAGCAAGAGAAGAGGAAGCTCAAGTCAAACAACATGTTCGTTTTAGGAATACACCAATTTGAGACTATTTAGAGGAAGATCTCAACGGTCTCAATTCAGGAGTTGTTACACCTTAAATAGAAGCTGTCCACTTTGAATTAAAACCTGTGATGTTCAATATGATCAATACAATTGGTCAATTTGGAAGATCGACCATTGAAGATGCCAGACAACATCTCAGATCATTCCTGGAGATTTTCAATTCATTCAAACTACAAGGAGTCCACGAGGATATCCTAAGTCTGAAATTATTTCGTTATTCATTGAGAGATAAGGCAAAAACGTAGTTGAATAGTATTCCATCCGGATCTATAGGATCTTGGACAGATTTATGTTGTGATTTCAATGCTAGATTTAGTTCTACAAATATGACTGATAAGTTGCGTAATGATATTACTTCTTTTCGGTAGGCAGATAATAAATCCATGTACGAGGCTTGGGAGCGATATAGAGAGCTTTTACACAAATGTCCCATGCACGGATTCCCAGTGTGGACACAAGTGATGATGTTCTACAACTCAGTGAACCGCCGATAAGGATGATGCTAGATGCCTCGACAAATGGCATACTCCTCGACAAGTCACCTGAGGAAGCGATAGAGATTCTGAACCGTCTTGCCTCGACAATTCGCACAATTGGATGCTTTAACCAATTTGGTTAAAAATCTATAGCGACCAAGCAACACACAAGAGATCAAGGTAGTAGATTCAATTTTTGATTTATGTAACGGTAACCATGATTCTTCTGAGTGTCCGTAGAACCTAGAATCTAGTTTTTACATTGGAAACTACAACCGAAACAATAATGTGATATCCAACACATACAATCCAACTTGGAGGAAGCTTCCTAATTTTCCATGGAGCAACCCGAACAATGCCATTAATCAGAACAGTCAAAATACACAAGCATCGAGATTCCAGCAGAACATGTCACGGCAACAGATGCCACAACAACAATCGACACCATTTAGTTCTTTGGAAAATTCTCTTAATGTTTTTATATTAAAAATTGAATCTTATATGGTTGAGAATAGTAGTTTCATGAAAAAAAGTGACGCTTTCATTAACAGGAATGAGACGAGATTGCAAAATCAGGAGGCAGCTTTGAAATCCTTGGAGACAATAGTCAGGCAATTCACTCAAAATTTGAATACAAGACCACTAGGCGGTTTACCTAGCGATATTGAGGTCGCAAAAGGAGTAGGCCACGAGTAGTGTAAGGTAATCACCACTCTGAGTGGCCAACAGCTTAAGGAAGCCAAAGCTCATCCAATGGAGAACACTCAACCAGCAGAACGATCTCTTATCCAAAACGACACCAAAATTGATGAATAGGCAATTGGCCAAGCAAATCCCGATGCCCAGGCAATTCCAGATGCCTAGTTAATTTGCAATAAAAATCTCAAATTGGAAAAGAAGGAAGAGGAGATCCGAATTCCACCATCATTCCCATAGAGGCTGAAACGGTAGAAACAAGAATATCAGTTCAAGAAATTCCTTGACATCTTGAAGCAAGTTCATATCAATTTTCCGTTGGTTAAGGCGATAGAGAAAATGCCAAACTATGCTAAGTTCCTTAAAGATATTGTCTCTAAACGAACAAGTCTAGGTGAGTTTGAAACAGCTGCCGTGATAGAAGGGTGCATGGCCATGTTTCACAACCGACCGCCACCTAAACTTAAGGATCCTGGCAGTTTCACTATACCATGTGTTATCGGAAATCACTACGTCAGGAAGGCATTATGCGATCTTGGAGCAAGCATGAACCTCATGCCAAAATCTATTTTCCAGAGATTGAATATGGGGAAGGCAAGGCCTAGAATAGTGATGCTACAACTTGCAGACAGATCCTACGTTCATCCAGAAGGAAAAATCGAGGATATTCTGGTAAGAGTTGATAAATTTATTTTTCCCGTTGATTTCATTGTTTTGGATTGTGAAGCATATGAGTTGGCACCCATTATTCTTGGGAGACCATTTTTAGCAACGGGAAGGACCTTGATCGATTTCTAGAAAAGAGAACTCAGCATGAGGGTAAATAAACAGTAAGTCAAGCTTAACGTCTTCCAAACCCTTAAGCATGCTGATGATCCAGAAGAATGCCAAGTTAATCAAGCCACCATCGAATTCAATTTTGACATGGAGGAGTATTGTTGCGGCAATTGTATTGTCAAACCTGGGGAACTTAAGGAGCCGGACGATAAGAAACATAATGAAGCAAATTGGATTCTTAGTCGACCAGGTAAGAGTTTTGAATCCTTGGACTACTCAGGTAAGGAAGGTAAAATCGAAAAACCCTCTATTAAGCAACCTCCTGTTTTAGAATTGAAACCATTGCCAGGGCAATTGAAATATGCTTATTTGGGAAATTATAACACTTTGCCCGTGATAATTTCTTCTAAGTTGTAGCCTGAATAGGAAAAGAGGTTGATTTATATGTTGAAGCTGCACAAAAAAACAATAGGTTAGAAAATTGCAGACTTGAAGGGGATTAGTCTGGCAGTATGTATACACAAGATCTTATTGGATGACGATCATAAACCCTCAATTGAGGTACAAAGAAGACTTAATCTCGCCATGGAGGAGGTTGTGATGAAAGAAATCATCAAGTGACTTGACGCCGGTATCATATATCCTATCTCCGACAGTACATGGGTAAGTCCGGTACAATGTGTACTGAAAAAGGAATGTATAACCGTGGTAAGTAACGAAAGCAACAAACTCATTCCAACTAGGACCGTGATTGGTTGGAGGGTTTGTATGGATTACCGTAAGTTAAATAAAGCTACTAGGAAAGATCAATTTCCTTTACCCTTTATTGACCAAATGCTTGATCGTCTTGCAGGTAAATCCTTTTATTGTTTTCTTGATGGTTACTCAGGTTATAACCAGATCGCCATAGCACTAGATGATCAGAAAAAGACCACTTTTACATGCCCATATGGTACATATGCATTTCAAAGGATGCCATTTGGATTATGCAATGCCCCAGCAACCTTTCAACGATGTATGATGGTAATTTTCTCTGGCATGGTTGAAGACTTCCTTGAAATCTTCATGGATAATTTTTCAGTATTCGGAGACAACCTCGATAATTACCTCAGCAATTTGGAAAAGGTGTTAGCACGATGTGAAGAATCTGACCTAGTACTCAATTAGGAGAAGTTCCATTTTATGGTGGACAAAGGTATTGTACTAGGCCATAAAATTTCGTCCAAAGAAATCGAAGCGGATAGAGCTAAGGTGGACACGATTGAGAGATTGCCACCACCAACTTCAGCCAAAGGAATCCGAAGCTTTCTCGGACATGCAGGTTTTTACATGAGGTTTATTTATAATTTTTCGAAAATCTCTAAACCTTTGTGTAACTTGCTTGAACAGGACAAAGCTTTTAATTTTAATGATTCCTGCGTCCAAGCATTTGAGGCCTTGAAGAAGCAACTCGCCACAACACCTATTGTCATTCCTCCCAATTGGAACTTACCTTTTTAACTCATGTGCGACGCAAGTGATTTCGTGGTAGGAGCCGTTTTAGGGCAGCACACAGGTAAGATTTTCCATGTGATATACTACACTAGTAAAGCTCTAAATGGTGCACAATTAAATTACACCATGACGGAGAAAGAATTACTAGCAGTAGGTTTCGCATTTGATAAGTTTCGTTCCTACTTGATGGTACTAAGGTAATTTTTCATACTGATCATTCAGCAATTAAGTACCTATTTTCTAAGAAAGGTGCCAAACCTCGTTTAATTCGTTAGATTTTACTTTTATAAGAGTTCGACACTGAAATTAAGGACAAGAAAGGAATAGAGAACCAAGTTGCCGATCACTTATCAAGGTTGGAAAAAGGCGATGAAGATTCAGACTCCTTGGAAATCCATGACACATTCCTAGATTAGCAGTTGTTAGTTGCCATGGCAACTCCTTGGTATGCCGATTTGGTTAATTTCTTGTTTAGTGGTATTTTGCCTCATGACCTTACTCACCAAGGAAAGAAGCAGTTCCGACATGATGCTAAGCATTATTACTGGGACGAGCCTATTTTGTTTAAACAATGTACATATCAGGTCATAAAACGATGTGTTCCCAAGGAGGAGCAGGACAATGTGCTTCGACAATGTCATTCTTCACCCTATGGAGGCCATTTTAGAAGAACTCGCATCACTGCCAAAGTCCTACAATTCGGCTTGTATTGGCCCACTCTATACAAAAATGCTCAAGAATTCTACAAGATGTGTGATCGTTGTCAGTGAACGAGGAATATTTCGAGACGACATGAGATGCCACTGCAGAATATTCTTGAGGTTGAGTTGTTTGATGTGTGGGGGATCAATTTTATGGGACCCTTCCTATCTTCATTCGACAATTTGTACATTCTACTTGCCATAGACTATGTGTCTAAATGGGTAGAGGCAGCTGCAGTTCCCAGCAATGATTCAAAGACTGTGCAGAAATTCTTGCAGAAAAACATATTTACACGATTCAGGACACCGAGGGCAATTATCAGCAATGGGGACACACACTTCAACAATAGGCTGATTGCCAAAATGTTGGAGCGATTTGGAGTGACACACAAAATTGCCACGACATATCATCCACAAACAAACGGGCAAGCCAAAATTTCCAATCGTGGATTGAAGGTTATCCTTGAAAAAGTTGTCAATCCTTCTCGAAAGGATTGGTCTACAAGAATTGATGAAGCACTATGGGCCTATCGAACAGCATTCAAGACGCCTTTAGGATGTCCCCTTATAGACTTGTCTACGGCAAGACTTGCCACCTTCCAGTGGAGATCGAGCATGAGGCTTATAGGGTAATCAAAACCGTTAAGTGACTACTGGACCTCAATGAGATCGAAGAAATCCATGCTATAGCCTATGACAATGCGAGAATATACAAGGAGAAAATGAAGCGCTGGCACGATAAGAAGCTATTGCCGCAGAAATTTTTGCTCGGGCAATTAGTTCTTCTCTTCAATTCTCGGTTAAAACTCTTTCTGGGAAAACTGAAATCGAGATGGTCCGGGCAATTTGAGGTCGTCAAACCGTTCTCCTATAGTGTTGTGATAATCAAGTCCACCATTGATGGACATGAATTCCAAGTTAATGGACAAAGATTAAAGCACTATATCGGCACCCATGTTGAGCGCGACAAAAAAGTGGTCACTTTAGGAGATGCATGATCATGCTCTCCTTTAGTAATTCTTATTTTTTTAGTTTTGTTTTTAATTTTTGACTTATTTTTAATTTTGGTTTTATTTCATATTTTAAGTTTTAATTTTTTGTTTTTGTTTTTAGCTTTATCTTCCCAAATTCTTTTTAGGATAATCATCTTTTATAATTTTTTAGTTTATCTTATTTATTTAATTTAATTTTTATCTTTAATTAATGTTTATCTTTTTATTTGTGTTTGAATTTTAGGATAAGAGTTCAAGACAAGGAGGAGTTGGATTAAAGATTGAAGTTTATCCTTAAGAGGGAATAATGGGCTGATTTTAGGGACTTACAAAAACCTATTTAACTATTAGTTTTTACTCTAATTATCATTTTCCCCCTAGCCGCATACCCCTTTCCTCTTCCCCCAATCCCCTTGTGTCGCATACCCTAACCAATCCCCTCATCATCTTTTATTTCCATCATTCTTTCCTACTTTCTTTTCTTTCCTCCCATTAGCCAAAAATCACCATCATCTTTACTACTTCACCATTAAGCTTTCAAACTTCATCTACTCTTTCTTCTACTCTTTGAACTCTCAAATTTTTCTTTCTTTTTCTTTGTTTGTTTTTTATTCCTACCACAATCACCATGGCCAAAAATCTCAAAACTATGGCTCACCCAAGTTCATCCAAGGAACCACCATACCGTCGATTTGCAACACCAACCATTGAAGAGAGGAGCAAGGATTCGTCTACACCATCTCCCGCAAGAACTTCAGTCTTGATGCGTTCATCTTCAAAGTCACCGAGCAAAAAAAATGGCAAATCCTTTGCCATCAACCAAAGTCGGGCAATGTATCATGGGTAAGAGAGTTTTATGCTCATTCTCCTAACCCAAACAACCCCTATGTTTATGTTCGTGGTAGGGCTATCCTTATCGATGCCGACACCATCAACACCTTCTACGGGATATACATTGTGAAAGATGAACACAAAGCATTTATGGACAACATCACGGCCAATGAAGTCAAAAAGGTGTTCAAGAACTCACAATCGAAGGTGCCGAATGGAACCGATGAGCCTTGAAAGGGACGGTAAATCACCTTATGTTAAAACCCGAGGCAAAACTGTGGAATAAATTTGTTAAAACTTGCTCAATTCCCACTACACACAACACCACGGTTTCATATTCTCATCTTTTGTTATTGCATTCTATTTTGCACAAGTGGATTATAAACATTGGACAAATTATTTGTGATGAGATATTTACTTGTAGTCAAAAGGATGTAGCTGCTCTTTTCTTCCCGAGCTTTATATCTCAGCTATGCGAGAAAGAAAAAATGCCAAGTGATTCAACGGATGAGAAGTACCTTCTAGAATCGGGTGGAATCGTACTCAATACTTAAGGATCATGGGTGAAAAACTGGTGAAATAACAAGCATTGCCAAAGAAATCCACGGCACCAAAAATTGCCCAGGCAACCAAAGATGCCTCGGTAATTCCTGATGCCCAGTCAAGAGAACCAACCTTAGTAGGTATGGATCGAATTGAAGAGATGTTCCGCCCACTATCCCACCGATTAGAGTGAATAGAGGCCCGGCAAATGCAATTCATGCGGTACATGTGGGACCATAACGTAGCTATCACACGAGTAATCCTCGAGAAGTACCCGACAACACCGTGCCTTTCCTAATGTTTCCTACCAACATACTTACCCCCGTAACTGAGGATGCCACGACAACTACCGCACAAGACAAAGGTAAAACCCCTATGACTGAACCTTCTCGAACTGAATCTTTACATGGATTTACAGATTTAGACGGGACCATCCCCGAACCAGTGACATCGCCACCGGTCGAACCACCAAAACTGAAGCACAATGCTTCTATCATTGAAGAGACCAACCAAGAGCAAGAAGCAAGCGATGAGGTTCTAGAAGGGAGGGTTCAAGCCACACGCACTCAACCACCATGAATTGGCAAACAGACCAAGCAATTGGCATGGAGGAAACTTATCATTCAAGGTGACGACCTATCCGATTAACTTGCACGCATTGAGGACAATGCTTCTCTCGAGTTTGGGGGGTGTTTGTTTCTAGTTAGTTTCATGTTTAGTTGCATTCATCCTTTAGTAATAGCATATAGGTTGCATATATTACTTGCCATGCCTTTGATTGGATTTAATTTTTCTAGACTTTTTGGATATCCTATGATGAGTTTTGCCACTGCACTTAATTGATATAACTTTTGATTTTAGGATTTGCATGGAAAACACTTAGAATTTTACTATGATGCTGAATATAATTGAACACTGTTGTGACTTGATTGATTAAAGGAGACTTAGTGAACTTAGGTTGCTTAAGGATTGGGTAATTTCTTGCTAGAGGTGCCCAAAACTGGCTCTAGTTATCACACACTTAAAAATCTCTAAAGGTGCCCGAAATTGGCTCTAGTTGATTAACATTAAAATAAGAAATTGCATGCTTTGCTAGAGGTGACCGAAATTGGCTCTAGTAAAAATAAAAATAAATACCCCGGTAATTAATTTGATAAAAACCTATTGTTCACATGGAATCCTAAAAATCAACTTGTACACAACTCCACACAAACATTGTCACAAGCATTATAGTTTAATTTTGAGTAAATTCTATGCCATCTGAAAAATTAAAAGGCAATCATACTTTGTGCCACAGTTCTGAAGATTGAAGTTGGGTACAAAGCAAATTTTTAATGATCAAAGTCTTGGCAGGTAATTGTTAGTTTTGCATTGCTTGAGGACAAACAATAGCTCAAGTTTGGGGTGTGTATAAAGTGTGTAAAAGTACTATATTTCTACCCTTTTTTACTCTTAATTATTGTTAGACTTAGGCTCATTCTACTTGCATTTTTAGTCATTCATGCATAATTGCATTGTTTTCTTCATTGTCATGTTTGATTTCAAATTTTGGTTGATTTTGTGGAAAAGGTGCTGCTGGTATGTGTTTTTGTGTGTGTAGGATCTAATTGCCCAAGCAAGTAGGAAATTGCCGAGGCAATTGAGGACAAGAAGAAATAAGCTACTAATTTTGATGGATAAATCCAATTAATTTGAGTTAATTACGAAAAGCAAGGATAAATCCTAGAAGAGTTGGAGTTCCACGAAGAGATCAAAAGGATATTAAATTCCAATAGTTTATGATGAGCTTTTGGAGAATAAATAAATAAAAGAAATTTATCTCTTTTATATTATTTAATTCCAACTTAAACTCATCCTTATCAAACAAGGAACTTGATCTAGCCATCTCCTATAAATAAGAGACAAGCCGTCGCCTACAAGAGAGAATTCGACTAGAGAGAAAAATAGAGGACTGGTTAACATCATCTTCTTCTTCTTCTTCATTGTTACCATTCGATTCATGTTGGGGAATTTTTATCTTGTGTTTCTTTTGCACCAAGCCATGAACTAAACGTAATTGGCATGGGTTATTGTGTTTTTGTGGTTGTGAAAACTTTTGGATTTGTTTAGGTTTTTGAGTTGCAATTCAAATTCAAAGTTTGTTCATTCTTGGTTCTTAATTTTGATTGCGAGTGAATTGGGAGATGATCTCGTGAATTCATCCATTTATCTAACATCGGGAGAGTTAGATTCAATAAACGAATGAGCATGGTTTTCATACAAACGAATGTTGGTGAAGACTAATTCAACTTAGAGATAAGTTGCGAATTTCAACGGCTAAGAGGAGCGCAAGATCGGTTGTTGTTCACCCATGGTTAATGCAGGGATGTATCGCCAAGGCATGCACAATTAACAGTGTTTTGAGTTAGGGATAACAAGAAGCCATTAAAGAATGCTTCACCGAACTTTGAAGGAAGTCGCCCAGTTGTCCAGGCAATCGCACCGTTCCAGTTGCCCAGGCAATTACAATTGCCCAAGAAATTCGACTGATGCCAATTGCCCAAGCCGATTGAGTTACTCTTGCAATCAATTACCACGACTGTCCATTCAATCATCACACCACGACTCATGATAACCCGACCTACTCTCTCATTCGATCAACATCTATTTTATTTACTTGCTCTTTTATTTTACTTGTTAATGCAATTCCTATTATCACCACCAAATTGTGTTTTCTTTTCAGTGCGAGGAGGAGTTAGAATCTAAAAGTTGCACCAATCCCTGTGGAGACGATATATATTCTATACTATAACTTGCGACGTGTACACTTGCACCAATTGCGAAGCACTCTAAACACGTAACATACCTCACTGTTTTTATAAGCAACAATCAAAACCATTTTCAATGAATTAAACCATGCATTAACAAGTATTCCTTATACTTAAATGAATCATTTTTCAAATGTATTCATCATCAATATATGATCAAATCAATATAAACCATACTCAAAACATGCTTAAATAGTAGGTACCTTGTAATTCCAAAAACAAGTGCATAAAAACAATTTCGCCAAAGCACGACCGAGGGAGAAATATCATCATACTTACTTCCAAGTTTAAACCAGTGCTTCAAGCTTGATTTAAACTCCCAAAATAACCTTTAAACCATTTCAAAGCTGAAATTCACGTTCTCAATCACCGAATTCGCAAAACCTCACTCGCCGATGCGAACTACTCTTCCAAAGCTTTCGTAACAGATCTGCAAGCTTGAGGATAAACATCCCCTAATTTTACCATACAAAATCAGATAATTCAATGCATCAAAATGCATTCACAAACCCAGCAACAACAATTCACAACAATCATCCTCAAACACTAGTCGAAACACTTCCACAACAATCGAAAACAACATCGGCCACCTACCAAACTTAACCCAGCCACAACCTAAAGGTTTAATCTATCAATTAACTTCCATTTACATCCAAAAACAACCTATTATCATCCTTATAATTCCAGCATTCATTAAACAACCAAAACTCGCCAAAAATACAATACTAGCAACCTAGGAAATTAGATATTCACATATTTTCGGGATTCCAATGTTAAAACCAACTTATTAACATTATTAAACATCAAAATCATGATTAAAATCAATCAAGAACTCAACAAAACATATCTGAAACGAAAATCACTTAATCCCATCAATTAAACCTCGATTTACCTAATTTCCATAATTAAATCATTAAAACTCATTAGAAAACATTAAACAATGATCAAATACTTGGTAATTTAAATAAAGAACCATTCATTAGAGGAGAAGAACGAACCTTACCTCTAACAAGTGAATTTTCTCTCAATTGGATATTTTCTCTTGAAAAACAAAAAAATACAATGAGATTTTAAAAAACAAGATTGAAGAATCCATTATAAATCAAAGGTTTAAGAAATCAAGAGCATTACCTCAAATATTTGATGCAAAAGAAAGTGTTTGGTTGAAGAGAAATTGAGAGAAAAGTTTGAGAAAATAAAGTTACGTCAAAAGTGATTTTTAGGAATAACCAACTTCCTTAATTAATCCATTTAATTTATTTAATTAAAACTCATTAAAAAATAATCTCAATTAAGAGGAAAATCAGATTAAAAATTTTAGGTAAAATAGCTCCTTAAGGATTCTAAAATTTGATCCATTTTCCAAAATAGTCACTAAAGACATTTTTCATTCATTACATTTTGTTCACTAGCCAAAATGTTCATTATCCAAAATTGAATTTACCAAAAATATTCATATATTAAATAATGATTTTTAGATATTTTTCCATATTTTTATAGCACCAAAAATATTTACTCTGATTTAAATCCTAAATCCTACTCGAATCTCTAATCCCCGTCCACCGAACCGTCTAATCAACCTAGAAACTCCTAGGCCCAAAACCGGGGCGTTACAAGCAATTTCTGGTGTAGCAAAAGAGAGTATCGTGCAGCAGCAACGGCGGCTTAAGAGAATACGTGGCTTCTACAATTGTTGGAGGACTTACATCAACAAGTGGAGTTTCCAGTCACCCTATACTGTAACAACTTGTCAGCCATACGCTTAGCTGAGAATTCAATTTTTCATGCAAGAACTAAATATGTGGAGGTGCATTACCATTTCCTTAGAGAAAAAGTCTTGCAAGAAAAAATCAAACTTGAATATATGAAGACAGAAGATCAAGTGACAGACCTGTTCACGAAAGGCTTGAGTGGCAACAAGCCAGAAAGCTTTTGTCTTCAACTCAGCATGGCAAACAAAATGGAAGTTGGTGTTGAGGGGGAGTGTTAAAATATCAACACCAACAACATTGATGGCTAATTAACTTTCATTAATGTTTACTTAAGGTTAAGTTAAGTTAAGTTTGTGTTTAATAAATAATTAATTAAAGTTATGTTATAGCTTTAAAAGCTAATTAAGGAGACCGTGATTCTCCGCCTATATAAGGAAGCTCCATGTTCATTTGTACAACACACACCGAATGAAAAATAAATAAAGTCTTTCTTCTTCCATTTAATTTTTTCTTTTATCGTTTTAGTGTTTTGATTGTGGGGGTGTTTAACAGTGTTTCGGTAGTTTTCTTGTAGTTTCGGTATGTATATCCATACAACAATTGAGAGTTTTTATTTAAAGTTAAGGAGTTTGTCTCGGTTCATGTTATCTCAATATAAGCCTAATGACGTTATTGGTTTGAATGCGTACTGTCATGTAGTGATGTGGCAATGGTTTGGCGGTTGTTTTTCTTTTGGGGCCTTGCTTCGGCCGTTTGAGGAGTTGTGTAGATGGGCTCTTTGGTGGAGTGTTTTACTTTGCTTGGCAAGTAAAGGAGCTTTTACTTTTGATGGGTATTTCTGTTGTGGGAGGTTTAATTCAATTTAATCGTATTGCCAAGTGTATTGGTTGTTACACATGTTACGTTTGTATGGTACGGATTGTTGGCTGCAAAATTGTCTTCCTAAGGAGGAAATTACGAGGACTTGCAGATTATTAGAGGCGACAATAGGACCAGGTATTATGGTTGACGGATTGTTGAATTTGCTTTGGGTGTAATTTGTACTTTGTTGTTTGTGTGTTATGTTTGGGTGTAAATTGGCTTTTAATGAATCACTCAACGTTGGTCTGGGTTTTTATACCTTATAATAAAATCTAATTTGCTTAACAAAATTAATGTTGTCTTGAAATAATGTCACACAGTCAAAGAATAATTTTATAAAATTATATAAAATATAAAATTATATTTTTTAATGACGTGTTATTTTGTCAAGTCATTTCATTCAAAGGTTAGGGGCATTTTTTTTGGAATTATTATAAAATAATACCCTCAAATGTTTATTCAAGTTTCCTTTATAATTACTAACCCTCTAAATATGTAATGTTGTTTAGGGATTTTGTAAGCACGTTGCAAAATCGTTTAGCCACACAAATTTATCATCTTGTAATTTTTATTGACATTATAGTGAAATTCTCCCATTAGTGTGATGACATGACTTGTTAGTAAAATGATTGATCTCTAAATTGACCCATGCACTTTTTAATTCTTTCAGTTTTTACTTATTTTCATTCTTTTTTATTTTTCTCATTTTCTCTCCACATAAACCCTAAAGAATAAATATTAAACCCTATACTATAAACTCCAACCCATAAACATCAAACCCTAAATACTAAACCACAAATCTTAAATCCAAATTCTAAATACTAACAAGTTTGATGTTTAGAGCTGACAAAGCTCATTATGCGACAAACATCACTGGAGAGACATATTCGTATGTGGATGGATGTTCTCCGGATTGGGCAAACCATTTTATTTGAGTGCATCATTAGTGTTGAAAGGACGAGAGGATGAATACAGTTCCACACTAGGACTTGTTACGAGTCTAGACTTTTTAACTAGCAGTCTCACATGAGAGATTATCAAAAAACTTGAAACTGTCGCAGGCCACGCCCATTAAATTTATAAGGGAATCTCCTAACAGGAAATATACCTGAAAACATTGGCAACATGGAATCAATGGAGTCTCTTGATTTGTCGACGAACCAGTTGCATGGTGAAATCCTTTCAAGTTTCTCTAATTTAAATTTCTTGAATCACTTCAACGTGTCCTACAACAGTCTGACATGAGAAATCCCGACAGCCACTCAACTTCAAAGCTTTGAAAACTCTTTTTACATGGAAAATCATCTTTGCGGGCCTCCTGTCAGTAAAAACTGCACAACAAAAAGGTGTTATCATCTTTGAAGTCCAAATGTTGTTTGGATTGCTTAGAGTCGTTGAATATGGCCAATAACAACATTTTTGGTACCATTCCATTGTCCATAAGGGAGTTATCATCTTTGAAGTTCGTTGATGTTTCAGAAAACCAACTAAATGGTACTTTTCCTCCAAGTCTGGGACAATTGGCAAACATAGAAACTCAAAATATTGGGCAAAATCTGTTGGAAGGAGTTGTATTAGAAACCTATTTTTCTAATCTCACCAGATTGACAACATTGAAGGCATCCAGAAACATGTTGAGATTCGTACCAAACTGAAGTTGGGTACCCCGTTTCAATGTGAAACTATAGAATTGGCTCAATGGTATCTCGGCCCGAAGTTTCCTTGATGGTTAAAGTCTCAAAAGGACTTTTCTGATTTAGATATCTCCCATGCAGGAATATCAGATGTAGTTCCCACTTGGTTTTGGAATCTTTCCTCCTAGTTTGAATATGTAAATCTTTCCTCTAATGATCTTACCGGAGTGATTTCATATTTGAACATGAGAACCGCTGTTGACTTGAGCTTGAATGATTCACAGGGCCACTGCCAAGAGTATTGCCAAGTTTAAGATATTTGATTTTGTCAAATAATTCATTTTCAGGATCCCTTTCTGAATAAGTTTGTAATTCATCAGAACCAAGAGGAATGATGGTTCTCGACGTTGAAACAAATCTTCTCTATGGAGAAATTCCAGATTGCTGGAATGAAGGGCAACAATTGCATGTTTGGAGAATTACCCTCCACATTGCAAACTTGTACGAGTTTGGTTACTCTCGTTGGATTACGCTCTTTAAATTTGTCGAGGAATCTCCTAACAGGAAAAATACTAGACAACATTGTCAACATGGATCTAAGGGAATCTCTTGATTTGTCGATGAATCGATTGCATGGTGGAGTCCCTTCAAATTTCTCTAACTTGAATTTCTTGAATCACTTCAACGTGTCCTACAACAACCTGACAGGACAAATCCCCGTAGACACTCAATTTCAAAGCTTTGGAAACTATTCTTACATGGTGGAAACTTTTTTAATTTTTCATCAGACTTTCCCATGGACCAATCCTTGCTTTGTTGCCCTTGTGTGGTAATGGAGTGGAGAAATCTGATCACCTGTTTGTGTCTAGCAATTTTGCGAGGTGTTTCTGGTCAGATATACTCCAATGGTATAGCGTACGATCTGCAGATGTTGACAACATGACAGATTTTTCTCTCTTGATGTTTTAAAATGCTTGAGAGACTGTTTGAATTTTGTCTTGCAGTTCTTGTCCTGTTTTGTTTCTGGAGCACCTGGTCTCGTTCTTCTGCTCATTTCCTATGCGTGTCACTATCTTTTTCTGATCTTTGGGGTTTGTTTGCTGTCGTTTAATTGTGGTTTTTGGTTTAGTTGTTTTTAGTCTGGTTGCTAGGTTCCAGGTTGATTCGGCTTTCTCATATAGGAGTCTTCCATGTGTGATGTGCTTGAAAAATTGAAAAATTAATGTTTGAAAATTTGAGAGGATGTAAATTAAAGAGTAGAAAAGTGGAAAAAAGATTAATGTTTCCGTTTTCTTTACATTGATGTGCTTGAAAAATTGAATGAAAGTTGTATTTTATTTCTATTTATTATTTGTAGAGTTGGAAATTGAAAGAAAAAAATAGGGCTAAAAAACACTGCGAAAAACCTATTTTACTGAAGTTTTTAAAAATTTTATATTTTAAACTAACTCACATCCCCACATTTTTTGAGATAAATTTGTGTTTCATCCAAGAAAGCATCAAGCTGCTACAGTGGTTCATGGTTGTATATAATCTATAAAGGAACTCCCAAAAACTATTGGATGTTAGGGGTGTTAAAGAAATGAAATCGATGTACCATATTGAATAATCGAAAAAATCAGATTAAATAGTAGGTAACCGTATCAGTAAAAAGTGGTCAAAATGGTACAATAATCGTACCAGTAAAATTAGCGGTTAAATAGGGCAAAAACAAATATGATTTTTGGTCAAACTATTAACAGAAAAAATCGATAAAAATTTAAAATTAATTTTATGTTTATACTTAATTTATTGATTATTGCTAATATTTCTTTATATTTGTGCACTTTTGGCTTTAGTCATATTTGTGCAATTAATTTCAGATTTTTTGCAAACTATAACTAATTTACACCAGAATAAGTACAACTAACTAAACTAATATCTAACTATAACGCATTTACACTAGTGTAATTACAGCTAACTAAACACAACCCACATGTGAATTAAAATATACAATCTATTATGTTGTTTCCATGCAGCTGTTGATTATTAGTGTGTTCAAGTAATTGCATTAATAACTTGTTAAATAAATATACTATATTTATATATAAATAATTTGGTATTGGGACAAATTTTAGCACCTTTTGCCCTTTCCGGTGTTGTTGCGGATTGCAGCTAATAATGGCCATTTTATTGCGGTTGTGGAAGATACAATTTGATGAAAAGTAGAGAGTGATCTTCAATTCTCGATTAAGACCGCCTATAGCGTCCGATGTGGTGCAACAGCTGAAGCAAATGGAATTTTGTGGAAGGCAATTCATAATTTTCGCGGTTTGCAGAATATTAAAATTTGTATGGTTGCTATGTAATAATAAAATCATGACAAATGTAGAACGAGTGTTGTGTCACTTTGCGACTGATGATCGTTGTCCGGTGTGTTGTTCAATGTCGGAGGATGTGAATCATGTTTTTCGGCAATGCGTTAGATCAGTAGCTATTTGGACTGTGGTTATCAAGGACGATAAATTGAAAGAATTTTTGTCGATGCCGTTTCAGGATTGGGTGTTGGACTCTTCTCGATTTGTGGTGAATGTTATGGACTGGGATGTTTTGTTTGGTTCGATTCCGTGGAATATATGGCTCGACCGCAATGTCATGGTGTTTGATTTCCCATTAGTGGATGGTGGGTCAATTTTGGAGCGTAGCAAACGCCTCCAAATGCTTTGTCACACGTCCCGATTTGTTGTTGTGGACCGGTAGGGCCACGACTCTACCAGCGAGCATCCAGTTGCTGAGAATGTTGGGCCTGTTATGCATTATACCTGCGAGTGGCAGCGTCCGGCGCAAGGATAGCTCAAGGTGAACACGAATGGCAACTGTGAGAGGGTGCATGACCATGCTACGTGTGGAGGGGTCATTCGCGACTCTATAGGTCAGTGGAAGCTTGGGTTTTATAAATATATTAGAATTTGCTCTATCTTATGAGCTGAATTATGGGAGGTGTATATCGGTCTTGTGTGTGCCCTTGAGAACGAATTTCGTAAGGTTGTGCTTGATATGGATTTTAGTGATGCGGTGAGGCTCCTTTCGTGGAACTCGGATCGTCTTGTTTTCTTGCCAATCTTATTACATATTAGGGACTTAGCAAGGCAGTTGGAGGAAGTTGGCTTTAAGCATGTTCGCCGCGTTAGCAACCAAGTGGCGGATCGTATTTTACGCTATGCCTGTTCCTCATATTTTAATGTACATGTCCTTAAGCACCATGCGGATGAGCTGCATGAGTTGATCTTAGCCGATGGGCGGTGGTTGGGATTGGTTAGGTTTACTTTGTTTTGTTTATTGTTGTTTTAGTTAGTTACTTGTTTTGTTTTAGTTGATTTGGTTTTTATGTGCTATCGTATGTATTCTTTTTCTTCTATTTAGTTTTAGGGAAGTTTTTTAATGAGGCATATGGTAACATTCCATGTGTATGATTTATCTTAATATAATCATACATTTTTCACCAAAAAATATAATACTTATTAAAATTATTTATAACTTAATAATTCAAATTATTTAAGATGTTTACTCGAGACCATAACATTATTTTTTTATTATATTATACTTCTATATAAATATAATAATTATGAAAATTATTTAAAATAATGTTTAATATTTAATTGTATTAAAAACATGTTACTTTTTTATGTGTGTGCAAAATTTAGATAGTGTAACGTAAATAGTTTTATAAATACAAATATTTTCAATTTATGTTGTATAATGGAGCTTTGATGGGAAGCTTTGTTTTTAATATTTGATGTAATGATTTTATTAGATTTTATGTCATCATATTTTGTGTAAGGATTCTGCCATGGAACCGCTTTTAGTATGCCTTTGATACTTTATAGCATAAAATTTTTAGTCTCTTGTTTCTACCATAAGACTTTATGGTCTTGATATTGCACTATATTATTATTAAAGACTTTATTTTAATTTATTTGGTTGATATTTAAAAAAATAAAATTATTTATGATCTTGATATTGCACTATATTATTATTAAAGACTTTATTTTAAGTTATTTGGTTGATATTTAAAAAAATAAAATTATTAATAATAAATATATATTATTTATTTATAATACTAAATGTAAAATGGTTTATGATTAACTGAGTAACCGTACCGAATAAAGCGGTTAACTGTTTAAATGGTAACCAGTTTAAACAGGACGGTAACGGTTCATAAAATATCAAATTTTTTATAACTGTACCGATAAGCTGTTCCGGCACGATTAACCGCTCGTGAACACCCAATCTGTACATAAATTAGTATTAACTCTATCATCTTTGTTTATCCATATCCCCACATTTTCTCTCCCCTTTTTTTTTTAATTTTGAGATGATTCGCTTTTACACATGATCATGGAATGATCATCCCTCTAATTTTCTTTTCTCCTACTTTTCGTTCCTACCAAGCACATTCAAAATTTATGTCCTTTTTACTTTTGGCATAATTTCAAAAAAATTCCTAACGTTTAACTGAATAGTCACTTTGCCCCTATTATTTTTTTTGAGCACTTTAGCCTTTAACTTTTTATTTTTGGTTAAAAAACCCCTCCGTGGATGGAACCGTTAATTAACTAACAGTCAACATATGAAGCTGACGTGGTAGAGCCACGTAGGTCGCAATGTTAGCGTGCCACGTCATCAAGTTTTTTTTTTTATAAATATTTTGTTTAATTATTTTCAACCAATGAGATGATGGCATGTGTGTCACCATCTCATTGGTGATGGTACTTTTAACAAATTAAAAAGGTTCAAGTATTTGTGTGACCACCAATTATGGGGTATGTCCTATTTTGACCATCCAACTAGAAAAATGGACAAATGAACCATCGAACTTTTAAAGTGGTCCTAATCAAGTCGCTGGCCGTTAAAATTTAATGGAGAAGCTAACATGGTGGTTAAATAAATTTGTATAATTACACATTTGGTCCTCATTACTTATACATTCTATCAATTTAGTCCTCATTTTAATTTAATTCAATAAATTTAATCATCAAACTAGATCATGACATATGTCACCATATTATTAGTTTAAATTTTAATTTGTTTTCAATAAATATATTTATTCCTCCAACCATATCGTGACACGTGTCCTATTAGTTTGAAGGAAATGAATTCCCCAAATATGGTTTTGAAAGGGTTGGAACCTGGTAAGATTAAATAATGAAACTTATGCTTAAGCACTGAACCAACACCACTGAACTCAATTTTCAGAATGTATTCCATTTGTATGATTTTATGATTTTTTTATACCAATAAATCAAACATAATTACAATTTTTGAGAACATATAAATTGAAAACATAAATTCTGAAAATTAAAGATTTCTTAACGATTTTTTATACTTTTTGAAATTATTTAATTTATATTACATGTGTCATATTCTTATTGGTCGCATGATTTTTTTAATGACCGTACAGGGACGAACTAAAGAAAAATAATAATACAATTGCTAAACGGGGAAATTAGTTATTAAGCTTTCATATAAAAGTGTGATTCATGCTCCTACTTTATTCATTTTTCTCCTAACCAATCATGTTACTTTTATTATGGCCTGATTATCGTCAAAAGGTAATGAAAATGGAAGACTATGAATTTAGGGGTACTCGGCTTCATTATTTATTTGAAGTTCTTAGATGTTTCACAAAATCAATTAAATGGAACTTTTCCACCAAGTCTGGGACAATTGACAAACTTAGAAACTCTAATCTCACCAGATTGACACAATTGATGGCATCCGGAAACACGTTGAGATTCCAACCAAACCCAAGCTTATGTGTGGAAATTTGAGGTCTTGGAAGAAATTTCCTTGCGCCTGATGTGCATAATATTTTGGTTTTAGATTACTCTATATATTAGGATGTAGCTAGGAATGGTGGGTACTATGCATTTGCAACTATGGCAAGTGTTACAATTCCCTTGTTCTCATTTCTTCTTCTCATTGCTGCTGCTGTCTGTTTTAGCTGTTGTGATGGCAATTCCAATGTGGTGTGCATTGAGAGTGAGAGAGAAGCTCTCTTGAAGTTGAAGAATGATCTGATCGATCCTTCAAACAGGCTATCTTCTTGGGTTGAAGGTGGGGATTGCTGTAAATGGAATGGTGTCATCTGCCATAACTTAACTGCTCACGTCAACCAACTGCAATTGGCGGCTACTCTTCCACCTCCTGAGCCTTTCGCACCGCTTGCTGGAAGGGAAGCATACGAGCGGTCAACCTTAGGAGGCACAATAAATCCTTCTTTGCTCCACTTGAAGCACCTCACTTCCCTAGACTTGAGCAATAACAATTTCAGCAGCATACAAATCCCAGGGTTTTTGGGTTTGCTGGGGAGTCTAACATATCTTAACCTCTCTCAGGCACAATTCCAAGGGGAAATCCCTCATAACCTTGGGAATCTTTCAAAGCTTCAATATCTGGATTTTAGAGGTATTTCTTATAGGAGGAGGTGGTGGGGGTCGGGAAAATGGGATATGGAAGCTAAAAGCCTTGAATGGGTTTCTGGACTCTCTTCCCTGCAGTACCTTGATTTGGGTGGTGTGGATCTTCATAAAGCAACTGATTGGCTACAGGTAACATTCAGTCTTCCTTCTTTGTTAGAGTTGCACTTGTCTGATTGCAATTTGAAAGGCCCAATTCCAGATTACTTGGTGAACATGTCGTTTCTTGAAGTTGTTGATCTTAGTTACAACTCACTCAATTCATCCATATCCAATTCCTTGCATAGCTTAAAACATCTTAAATCCCTTGATCTTTCATATAATGAGTTCCAAGGAATATTACCAACCTCGTTGAAACATCTTTGCAATTTGAAGGAGTTGGTTTTGTCTTTTAATAAAATTGATCAAGACATATCAGAAATCCTACAGAGCTTGTCCAGTTGTAGTTTGGATTCCTTAGAGTCCTTGGATATGATGTATAACAATCTTTCTGGCCATTTAACCGATCAACTTGGTCAATTTAAAAGTTTAGTTCACTTGTCCCTTGCTCTAAATAGAATTTCTGGTCCAATTCCATTCTCGATAGGGGAATTATCATCTTTGAAGTTCTTTGATGTTTCAAAAAATCAATTAAATGGTACTTTTCCTCCAACTCTGGGACAATTGGGAAACTTAGAAACTCTAAATATTGAGCAAAACCAATTGGAAGGAGTTGTTTCAGAAACCTATTTCTCTAATCTCACCAGATTGACACAATTGATGGCATCCGGAAACCTGTTGAGATTCCAACCAAACCTCAGCTGGGTTCCCCCGTTTCAATGTGAGACTATGGAATTGGGTCAATGGCATCTTGGTCCCAAGTTTCCCGGGTGGTTAAAATTCCAAAGGAACTTGTCTTATTTAAATATCTCCCATGCAGGAATTTCAGATGTAGTTCCAGCTTGGTTTTGGAATCTTTCCACTCATTTTGACATATGTAGATCTTTCCTCTAATGATCTGACCGGAGTGATTTCATATTTGAACGTCAGAACCGTTGTTGACTTGAGCTCAAATCGATTCACAGGGCCATTGCCAAGAGTGTTACCAACTCTAGAATATTTAATTTTGTCAAACAATTCATTTTCAGGGTCCCTTGTTGAATTTGTTTGTAATTCATCAGAATCGAGAAATATGCGGTTTCTTGACATTGGTACAAATCTTCTCTGTGGAGAAATTCCAGATTGCTGGAGTCAATGGCAACAATTGGAAGTCTTAAATTTGGAAAACAACAATTTGACAGGGAAATTCCCATCTTCTTTGGGATATACAAATCCTAGTTTGCGAAACCTTCGAAACAATAGCATGTTTGGAGAGTTACCCTCCGCATTGCGAAATTGTTCGAGGTTGGTTATTCTTGATCTTAGTGAAAATCATTTCAGTGGAAGTGTACCGGCATGGATGGGTGACAAACTCTCCAACCTTGAGGTTCTGAGACTCCGATCAAATAACTTCGAAGGCCGTGTCCCTCACAAAATATGTGCTCTTCAATCTCTTCAGAACTTGGACCTTGCCCATAACAACATTTCAGGAGCTATTCCAAAATGTTTTAGTAACTTCAGTGCAATGGCCACCAAATATAAAACCTCCATATATCCTGTTCGTGAGACCTTTGGATTCTATGGTAAATCAGTTTATTTGAGTGCATCATTGGTGTTGAAAGGACGAGAGGATGAATACAGTTCCACACTTAGACTTGTTACCAGTCTAGACCTTTCAGCTAATCGTCTCACCCGAGAGATCCCCAAAGAACTTGGAACTCTCATTGGGCTACGCTCATTAAATTTGTCATCGAATCTCCTAACAGGAAATATACCAGACAACATTGGCAACATGGAGTGGGTGGAATCTCTTGATTTGTCTACGAATCAGTTGCATGGTGGAATCCCTTCAAGTTTCTCCAATTTGAACTTCTTGAATCACTTCAACGTGTCCTACAACAACCTGAGAGGACAAATCCCGACAGGCACTCAGCTTCAAAGCTTTGAAAACTCTTCTTACATGGGAAACCATCTTTGCGGGCCTCCTGTCAGTAAAAACTGCATCACAAAAGGTGTTACAAGTGAGGGAGGCAGCAGTGAAGGAAGTAATGGGCGATCTAAAGTGAATGGGTTATATGTGAGCATAGTGGTTGGGTTTGTAATGGGATTTTGGGGAGTCCCTGTTTTTCATCAGGTCTTGGAGGCATGCATACTATCAAAAACTAGACCATGTTGGTCGGAAGCTATACGTGTTTTGGGATACTATGGGTAGGTAGTTTGATAAAATAAAAAATAAAAGAATATAATAATTGAGATTTGTGTGGTTTTGTAATAGATTATATAGGGTTTCACTTTATTCATGTACTCCCTTTTGTGTGATTAAAGGGTATTAATGTATTGAAAATTTGATGCAAGTGTGTTTTGCTAATAAAAAAGCTCAACGGGTTTTTGAATAATCCTTAATTTATGTGTTGAAGTGTGTGTTTTGCATACGAGTTTAAAATTGAACGTAGATGTAATTCACATTTTCATGACTTATATTTTTATAAAATCAATTAAGTTATAAATAAAAAATTTATTTTATTTTTAAAAATAGTTAGATTTTATTCAAATAAAGATATAGATAACAAAAGAAAATTTAAAATTAAATAGTGTACACATTGTGCTTAAATTCAGGTCATTTGGATGGAATACACCATCATTTACCACCGGAATTAATCCAAAGTTCATTATTTGTCTCAAAATGCCCTTTATAAACAACTGCCTATAATTTTTTTAAAATTTTATCTATTTCATGAAGTTATAATTTGAACGTAGATTGAATTTTAAAAAATTGTTTTTGTTTAATTGAGTTATTATTTCATGCACAAGTCTTTGTGGAAACTTTGTTTACACAAATGCCTTAGTTTTAGGGTTTAGGGTTTTAAGTGTAGTAGTTTTGAATTTAGGAGTTGTTGATATAATTTCGAGTTTATGGTTAAAATTTAGGGTTTATTGGTTAAAACCTAAATCTCTAACCATATTACCCTAAAACCTAAACCATAAACCTAAATTCTAAACGCCTACACTAAAACCCTCAAACTCTAAACCCTAAACCTTAAAATTAAATTATTTATGAAAATAAAAAGTTTTCACCGGCTATGTATGAGATAATAATCTATATTTAAAATTTTGAAAAAAAAACATTAATAACATATTTTCCCATTTACTTAATATTAAACCTTGTGATAATAATTTAACAACTATTTTAATTTTAATGAATATATTTGAAGTGGCGAGGGACAAGAAAGAGGCAGCTCCATTTATATGATTTTCTCACTTGTGTAACTTTACGTATTTCAAAGGACGGTGGCCGGTGGGGTGCTGACATTGCTGAATATATATATATAATATTTGATAAATTAATGCTCGAATTTTCAATTTTATAAAATAATTAAATTATTAGTATATATATATATTTTTTTTTTGAAATTTTAATCTTAATCTTACTTAAAAATAAAGAAAAAGAAAAACTTTAAAAAAAGAAAGAGGTGCTCTTATCATGTCTAAGACTCGTGACCTAAGGGAATGTGAGGGAACAAATATGTACAGCTTAGCCAACTAGCCAAATATACTTGCTTTTATTCTTAAATATTAATCGAGAATACATTACCCCTCATTTAAGGAATTGAAACACTATTTATATATCAAATAACTATTATAATAAATCATGAGATGTAGTACGGTGATTGTTCACTTCGTTCCTTAACCATAGGATTAAGGGTTCGATCCTTACCCATTAGAATAGAATACATTTCATGGTCAGTCGTTTATCTCTTAGTAAGAACATCGTATGAGTTAGAAATTTAAATTTTATAGTTTAAGTATAAAAGATTGCGTAAATTTCTTTTATATTAAAATATAACCCTTCTTTGATTACCATCACCATGTTTTCATAAAGTTGTACCTAATTAGTTGTTAATGATTTGCATACACCAACATAAGAAAACATTTTGTATAAGGAGATTAGAAGGAATAAATGACTATATACGATCGGTCCAAGTGATAAACTTGGTCTCTTTGAGCAAGAAACATCTTTGTTAATAGTTTGATCCAATATCCAAATACTCATTGAATTTTCTAGAGGAATCAAGAATTAATTTAATTAAATAACCAAATTCATTGCCAAGAAAATTTAACTTTAATTATAATCAAAGAAAATCGGAAATTAATGTTGAATCATGAATGTAGAAAAGTTGTACCATCAAGACTTTCCAGACAAAATTTGGAAAGCACTCAAAGACCAAAGCTGTCTAGGGCTGCAATATTATTAATATACTGAACTACTTTGTAATAGATAATGATTAATTGTTGTAATTTTACTATGTTATTTCATTGACTTCCGGTGAAACTGTCTTCTGAGTCTCAAGTTTCTGAAACATTGTTAGAACCATGTAGCCCTTGTTTTTCTGGTAATTAATGGATATGGGTGTCTTTTATTTCTCTTTTTTTCATAGTCTGAATTGATTTTCATTCTAATTTGATAAGTGCACCGCCCAACCTATTAAAAACAACCCATGGTTTACAGATTCAATATGTTCTAGTTTTTTCATTCAAATCTGATGTTTTCGTTTTTTAACGAATCATTCAAATTTTAACATTTAATTAAAAAAGAACATGTTTAAAAAAAATTCAAAAAACACATTTGTATTTTGATATGTATTTAATAGTGTTGTGGAAACTATTTTTTACGCAAGAAAATAGCTTGATGATTAATTCTTGAAATTTAGGGGTTTTGCCGTTTTTATTTGATTTTGAAAATCAATTTGGAGTCACCACCGATCATTTCAGGGTATACCAGACACAATAAAAACAACCAGATATTCATTCTTTTAAAAATTAAGGTTCAGGAATCGGTTACGTGTGGGGAAGGATTAGCACCCACAAACGCCCATGTTCGGTACCTTTTAATTTTACGTGGCATTTCGAATAATATTTTGAATTTAATTTAACCCTTAATTATTAACTAGAATCAAATTCCAAATGGATATATTCCTTTTATAAGAAAATATATTTTTATCCGAATATAAGATTAGAAGCACACAGTTACATTAGGACACCCCTATTCATATTCAAAAATATATTTCCAACATAAAAGGTTTCTCATGCACGATTGGTTATTGTCTTGTTTATTTTAAGTTCTAACTTAAAAAGGTTCTAATTAATTGTGTCTTATTTAATTCTATCAATATTATTTAATTTTAAGACTTATATGAGCAAACACCCACTTGAGCATCATCCATGCTTAAGCCTCCTAAATTATATCTAATATTCCTAGTCCAATTAATTAATCTAATTGTTTAAGTTCTAATCTTAATAAGGCTCTAATTAATTACTAGATTAACTATCATCTTCTAGATTCTAACAAATATTATTTGTTCTATCTTAAAAGTTTATGTTGAATAACACCCAATTACTTTAGGGCACCATTCAAATTTAAATTTCTAAGTTTCCCAAATAATACTTGTTAATTTTTTACAATTATCTATTCTATTTGAATTATTGAATCTTAATTAAAGAACCTAAAGATTAAGGCTCTAAACAATTAATAATCTAAGTGATTAAATTTTCTAATAATTAAAACTATGTGTCCAATTTAAAATATGCATCAGACATATAAGTTAAAACAATTTAATTAAGGACTAAATTGAAAGAAATTGAAAATTGAAAACTGATTTATATTAATATAGGGACTGGGTTTAAATACGATACAAAGCTCCAAGGACCAAAACCTCAATTACCCCAAAATAAAAAAGCCCAAATCCTCTAACTCGAACCGATTTGCACGCGTGGATTCTCCCATACTCGGCACCAAAACAGTTGTTGACTCACAAATAAAAGGCTCGAAACCGAGCCAACTCGGCCATTATCCAACTTCACTCTCTCTCTCTCTCTCTCACCAAATTCTCTGAAGCAAACACATCTATTCACAGAATCTAAGATCCAAACGGATCAAAATCTTTAATTTTCCTTTGATGTTTTTCATGTTCTTCAAAGAGCATGAAAAACTCAAAGAACTCCGGCACCAAAACGCCGCATACACCGTCGTTCAATCTTCCCCAGCTCAATAGAGTCACCCTTCTTCCCTGATCTAGACCTAAAACTACTTGCAACTTGAGGCCTTTTCAACTCCGCCATTAAAAGTATTCCGGTCGTCGCAAAAAGGCATTGTTTTTCTTATTTTTGCTTTGGTTTACATGCAAACTAATGTATTTTTTTGCAGGAGTTCAAAATAAATAGGAAGGGTTATACCTTTTCGGCCGTGAAAACTGCGGTCCAGTTCCTCTTTCCGGCGACGGTCAACGTTCTTCGGTGACAGTTCAGCTTCTCAGCGTTAGTTTCTGGCGACTCTTTTGATTCTAGTAACCAATCAGCTTCCAAAGATAACCTCCCTCTCTCTCCTTATTTTTTAATATATTTAATATATTTGTTATTACTAATGATTGCTGACACCTTATTTCCTCCCATTTATAGTAGGTTGACCATGCGATGTCATGCTGACATCAGCGAGGCCAGCTGGATACAGTTAATGGGGAAAGAAACACATTATCCATGTGAAAGCTCATGGACCAATGACATGCTACCACGTGTCACAAATTAGGCGGGAAAATGGGTTTTCAGATTCACTTGTGTTTGTTGGGTAAAAATAAGCTATCAAAGACTTAATTTTGGGTGGAAAACATTTTAGAATTGGGCCTTAGAGTTGCATACCAAATGTAATGTGCTTGGGAAATATGTAATGGACATTTAAAGGATTTTGGATTTATTATTGAGTTTTATTTATACTAACTATTTATTTATGGCGAAAATATAATATATATATATGGGTACCCAGATAAAATTTGGGTCTTATAGCTGCCCCTCTTTGCTTATTGTCGTGGAATAGGGATTGGCCAAAGACTGAAAAGACATGAATTTGTCCGAACCATCTGGTTGTCATCTGAGCTGTAGTTCTTATTACGAAATTTCACTATTTCCTCTTTAGAAAGCTTGAACAAGTTCTTCTTATTATAAACTCATCAATCCTTCTGTCAAGGCTAAACTGAAGTATGAACTAGTTCTTCTGAAAAATGCTGATCCATTTTTCTCTACAAAAAGTTGATCCTTATTCACTGTTGAAAATGTTGATCAACCTCTCTGTATAGGTTTCGAACAAACGAACTTTTCTCATCCTCAATCTTTCTTGGAAATGTTGATCCACCTCTCTACAAAGGCACTGAACAAGCAAGTTTTTCTGTAATGTCGACCCATTTTTTTCTACAAAAAAGTTGATCATCATTCACTGTCGAAAAATGTTGATCAACCTCTCTGTAAAGGTGTTGAACAAGCGAGCTCTTCTCATTAGGAACTCCTCATTCTTCTTGGAAATGTTGATCCACTTTTCTCTACAAAAAGTTGATCCTCATTCACTGTCGGAAAATGTTAATCCACCTCTCTGTAAAGATGTTGAACAAGCGAGCTCTTCTCATTAGGAACTTCTCATTCTTCTTGAAAATGTTGATCCAGTTTTCTTTTTCTCTGCAAAAAAAGTTGATCCTCATTCACTATCGGAAAATGTTGATCCACATCTCTGTAAAGGTGTTAAACAAGTGAGCTCTTCTCATTAGGAACTCCTCATTCTTCTTGGAAATGTCGATCCACTTTTCTTTGCAAAAAAGTTGATCCTCATTCAATATTGAAAATGTTGATCCACCTCTCTGTAAAGGTGTCAAACAAGAAAGTTCACTACACCAGACTTGTTATATAGAGGCGCTTTTCGTGGTATTTTCAAAATAAACGCCGCTAATATTTCACTTACCACGGTGTTTAAAAGACAAGCGCCATAAAATGGCAAACTTTGCGGCGTTTTGGGGACAAACGCCGCCGTAGAAAAGCAATTAGTGGCGTTTAAAAAAACGCTGCAATAAGTCTCGTATTCGCGGCGTTTGGTATCACAAACGTCGCAATCACTACACCAGCTTGATATATAGTAGCGCTGTTCGTGGCGTTTTAGGAGCGAGCGCTGCTATTATTAAACTTATCACGACGTTTGTTGTAAAAACACCACAGAGTGGAAACTTTAGTAGGGCTTTATAGAAAAACACCACGAATAAATAGGAAATAATGGCATTTGGAAACAAACGGCGCAATAGGTTCAACATCTTAGTGGCGTTTACTGCTAAAACGTCGCAAAAGGTTTTGATTTTTAGTGGCGTTTGTTATTAAACGTCGTTATGGAAAACATATAGTGGCGTTTATGTGGCATACGCCACAATTGGTCATTCTATGGTGGCGTTTGTTTAAAAAATGCCGCGATAGATAAAACGAAGCGTTTTCATTTGACATTATATCTCAATTTTAGACCCTTTTTCACCATTCCTAGATCAATCGTGAAAATCCCTAAATCCCTAACTGCTCTTTCTCTTACTCGCTATTTTCCCTGTTGTTGTGCTCGTCGTCGATCGTCCCTCAGGCCGCTCGGTCGCACCAACAAGCAAGCACCAAAGGTCAGTCTCTTTTTTCTTCAAGTTTCTTTGTTCGATATAAATGTATCAGTTAGAATATGTTCTTCACTGTAAAAGAAGAATAAGATGCAGAGATAGAAGATTTTTAGAAATGTGAATTGATTTATGACCCACAACTTATGTTATGTTCCTTATCCAACAGGAATCTTCGTACTGTTGCCCTAAAAGAGAGCACAGATAGAAGATTGATAGAGGCAGCCCAACTGCTTAAACTGATAACAAATGGTTATCGAATCCAGTATTCATCAAATCTTTTTGCAATTGTTGATATAGTCAGTTTTCAAAATCTTGCATCAGTTTAAAAAATGTGCAAGTTTGTGTTTTATGTGACTGATTCAGAATCTATTTGTTGCAATGAAAATGATTTGAATTGAGAGATGCAGTCCCACTCTGTATATAAAGCTGCAACTGGGATAACGTAGCTTCATTTTATCTTAAAACCGGTACGTGCATCATGGTATTAACTATATTGATATGAAAATTTATCCAACCATTGCTTTACTTTAATAGCAAATATGTTTTCTTTTACAAACATAAAATAGTACTTTGATTGAACTCTAGTGCAGAATCAATGCCTAGATGGAATAGTTCAATCTGGTTTCTTCAAGTTCATACAATTATCTGCTGCTTGACTGAATAACTCTTGAACCTGTTTCAATTCCTTCTCTAGAAACAAAAACAAGTAAACATCATACAGATAGTTAAGACTTGGTCATTTCATTGTTACTTTAGGTCACATTTTTTTAGAACATAAATCAGAATCTATTGTAAAGAAGATGATTTTTCTTCTTGGAATCAACTTACTGTTCAGACGAGAATCTGTTGTGGGTTTTTTTTTGCCTTGAACATCAAGCATGCTCTTTAGACCTCTACAGACACCTCTACAAACTAGCAACCTTTGCAAGAAAGGAACCACTATAATTTAGTCTCGTATATATCCAGAAATTACATGTACAATATATACTTGCTTCAAATTTACTTATTATATCATATTATCCTTTGGTCAAAGTTTTCATGTATTATAATTATGATTTTTTGTCCTTGTACTTTAATTTTTTGCATCATTAGAAACTACCCCACCATTCTAATATGAAATGGAGACTGTTACTATTACAATTTGTTTAATTATTTTTTATTGTTCAATATTTTGGGATGTTTGCCTCTCGTTGTTGTTTAAATTGAATATTTTGTGCTTTTGTTAAGGAATACTCACTGACAATTCATTGTTATTAATCAACTATGGATGTTATACATAGAAAAGAGTTGTATTTAAGTTAATAATGTTGTTAATTTTAAATGACTGAAATGCATAAGAGAATAGGAAACGAGATTCATGTACCAACCAGGGATAATGGCCAGTAGATCAACTGACTTTGGTCAAAAAAGTTTAGGTTTTAAATAGACTATAGAGACTTTAATTTATTTTTAAGGCGAAACTTGAAGAGATGGTAGTAAACTACAATAGGAACCCTAAAAGATTCCTGGAAACCTACAATCATAGCTATGGTACAAACCAAAAAGGTTATATAAGGCAATGAAAACCATTTTGGTTTGCTCAAATGTTGAAACAGACATAGTAATTTGTTTACCTCTCTTGGCAGCTCATTTACCACTTTGTTAATGCTTATCGTTATTTTTCTTTCCTGACAGCTCATTTACCTCTCTTAATAGTTTCGCAAACGAAAGTGATATCCAAGTTGCTTCTAATAGGCATGCTTTCACAATTTAAACCCAATGTATTTCATTATGCTTATTGTTCCAACATTTATTGACCAAGTGGATTAAGTATGATTGATAGATACTTTATTTATTTAACTTAGTTTTTACTTTGGTAATGTAATAGTTACATCTCTCTTCATCTTTCAAATATGCACCATGTTAGGTTTAACTTTGTAGACTTTTAAGGTTTTTTTTTATCTACAATTATCAATTTAAAAGAATAAATTTAAATTTATAGTATTAGCAATTAATATTGGAAATGGATATTATAGAAATACAAAATGGATAGAAGTTAGATGAATTTGCCAAGGGTTAGCTCCGACTATCGAAATGGAGTGGAAACTTTTCTAAATTTTGCTTTTGCGAATGCAAGCCAAGAGAATATGATTCTTTGCCCTTGTAAGAAGTGTGCTAACATTAATTGGCACATTCATGAAGTTGTTAACGAACATCTAATTGTTTCTGGCTTTGTCCAGGGCTATATAAAATGGATATTCCATGGAGAGATTACACCTCGTAGAGCTTCATCCACGAGTAGTTCGGCTGATCCTCTTAATTCTCATCGTCGATCTCGTAGAAAAGATGGCATGGAAGATATGTTGCGAGATGCATTTAATATGCACAATTATCATCAATTTGTTAGAGAAGATGATTATGATATTGGTGTTAATGATTTCACAGAGATGAGAAGAAGTGGATGTGATGAAGAGCCAAATGGAGAACCAGCAAAGTTTTATAATTTGCTTAATGAAATGAATGAACAACTTTATGAGGGATCAAAACATTCAAAACTCTCCTTTTGCATTCGTCTTTTTCCACTTAAAATGCTTGGGAGGATGGACTGGTAACTCTTATATACAGTTCTTAAAGTTTTTGGGAGAAATGTTTCTATTTGCAAAAATTCCGTAATCCAGAAAGATATGAAGAAAATGATAAAGGAGTTGGGCTTTGGTTATGATAAAATCCTTAGTTGTCCGAATGATTGCATGTTGTATTGGGGTGATCGAAAAAACCAAGAGTCATGTCATGTATGCGGTAAATCTCGGTGGATGAATGGGGATGCAAAAAATGTGAGTGAGGACGAAGTTGAAGCACGATCAAGAAAGAAGCCAGTAAAGATTCTGCGATATTTTCCTCTAATACCTAGGCGTCAAAGACCTTTTATGTCTTCAAATACTGTTGAGCCTATGAGGTGGCATCATGATGGACGAACAGATGGTGGATTATTAAGGCATATTGTGGATAGTTTAGCTTGGAAGTTATTTGACCAAAATTTTCCAAGTTTTGCAGGAGAACCTCAAAATGTCAGGCTCGGTCTTGCATCTGATGAGTTTAATCCTTTTAAAATCATGAGTACTTCGTACAGTACTTGGCATGTTCTGCTTGTTCCCTACAATTTGCCTTTGTAGATTTGCATGAAACAATCATGCTTTATCTTATCCATGATAATCCCCGATGAAAAAGGTCTTGGAAATGATATTGACATCTATATGCAGCCTCTTATTTAAGAGTTCAAACAATTATGGGTGGGTGTCGAAACATATGATGTGTTGAAGAATGAGAACTTTATTTTGTGTGCAGCTTTATTGTGGACAGTTAATGATTTTCCTGCTTATGCAAATTTATCTGGTTGGAGTATCAAATGTCGTTATGCTTGTCCTTGTTGTGATGCACAAACATGTTCAAAATGGTTGTATAATGGAAAAAATTTCTCTTACATGGGACATCGTCGATGGTTAGATGAAAATCATAAATTTAGATATCAAAAGAATATATTTGATGGTACTGAAGAGTTCAGAAAAACTCCTAAGCAAGCAACGGTCTGATATCTTGTTGATGTTGAAACATATGCAGTTTACTTATGGAAAGACAAATCAACCACCGAACCCACGATCAAAGAAAAAGACAAAGGAAGTGTATGGCAATGATGTTGGCCAGCTAAGTGATGACGATTCTTATGAAGAGGATGATCCAAATGAGGCATAGTTGTGGAAAAAAGAGTATTTTCTTCTAGTTACCTTATTGGAAGCATAACATTTTGAGACATAATCTTGATGTTATGCACATTGAGAAGAATGTTTGTGAGAACATTATCGGGACCATTCTCAATGTTGATAGAAAATCTAAAGACAATAAAAATAGTCGTCTTGACTTAGTTGACATCAGAATTCGGCATGATCTACATCCTCAAGAACTTCCTAATGGACAATTTTTGATACCGCCTTCTATTTTTGCAATGTCAAAGAAAGAAAAAGAAGTGTTTTGCACGGTGTTGAAGGATACAAAGGTCCCAGATGGGTATGCATCAAATATATCTCGATGTGTCATTGTTAAAGATCGAAGACTTTATTCTCTAAAGTCACATGATTATCACATATTGATGCAAGATTTAATGTCAGTTGCATTACGTGGTTGTATGTCAAATGAGGTGACATCTTGTATAATTGAACTTTCCAATATAATGAAAGCTATTTGTGGGAAAGTTCTGATGGTTGAAAAACTTAAGAAACTGCAAGATCGATTCGCCTTGACTTTATGCAACTTGGAGAAGATATTTCCACCTTCATTCATCACAATTATGGTGCACTTGCCGGTTCTTCTCCCTCACGAAGCTAAAGTTGGTGAACCAATTTCTTATCGGTGGATGTATCCTATAGAGAGGTGTGAATTGTCTAATATGTATTCAATTATTATTGAATATTCATTTTAATTACAAATTTATACAATAATGTTGTGTTTATTTCTCGTCCAGGTTCTTGTGCAAGTTGAAGTCTTACTATCGTAATAAGCGTTATCCAGAAGGATCAATTGTTGAAGGGTATTTGGTAGAGGAGTGTCTGACTTTTTGCTCTCGATATTTGGAAGATGTTGAAACGAGATTTAGCCGACCAAATATAAATGAAGTGTGCAGTACTAATAACTTAGTTGAGACTTATTTGTTTGGAATTTATGAGGAACCACTCGAAAAAGTTGAAATTGCACAGTTAGATGATAAGTCTTGGGTACAAGCACATCGATATGTTCTTTTCCATCACGATTCAATAGATTCCTTACGCACGTAAGTTTTACAACATAAATCAAAATGTATTCACTTCATCTTTTATATTTCTCATTCTTTAACCACACAACCTATTTTATAGTAAGTATAACGAATAGTTGCAATCTCATGTACGCCCCTGAAGGTTACATCAATGAGAGATTCATAAGTTGTTCACAGAAACTTTCTATGAATGGTTAGGGCGAACAGTAAACAACTAAATCTGTGTACGGCGTATAACTAATGTATAGTTTTTTTTCGTGTTATAATACTTTATATAAATGCTAACGTTTTCACCTTTTACGTGTAATAGGTTTGGAATAGGAGAGAAGTTAGTGAAGAAGTTAAATGGCTTTCTCAAGTTCCGAATATAGTTGTTAAAAGATATAATGCCTTCCTCATTAATGGGTTCAGGTTCCATACGAAATCTTGTGAAAGATTGAGGAGGACACAAAATTGTGGAGTAGTTGTTACTTTTTCAACTACAAGTTATGCTAGTGCTAGGGACAATCATCCTATGGAGGGAGATGTAGAATATTATGGAATTCTTATAGACATTATTGAGTTGGATTATTATGGCAAAGGGAAGGTTGTGTTATTTCGCTGTGAATGGGCTGATGTTAATACTACTCAAGGCACTAAAAGAGATCAATTTGGTTTTACAATGGTGAATTTCTCTCGATTAATTAACACAGATCAACAATTGATGGATGAACCATATGTATTTTCTTCCCAAGTGAAACAAGTTATTTACTGCCATGATCCAATGGATGAGGGTTGGTATGTTGTCCTCCGTAACACCCTCAGAGACTTGATAGACATCGGGGATGGAAGTAGAGATGACATTGAAATAAGATCGAAAACTTTGCCTTTTGTAGCCCAAAACTTAGATAAATAATCACGAGTCCAATGGGTTCAGGAGGACATGGATGTAGATTTTAATGAAAACTGATGGCATAACAATGTAATAACATATTATAACTCTAACTTGCTGTCGAATACATATATTAATAGTAATATTGTCACTAGTTCCTAAAATTGTTGTTTGTTTATTGCAGATATTATGCCTAGGAGGAAATTGAGTGACCTGCAGATTGTTCAAGTTCCTCGAGCGGAGGAAGTAACAAATAATGAGGAAATGTCTGGTGCTGGATCTTCACAAGTTCCAGAAACAGTTGAAGAAAATGTAGAAATCGAAGGTAATGTTCAACACTTTATTTAAATGGTAGATGCTTTTTATTTTGACTTGATTTTAAAATTTTACTGAATTATTTCTTATATAGCTGAAAATGGTCGAAGGCGCAAGAGTATAGGGTGCACGACGTTGACGGAGTTATACCATCTTCCTCCCGGGGAACGAGTGAAAGTTACAAGAAACAATGTTGGCCAACCTATTGCGGCAGAAGCAGGTGTTCTATCCAATTTCTTAGGCATGACTGCACGTAATGCATCACTTTTGCCGATCAATTATGAGTCATGGCGTGAGATGCTAAATAGTAATAAAAACCAGGCTGTGGATCATGTGAAGGTAATAATGCCATTGTAATAGATAATTTATTACAATTCAATAGTAATTTATACTTACTTTGGTTGTGTCATTTGTAGGATAATTTTTTTTAGAGTTCTCAGAAAATTATGCGAAGCATGTGTTAGGAAAAAATAGAGAGACCATAAGAGTTTTTTGAAGAAAAAAAATATTTCAAGAATAATCTCAACCTTTAAGAGAATATGCAAAATGTCCCACCTGGAATGCTCCGGTATCAATGGGAAGATGTAGTCAGGTTTTGGAGTTCAACGAAAGGAGAGGTATGATCGATGCACTTTAAAAAGTAATACTATGTCATTACAATATTGGCTTTATATGTAATGCAACTTTTAAATTTAGAATCGAGAGCGCGTTGGATTTGCTAGCAGACAGCAACAGAAATTTACTCACACAGCCGAGTCGAAGAGCTTTGCTTGTATAGCTAATGATGAGGTATTATTTTCTTTCATGTATTGATTATTTTTTAATTTACTACTTTTTCATAAGTAGTAATTTCTATTATAAATTGTAGCAAGTTACGACCGTCAGTAGCGTTGGACGAGTAAAACTCTTCGACATTACACACAAAAAAAGATGGCTCTTCTATAACTCTTGAAGCTGCATAAATTATGGTATATTTATTGGACACAAAATCTGGATTATGTTATGTTTATATCAATAGTATTGCATGTTTATATTAAATAATGTTTTAATTCATTTTTCTTACTTGATTATCAGGCAAAATTGAAGGATAAAAAGATGGAGTATGAAGCTACAACTTCAACTAATGGTTTTGCTAATGTGAATGAGATTGACAATCAAGTTATTGTTGATGTTTTGGGTCCTAAATGATATGGCCGGGTTTGATGCCAAGGATCATTCATTACCCCAACAAAATATTTTGGTGCTAACTCATCTCAGTACATTCCATCACAGAGCCAGTCTTCCCAGACAGAAGTTAATCGTTCAAAACAATAATGAACTCAATTTAAAGCTAAAGCAGAAGCGAGAAAAGCAGAGAGAGCAACGAGAGAAGCGGCATACAAGAATCTCCAAAATAAATTTCAAGAAATGATGGCGATGTTCAAGCAGAATCAACTGCAGAATCCCCCATCTTAGTTGTTTTGTTAGGTCTGTTCACATTTCGTTTATTCTACTAAACAATATTTAAATACATTTCACTTTAACGTTGAAATACAATGTTGAATTACATTTCACTTTAATATTCTAAACTTGAATTTATTTTTGTTGTTAAGTATTTCTACTTAATTTCTATAATTATTTTTCAGCTTTGTTCTTATTGGATATGTTACAGGTTAAATTTGGGTAATCAATATACAAGAAAAGTAGCTTGGTACAGGTAGTAAGATTTGCGGCATTTTGAGATGAAAACGCCACTATATATCATGACCCAATTGCGACCTTTGGATTAGAAACGCCACTATAGAATAGATTTTGTGGCATTTTATAAGGCAAATGCCACAATAGAACATTAACCATTTGTGGAATTTTCTATACAAATGCCGCTGTTGAGAAGGCGTTAGCGTTCGATATTTCAAACGCTGCTGTTGAGAAGGCATTAGCGGCGTTTGATATTTTAAACACCGCTAAAGAACATGATCCGTCGCGGCGTTTTGTGTACACAAACGCCACTAATGTTTGCGAAGCTATTTTCAGTGGTGGTTTTGGCGGCATTTTTTTAGCACCGGGGGTGTTTTTAACGACACTAAAAAATACCGTTATAGGCCTAAAAATGCCGCTATATAACAACTCTGGTGTAGTGGTTTTTCTGTAATATCGGTGAAGATTGAAATAATCTATCTCGTCATTCTTCTGAAATGTTGACGAAGTCTAAAAAAGCTAAACCATCAATTCTTATGAAATGCGGCAAAGCCTGGAACAATTACACTCTTCATTCTTCTGAAATATTGATCCACCTCTCTGTAAAGGTGTTGAATAAGCAAGCCCTTCTCATTTGGAACTTTGGATTCTTTGTTGGGTGAACTCTTCTTATTAGGAGCTCTATATTCTTTGTTGAGCGAACTCTTCCCATTAAGATCTCTGTATTCTTTGCTGAGAAAACTCTTCCCATTAGGAGCTCTATATTCTTTGCTAAGCAAACTCTTCGCATTAGGAGCTTTGTATTTTTTTACTAGGACTGCTGATGCACCTCATCCACTGGAAAAAATTGAACCTGCAAAAAAAATATCATCAATTAATAAGAATTCAACCTGAAACAATATGAAATATCCTCAATTTCCAGCATGAAGCGCCGAGATCTTTAGAGTCACTGCTTTTCTATTATGGTGTCTCGATCTTTCAGTTTGAGGCTCATATAGGATATCTTTTTGATCGTCCTCTGTTAATCAATCTCCTTTTATGATTGTGACCTGCAAAAGTCAAATATATCATTAATCTTTCAATATTGATTCTAAAGTAAATGTACAATTTGGGTAAAACATTAAGAAACTTCAAGTGCTTCAACGAGAGACGCTGAAACTTTTGATCAATTAAACTATGAATCTTCCTCATTTGAGCCCGAAGTTGATCAAGCTTGCTTCCTAACCTGGTAAGCTGAACCATTTTTGTTTTTTCTTTTCTCTTTTATTATTACTGTTATTGTTGTTTTTTTAAAGTTGATGACCCGAAAGGTTAATATCTTTGCTGATAACATGCCCTTGTTGTCTTACTATATAACACTCAAAAAATTCTCATCATTTCCGAAGGTGCCGAATCGAAGGACTTAACTTCATACACGAAGGCTTTAGGATTGTAATGCATTTTCTATCTTGTGCAAACAATCAAATGTTCACATCACTCTCGAAGGTGACGGCCCAAAGGACTTAACATCATACCCGAAGGATTTACTGATGACCCGAAGGCTTTAGGATTGTAATGCACTTTTTTCTTGTGTAAACAATCAGATGTTCTCATCACTCATGAAGGTGATGGCCAGAATGACTTAACACCAGAATGACTGATGACCCGAATAGATTCGGCATGACAATCAATTCGATCCCGTTTACGAAAGCAAAAGAGTTGGTGTAGTTACTAGAAGGTGTGAAGGTAACGTTTAAAAACTCGGAATCCGAATGTGCCAATGAATACTCTTTAACGAGATAAGCCTGTGTAAGGGCTTCACATGTGATATCAGCACTGAAATTGTTCATCAGAGTGACTTTCCCTGCAGTCACCGAGAAATATGAATTGCTGATGTTGATGTTGGGGTAAGCTGCAGGATAAAAATGAAACCTAGCCAGGTACCGTTCCTTCGGTTTTATCGGGAACTGATACATCGCCTGAGACGTGAATATTCGAGCATTCATGTACGGGATTGTCGAAAGAAGTGAAGGGTCTTGGTATCCAGCTTGAAGCTGAGTTGAACCATAGGATGATTTGAGGTACTTCTCATCTGATTCCCAGTTTCTTCCATCTTCATCTTTGCCACCCTTGGAACCACAGGCCACAGCCAAAGGCTGGCTTGAAACCAGAACAAAGGCCTCGAAAATGAGAGAAAACCAGACAACAGAAAGCCAAAAACGTTTTCCGTTTTTCAAAGTGTTAGAAAATATCAAGAACACACTAAAGAGATCAAACCAGTTTAACTCTCCCTTGTTTTTTTTTTTTTTTTCTGGTTTTAAAGTATATGAGATTAAATAATCTCTATTCTTCCATGGAAACTCAAACATTTGCAGGAAGTTCCCTTTATTAAAGGGATCAAACCAGAAAGACAAACAAAGGGTTTTTTTATGGTTTCAAATTCTTTTTTCTTTCCATTTCAGTTTTCTTGTTTCAAAGAGGATAATGTTGAGAAACAAAAGGTTGTTCATTTTTAGCTGGTTCTAAATGAACTGAATTCCCTTCAACACTACTGATTATCAAACATTCTTACAAGAAAATAACTATAAAAACCATAAATTTACTTGAAAGAAGTTGAACATAATGCATGTTTTAGTTATCTGGTAACAAACTGTGTTAATTTGTTGGGAAATTTTGCATAATACTGTTCTTGATGTTAATAGGAATGGTATCACACATGTCATTCAGACAAGACATCAGACAGCCAGTAAGAACAGAATCTTGTAGCAAAATACAATGCATGTTTTATTTTTATGGTATTTGGCAATGGCCGCTGTCCAAATATAACATTGTGGAGGTTGAAGTTGCAACCAACAGTAACAAAAATGGATGGTTGAATAACAAACCGATTCCTCATTAACGAATTCCATACTTTTTGGTCCTCCATTAAAGCCTTCCAAATCTTCTCCAGGGTTAACCTGGCAGGGTTCGTAAATTCTAAAAGAAACAAATACACAGAACCTGCAATATATGGCCCATTTTGCAACAGAGCTCCCCCTCCCATTCCTTCACTTTTTTCTCTTCTTCGTTGCTTGACCGCATTAGGTCGGGTTGCTTCTGCGGCCGGTTGGAGGGTGACAAAACAAGAACAAGCTTCCGTTTACGTTCTGTCTATTACAAGCTATAAACAAGAAGCGTTTTGGTTTTTTTGTAAATGGTATATCCCCCCCAGATACAGATAAGAAAATTCGGTACAAAAACTTGTGTTTCCTTTTGAAAAACAACGTTTGCTTTTTTTCAAAAGGAAATGGTGAAGGACAGAGAGCCGAGAAGAGAGGCCATCACATCTTCGTCATCGTCTTCATCATCGTCAACATCATTATGTGACTCTGATACGGAAGATTTGAAGCGCATGCCGCTGGTTCCGTTACCGTTGATGAAGAACAACAGGAGATTTCTATCAAAGCAGTTATCGATGGTGGAGACATCCCGAGACATTGCTTGGGAAAGAAGGCGCCTCCAGATTCTTCGTCAAGAAAGAGGAAACAATGGGATTAGTGATGATGGATTGACTGATGAAGACCTGCATGAACTTAAAGGGTGCATAGAGCTCGGATTCGGATTCAACGAAGAAGAAGGTCAAAAGCTAACGAGCACATTGCCCGCTTTAGACCTTTATTTCGCCGTAAACCGCCAGCTTTCTCCGAGTCCGGCTTCGACCCCTCAAAGACAAAGTTCGTCGTCGACATTATCACTTAGTGGTCGGTCATCTTCTCTCGGAAGTCCTCGAAGTGAGTCGGATTGGAAGATTTGTAGCCCAGGTAATGTTACAATCCCAAAACACACACACATATACAAACTATACATATACATATACATATACATATATTACAATAAACGTGGTGGCATTGGTGTTTTGCAGGGGAAGATCCTGAGCTAGTGAAGACAAAGCTAAGGCATTGGGCACAGGCGGTGGCATGTTCTGTGATGCAGTCATATTAGCAAGCATCGGGGTGGGTTGTTTGCATAGAGGCGGGGGTTTTTCGCATGGATAATGATGTTGGTTTTTTATTTCACCAAATACGGATGTTTTAGATTATTTTGTGCGCAAGAGATGTTTTCTAAAAGTCATCGTAAAGTATAGGTGACTTTTACAAGAAGTCGTTCAGTCTTGTCGACTTTCAAAAATACACTGAAGTCGTACGAAAAGCGTAGGCTGACTTCCAAATTATCTCTACTTCACGAAATAAAAACAAACCCATCCTAAATAGTAAAATCTTCATTCCAACATCATTATCCGGGTAAAATACCCCATAGAAGCAAAAGAAAGAAGGGGAAAAAGAAAGAAAAAAGAAGAAGAGAAACATTGTAGAGTCAGAGCAGAAGAGGGTAAATCAGCTTTGGGTTCATTTCATTGATTTAGGGTTGTTTCTTTGAATTAAACCAAAAGATGTACCAGAAAGAGAAATGGTGAAGCATGTAGAGGCTTTGTTCTTGTTTAAAAAAGAACAAGGCCAGTGTCTGTGTCACCACATGTAAAAGAACACCAGGCCAGTGTCTGTGTGAATCATTAGTTGAAATAATACCAGGCCAGTGTCTGTGTGAATCATATTGTTTGTGTCATCTCCATTGCCTGCAAAAGTGATGGGGCTATATCCATTTGGGGGTTTAATTTTTCAAGTATAAAACTTGCATTTAGATACCATACAAAGTTATATAACTTATACATTTAATGATTATTTTAGTGATATGGGATGTTAAAAAAATTATTAAAATTTTAAGTTGGTCGAGTTCGAGATTTTATGTATACACAAAATCATCATTGAAAGACTTACCAACTATAATCAGATGTTAGAAGTGCGACGCAGACTGATCCAAATTAGTCAGGACAAAGTCTTGGAGAACAAAAAAAATACTGAAAAAATTAAAATTAATATTTAAAGAATATGTAAATGGTCAACACTAAACATTGATAGTGAATTAATCGATTAACAATGCTTTTATTCAAAGAGATTATTTTGAATGATGGAAATTGTCCTTCCAAATTATGTCTCTTTTAGTGCCCTCACTTAAAAAAAAGTGAATTTAAAATTTAAAATTTAAAGTTTAAGTATGAAGCATATATCGCCTTTCGTAAAAATCGTTTCTTTTAACTGGAATTGATGGTAACGAATGAAGTGTTAAAAATAAAATAAAAAATTGTCAAAATAAAATAAAAATTTGTCAAAATAAGCATTCTATCAAAAGTTGACGAATTTTTGACATTACAAGCAAATAATTAAGGAAAAATTTTATAAATTAAAATTTATACAAATTTATTTAACATAATATTTAGAGATTTAATTTAGATTTTAATTTAAATTGTGTAATTTGAATTTAAAAAATTATAAATTTTATTTTACACATATTATGTATCAACATATATTGATAATCAAAATTACTTTAATAAGTCGTAGAGGCATTAGCACTTTTTCCATCCAATTTTATATAATTATTTTACCTTTGGTTTGTATATGATATATGTAATTATGATTTTTTTTTCAACAAATTATAATATGATACTTTAACTCCGTCTCTACTTATTATATATAATTTTTAGGGTATATTATACAAGGCATAATGTTAAAAAATGTATCAAATATTTTACTGGATAAAAATTTTAGTCTTTTTTTGGTTAATTTTTTCTCTAACGTTTTATTTTGAGTCATAATGATTTTTTCATGAATAAAAACTGTTAGTTGACTAACGGTCAACGCGAGACACTAATGTGGCATGCTGACGTCTTTGCCATTTCAGCATTTTTAAATTTTTTTAAAAATAAATGATAATAATTTCTTTAATATTTTTATTTTAAAAAATAATAAATAATAATTTATTTAAATTATTATTTTTAAAAATAAGAAATAATATGTCATTTAATTTATTATTTTTATTTTTAAAAAAATAATAAATAAATTATTGTTTATATTCATTATTTTTTAAAATACTTTTTAATCAATTATTATTATTATTTAGAAAAATAAAAAATTAATAATTTATATGAATTACTTTCCTAAAAATAATAAATTATTATTTTCTAAACCATTTTTTAAATAATTAATAAATAAATTATTATTTATTATTTATTAAAAAATTAAAGATAATAAATTAAATAAATTATTAATTTTCTTAGAAAAAATTAAAAAATATATTTTTCAAGTTAGCATGCCACATCAACGTCCCTCGTTAATCGTTAGTCAACTAACGGTTTTCATCCACAATGGGTCATTTTGACCCAAATAAAACATTAGGGGTGAAAGTGAACGAAAAAGAATAAAGGCCAAAATAACTATTTAGTGAAGGCATTTTTTGACATTATATTATTACATAAATAGTCATTGAACTTGTAGGTCACTTGCATTTTGGTCACCGTCTTTTATAACTTGCAATAAGGTCATTAAATTTTGGGTAAACTACCCCAGTGACCACTGAACTAATTGGGGATATCTATTTTGACCACCGAACTATCGAAATCGTTAATCAGATCACTAAACTTATTAAATGAACCTATATTGACCACCGCCGTTAAAAAACTAACGGATGGGTAACGGAGGGATGATGTGGCAGTTAACAAAATTTTGTAAAATTACACATTTAATCCATGTTATTTACCTATAATTTTAATTTGGTCCTAATTTAAATTAAATTAATTAAAATTATTCATCTAATCAGATGACAACACGTGTCATCACCCGATTGGACAATTTATTTTAATTTTGAAAATTAAAGAAACAAGAAGTGTGCTTGGGGTGAATTGAACCTAAGACCTCTTAGGTAATATACCAAGGCCATTACCACTACGCCAAACAACCTATATTGATACAAAGTACACCCTTTGTATATTGAAAGGGGATTCGAACTTAGGTCATTTGGAATGTGTAAAAATATACAAACCACTAAATTAATTCAATTTTTTAGTAGAAATTTAAAATATTTTGAATATATTTAAAGAATAGTTCAAGCAAGATTTAAAACGAAAACAAATTTATGGTTTTTATATTTTTAGATTAAATTGAATACTTTTTCCCCTCACATTTAGTTTAATAATTTCATATATATAATATTGAAACAATTTTTTATTTAATTAATAATTTTAATTTCTCACATGAATTAAAATATCTTATAAACATGTATATTAAATATATACATTTTAATATATAATCAATGAATTAAAATATTTAATTAATGTGAGAAATTAAAATTATTAATTAAATTAAAAAATTGTTTCAATATTATATATATGAAATTATTAAACTAAATGTGAGGGGAAAAAGTATTCAATTTAATCTAAAAATATAAAAACCATAAATTTGTTTTCATTTTAGATCTTGCTTCAACTATACTTTAAATATATTCAAAATATTTTAATTTTCTACTAAAAATGAATTAATTTAGTGGTTTGTATATTTTTACACATTTCAAATGACATAATTTCGAATCCCTCTCAATTATTTTTACTTCTTTTTCCTTAACAATTATAGTATTTTAAGATATATATATATATATATATATATATATATATGGTGTGATTTGTATCAATATAATTGGTTTGGTGTAGTGGTAATGTCCTTTGTATTTTATCCAGGAGGTCTTAGGTTCAAATCCCCTAAGCACACTCTTAAAAAATAAAATAAATTGTCCAAGCGGGTGATGACACGTGTTGTCATCCGATTGGATGAATAATTTTAATTAATTTAATTTAAATTATGACCAAATTAAAATTATAGGTAAATAACAGGGACTAAATATGTAATTTTACAAATTTTTGTTAACTGCCACGTTACTCATCCGATAGTTTTTTAACGCCGGTAGTCAAAATAGGTTGATTTAATAAGTTTAGTGGTCTGATTGACGATTTCGATAGTTCGGTAATCAAAATAGGTATCCCCAATTAGTTTAGTGGTCACTGGAGTATTACCCTTAAATTTTTAATATGCTTTAACTAAAGTCATTGTCGTCAAAAAATACTAGGTTAAACTATATAAATAGTCCCTGATTATACTCCAATTATCTTTTGCACCCCTTAACTATCAGAAATTACAAATTGATCTCTCAACTTAAAAAAGTAACAAATTAGTCCAGCATCGTTAAAAATTTAATGGTCGATGACATGACAGTTAATATAAATTGATATAATTACATAATTAGCTCTTAAGTTCTACACTTATTTTAATTTAACTCTAATTTTAAAAAATTAACTCACAAATATTAATATCCTATCAATTTAATACATCTTTCTTTTTTATTTCTACTCTACTTTAATTTTTCAATTCAGCAAAAATAACCAGTTCTACATTTATTTTAATTTTCCTCCAAATCATCAAAATCTATACGAATAGTTCTATTTCTCACCTCATTTATTTCATTTCTCTTTAGATTATATATCTTTTCCTTAAAAGTTTCTCTTTTTTCTGTTTTGGTTGAGCTTTTTTTGGGTTTTCAATGGCAAGTTTTGTTATATCTGGTTTGAAGCCTCTTCCTTCAATCTACGATCGACCCGCTGCTCGAGTTGTTTCAAACAACTCTTTAAAACCCAGTTTTTTTACTTACGAACAAGAGCTACCCAGATCTAAAAACGACGAATCGAATCGAGTTCTCGTCTGGGGTGTTTAGGAACTGGGGTCTGAACAAGAGCTTCCATATCGAAGCGTTGTTGGGTGAAGGATCCATGGAAATCTAAGAGGAACGTTGCCGTGGTGTTTGGCCTGGCGGCGGCGGTTTATGTTAACAACTGGATTGTTTTGCCTCTTTACTTGGCTGCTCAAGGGACCATGTTTTGGGCTCTCTTTGTTCTTAGCCATGACTGGTAAATTTACAAATGCATTCACAAGTTACAATCTTTTGTTATTAGATTTGTTTTATGTTTTTTTTTTTCAACTATTAATTGGAAAAGTTCTTTGGATTTTGCAGCGGTCATGGGAGCTTTTCAAACAATCCCAAGTTAAACAGTGTGGTGGGGCATCTCTTGCATTCTTCGATCCAAGTGTTTGATCAAGAATGATCACCCCGACTATAGGGTAAACTACATAAATTTTTATGATTTGGGTGAAAATTAAAATAAACGTATAATTTGTTATTCCCGCCCAATTGAAGAATTAAAGTAGAAGAGAAATAGAAAATAAGATAGACTAAATTGATAGATTATTAAAATTATGTGGGTTATTTTTTAGAATTAGAGTCAAATTAAAATAAATGTATAACTTGAGAGCTAATTATGTAATTATATCAATATAATAACTTCCACATTTATCGGCCATTAAATTTTTAACGGCATCGGACTAGTTTGTTATTTTTTTTAAGTCGAAGGACAAGTTTGTAACTTCTGAGAGTCGAAGAACGCAAAAAATAATTGAAGCATAGTTGGAGGACTATTTATATATTTTACCCAAAATACTAACGTGACATATTAAGGTCATCTTCATCGCTTAAAAAGCATAAGTTTCATTTTGATGAATTTTGTAGCAAGAAAATCAAAATTGCTATAATTTAATGGGGTTTGGATGGTGATGGAATTTCAGTTGTGTTACTTCAAGTTTTAAAATTAATCGCTAGAGAGACATTATAATAAAATTGTACAAATATCTTGGATGAAGTCTGAATTTTCTCTTAAACCCAAATCTAACTTTTTTTCTAAAGAAAAAAACCGACTTTATAAAATTAAATCATATCAAAAAATTCGTCGGGTCGAGTCCCATACCCATCCCTAAGATCCAAAACCAGTAGGTTTCGGATGAATGCATACATTGAACCTTATTTAGACACCGATTCAAGTTCAACAGTTCTAAGTTTGAGGAAACTAATGATATCTGTCACGTTTCATGCATGAAGTCATATGACATTAACTTAATAGAAGACCATGTAAAAATCTCTCTTCTTCTTTGTTTTGGTAAAGAAATACAAATATTTTATTTAATATTATAAACTGAAATAGACAAAGTTTTGTTAAAATTAATTCCAGTCAAACACGAGCATCCTCCTTTATGGAAACTTCCCTACTTTTTTGAGATACGCCCAAGCCATCATAGCCCTTGTATCAACACTATAAATACACATTCATCACTTGCAAGCATGCAAACAAGACCCACAATTAGCTCAACCAACTAATTCCCAACTAATCCTTTCTCTCTCATCCCATACTGCTTGTTTGGCATGTCTAAGAATGCTATGGTCATGGTAAAACTCTCCTTACTTTTATGGCTAGAAGGCATATGAAGCCGATCCTTTTCATCCCATAGACGGACCTAAGAAAGTTCTTCTATAAATTAGTTTTAGCGTTGGTCGTCAATCGTCGATGTTTTTTAGTTAAATATACTTGATTCTATAACTTTACTAAAAAAACATCGAGTCTATATAACTTCACTAACTTATGGACGAACCTCCTTAAGTCTATCTATGAGATAAAAAGGATCGACTTCGTATGCCTTCCAACCATCGAAATAAGGAGAGTTTTCACCATGACCATTGCCGGTAGCATTCTTAGACATGCCAAACAAGCAGTATGAGATGAGAGAGAAAGGATTAGTTGGGAATTAGTTGGTTGAGCTAATTGTGGGTCTTGTTTGCATGCTTGCAAGTGATGAATGTGTATTTATAGTGTTGATACAAGGGCTATGATGGCTTGGGCGTATCTCAGAAAAGTAGGGAAGTTTCCATGAAGGAGGATGCTCGTGTTTGACTGGAATTAATTTTAACAAAACCTTATCTATTTCAGTTTAGAATATTAAATAAAATATTTGTATTTCTTTACCAAGACATAGAAAAAGAGAGATTTTTACACGGTCTTCTATTAAGTTAATGCCATATGGCTTCATGCATACCAGATGACAGATGTTATTAGATTTTACATGGTCAGTACCGTCGTCGGTAAGTGATTTGGTTTTAGTTTGGTAAAAGAGGTTTTGATGATGGTAAGAGCCTTGTATCAATAAAGTAAGAGGTGGCTGATGCAGAAGACTTTGATCGAATTTTGTGGTTAAATTGATATTTTATTGAAAATTCAGGTTAAATTGACATTTTATTTAGAATTCAAGTGTTAATTTTAGAAATTTAACATTTTTAAAATCACACTATCAAACTAATGGAATTAATTGCTCAACAATCAAAATGTAATAAGTCAATAAAGTAAGTGATTAAGATGTAACTTTTTAATTTTAATGATCACAATAAGATATAACGAAAAAAATGACCTCCAACATAATTTATCCTATAATACATTAATATAAATGTATTACATTTTAAAGAAAAAGTTTAAATAACTTAGGATGTGATAATAAATCATTCAAAATCAAATTTTAATTAAATAAATTATATTTTAAAAAATAGAAAGCAAAGACTTCCGATCTCTTGAACTCTTGTATTCGTAAAAAAACTTAAATAAAAAATAAGTATTTAAAATATATATTTTTTGAATTTTAGATGCCTAAAGTATTATTTTACTAAAAATAGGTGCTTAATGTTTACACAGTTACAAACTTTAGGTGTCTAAAATTTACATCGTTACAACTTTAGGTGTCTGGCCGTTAAAAAAGATTTTTAAAAAAATTATTAACCAATCAATGTTTGATATGTGACATGTTTATTTTATTTTTTGTACAAAATTAAAAAACTTAAAACAATTATTTACACAAAAAATAATTTTTAGAAAATTTCAAAAAAAATGATTTTTTATAAAACAGTCCCCAAATCCTTAAAAATTTTCAAACCCCCAAATCGTCACCGATCGCCACCTCTGAGCACACCCCTTTGGTCGTCGAACTTAGGCGGTCGTTTTCCCCAACACAGATAGGGCTGGACGTTCGATCGAGTAGAGTCGAATAAAAAAAATCGAGTTATTTGAGTTTGCAAGACATTTTATGATTTAAACTTTATTTGAAAATTTTCGAATCGAGTTTATTAAATTCGAGTTGAGCCGAGTTTTCGAGTTTCTGTACTAATTTAATTGTACATATATATTTCTATATGCTTATACGTAGCGGTGCACATATATATTTCTATATGCATATACTTAGGGCTGGGCGGTGCACATATTGATTCTAATTTTAACTGCTTTCTATATACATATACGATATACATATATATTTCTTTTATATTTTCATATGTGATATACATAATATATCTACAAAATTGATAGACTAAACCCGAATATGAAAATTGATAAACTAATTATTAAAAATTTTGAGTTATTCCAGTTATTCGAATTTTCATTTCATAACTCAAACTTTATTTGAAATTTTTTCGAATCGAGTCGAATTTATGAAATTACGAGTCGAGTCAAAACAAGTTGGTTTTTTTCACCTCGAGTTGAATAATTCGGTTTTTTCGAGTCGAGCAGAGTTTTGCCCACCCCTAAACACGGCGTTGCAGGAAACATCGAACGACGTGGCAGTCGAACGTCAAACCAGAGCGACAACAATTTAGAGGTTTGCGTTTAGGAAATTTTAGGGATTTGAAGACTGTTTTATAAAAATTAAAAAAAATTAAGATTTTCTGAAAACCGAAATTTTTGGATTTTTTTCTTCATAAAATTAAAAAATCAAATTAGTGTCACACGTTAAACATTGATTGATTGATAATTTTTTAAGACCTTTAACTTATTTTTTTTAAAAAAATATTTTATACACTTAAGATCTGAAAATATATGACATTTTTTATTTAAGCCTTTGTAAAAGGTTAACTTGTAAGATCCAGAAACCTATGCAAAAAAAATACAAAAAATAGAAAGAATTCTGCTTAGGGTTTTACAAAGGCAACATTAACCATGGATGCTGATGCTTCAGCTACCCTTGCAGGTTCCTCCTTTCTTCAGCTATCTGTATTTTATGCATATAGCTTTGCATTGTTGCTTGTTGGCTTTTTCATTTGTTGACGTTTGAATTCATTCAGGATAGAACTTTGATTCCTTTTGGAGCAAAAAAGTTGCATATTTTAGTGGGATTCTTTAATTTCTTTTTGGTGTGTATTATAAACAGAAGTTTATGATTTTTTGGGTTATATGTAGGTTAGGTGAAGAATTTTCTTTTGTTGTGCTGTGAATGCAATGTTCAATGGTTTTGAATTTGGATTTGGGAACTTGTTGGTATTTTTATTGCAGTGAGGCAGAAAGTTCAAAACTTTTTGAATGCAGCTTGCACTGGGAATCTTGATCTTCTCAAGAGTAAGGCAACTCATGTTTTGTCTTTAATTTAGTACACCAATTGTTAAGTGTTAATCTGAAATGTATTTTTGTCTTTGAATGATTGTTTCGAGTAGAAATTGCGACTCAACTTGATGATGGGAAGGGACTGGCAAAAACAGTGGCAGATATTAAGGATGCGAACAAACGAGGGGCAATTCATTTTGCAGCAAGAGAGGGCAAGACTGAAGTGTGCAAATTCTTGTTGGAAGAATTGAAGCTTGATGTTGACACAAGAGATGAAGATGGTGTGCGTTTGATCTTTACATCATACATGGCCAAAATTTTCTTTGTATTTTGTTCTTTTTGTACTAAAGATGTTTTGACTTACATTCTTAAATTACTTAAAAATGCAGGTGAGACTCCTCTTCTTCATGCTGCCCGACAAGGTCATACTCTCGCCGCAAAATACCTTCTAGAACGCGGTGCCAATCCTACTATACCCAGTGACTTAGGTGCCACATCATTGCATCATTCAGCTGGAATAGGTGTGTTCTTTTTCTTAGCATGGGGATCGTTTCTATTTTTTCTTCAAATCTGATGTGGTAGTGAGCTACTTAGTTCAATATGATGTTACTATGTGGTCCATGAATCATTGTAACTTGATATTGTCTGTGGCAATTGGGCCTCAATAATTTTCTTCTTAATCATCATTTGTGAATTCTTACATCAAATTCACTACTTTGCTTGCAGGGAATATTGAGTTGCTGAAGCATATGCTGGCCATGGGCATTGAAGTCGATTCACAAAGTGATGCTGGCACCCCTTTAGTTTGGGCTGCTGGCCATGGTCAACAGGATGCTGTAAAGGTTTTGTTAGAGCATAATGCTAATGTATGTTCCCTTTGCATGTTATAATACTTATTATGAAAATATGAAAACTATAAGGAATTAAGAATTTCTGTGTTTTCTTTAGAGACTTGTTTTTAATAGTTTGTTTTATGTGATTTAATATTTTTCTGTTTATTATGATTGCTTTTGCAGCCTAATGCTGAAACTGAGGATAATGTCACTCCACTATTGTCAGCTGTAGCAGCTGATTCACTTGCATGCTTGGATTTGCTGATTCAGGTTTTTTATTTTCGTAGTTATCTACTATGTTGTATGTTGGATACTTATTTTGGTTCTAATATAATGCTTGCAAGATGAAACTTTTGTGTCGACTTTATTCCATCTCAAGGTAACATTTTCATTGTTGTCACTGAGTTTTGTGCTTTCTGTCATTCAGGCTGGTGCCAAAGTAAATATTACAGCTGGTGGGGCAACTCCATTGCACATTGCGGCAGATCATGGAAACCCTGAACTAATAAACAGCTTACTGAAAGCTGGAGCTGATCCTAATGTCATTGATGAGGTGAGATCACTAATGCATTCATTTCTTTAGGACAATAATCATCATCTTGCTTTAAAGGATACTTTGTTGACCGGTATGAATTTGCTAGTAAGGAAGTGTGAAGTTACATTTATGTGTCGGATGGTGCAGTACCAACTACCAAGCTGTTATTTAAAGCAATCTCATCTTCTCTTTTCGAACTGGAACCTTGAGCAGAAGTTTGATAAGAATAAGATTAGCCAAGCTCACTTCTCTTTTTTTTAGAAAATTTTTAGTCAAAAATTGTTTCCCCCAGGGATTTTTTGTTTTTTCTTTCGTTATTGAGGAAACTAAAGTATAATTCCCTCTGAAGTACGAAGATGCTGATTTTATAGATATATTAGTTGACTTTATTCTCCATTTCTTGTTGGCTCATCTCATAACAGGATGGCCAGAAGCCCATACAGGTTGCAGCAGCCAGAGGCCAACGTAAGGCTGTTGAGATTCTTTTTCCTTTAACATCGAGAATTGATGTTGTTCCAGAGTGGACAGTAGATGGGATTCTTGATTACATGCAATCCGAAGCTAACAAACAACTGGTACTAATTGTCTTTATTTTTTACTCCTATTCTCATTTGATATGGCGCTTTGTTTAAGAAAGTGTTTGTACTCTGTTCTTTTCATGTCCCTTTCAATTCTCACATGGAAGATATTAAAAAATTTAACCAATTGCATCTTTGTATGGTGTGAACTTTAGAATGCTTTTTAGATAATATCTAGATGTGCTAAGAAATTGATTACATGTCTTATGAGATGGAAGAGGAAATCCCTTACTAATGAAAAAAACTTGACTAGTATTGCTTGGAATTACTTTTCAGTATCAATCAAATTTAAGCGGATTGCAAACTTTCATATTTTTCTTGGAATGCAAATGTTTATGTAAGCCAGTTGTCCGTATTTATTTCCGAAGTGAACTTTGCAGGAGGAAACGAAAAATCTGAAGGAAGCTAAGGGAACAAGGGACACCACATTGGCAACAAGCGATCTTCCTGAGGTGTCCTCTTTATTCTATTCAGTAACTTATCTTGTTGATTTTTTTTTCATTCTAGATAGGTTACTTTCTTCCTTTTGACATTGAGTGAGTGGTCTTTAAATGGTGAGACTCCCATGGCCTTTTTTCTTTGTGGTTTCATGTTTGGAATCTATATTTGATATAATTCCTGAGAGGTTGAAGTAATGAAAGAACGTGTATATTATTCTCCTCATATGATCTTAAACAATTTATCTAGGTGGCGCCTGAAGCGAAGAAGAAAGCTGCAGAAGCCAAGTCAAGAGGAGATGAGGCTTTCAAAAGAAAAGATTTTCATACAGCTGTAGATGCATATACACAAGTAAGACGCTTATCACATCCCATGCAATTGCATTAACAATATTTCAGCTACTCTATTAGGAGATTGGATTTGGATCCTATTGTTCTTAGACTAGAAATTCTTTTTCTAAAATTTGAACCTCCACTTTGCTTTTTGGCTTGTATTTTTGCCTCTTTTCCTATCAACTGATCCAAAACCACACTTGTTAGCACTGGTTTCAAAGCCTGGTATTGCAGGAAGGAAACTGAGTTTTCTGGCATTTGGTGGATTAAGTGCTTATGTGTCTTAATCTCATCTGTTGATGCATTTACAGGCAATTGATTTTGATCCTGCTGATGCTACGTTGCTTTCAAATAGGAGCCTTTGTTGGATCCGTCTTGGACAACCTGAGCAGGCTTTAACCGATGCAAAGGCTTGCAGAGCATTAAGACCAGACTGGCCAAAAGCTTGCTATCGGGAAGGTTCCGCTCTGCGTTTGTTGCAGGCATGTTACTGTCTATTAGCCTATTTCTCAAAGTTTCTACTATTGTCATTCTTGTTATCTGACCATTTTCGGCTGTTCCTTTTACTGCAGAAATATGATGAAGCAGCCAATGCCTTTTATGAGGGTGTGCAGCTCGACCCCGAAAATAAGGAACTCGTAAATGCTTTTAGGTTTGTAATCTCACCTCCATTTTTGCTGCCGGTGAAACTTGATTTGCCTAGTGCTAATTGAAAACTTTGGTGCTTTTCAAATTGGGTATAGTAAGAATGTGAAGGCCCTTTAGATAAAAAAATTGAGTTTCATTGGTATAAGATCAGAGTTACAACATTTGACATCATGATCTCCTGTCCAATGATTAACTGATATTTCCCTCAATCGACAATGCGAATGCCTATATATTCCAATGAACATCTTGAATTATCTGGATAAAGGAACGTTCTTGCTGTATATACGAGTAGCTAGACTAATGTTTTTTTTCAAGTACTCATGTTCAACACATATTCGGCATGAGTCACGACTATTGGGATATGACACACGCATGTCCGACACTCACCCGAATCCAAGTAATATAGGATCACAGGCAACTAAAATACTCTAGTTTCATTTTTGCATTCACTGTATATATATGTATATTCCTTTTGATTAATTTTGCAAAATTTACAGGGAAGCTGTTGAAGCAGGGAGGAAGTTTCATAGTGAAGATAAGGAAAAATCCTAGTTTCCACATAGCTGCTGATAGCAATGACAACACACCAGAAAGGTCTAAGAACATGAGAATGTACATTATAAGGCTTGTTTTAAAATCAAATATGTCAGAATTGCATGCTTTTTCCACATTTTCATTCATCCTGATATTTACATGCTTTTGTTTTCTGAATCCATCTTTTATTTTCCTCCCAACAGGTTCATTAAGATCCTTATTACTATTGCAAAAAGCAAATGAACTAGTGAAAGACTTAAAAGGGTTATTATACTATTTGATACCTGAACTTGGTTTCAAAGTTCAAACTGATACTTGTGTGGTCTTTGAACTTTTCTATAGGTTTAAATTGGCAGTTATACTTTTTCTTGTTTAAATTTGGTACTTCAATTTAACTTTTATCACACTTTAACAAAGTTAATAATGGTAAAATCAAGTTTAGGTTCAGAAATGTATGTAGGAAGATAAGTTTATGTATTAATTTGAATGGTATAGAGAAGTTCAAGTACCAAATAATATATTAACTGAAATATGATATCTTAGTTAATTTTTTTATTTGAAGATCATTTATGTGATGAGATTTTATTTAACTTGATAAAATCTAATATTGTTTAATCTAATATTCTAATTAGATATTGGGTAAAACTTTTTGATACACAAGATGTGTACAATAAATTTTACACATGCCTGTGTATTTACCTTATAAAATTTAAATTCTAAATTTTAGCCCTAACACCTAAACTCTAATACTTAAATTCTAAACACTAACCTTAAATACTAAACCGTAAACTCTAAACTTCTAAATTTTAAACCTTAAATTACAACCATAACCCTTAAAATTAAAAGACTTATATAAATTAAAATTTACACGGTATTGAAGTTTTTTCCTTAGATATTTCCTATTTTTAATATGGGTAAAACTTTGATACACATGCTGTGTAAAATTAATTTTACACAAGCATGTGTATTTACACTATAAAAACTCAAATCTTAAATTTCTAACCCTAACCCCAACCCCAAAAAACTAAACCCTAAACCTTAAACTTTATACACTAAATTTTAAACACTAACCTTAAACTCTAAATCATGCAACCTAAACCCTTAAATCTTAAATCCTAAACTAAAACATTAATCCCTAAAACTAAAAGGCACGTGTAAATTAAAATTTACACTGTATATTAAAATTTTTTCCTTTTAATATTTTGTTTCCTTTTTATATGATAATTAAGCCAGGTTGTACAGCAAGTTTCCCAGCTAAAGTCTTCAGCAAAAAGAAACTGATGTCAGAGTTTTGTTCAATAAGTGCCCTCCCATTTTCAATAAATTAGAAAGCTTGGAACTTTCTTCCTCTTAAAAATTTCTTCACAAAGAAGAAACCCCTTAAAAAAAAACCCCAAAGATCCAAACTTTAGGGTTTAATCTCTCTCCCACTCTCTCCATCCTTTTCCCAAATCATTCAAGATCGAATCTTTCTCCGAAAATGCCATCAACTACGACAACTTACGGCACCATCACCTCCGCCCCAACCCCCGTTTCCTCACACGCCAAACACACGCGCCGCCCATGGCCGGAACTCTTCTGTCTCCTCTTTCTCCGCTGGCGATGCCAAGGCCCGAGTAAAGCTTAACGTCTCCTACTTCCGGGTAAATTACGTAATTATAGCGCTAACGATCCTGTTCTTAACTCTCCTTTGGCACCCTACTTCGATGATAGTTTTCTTGATAACTTTCGTTTTCTGGTGGTTTTTGTATCTCTTTAATGACAACCCTGTTGTTGTTTTCAACAAAACAGTGGATGATAATGTTCTTTTGGGGGCTTTGAGTTTTGCCACTGTGCTTTTATTGGTTTTGACGCATGTGGGTGTTAATGTGTTAGTGGGGTTGATCATTGCGGTGGTTGTTATTGGTGTTCATGCTGCCCTTAGAGGAACTGAAGATTTGGGTTTTCCTGGTGAAGAGGAGGAAAATGGGTTGCTTTCTATTGTTGGAAGTTTGAGGCCTACTGCTGGATATAATAGGATTTGATTTGATTTGATCTTTTTGGTGTTGAATTGTTGCAAAAGTTGTGTTATGAGGGTTGATTTATAGTGGGGTTATGTTGCAATGAGATTGTGGAAATTGGAGCATAGGAATTGGTCTTTTCGCTACTGGTTACTGGTTAGGATTTTGGTTGAGGAATGGCTTGTGGTTAGGTGTTATTAGTTTAACCTTTGAGGTGGATGGCATTTGAGTCCTTGCTTCTTCCATGCATGAAGTTATCCTTGTGGTTGTTTGAAATTGAACATGGAGCTGATATTATGGTGTCTTTAGGCTTGACATTGTTGTGGAATTTAGCGGTTTTGGTGGTTTGCTTTGGAGGTCGCAGGGTGTTTCTTGTTTAAGATTGTGAATGTAGGATGGAGGCATTGGTATGATCCTTTTAGTGGTTCATATTTGAGGCACGGCTTGTTTCATTCATGAAATGATCTCCTTGCTTGGGTTAGAAGTGGATATAACAAGTTTTGCACTCATTGATTGAAGCTCGAAAGTGGCGAGATCTTGCGGCTCAATAGTTCCTATATTCTGGAAATACAAGAGAATGTATGGCTGCTTATTTGATGGTAATGTTGGGTTTAGTATCTTGGCCAATTAACATGATTGTTAAATGAAATTTTGGTGGCTGTGGATAGGGATGATGATGGTGATGATGAAGCCGTGTTGCAAAAGCTGACATTTTCTATTTGCGGATTTTGGCATGGGAGCTATGAGGTGCCTAGTTTGTTATCATATTATAACTTTGTTTTAATCACTCGAGTGTAATCACTCCTGTTGCTGCTTTCTGCCTTAGCACAATCCGAATGAATCTAATGATCTAATTTTGGTTCTGATAACAAAACCAAGAAATTAAAGCTGAAGTGTTGTTATCAACGTGTTTGCTTCTAATTTCATTTCAACATTCAGTTTCAGAAAGCAAGAAGAGAAAAAAGGCACATCTGAACGAACAAGATAACATAAAATTACAAAAAAATAGCATCTCTATTTTAGAATGGTGTAAAATTTAGGCACTCTGAACTTTCTGCCTTTCTGGGGAAAACAGAAAACCTGGTAAAGGTGATCTCACCTCGGCTTCACTTGTAAGATCAAGTTTCTTTACAATGTACTTTTGGATGAATGAAGCAGGCATTCTGTTAGCAGCTTCGGCCAGCTTTGAATACTTAATTTTCCATCAGGAACAGTGGGGAGTTCTCGAAAACTATGTTCGTAAACAATGTTTGTGCCCTGTGTTCCTTAGGCGTACCGATATAGATTTTCAACACTAGAATTTTAATTGTCAAAGCGTACCGATACGGTTATCCCCGTATCGATACGAAATTCAATCTGGGCTTGTATTTAGGCTTTAGTGTATCGATACGGTTTCACCCGTACTGATACGGTTTCATCTGGGTTTAAGATCACACTTTGAAGTACCGATACGGATCACCCCGTATCGATACAGTTTGGTCAGATTTGCAAAATCTTCGCATTAAATTTTATAGCCGTTGCTTGTCAGTTATAGGAATTAGTGGAATTTAAATGGTCGTTGAACCGTATCGATACACCCTAGAAGCGTACCGATACCTTTTTTGCTAAACTTTCATCCCTAATTCCAGTGAGCAAATCCCGTACCGATACGCCCCTTGTTTTACACTAAGACCGTACCGATACGCTACCCCGCGTATCGATACGCCCCTGTATTTTGTACACAACGGCTCTTTCTTTTTTTGAGACAAGTACCGATACGGCCATTCGCGTACCGATACGGTTGGTTGCAGAAATACATTTAGGTGTGAGAAAGAGAGCCCAACGACTCTATTGATGATACCAACCACCTAAATGGTTAGAATTCAATGAAAAGGTATAAAAGCAAGCCTCCAAAGCTACAACAACAACTAATGATCAAGTAAAAAGCAATCAGGCAAAAATCCAACCACTTTGTGCCTTATAGAGTCAAATCTTTGTACCAACTTATGCAATTCCATTGTATCCATTTTCTTTCAAGTTGGGTTGAGTGAACTTGTAATTGGGGCAAAACATCTACCTTTGAGAGGTTAATTTCTATTTGTCATCTTTCTTTGTAAAAGAGTGAGTCCTGAGTAAGCTTTGGGTAGAAAGCTTAATCGCTTTGTAAGGTTTCCCCCTAATCCTAGAAAAGGGGAAGAATTTTTAGTGAATTTGGTTCAAAATCCTTAGTGGGAGCTAAGGTAGTGGATGTAGAGCTTGTTCGAAGCTTGAACCACTCTAAATCTCTTGTGCCTTCATTTTTTATTTACCAATTTCCTCCCTCTAATTTTTAAAAGCCAATTCACCAACCTCTTGGCCATTTGTACATCGATTGATCAACACAACATGATATTCATTGTGGAGAAAAAGAAATTGTTCATCCTACAAGACTTGCCTTTAAGCAGCTTTGTCCACAAGGTGTACGTGTCTTATCAAAGGGTTAAGAAAAAGTATGAACAAATACTATATTATAAAATCGGTTTTAGACTATTAAAAAAATTTCACATTTATCCCATTAATTTTTCCACTTTTTCGCACATTGGCATCTAAACTTTTTATCCATATTGGTACATGAATTTATTTACTTTTCTCACATTAGTATCTAAACATTTTTTTCTCTATGCTGGTAGTCTACTTACTTTTCCCATATTAATACATTTTATGTAATGATATTAAAAGGGAGTGACGTAACTCCTGAGTAGGGATAATAATGGGGCAAGTTTCGTTGAGATTCATCCTACTTCGCACCTATTTGTATGGAGATTCATCCTACTCCTAAGTAGGGATGTTAATCGGGCATGTTTCGATAAGGTGAGAATGAAGACAAAAGTTAGACTCGTTGAAAGTAGTGGGGTAGACCAGGGTATTATCTTGTGCCTGTCCGTCCCCATCTCTACTTACCCCGCCTTATTCTCACCTATTAGGTATATATAATAAGCATATCTTTGATAAATTATAATTTTAATCTTAATCCTACCTAGAAGGGAGAGAAATGAGAGACTCTAAAGGAATGAATGAGGTGTTCCTAATGGATCTAGAATCCATGACCTTAAGAAAATGAGGGAATAAATATGAGCAATTTGGTCAACCGACCAAATGTGCTTGCTTCATTTAAAACATATTTAAGAGTATTTAAAATATTTAATTTTGATAACACAACTCACATTCATTGTTTTTTGAAATAGAGCACTCGTGGAGCCAAAGTTTCTCAATTCTCACTCTATTTTAACACTCTCGTACCTCTTTTTTTTAATATTTTTAAGGTGGTTACAAAATAATATATGTTATACATATTTTAACCTTTTGACAATGCACATACTTTGTAGACAAAGATTTGTAGTCAAAGAGATTTGAACCCGGGTCTCATTCTTTCATTTTCACAATTTTAATTCGTGTTAAAGTTATATTTTAATTTATCAATTAATGGGTCACGTTGAGTCTCTAGACCTACGGAGATGATGGGTGAAAATAGTCTTAATCTTACGGATTGCAGGACATAAATAGGTTTTAATTTTGTACCTATAATGGGTCGCGAGGTAAAAATGAAGATGAAAATTCATTTTGAGTCAATAAAATTAAATTGTTAGAGATTAAAAGAATAATTTATGCAAAATATTATATTTGAGAAAAATACTGAGCAAATTATTCTGAGTGGAGTGGTAAAAGAAAAAAACAAAATGATTGATAATGCATTCATTCGAATCTCAAATAATGGTTTTTAGTTGTTTATCTAAATATTTGTATAAGCGTAAAAGGTAACAATGCGATTGCAATAGGCATAATGTCCGAATATGCCCTTAACTCTGATTAAATAATTATTTTTTTTGAAGTAATTTAACTTTTAATATTTTTTGAATCAAAATAATTTATTTACGGATAAAAATTGTAAATCAATTAATGGTAAATGACTTAAAATAACGTGAAAAATCTACATGGCGGTGAATGTCGCGATAGCAGTGTCATATAAGTAAATATGTTGACTTTACAGAATGACACATCAGTCAATTTTTTTATATAAAATTGTATAAAATATAAAATATTTTCTTCTTTTGACGTGTTATTCTGTGAAATTGTTTATAGTCATTTGACTAACAGTTTTCATACACATATGAACTATTTTGACTCGAAATGAAACATTGAATGCTAAATTGCTTCAAAAAATAATAGAGGCCAAATTAACTATTCAGTCAAATGTTTAGAGCATATTTTGACATTATGCCATTACAAATATATTTTAAAATCCAGATTTGATAGAAAACCCTTACGTGTGTGAATCCTTAAACAAATATCAGAAATCTTCATGTTAAAGTAAACTATCAACTTACTATATATATCCGAGCTATGTGTAATGTGAGAGGGGTCATGGTTCTCTAAATTTTTGTTTAATTGATTTTAGGTCCTTTTAACTTTAAAATTAAACAAGTTATATTTTATAGATAAGATTATTATGGTCATTTTCTAGTTTAGTAAGTGTCAGTTTTACTTGCGACACCAACTCAGTCAATAAATTTAAGTGGGACGCCAAAAATTTAAATCACTTGAGTTACAATAAAAATAGAGAAGAAATTTTTATAGTATACGAAAAAATTAAATAAATGACTCTAGATGTAATGATAAAAGGTTTGATTATAAATGCTTTTGATCATGCTAATTTTTAGTTGTTTTATTTAAAAAAATGTGAAAGGACAACAATACCTTTAAATAATATCTAGATATGATTATTTTTGACCATTTTTCAATAAAGTTGGTGTTGAATCAAACTCTTGATACCAACTCATTCAAAAAAAAATTGAATCAATAGAAATACATTAAAACTAAAATAGACATGGAAACCTAACGGGTCCTCTTTCTTGATCTTTCCTCCCTATCCCTATCTTTTCTATAGTTAAAAGTTCACCTTTAATTTCAATAGATGTAGTAAGTTTTTGGATAACAGGGCTGGACGAGAGATTTTTGTTTATCTCGACATGACATAGTGAAAGCATAATTTGATTTTAAAATAGAGGGAGACATAAAGAAAAGAAATTCGCAACAGACAGCAGTAGTGCATGTCATTAATCTGATGTTAGAAACAGCAACGGAATTCATGATTCCTCAATGACATGTTTATTACATAATAGTCCCCAGAGATGAGACTTTATTTTATTGATTCATGCGAAATAGAGTCGGAATTCATGTCTTTACTGGGAATAGACAGCAAGTGGGGAACCGACTTGGTCTTCACAGTCCACAAATTCATAATCCACCCTAAGATGGCCTGCAAGATACCCTGCCCCATTAGTGTCAATCGGATCAAACCCGGTTTCCTTGTCCAACACCAAGGCTTGGGAGCCACATGTGTCCACGATTCTCACTATTTCTGAAGCTCTTGTGTCTCTGTTGGTTACCTGCATAGGACACCCAACATTGGATTAAACTATATACATATACATATACATATATATATATATATATGCATGAAAATTATTCCAAGTCTGAGGATATGTATACATATACATAGAGAGGATACCTTTAAGCACTTGCCACAAGTGTCTTCCAGATTAGAACTAGTAAACTTTCCACAGTAACCGGTCCATCCGTATTTCTTGCGCCACTCCAAGGGTTTACCGCCGTCCAAGGCGGTGCAAGCAGCGCTCGGAGGATAGGCCCAACCATTCCCTACAGGGTTGTAATCATTAGAATAATAAGCAACGACATTAGACTCGCCGGGACCTGGTGGTTTAGGTTCAGGTTTAGGATCACAATCCACAAACTTATAGTTCACAACAAGGTGTCCTCTAACATGGCCTTGCCCATCACTGTCGAGCTGATCAAACACCGGCTTGTCCAAATTTAGGCCCCAGTTGCTCGGACCAACGATTCTGACTATCGTCTCATCGCCGGTAGCTGTGTTGGTCACCTGAACGCACTTGCCACAAGCATCCTTCCCTACAGGGCCATTGGGATCACCGAAGTTGGTCCAATTGTATTTGCTGCGCCATTCGTAGGGCTTGTCGGCATCCCAAGCGGCGCAGAAAGCATGGGCAGCATTCATGTCCCAGTCGCTCTCCTTAGCAAACAGGTAGACCATATAGGCTTGCACATTTTCAGCACTCTGTGCTGCGCCAAGACTCACCAGAAAACCCAACACCAAAAGGCTTATGCTCATTACCGATCTCTCCATTTTTTCTTTTCAGTTTTCCTATGAATCAGATTGTTTTGCCTTGAAATCACCTGCAAACTGCTCAAATTTATAGGCAAATGAAGGTTAACTTTAAGACATGAACTATGATTAACATACCACGTCATTTAACTCTATCAAAGCTCAAATCTATAAGCAAGTGAAGGGTCCTTCTTAAAGCACGTGTACAGTTTGTAGCAGATTTTTCTGCTTATTGGTGAAATAAAATTTACAGAATAATGTGGTTTCCAAATTCCAACCAATGTTAACTTTATTTTACTATGTTGGTACTGTAAAGAAGATTAAATCTTAGGTTATCTTAATAAATAAAATCAATCAATTGAGTTTTAATTCGGTTTATGTCGTCGTAATATCTTCCAGCATGTTTAAGCACACAACTATAGATAGTTTAGGTATTATATAAAAAATCATAAATTCAAAATTTTAAAGAAAAAAATTAAAATTATAATGAGTATTCAATCATAATTAACTAAATTTATTAATATTTATTCATAAATATATCAGAACTTTTCTTTACTTAATAATGAGGTGGGAGATAGGGATGTAAATGAGATGAGACAAATCGCGAGCTACTTACTCAGTTAAAATTCGGTTAACACTCGACTTGAGTTCGAAGAAGTTCTTACCGAGCTGAGCCAAGCTACTCAATACCCGACTCGAAAAGCTCACGAGCTACTAAAAATATAATATATTAAATTTTTTAAAAATTAAATTGAACTAGTAAAATGTATCTTGTTGGATAATAATAATAATAATAATAATAATAATAATGTCGTTGTTATTGTGAATATGGATGTAAATGAGATGAGACATATCGTGAGCTACTCAAGTTCAACTCAGTTAAAGTTTGACCAACATTCTATTCGATTAGACTCAACTTGAACTCATCTTAAATTTTTTACGAACTTAATTAGCTCCACTCGGCTCATTTACACCCTAGTGGGAGATGTATATTACAACCTGGTTTTGTAATGTTCGAAGAAAAATAAGAAAAGAGTGGTTTTCACATTGACACTGGAATTGTAATTTTCTTCATTAACAGGAAAATTTTATGAAAAAGTTCTTCTTTTCTCTTCTATTTTGTGCCGACACTATTGTTTTTTTATCTCTTCGCGTATTTGAGGCAGAAAATATTTACTTGATAATGTCACAGACCGCGGACCAGCGACCGAGTCTAGCCAGCACCATGGTGCAACCAGCGCGAACCAGGCTGCCCATGAGGCCCTTTACACCATTCTGGGCCTGTCCAAATCAGCATGAGCTGGCTCAGTCCGAGTTTGATCAATTCCTTGGAGTATTTTCAGCCATGTAATATTATTTTTCCCTTAATTATTTAATAATTTCATGGTTCTCCTTGAATTTAGGGATCCTTAGGGATTTAGATCAATCGGAACCCTTGATGTACTTTGTTTTCCACCGTTGGATGGAGGGGGAATCAACTATAAATAGAGGCTTGCCCCCATCTCATTTACTCACTCATTTTTTAGGAATACAATCAGCATTCATTCAACACACTTTCTTCTTTTGTGCTTGTCGTTTCTTTCCGTTGTTCGTTTCGTTTCTGCAAGGGTCTAAGCAGTCTTTGCTTGATCGATTTCAAGCTTACTTAGTCGCTCAATTATTCGGAAGGCGTCTAAGGTCGCACGTTCGAGTTAGTGAAGTTCTATGGACGTGACAAGTGGTATCAGAGCCTATTTGATCAGAAGAAATGGCACCACAAAGCTCCACCGAAGTTGCAGTAGCCGAGGGAGTCACAGGCCACAATGGCGAGAAGAAGCGAGAAAGTTCCAAGGACATCATTTTAGCCTTGGATCAAAGGGTCGTTAGACTTGAGAATTCCATGAAGGAAGTCAAGGAGGCCCGAGATGGAGATAAGTCGCGCTCTGATCTGATCAAGGCCGTCAAGGGAAAGATCAGAGAAGAGGTTGAGAACCTTTTTGGTGAGTTGTATGAGAGGTTGGATGGCTGAGGCAACTCATTAGAAGCTGAGATAGCCTCCATGAAGGAGAAAATAAAAGAGCTCAAGAGCGAGCTTCGCATTTACCAAGCAGCGATGAAGAGTGGAATGCTTGCTAAAGTTGTAGCACCGAAGCCGAAGATTGACGTTCCACGGCCAAACAAGTTCATTGGGTCGAGGACAGCCCAAGATGTAGACAAATTTATCTGGAGGGCTTGAATAGTACTTCCGTGTGTCAGGTATCAATGACGATACAACCAAGGTAAACACTGCTTCTGTTTATCTTAATGATGTCGCTCTTTTGTGGTGGCGATGTAGGTGCAGCGAGGGAGAAGATGGCACAATTTCCTTCAAGACATGGAATGACTTCCAGTTTGAATTTAAAGAGCACTTTTACCCAAAAAAATACTCAACTAGAGGCGCGGTCAAAGACGCGTCAACTTAAACATGATGAGACTATCCTTGAGTATGTGGGAAGTTCACTGAACTTAAGCTCCAACTGACGAGTTTGAGAGAAGATGAAGGCTACTTTGATTTCATAAATGGAATTCAGAAGTGGGTCTGATTGGAGTTAGAACGAAGAGAGGTTATCAGTATTTCTAAAGCTGTAACCGTAGTAGAATCCCTTGCCCAGTATGAGAAGAAGAAGTCTGAGACGTCCAAACCAAAACCCAAGTTAAGGTAATTGGGGGGAGACAATGATAAGTCAGCGAAGAATGGGTCCGAAAAGCCTTCAAGTGGCAATGGGAAGCCATACCATGGGAAGATCTAACAACCATGGAAAAAGAACAATGAAAATTTACAGTGTTACACTTGTGGAAGAAAGCACTTGACAAGGAACTGTTTGCAGAATGTGAAAGTGGCCGCCATTCAGGAGAAAGATGCCGATGAGAGGGAGACTCTTAAGATTGGATCTATCCTTAGTTCCATGGATCTCAAGAAAGGCAACAAGAAGAAGGGCTGATGTTTGCAGACACACCGTAGCTGGCCAGAAGATGAGTGCACTAATTGACATCGGTGCCTTAGAGTTGTTCATGTTCGAACAAGCCGCAAAAAAACTCGACCTTTGTGTTGAGAAGGCGGTGGGTTTATTAAAATCATCAATTCTAAAGAAGCTCCGATTGTCGGCATAGCAAAATGAGATCAGCTCGACATTGGAGGTTGGATTGGTAAGGAAGCCATCAAGGTAATCCTGCTTGATGATTTTGAGTTTGTTATTGGGCTTAGCTTTCTTGACAAGATTATCGCGTTTCCTGTCCCTTTTGCCAACTGTTTGTGCATCCTTGACCCGAAGCATCAATGTATTGTTTTGGTAAACTGAGAGGTCAGAGTTGGGGCTAAGATACTTTTAGTAATCCAATTTTCTAAGGGGTGCGCAAGGAGGAACCCACCTTTATAGCAGTATTGGTGGAAGGTGAACTGACCATGATCGAGAAGGTCCTCGATATTGTTGGCAGAATTCTGAGATGTGATGCCTGCCAAAATGCCAAAGAGTCTGCCACCAAAGAGATAGGTAGACCACAGAATTGAACTCGTGCCGAATGCAGAGCCACCAGCCAAGGCCCATTACCGAATAGCTCCGCCCGAGTTAGAGGAGTTGTGTAGATAATTGAAGGAACTCCTAGATGCAGGGTATATCCGACCATCCAAGGCACTCTACAGTGCTCCAGTATTGTTTCAGAAGAAGCATGATAGGTCACATTGTATGTACATCAATTACCGAGCTTTGAACAAGCTTATTGTAAAGAATAAATATCTGATCCCACTGATCACGGATTTGTTTGATCAACTTGGTGGTGCAAGGTGGTTCACCAAGTTAGACTTGAGGTTCGGGTATTACCAAGTCAGAATCGTTGAAGGTGATGAGCCAAATACCGCTTTTGTGATGTGCTACAGTTCGTATGAGTTCCTAATGATGCCTTTCGGCCTCACGAATGCTCCCGCTACTTTTTGCACACTTATGAACAAGGTATTACAACCCTTTCTTGATCAGTTCGTTGTGGTTTATCTTGATGACATTGTAATCTATAAGCAAGACGCTTGTGGAGTATGTTGAGCATTTGAGGTATGTATTTGAAGTCATACGACAAAACGAGCTCTATATGAAAGAAGAAAAGTGCTCGTTTTCTCAGAAAGAGGTTCTTTTCCGTGGCCATATTATTGGTGGGGGAAAATCTGAATAGATAGAGTCAAAGTCTAAGCCATTGATGAGTGGAAGGCACCAACCAAGGTGACCAAGCTGCGGTCATTCCTTGGACTCATAAATTATTACGAAGGTTCGTGAGGACTATTCAAAGATTGCTTCACCCTTAACCGAGCTACTGAAGAAAGACAAAACCTGGGCTTGGGACACTGATTGTCAGAATGCTTTTGAAGCATTGAAGAGAGCCATGATGAGTGGGCCGGTATTGGTGTTGCCTGATTACACTAAACCATTTGAAGTTTACACCGATGCATCGATGTTGCCATTGGTGGGGTCCTTATGCAAGTTGGACATCCGGTTGCCTTTGAAAGCCGGAAGCTCAATGAGACTAAGAAGAAGTACACGGTCTATAAGATGGAGATGACCGTGGTAGTGCATTTTTTGCGCACTTGACGACACTATATTCTTGGGTCGAGGTTTGTGGTATTTACCGATAATATTGCTAATAGTTATTTTCTAACCCAGAAGAAGCTTTTTTCTAAGCATGTCCGTTGGCAAGAATTCTTAGCAGAGTTTGATTTTTTCTTAGATTACAAGGTGAATTCAGTTGCCGATGCCTTAAGCCGAAGGTACACCATTGAGACTATTAGCCTGCCTGTAGGAAACTTACTAGAGCGTGTCAATTAGGGGCTATCCCATGACCCAACAGCCAAGATGTTGATTGATCATGCCAATGAGGGCAAAACCAGAAAGTTTTGGCTCGAAGGGGTCTTGTTGTATGCTTGAGGACACCGTCTCTACGTACCTCAGTTTGGAGAGTTGCACAAAGGAATCATGAAGAAGTGTCATGATTCGAAGTGGGCCGGACATCCAGGTATTACTTGAACCATGGCCTTGATTGCCGAGCACTACTATTGGCCACACATGAGGTCAGACATTGAAACCTATGTGAAGACTTGCCTTGTATGCCAACAAGACAAGATCGAGATGAAGAAACCTGCAGGATTGTTGCAGCCTTTTCCCATTCCCAACCGACCATGAGAGAGTGTTTCCATGGACTTTATTGTTGGTTTGCCTAACACTGATGGTTTGTCAAGCATCATGGTAGTTGTTGACAATTTTTTGAAGTATGGGACATTCATAACAGCATCCAAGGTGTGTCCAGCTGAGGAGGCAGCTCGGCTTTTCCTCAAGCATGTGGTAAAGTATTAGGGAGTACCAAAGACCATTATTAGTGACCGAGACACACGGTTCACAGGCTGATTCTAGATCGAGTTGTTTAAGCTTATGCGATTAAGTTTGAACTTCTCAACGAGTGTTCATCTGCAGACAGACGGACAAACTGAAAGAGTGAATGCACTCGTAGAGATCTATTTGAGGCACTATGTTAGTGTTACACAACGTGACTGGCCGAAACTATTGAACGTGGCTCAGTTTTCTTATAATTTGCACCGGAGTGAGGCCACGAACCAGGGTCTGTTCGAGGTAGTGACCGGGCAGCAACTGCTCATACCCAACACGGTAGTTTCCAAGTATGATGGGCCTAATCCAGCAGTGCACAAATTTTGCCAATGAGTGGCAAGAGCATCATGACTTAGCCCGAGCTTGTTTACACAAGGCGGGGAAGCGGACAAAGAAGTGGGCAGACCGAAAGGGCAAAGACGTGAATTCCAAGTTGGTGACCTTGTCCTTGCCAAATTGACCAAGATCTTGTACAACCCGACTGTGCACAAGGGGCTTGTGCGAAGATATGAGGGTCCGTTTAGAGTCTTGAAGTGAGTAGGCACAATGGCCTATAGATTGGAGTTGTCGTCATCCATCCGAGCTCATCCTGTGTTTTATGTCAGCTTACTTAAGCCATTCCATCAAGATGAGGAGGATCCAGATCGAGGCAAGTCACACCGAGTGCCAGTCGGAGTGAAAGTCTCCTACGAGAACGAAGTTCAAGAGTTCCAAGAAGAAAGAGTCATCGGACGCCTGGGCCATCGACCAAGGCATGAGTACTTTGTTCAGTGGAAGAGACTTCCTGATAGTGAAGGGAGTTGGGAGCCAGCCGAGGCCATTTGGCAGTTCAAAACCCAGGTGGAACAATATCATTCTGACCGTGCGACGAGGGTGTCGCTAGCTCAAGTGGGGGAGAATGTCACAGACCGCGGACCAGCGATCGAGTCTAGCCAACACCATGGTGCAACCAACGCGAACCAAGGTTGGCCATGAGGCCCTTTACACCATCCCCGGCTGTCCAAATCAGCATGAGCTGGCCCATTCCGAGTTTGATCAATTTCTTGGAGTATTTTCAACCTTGTAATATTATTTTCCCTTAATTATTTAATAATTTCATTGTTTTCCTTGAACTTAGGGATCCTTAGGGATTTAGATCAATCGGAACCCTTGATGTACTTTGTTTTCACCGTTGGATGGATGGGGAATCAACTATAAATAGAGGTTTGCCCCCATCTCATTTACTCACTCATTTTTAGGAATACAATCAGCATTCATTCAACACACTTTCTTCTTTTGTGTTTGTCGTTTCTTTCCGTTGTTCGTTTCGTTTCCGCAAAGGTCTAAGCAGTCTTTGCTTAATCGGTTTCAGGCTTACTTAGTGGCACAATTATTCGGAAGGCGTCTAAGGTCGCACGTTCGAGTTAGTGAAGTTCTATGGACGTGACAAGTGGTATCGAGCCTATTTGATCGGAAGAAATGGCACCACAAAGCTCCACCGAAGTTGCGATGGCAGAGGGAGTCACAGCCAAAAGTTCCAAGGACATCATTTTAGCCTTGGATCAAAGGGTCGTTAGACTTGAGAATTCCATGAAGGAAGTCAAGGAGGCCAGAGATGGAGATAAGTCGCGCTCGATCCGATCAAGGCCGTCAAGGGAAAGATCAGAGAAGAGGTTGAGAACCTTTTTGGTGAGTTGTATGAGAGGTTGGATGGCTGAGGCAACTCATTAGAAGCTGAGATAGCCTCCATGAAGGAGAAAATAAAAGAGCTCAAGAGCGAGCTTCGCATTTACCAAGCAGCGATGAAGAGTGGAATGCTTGCTAAAGTTGTAGCACCGAAGCCGAAGATTGACGTTCCACGGCCAAACAAGTTCATTGGGTCGAGGACAGCCCAAGATGTAGACAAATTTATCTGGAGGGCTTGAATAGTACTTCCGTGTGTCAGGTATCAATGACGATACAACCAAGGTAAACACTGCTTCTGTTTATCTTAATGATGTCGCTCTTTTGTGGTGGCGATGTAGGTGCAGCGAGGGAGAAGATGGCACAATTTCCTTCAAGACATGGAATGACTTCCAGTTTGAATTTAAAGAGCACTTTTACCCAAAAAAATACTCAACTAGAGGCGCGGTCAAAGACGCGCGTCAAAAAACATGATGAGACTATCCTTGAGTATGTGGGAAGTTCACTGAACTTAAGCTCCAACTGACGAGTTTGAGAGAAGATGAAGGCTACTTTGATTTCATAAATGGAATTCAGAAGTGGGTCTGATTGGAGTTAGAACGAAGAGAGGTTATCAGTATTTCTAAAGCTGTAACCGTAGTAGAATCCCTTGCCCAGTATGAGAAGAAGAAGTCTGAGACGTCCAAACCAAAACCCAAGTTAAGGTAATTGGGGGGAGACAATGATAAGTCAGCGAAGAATGGGTCCGAAAAGCCTTCAAGTGGCAATGGGAAGCCATACCATGGGAAGATCTAACAACCATGGAAAAGAACAATGAAAATTTACGAGTGTTACACTTGTGGAAGAAAGCACTTGACAAGGAACCATTTGCGAGAATGTGAAAGTGGCCGCCATTCGGAGAAAGATGCCGATGAGAGGAGACTCTTAAGATTGGATCTATCCTTAGTTCCATGGATCTCAAGAAAGGCAACAAGAAGAAGGGCTGATGTTTGCAGACACACCGTAGCTGGCCAGAAGATGAGTGCACTAATTGACATCGGTGCCTTAGAGTTGTTCATGTTCGAACAAGCCGCAAAAAAACTCGACCTTTGTGTTGAGAAGGCGGTGGGTTTATTAAAATCATCAATTCTAAAAAGCTCCGATTGTCGGCATAGCAAAATGAGATCAGCTCGACATTGGAGGTTGGATTGGTAAGGAAGCCATCAAGGTAATCCTGCTTGATGATTTTGAGTTTGTTATTGGGCTTAGCTTTCTTGACAAGATTATCGCGTTTTCGTCCCTTTTGCCAATGTTTGTGCATCCTTGACCCAAGCATCAATGTATTGTTTTGGTGGCGAGAGGTCGAGTTGGGGCTAAGATACTTTTAGTAATCCAATTTTCTAAGGGGTGCGCAAGGAGGAACCCACCTTTATAGCAGTATTGGTGGAAGGTGAACTGACCATGATCGAGAAGGTCCTCGATATTGTTGGCTGAATTCTGAGATGTGATGCCTGCCAAAATGCCAAAGAGTCTGCCACCAAAGAGATAGGTAGACCACAGAATTGAACTCGTGCCGAATGCAGAGCCACCAGCCAAGGCCCATTACCGAATAGCTCCGCCCGAGTTAGAGGAGTTGTGTAGATAATTGAAGGAACTCCTAGATGCAGGGTATATCCGACCATCCAAGGCACTCTACAGTGCTCCAGTATTGTTTCAGAAGAAGCATGATAGGTCACATTGTATGTACATCAATTACCGAGCTTTGAACAAGCTTATTGTAAAGAATAAATATCTGATCCCACTGATTACGGATTTGTTTGATCAACTTGGTGGTGCAAGGTGGTTCACCAAGTTAGACTTGAGGTTCGGGTATTACCAAGTCAGAATCGTTGAAGGTGATGAGCCAAATACTGCTTTTGTGATGTGCTACAGTTCGTATGAGTTCCTAATGATGCCTTTCGGCCTCACGAATGCTCCCGCTACTTTTTGCACACTTATGAACAAGGTATTACAACCCTTTCTTGATCAGTTCGTTGTGGTTTATCTTGATGACATTGTAATCTATAAGCAAGACGCTTGTGGAGTATGTTGAGCATTTGAGGTATGTATTTGAAGTCATACGACAAAACGAGCTCTATATGAAAGAAGAAAAGTGCTCGTTTTCTCAGAAAGAGGTTCTTTTCCGTGGCCATATTATTGGTGGGGGAAAATCTGAATAGATAGAGTCAAAGTCTAAGCCATTGATGAGTGGAAGGCACCAACCAAGGTGACCAAGCTGCGGTCATTCCTTGGACTCATAAATTATTACCGAAGGTTCGTGAGGGACTATTCAAAGATTGCTTCACCCTTAACCGAGCTACTGAAGAAAGACAAAACCTGGGCTTGGGACACTGATTGTCAGAATGCTTTTGAAGCATTGAAGAGAGCCATGATGAGTGGGCCGGTATTGGTGTTGCCTGATTACACTAAACCATTTGAAGTTTACACTGATGCATCTGATGTTGCCATTGGTGGGGTCCTTATGCAAGTTGGACATCCGGTTGCCTTTGAAAGCTGGAAGCTCAATGAGACTAAGAAGAAGTACACGGTCTATAAGATGGAGATGACCGTGGTAGTGCATTTTTTGCGCACTTGACGACACTATATTCTTGGGTCGAGGTTTGTGGTATTTACCGATAATATTGCTAATAGTTATTTTCTAACCCAGAAGAAGCTTTTTTCTAAGCATGTCCGTTGGCAAGAATTCTTAGCAGAGTTTGATTTTTTCTTAGATTACAAGGTGAATTCAGTTGCCGATGCCTTAAGCCGAAGGTACACCATTGAGACTATTAGCCTGCCTGTAGGAAACTTACTAGAGCGTGTCAATTAGGGGCTATCCCATGACCCAACAGCCAAGATGTTGATTGATCATGCCAATGAGGGCAAAACCAGAAAGTTTTGGCTCGAAGGGGTCTTGTTGTATGCTTGAGGACACCGTCTCTACGTACCTCAGTTTGGAGAGTTGCACAAAGGAATCATGAAGAAGTGTCATGATTCGAAGTGGGCCGGACATCCAGGTATTACTTGAACCATGGCCTTGATTGCCGAGCACTACTATTGGCCACACATGAGGTCAGACATTGAAACCTATGTGAAGACTTGCCTTGTATGCCAACAAGACAAGATCGAGATGAAGAAACCTGCAGGATTGTTGCAGCCTTTTCCCATTCCCAACCGACCATGAGAGAGTGTTTCCATGGACTTTATTGTTGGTTTGCCTAACACTGATGGTTTGTCAAGCATCATGGTAGTTGTTGACAATTTTTTGAAGTATGGGACATTCATAACAGCATCCAAGGTGTGTCCAGCTGAGGAGGCAGCTCGGCTTTTCCTCAAGCATGTGGTAAAGTATTAGGGAGTACCAAAGACCATTATTAGTGACCGAGACACACGGTTCACAGGCTGATTCTAGATCGAGTTGTTTAAGCTTATGCGATTAAGTTTGAACTTCTCAACGAGTGTTCATCTGCAGACAGACGGACAAACTGAAAGAGTGAATGCACTCGTAGAGATCTATTTGAGGCACTATGTTAGTGTTACACAACGTGACTGGCCGAAACTATTGAACGTGGCTCAGTTTTCTTATAATTTGCACCGGAGTGAGGCCACGAACCAGGGTCTGTTCGAGGTAGTGACCGGGCAGCAACTGCTCATACCCAACACGGTAGTTTCCAAGTATGATGGGCCTAATCCAAAGAGTGCACAAATTTTGCCAATGAGTGGCAAGAGCATCATGACTTAGCCCGAGCTTGTTTTTACACAAGGCGGGAAGCGGACAAAGAAGTGGGCAGACCGAGAAAGGGCAAAGGCGTGAATTCAAGTTGGTGACCTTGTCCTTGCCAAATTGACCAAGATCTTGTACAACCCGATTTGTGCACAAGGGGCTTGTGCGAAGATATGAGGGTCCGTTTAGAGTCTTGAAGTGAGTAGGCACAATGGCCTATAGATTGGAGTTGTCGTCATCCATCCGAGCTCATCCGTGTGTTTTATCGTCTTACTTAAGCCATTCCATCAAGATGAGGAGGATCCAGATCGAGGCAAGTCACACCGAGTGCCAGTCGGAGTGAAAGTCTCCTACGAGAACGAAGTTCAAGAGTTCCAAGAAGAAAGAGTCATCGGACGCCTGGGCCATCGACCAAGGCATGAGTACTTTGTTCAGTGGAAGAGACTTCCTGATAGTGAAGGGAGTTGGGAGCCAGCCGAGGCCATTTGGCAGTTCAAAACCCAGGTGGAACAATATCATTCTGACCGTGCGACGAGGGTGTCGCTAGCTCAAGTGGGGGAGAATGTCACAGACCGCGGACCAGCGATCGAGTCTAGCCAGCACCATGGTGCAACCAACGCGAACCAGGTTGGCCATGAGGCCCTTTACACCATCCTGGGCCTGTCCAAATCAGCATGAGCTGGCCCATTCCGAGTTTGATCAATTTCTTGGAGTATTTTCAACCTTGTAATATTATTTTCCCTTAATTATTTAATAATTTCATTGTTTTCCTTGAACTTAGGGGTCCTTAGGGATTTAGATCAATCTGAGCCCTTGATGTACTTTGTTTTCTACTGTTGGATGTATGGGGCATCAACTATAAATAGAGGTTTGCACCCACCTTATTTACTCACTCATTTTTTAGGAATACAATCAGCATTCACTCAACACACTTGCTTCTCTTGTGTTTGTCGTTTCTTTCCCTTGTTCGTTTCGTTTCCGCAAGGGTCTAAGCAGTCTTTGCTTGATCGATATCAGGCTTACTTAGTTGCTCAATTATCTGGAAGGCGTCTAAGGCCTCACGTTCGAGTTAGTGAAGTTCTACGGACGTGACAATAACGTGAATATTAAATATATATATTATTTATTTATTGGATAAACTACATAAATGGTCACCGAACTTTTAGGGCAAATTCATTTTGGTCATCGTACTTTTAAAATATTCGATAAGGTCACCTAACTTTTAGTTCGATTTTAATATAGTTACTGAACTTTTAGGGCAGATTCATTTTGGTCACCGTACTTTTAAAATATTCAATAAGGTCATCAAGCTTTTAGTTCAATTTCAATATAGTCACCGAACTTTTAGTTCGCTTTCAATATGATCCCTCCCGTTACCTTCCGTTAAAAGATGACATTAGTTTTTGTTTTTCCTTAATAAAAAATGGGTAAACTACACCAATCAGCACCCAACATTCTTCTCACTCCTATTTTGGTCACTAGAGTTAAAATTTTCAATTTAATAACTTAACTTTTGAATTATTCATATTTTGGCCACTCTCAAATGACATGTTTATACAAATAGAAAAATTCGATTAATCCTTAAAAGATTTATTTTGGTTAATTGGTAAATTTAGATTATTCAATTTTCGACCTTATATTGTATCAATTAAATTAGAAAATCGATTAACTAGTTAACTGAAATATTTGATTCTAGAAATGATCTTTTACTTTGTTTATTAAAATATCAGATATGATAATATCGTAAATTTAATAAATTTTCGGTTGTGATAAAAGTATAAAAACAACTAGAAAGTCAAAAATTGAAAGTTCACACCTATTAATTCTACCCAGAGCCAAAACTTTAAAAAAATCAGAAGGGTATCAAAATCATTAGACTATAAGATATTGTAATTATAAAATTTATAAATATTATATATACTAGATCGGATCAGTTAATCAATTTTGCTTAAAACTGTGAACCGTAATCGAATCGAAGTAATTTATTTTAAATTTTGTACCGAAATTGGGTTCAATTAATCTTTAAAAATTATTTTGGTTAATTGCTAAATTTAAATTATTCAATTCTCAATCTTATATTGTACCAATTAAATCGGATAATCGATTTACCGGTTAATTGGAATATTTGATTCGAGTAATAATTTTTTTACTTTGCTTATTAAAATAACAAATATGGTAAATTTAATAAGCAAAGTAAAAAAAAACATTACCCAAATTTTTTTAAGGATTAATCGAATTTTTCTATTTGTATAACCATGTCATTTGAGAGTGACCAAAATATGAACGATTCGAAAGTTAAGTTATTAAATTGAATTTTTTTAACTCTAGTGACCAAAATAGGAGTGAGAAGAATGTTGAGTGATGATTGGTGTAGTTTACCCATTTTTTATTAAGGAAAAACAAAAACTAACCTCAGCTTTTAACAAAAGGTAATGAGAGGGATTATATTGAAAGTGAACTAAAAGTTCGGTGACTATATTAAAATTAAACTAAAAGTTTGATGACTTTATCGAATATTTTAAAAGTACGGTGACCAAAATAAATCCTCCCTAAAAGTTTGGTGACTATATTGAAATCAAATTAAAAGTTGGGTGGCCTTATCGAATATTTAAAAGTACGATGACCAAAATGGATCTGCCCTAAAAGTTTGGTAACCATTTATGTAGTTTATCCTTATTTATTTATTATCTATTTACACAATATCAAAAAAGCAAATGGTATATTTTTTTTTATAAAAAAACATTGTCTTATATTTGGTTAAGTTTTATTAAAAAGTATTGTATGTTATGAATATTTATCTATGTGCATGTATATCATGATAAGAATTTTATGTATGTTGGAGATTTTATTTATTTTATTATTATAAATATTATCTTTATCGATTAGAGTTCGATGTATTATGTACTTCTTATGTCAATAAATAAATAATTTTGTGAATGCATTATATATATTTTAATATTAAGAATAATACAAATATCTCTTTTTTTCATATTTTTATTCTTCTTTATTTTATTTACAACACAGTCTCGCTCAATTATCACCGGTGATTCTCGAGTTTTTTTTTATATTAATGACTACAATTTGTAATTTACGATGAGAGAAAGTGGTGAGGGAGATGTGAGATGTCTGTACGCACAACACCAAAGTTCGATTCCCAAGGTTTTGGCTTGAAGCTTTCGCAACTTTATGAATATTTTTAACAAGTTATTTTTCTGGAGTTCGAGATGCTGCCATGAATTGCTAAATTATCCATGCATCCCTTTAAACTTTATTCGACTCTCCACTCAATCAAAGGTCACTGCCTTCCTTTGTTTTGTCTTTTAAAAAATATTTATTTATTTATTTATTTATTTCTTTCTTTAGTTTATATGTAAAGATCAATATTTATTTATGATAAGAGTTTGTGTTTTTATTTCTGTTTTAAATTTTACCTGTGTGTAAATAGCTTAAAAAAAGACATGACATAAAGAGATTATAAATTTTTTTTTTGGTTATTTGCTATATCTTGGTCAAACTCAATTAAAGCCCTACCAACATTTGATTAGATTTGACTCGACTCAAACTTAAACATAACTTGAATTATTAATGAGTCGAGTCGAGCTCAACACCGCCTCTGCTCATTTACACCCTAGTGGGAGATGTATATTACAACATGGTTTTGTAATGTTCGAAGAAAAATAAGAAAAGAGAATGGTTTTCACACTGACACTGGAATTGTACTATTCTTCATTAACAGAAAAAGTTTATGAAAAACGTTTTTCTTTTTTCTTCTAATTTGTGCCGACACTTAAAAGTGGACAAAACTCGACTCGACTCTAAAAAAATAAAATTTTTGATTTGACTTGATGCGAAAAATTTTGACTCGAAAAAATTTAAATAAAGTTTGAGTTGTAAAATGGAATTCAAATAACTCGAAATTTTTAGTAATTAGTAGATCGATTTTTAAGTTCGAATCAAGTTTCTCAATTTTTCATGATAAACAATTACAATTAAATTTATATAGGAACTCGAAAACTAGACTCGCATCGAAAAAAATTCAAATAAAACTTGAATTGTAAAATATGACCCGTCAACTCGAATAACTCAAAATTTTTTTATTCAACTCGACTCGATCGAATGTTCACCTTTACCGACACTATTGTTTTTTTTCTCTTTGCGTATTTGAGACGGAAAATCTTAACTTGATAACGTGAATATTGAATATATATATATATATAATATTTATTATCTATTTACACAATATCAACGAAACAAATGGTATACCTTTTTTATAGAAAAAAAGTACTATCTTATATCTGGTTAAGTTTTATTAAAAAGTATTGTATATATTTATGATCTATTTATAGCGTTGTAAACGAATCAAACGTTCAGTGAACTATTTGTGAGCCGTTCAACGTGAAGTTCGTTTATATTTGTTTATTTATTAAACGAATGAATATAAACGAGATTTTATGTTCGTTTAATTAAATGAACGAACATGAACAAAGAAATCATTCATTCATTTACGTTCATGAACATTCAGTAATCCGTTCGTTTATATTTGTTTAAATTTATTCACATATGTTCATTTATATTTATTATTTTTCATAACAAAAGTATTAAATTTAAAAAAAATTATTCACATATGTTCGTTCGTTTATGTTCGTTTAAATTTATTCGCATATGTCCTTTTATGTTTGTTCGTTTACGTTCGCTTATCATTTTATCGAACGAACATGAACAAGCTACATTCTTTATCAAACGAACACGAACAAGAAATTATGTTCGTTTAGTTGTCTGTGTTCGTTCATTTATTCGATTAAAATTAAACAAACGAATATGAACATATCCTCATCCGTGTTCGTTCGGTTTATTTTCAGAACTATCTATTTATACAATATTAACATGAAAAATTTATGAAAAATGTACTGTATATTTTTATGATCACTGTAATGTTTAAAGAAAAATAAGAAAAGTTAATGGTTTTGAAACTTTGGAATTGAAATTTTCTTCATTAATTGTAACGGGTCAGATTTTGTCCCCACAACATTACCTGTAATTCTGAGCACCTCGCCACAGTTATGAAGAATGTTTTTTTAATAATTTAAAAGGGACACTCGTTGAGTTTATGAAAAACGTTTTTTTTTTTCTCTTGTATTTTGGGTGGACAATGTTTTTTCCCCAATTATCTCTTTTTTTATTAAAAAATATCTTTAACCTTATGTTATTCAGTTTCTCTTTAACGCTATTAAAATAAATCTAAATGATACTTTAAGTATTAAATTGTGATGAAAATTTTATATAACAAATTATAACAACGTATATATTTGATAATTCGGAGACAAAACTAAACATAAAACCTTCTCTTATATTTGGACCGCTTTAATTTGTGACGTTTTTACAAAAACAAAAAAAAAGTTGCAGGAAATAATTAGAAAAAAAAAGTAATTTGGTACTGTTATTTGTCTTTCGCAAAACGGATTTAGCATTGTTTTTGAAAAGTATTTTTGGGGTCAAAAATACTGATGGAGCCAAAATATATGGTAAACCACTACATGAAAATAAGTTTTTAACTGTACTTTAGATGCGTTTTTCAAGTAAATGCCGTAAATTTGTACATGTAGTGACGTTTTTTTGAATAAACGTCGCGATAGACTGATATATAGTGGTGTTTTTGGGCAAACATCATTACAGACGCATACTTTAGTGGTGTTTGTTAGACTAACTTTGCGATGGAATTTAAATGTTTAAATCTCACATCGACTCCATTTATATCATACTAAAATTTTATAAAAAAGCGAAGCGCGGGTATGGATTGATGAGCTAAGTAATGAGCTGAGGATTCAAAGCGCGGAAGATACATAGTCAATAGTAGCGTTTGGAGAAACAAATGGTGCTAAAGACAAGGTATATAGTGGCGTTTGGAGGAACAAACGCTACTGAAGACAAGGTATATAACGACATTTGGAGGAACAAACTGCTCTAAAGATAAGGAATATAGTGACGTTTGTATAACTCAGCCTTTTGAGGCGTTTTTGTTCACAAACACCGCTAACTATTGTGGCGTTTGATCTAGCGGTGCTCTTTGTAGCACCAGGAGATTTTTAGAGGCACTTGAAAACGCTGTTATAGGACTAAAAACACGTCGTTATAAATTATTTTTCGCTGTAGTGAAAAAACTAACATTTTGAGAAAAATACGATTGAAATTTTTTTTCAACCCAAACACAAAATAGTTAAGAGATTCAACTTTTACATTTAAAAAGTACTTTTAGAACCAAAATTACAATTTTAACATTTGTTTGTTATCTTATATTGTGTTTATTTTACAACTTAGATACCTATCATTTTTATCACTACATAATTATACAATTAATAAATTATTTGTTGGTTTATACATTTTATATCTCTTGATGTCAAAGTTTTAAAATAAAATTATTTTATATTTTATAATTTTCATAGAACACGTAAAATTATGAAAATATATTTATTTTTTATATTTTTATATATTTTATGATAATTTAAGTTGAAATATTTTAGATATTGTAACATGAATTTTTTTGAATATCATTTAAATGTATATTTTTTAACTTACAACACCATGTCTAAAATATTTTTATGATAATTTAAGTTGATATATTTTAGATATTGTAACATTAAAAAAAATTGAATTATCATTTAAGTTGATATAATTTTTATGTCTAAAATGATTATTTATCTTCTCAAAAGCACTATTTTTATTTCAATACTAAGCACTTCTCAAAAATTCTTTCAAACGTATTTTTACCGCACTTTTCAAAAGTAACGTTAAACTGGTCCTGCCACGTTGGGATGGAAAATTGAAAGGTAAAAAATTTCTTTGTACTTTATTAATTTTAAAGACACCTCAGGTCCAAGAGTGCATATTTAAAGAGCCGATTGAAGTTATCAACGTTAACTAGGGGTGTTCATGGGTAGTTAACCATACTAGAATAATTTGTTGGCATGGTTATTAGAAGTTTCAGTTCGAAATTTTGATGAACTATTTTGTTTACAGTGGTTACCGCTTAACTGGTTAACCAGTTTATTCCGTATGGTTATTGGGTAACCATGAACCTTTTTACATACAATATTATAAATAATATAAATATTTATTACTATTAATTTTAATAGCTTAAAAATATCAATGTAAAAAAATTTAAATAAAGTCTTAAATATTTATAATATTAGGGACGGCATAAAACATAAGTAATGATAAAACCACTCAATAACTCAGTGTACTTTGTAACTTTATAATTTGATCACTAAAATTAATTTACACCAAGTGAACATCACATTTGATATTATTTGGGGCTTGGGAATATCCTGAAAATCTATTCTAAGTCTGAAAGTAAGTATTTCCCTTATTTTGGCATTGTTTCAGTTTTGGAAATTTCATGAAAAATGCTAGTACGATTAATTATGTTTTCAGCATGATTTCAATGTTTTTTTACTGTTTTAATGCAATACTTTTGGTATGAAAATGATTTATTCAAGTTGTTAATGTGTGAGATGCAATTTTGTTAACTGGCGAATAAACTAGTCATGTTTTATACAAGTATATGATGTAAGTACATGTTATAAGATTTGGCTTAGTAAAAGTGCATTAAAAATAGTAAGTATATGATTTGAGGATGATTAAGTGGTTTATTGTTACTCTTGGTATCATTAGATACAATTGACATGCCATAGGATCGTGTACACTCTTGTGATTTTGTAAATTTTGTGAGATGAGGTGATCGAGTTCTCATAGGAAATGGAAAGATTAGGGGATGTTATGTCATTCAATCCGGACATGTTTAGTTGTGACATGATTTGAATTTTTGAGTCCATTCGAGATAATAAGGTTTAAATTTGAGTATCTAATGAGTAATATGAGTTACGAACAATAACAAATAAATAAATTTGTGTTATGAACATATATTTCAAGTTGAGTATCAATATTGCCAATAAAAACATGTTTTGTGCTGGAGAAATTCATGATTAAAGCTTATTTTAAGTTGCTGGAAGTAAAGTGCTTTTAAATACTCTGGATGAACTAGTAGGATGCATAAAATAATCGTTTTTACTCTTTCATAAGCTTAGTTATTTTTTTGCAAAATTAGTGCATGAAATAAATTAATGTTTTTTTTAAATTAATTGTCATGATCTCAATGATTAGTTGTAATAAAAATTTGAAGTTTTATATTATGTGAGTAATAAAAATATAAATGTAATGTTTTGAATTACTTTTTAAATCTATAGCATAATTCTGGACTTGATTTGTTCTGTTGATGAGATGTGTTTGGTTTAATTTCCTAATTAACCAACCATTTTGGATTCAGGTACTAAAGGTTTTTCTGGTCCAATTTCGATTTCTATCTTCGTCTTGTCTTCTTTGAAGATTATTGTTTTATTTTATTCATCAATAGTTTATCAGATAATTTGCCCGATGAGTTGAAGATTTTATTTGAGAGGATATGCACCAAAAAGAATGATTTTCGGATGAGTTGAAGAGTAGATGAGCACTAAGAAATCTGTTACTGCAGGTGTTGCTGGAAGAGCAATTATGTGGTTTAGGTGGTGGTGAAATTATTTTATAACCCTGTTCACAACGTCATCCATGACTACTATAAATAACATGGTGAGTCGAGACCATATAAATTGAGAGAAAAGATAGCTTAAGTATGAAACTAGGGAATTCTTTTAAAGGGAATTACCATGAACCAAAAGCTTTTGGGTTTTGGAGATCATTTCCATTAATATTTTAATACTTTAGGATTTGTTTGGTTCTAAAGAATAAATATTGTTTTTATTTTTATTTTATTAAAAAATAAAAAAACGTTGAAGAAAACATGTTTGGTTGTAAAATTAAAAAAATAGTTTCTAAATAATAAAAACAAAAATAGTGAGAATTTAAAAATATAAAAAAATATTTTCACTATTTTCATTAAAAAATGTTTAGAAAAATTAAAAATATAAAAATAATTTTTTTTGTAATTTTAACTTATTTAACTCGAGTATGAATCTTTCTAATACCAATATTTTTATTGATTTTAAAACTTTAGTTTATTTATCGTATTTTATTTTATTTGTATTGTAATAATATTTATCTAGTAATTATATTTTTATAATTATTTGTTTATTTCTATTATAATATAAATAAAATATTTTTATAATATAAAATACGATGAGATAGATGGCTTGACCCGAACAATCTCCTTGGTGCTGTTTACGTACATGCCGAGAGACCGAAATGAAATTGTGGTGCATTTAGCAAACTTAGGTGTCTCGATATGAGATTTTTATAGCTTGGTAGTAACAAGCTTCGAGTCAGTCTAGGCGCGTCAGTCTAGGTGCAGTGTTTTTCAAGCATTTAAGTGATTTTGTTTGCAGAGTAGGATTACTTATAATTATTACTAGGTATTATGACTTATTATCTCTTGCTTATTACCTAGTGTGGAATTCTCTTTTCTCAAGTTTATGGAGGTTTTGAATGAGACACTCAATTTAAGTTACGATTGTATGATTCAATCTTATCAATAAATCAATTTTTGTTGAGCAAAAAAAATTGAAGACTGAACACATTTTTACCGTTTTTATTTTTTAAAACAAATTTGACTTGAATCGTAATTTCTTAAACTTTACTCGACTAAAAAAATTGAATAGAGTTTGAGTTATAAAATGATACTTTGAATAATTCGAATAGCTCAAAATTTTTAGTAATTAGTGGAAAGATTTTTAAGTTCGAGTCAAGTTCTTCAACTTTATATGACATATGCATATCACATACGAAAAAATATAAAGATGTGTGTGCGCGTGTGTGCGTGCGTGCGAGCGTGCATATATCTGTGTTTGAACTAATGAATTGAGTATAATTTATGTATCAATAAACTATTTTACCCTAAATTTTTTTACTCGACTCGATTCAATCTTCACTCCTACTAAGCATCTTATCTTATCACAGGAAAATTTTATGAAAAGCGGTTTTCTTTTCTTTTCTATTTTGTACGAACAATATCTTTCCCCTCTTTTCGTATTTGAGATGGAGAAGCTTGACTTGATAACGCGGATATTGAATATATAAGCTTAAACGAAAAATTAATCCCTAAATTATATTTTTTATTTATTTTTAGTCCTTAAATTATTGTTTAGTTAAAATAAGTCCCTAAACTATTATTTCTTTACTAGCACGCTTGTTCAATATATGTTTTGTAATATATAAGAAAGTTATTTGTGTCATTTTAAGTTGTGAAAAAAGTAAAGTAATATTTTGTGTTATATGAGAAAATGAGTTTTGTGCAAAAGGTTTAAAATGGGTTTAAATGAAAAATTATTAGATATACCCGGCTCATCACGTTATTTTTTTCAAGGTGAATCTCTATCTTTTTTTTACATGTCAATAGGAAGTGGGTAGTTATTTGGAAGTTATAATAAGATAAATTAACCTTATTGGCTGAGACTATAAATGACGTGGTGAGCTGGGTATATCTAATAATTTATCGTTTAAATGGCTTAAGGAATAATCTTGGTGTTAATTAGGAGCATGTACAAGTTGCTTGGAGATAGTTTGAGGTAAATTGGGTTGTTTGGAATGAAAAATAAGTAATTTTCTCATAGTAGTACGGACACCGAAAATGCCAATTAGAATTTTGAGTTTCAAAACATGTTTTGCATCCATTATAAATTAGTCCCTGAATTTTAAAACTACAATTAAGGTTCAAATTTAACCCAAATGACATCGAAATTTCTACAACAGAAAATTGACTTCGATTTTATTTTGGAACTGGAAATTTGAATTTTTTCAAGTAAGTACAAAGGTTATTTGGTTTTACAATTTAGTCCCTTTGCAGACTTGTGTTCGCAATTTAAGAATATTTCTAGGTCCGTTTTGACTGAAAGTTTAAGTAACACTATTTTCAAGGTATATGAACTTTTTGATAAGCTTAAATAGAGATTTTTAAATGTTTTACTATTCTTTAGTATAAAATGACGATTTTAGCCCTGTGCATTTTATTGATTATTTTAGACTTTTGAGCATATAACTTTAGGACTTCTATCTTGAAATGAACAGCTCTTGAACAATAGAGAAGATGAACCAGATCTTGATTTTGAATGAAAAATGAGAGAAATGGTTATTTCATTGAATATGAGAGAACTGTTGCCCATCTTAGAATTCAAAAGACATAGGGTTTTTAAAAGGATTGTGGGCCATTGCTAAAGCATTAAAAGCATGTGGCAAGCGTCAAAGACTCTATTTCTTTATATAGCTCGATGGTCCAACAGATTGATGCGGATCAATAACCAACCTGTTAGCCTAAACCTGGGCGAGAAAAGTACTAGAAAAAACAAGCAACAGACTAAGTAACTCCTTTTAGTTACAACAACTAATTTGGTTAAAGACGTTATAACCAGCAGACTTAAGCATTCTCCCTGCTTCTCTCATCTCCTTCCTCATGCTCAATCACCGTCCATTTAGCAGACTGGATGAACATTCATTTTTTTCCAAAACAGCTGGAAAAAAGATTTAGAAAGAGGTTTTGTTAGCCCATCTGCAGCTTGGTGTTGAGCAGGTACGTAGTTAACTGGCACCTGATCTTGACTGACTTTCTCTCGCACAAAATGCACATCCAATTCAACATGTTTCGCACGAGAGTGAAACACAGGGTTTGCCGACATCGCTATAGCGCTTGTATTATCACTCCAGACCACGGGAGTCGATGCTAAAGGAATGCCCAAGTCGTGCAGCACTGCCTTTGCCCAAACAACCTCAGACACAACATCTGCTATACTCCGGTACTCGGCCTCGGTGGTTGACCGAGAAACGGACTTTTGTTTCTTAGAGCACCAAGTCATAAGACAGTTATTAACATAAACACAATACCCAGTTGTCGACTTACGATCACTAAGATCACTAGCCCAATCAGCATCCGTGTACGCTACTATGTTAACATCATTCTCATTTGCAGATGGAAAAACTAAGCCATAGTCAAGAGTACCGGCAAGATAACTTAAAATCTATTTTACAGCTGCAAGATGTGATTCACACGGTTTTTGCATGAATTACTTTGTGCACACTAAAAGCCACATCCGGACGCGTATGGCACACATACAAGAGACTGCCGACAATACTGCGAAACTCTTGAGGGTCACATAACGGACTGCCACCATTCTGAACCAGTTTCACCGATGACAGCATAGGGGTGGGAGTAGACTTAGCCTGGTCCATTTTGCACCTTTTAAGTAACTCCAAGACAAGCTTCTTTTGACTAAGAACAAGTGTATCACCCACCCTTATTGCCTCAATTCCAAGGAAAAAGGACAGTGCACCAAGGTGTTTTAAAGAGAACTCAGTACCCAACCTGGAGATGACATTTTCAACTTCAAGATTTGAACATCCAGTTACAATTATGTCGTCCACATAAACTAGCAAGTATGTAACGACATTATCCTCTTTATGGACAAACAAAGAAGCATCAGCATATGATTCACGAAAGCCAATCTTTAGCAAAAATTCACGTAGCCTGTTGTACAAATTACGTGGTGCCTGTCGCAGCCCATACAACGCCTTTTGAAGACGACAGACAAGCTTAGCACCATCCTCCCTGACTTGTTCAAAACCCGGGGATTGCTGCATGAACACCTCCTCACTTAAGTCGCCGTTAAGAAATGCATTGTTGATATCTACTTGGCGTAGACACCACTTGTTCGTGACAGCCAACGCAAGAATTATGTTTAACGTAGAAAACCGCACTACGGGACTAAAAGTATCCTGGAAATCTTGACTAGGAATATGAGAGAAGCCTTTAGCCACAAGTCGTGCCTTGTACCAAGAGATGGTGCCATCAGGATTTCGCTTCATTCAAAAAAGCCATTTACACCCGACTGTCTGATGACCTTCCGGCAACTAAACTAATTCCCAAGTGCCATTTCAAACCAGAGCCTGGTACTCAGCAAGGACAACTTCCTTCCAAGCAGGTGAAGCCATGGCATGTTGAATGTCAGAGGGTACATCATCATGGACAGGTGCAACTGCTGTAAACAGTTTAGGCTTGAAGATGCCATGTTTGCTTCTGGTGATCATTGAATGGGTATTGACAGGCTCGGACGAAACTCGAAGAACATCAGAATGGGGAGCATCAGTGACAACACTATTGGGCACAACTTTTTAACCACCAGAGGGTATATCATGGGCTACCCCAGAACTCATCGTGGAGATATCATCAACATATGTGGGTGACAACTCAACAGCAACATTAGGAACAGAGGGCAGAGCACCAGAAATTTCATCACCACGGTCTGACTCAGAACCAAAATAAGGCACCACAGTAGACACAACAGGGAGTGGTTTAGTGGTTACAGGCGACGGAGAGGCACCACGAACCATAGTAACAGGAGAGGGACTGAGATACGGTGTAGGAGCATGAGCCACAACAACAGGTGAGGAACTGGACTGAGCTTCGTTAGACACAGTTGCTGGGTGCGTCTACTGTGTGGTAGCTGTTGGCTTCACTCCACCGTACCACCGATGCTTCGCATCAACCACGACATGTAGAGGGGAAGACTGAAAAACTCCTGAAGTTGAACCTTTGGATGAACCATCCACAGAATTAAAACACCCCTTGTAAAAAGAAACTTGAACTCATCAAACACTACATATCGAGAAATCACTACCTTACCCTGAGATGTGAGGCACTGGTAGCCCTTATGCTGGGGGCTATAACCTAGAAATCAGGGATTTAAATCTCGGTCGCGGTCATGTTTTCGGTTACGTCGCGGTTATCGCGTTTTCAAATATAACGGAAGGTATTGCGGTTGTGAATTTTTTTTTTAAATTTTGCACAATTTATTGTAAAACATACTAATTGTAATTATAATTATAAAAACTCAATTTCAATGATTTTTAAAATATTTTTTAACACTTATGAACTTTTACTAATATGAATTTGAAAGTGAGTGATATTGTTTAAAGAATTCTAGATTGTAGTGTGATTTTGTTTAGTTTAGTTTAGATAATAAAATCATATAAATATTCTAAATTAATAATTTATACCTATAAAAAGACTAAACATGTGATAAACCTAAACAAAAAATAAAAATATTAATATAATAAAAATAATTAATAAAATTAATAAATAATAAAAATTGAATAAACATATTATAAACAATTAAATAATTATAATATTATTCAATAAACAATTATACCACATTAAATATAAGTCTTTATTCCCATTTATTTGATTTTCTTTTCCCATACTTATATTTAACATATACTCTAATTTTATTATTAAATAAAAGGAAAATAAAATTAATATAATGTTTAAGGACTAGATTTAACAAAAAATCAAATCTTTAAGGACTTAATTGAGATAAAATTTAAATTTAAAGGCTTAATCAAAAAGTTTTGAAAGTGTAAAAGATCAATTTGAATATGGCTTAAAGTATTGAGGCCAAACTGAGAACTTTAAAAAGTTTAATGTCACTCCACGTAGTTAACTCATTTTTTTTAGAATTTTAAACCCATTCCTTCTTCTTCTTCCTTCCTCCGTTTTCTTCTTCCTTTCTCCGACAGCCGCGTTTTTCTTCTTCCTCTTCCGGCAAAAACGCAATTGCTCAGAACTTGAAAATTGCGTCCCGTTATAGCCGCTACAAACACTATCGCGCAAAATCGCGTCCGTGACAGAATGCTATCGGCGTGAATCTGATACCCACCGCGAAATTCTCCAAAAGCGGTTTTGGAGAGTGGAGCGACCGCTATTTCGTGGCAGCAATCGCGTTAGCGGTCCGCCATTTAAATCCCTGCTAGAAATGTGCTTGGTTGTGAACGAAACTCCAACTTATGCTTCTGAAATGGTCGAAGATGAGGATAGCAGAGACAACCAAATACTTTCATGAAATTTGGTGGTCGGCCAAAGAGCTTCTCAAAGGGTGACACTCCACCCAGCACATTTGTAGGTAAACGATTGATCAAATACACCGCACTAACTACTGCAAATGACCAAAACCGAAGAGGCATTGAGGCTTGAGCAAGTAGAGTTCAACCAATGCCCTAGTGTAAGCACATATTAGATCAGAGTTTAAATTAATATGGTCATGTGATAAAGCCATATTGGAACAGGTGTGCTGCTCAATGAACCATGATACCTTCCACATCTAATTTTTCTTGTATGAAATTCTTACCTACCAATGACATTTGCTTTTCCAATGAAGATACTCTACACAATAGGTAATTTTATTAGACTCAACAACAGAAAATGACGTATGGCGTTTGATACAGTGCTCATGAACTGCCATCTTGGCAGCTACTTTTGTTTCGAATTCAACCTTCAATACTAATTCTCCAAAGTTCGAAAAAGATGAAGAACCAAATACGCGGGCTTGATGTTCTGGATCTCGCATTGTAGTATAGTCCACCTCATACATGCAGGCTGCTAGAGGTTCATAGTCTGGATAAATAGTTTTCGGTTGCTGGAGCTCAGGTTCAACATAACCCCAATCTGGCTACTCTTTTCCCAACCCGAGCCTAGCAACAGTCGTGGCCCAAATATCATCTTCAACATCAATGCCATTACCCTGAGATGCATCTGTCATAACAACCTCAACATCATCAACATTGAGTAAGTGCACATCATCATCTTCTGCAATAGGCACAATATTTTCTTCATCTTCACTGAAATCATCAAGTGATTCGCCTCAACGACCAACTGTGGGTTCATTGTCACAATATGTTGATGAACTCATTCTCTGTAAATATAAAAAAAAACATAAGCAAAGACTAAAATTTGGTTTTCTTATTAAAATTTTGAAAATAATAAATGACAAACAAATTACAATTCTGAAAATACAAAAACTTACCGGATTAGACGAGAAACCGTGTATATGTGCTCTAAAGCCTTCAACAATAAAAAAGAAGTAATTATCATTCGAATGAATATATCTTCAATCACACAAAAAATGTACAAACCATCTATAATTAAAAAAACAACAACAGATTAATTAAAAAAATCGCTTACTTACTGCTGAGAAACTGAGAAGATCTACAAAAATATATACTTCCACAATCTTCACCGTCTTCGAATATATCTTCAAAAATTATCACCCAAATTGATGTCTCGAACTCTCTCAAATACACTGCAATTCTAACTCTCTCAAAATTTTCTCTTCTCAAACACTCGTAACAATTTACTCTCCATACACTCTTATATAGCCATATAAAAATGTAAAAAAGGGGCAGTGACCAGCTTTCATGTAAAAGCTAGTCTGTGCATGCATGCTGACACAACAGCACCTCGCCACCTCTAGGTGGTGAGCTTTGACCTCCGTTTAAAGCTGCGGAGAGGCAGCAAGGCAGCAGCGGCTTGGCTTGTCATGGCTGAGCCAATGTCACAGCACCTCGCCACCTCCAGATGGCGAGGTCCAAGGATGCCAAGCACATGGCGAGGTCTTGTGGATTTTGGCCTAAATCTCAAATTTTTGGTCAAACATCCCTATAATCCTAAAATGGATTATTCTTCTAATTTTTCCGTGGTCCAATGACTACCAATTTCAAAGGGCAAGTAAAATAGATAAGCCATAGAAGATCAAAGTAAAATTAAAAGAAGACAAAAAAACCATAATTATGTAAAATATTTCATGTTATACTAAAATAAATTAGGATAAATTATACAAATGGTCACTAAACCATCTTCAAAAATACCAAATGGTCATCAAACTTTCAAAGGTTACATAATGGGCATTAGCCACAACATGGACATTCTTCTTAGCAAACATTATTGCAGTAGGATAATGGCTAGGAGGATTAAAAAGTCATTATGGCATTAAGATTTCCAAGGTTTAGCCAAGGATTAGCTTAGGACCCCACTACTTGTCGTATTTGGTTTGGCATTGCTACCGCACGTGATTAAACTTTAGTTTTTGATACAAATGGTCATTGAGTCGTTAATTGTCGTCGAGTGGGTGACGTGACAATTATAAAAAATTTGAATAATAGAACATTTAATCCTCCGTATTGACACATTCAATTAATTTTTTCTTAATTTAACCCTCTTTATTGATTTCTAAATTGATTGAATGTGTAAATATCGAGGATTAAATATTATATTATACAAAATTTTGTGACTGCCACATCTCCCAATTAACAACATAACGGCTAGTGACCATTTTGTATCAAAAACTAAAGTTTAATGCCCATTATGTAACTTTTGAAAGTTCTATGACCATTTTGTATTTTTAAGGATAATTTAGTGACCATTTGTGTACTTTACCCATAAAATTATACTAACCAACAATTAGTTGGTCTAGTAGGATGGGGGTATAAATTCCTTGAGCAATATCATAAACTTGAGTCCTGACGTTGTGAACGGAGACAACTAAGTTGGGAGGGTCGCCTCTTTAATGGATACTGCAAAGCTGAATCTAAATTAGTAGACCAATGGGTCAAAAACCAACGGTTAAACAAAAAAAATTATACTAAATATGTTTAGAATTTAGCCGAGAAATACATTGCATTTGCATGTATACATTAAATGTAAACAATATAATTGTATTTTTATATCTTTAAATTTTCACGGTCTGTATTTAAAGTTTATACCCGTTTTTTTAACACATGTTCTATATTTGAATTTGAATTTAATTTAAAAGTACAATATATCATACTATTACATGTTATGTAATTATATTCGGGCAAATTCACATACATAAATTTATAATTGTCATATAGCCTTGGGTGAAACAAAGGCACGTTGGTGGTGGGGAAGAGGGAGCAAAGGTGAAAAATGCAATGGCAAAGATGTCTTATACAAAAGAGGTGCATATTAATTAATGGTTTCTGATTGAAAGGATTGTGTTTCATTGTTTTCGTTTGCTTTCTACCATTTTTGTGTCATAAGAGTGGGAACCAAATGGGCCATGCCGCCATGATGTGTGAGTTTTATTGGTTTCCACATAATAGTGGAAAGATTGTGGATAAGTATGTGAAGGATGAAAAAGTTTTTATTTTGATATATATCACCAGGGCGGTTTAAAAATTTAGGATGTGAAATTTAATTTATTAAAATAAAAAATATTTTAAAAAATAGGTATTATTTATGTACGTAATGAATTAACTTGGAATATTTTATTACTAGTTTATAATTGTTTTCTTGTTTTTTTAGTAATTAATTTAACTTATTTTAAGATATTGTGATGTTCTCCCGTTACGTATGCCTAAAATCACCTATATACTTCGCTAATAATTATTCATAATGCAATTATCTATAATGGAATAAAATATTAAGTTATTTATAAAACTAATGAAATTGTTAATTTAATTTAAATTAAAAACATTTTATTTTAAGCTCGAGATAATTTGGACCAAAATCTCATATAGTGCTCCTAAATTATGAGACCAGGCATCACTCGTGACGTCACTTTCCCTAAACATCTTTCACGGTTGAATTAAAACTATCTTCCACTTGGCACAATCCTCACCGTCCATATCCCACAAACATAACATTCAGAAACCATATGTTATTATATTCTTTTGACATAAGCCATATGTTGGCCTTCTCAACATTTCTCACATTATTCCTTCACCAAAACACATCAAGAGAAACAAAGCAGAGAGGAGAAATTAAGCATAAGGCAAGTAAAGAGAGACGAGCTAAAGATTAAAGTCAAGTCGATTTCGGTTTTCTTCACTAATCATTAGCATAATGACTAGCGTTATGGGTTCGGAGCGTGACAAGTATAGCACAATCAATTTCGAAGAGACCGAGTTACGTTTAGGGTTGCCAGGAGGCATCGAAAATAATAACGAAACGGCCAAAAATAATGGGAAAAGAGGGTACTCGGATATGGTTGATTTGAAGCTGAACCTTTCAACAACAACAAAGGAAGCACCGGTGGATGAAGCTGAGAAGACAAAGGAGAAGAACACTGTTACTCCTCGCTCTTGCCCTGCTGACCCTCCAAAGCCCCCTGCAAAGTAAGCTTAATCATGGTTTTCTAATTCCCCTTTTTATGTTTTTTGATTTTCTATTTTATAGAGAAAAAAAAGCGTTAAGTGAGCATGAACAAGCATGGGCATATTTTGTATGAAATAATGTATTTTTAGCGACGAAATTGTTTCCGTCGTAAAAGTTGATGCATATACGACAACCATGAGTGTTTTTCAATGAAACAATGCATATTTTTGGCGACGAAAGTCTTTTCGTCGATAGAAATGTCCTCTGTTACTGTTGCTAATGGTTGAATGTAAGCTTGAACGTTAAAAGAAGATTGAGTGTTGGTTGAATCCTTCTTGGCCTTGTAAAGCGGCAGAAACAGTTTTAAGTGGGATATTAGGTGGCTTGAATAGTTTGTCGTGGAAAAGAGGGAAAAAAACAAAACATGTGGAATCTTTACTACTTTTCCCCAGCACCCAAACAATAATTCAAAAGTTTAACACGAAAGTGCAAAAATAGTCTACAGCTAAGTTACCAAACTTTTGGTAAATGTCAATAGTGAAGTCCTACCAGATTCACATTTTCGATAGTTGATGAATACTTTTATGTTGTTTTCTTGCTGATGATCTTATGGTAAATTTTTTGAACATCTGATTTCAGGGCACAAGTGGTCGGATGGCCACCGGTCCGGTCTTTCCGAAAAAACGCCATGACGGTTCAGAATAACAACTCCAGCGAGGGCGAGAAAGCTAGCAGCAGCACGACCACCAACACCGCATCACCAGCGGCGTTCGTTAAGGTCAGCATGGACGGTGCACCATATCTACGCAAGGTAGACTTGAAATCATACAAAAGTTACCAAGAACTGTCCGATGCCTTGGGCAAAATGTTCAGCTCCTTCACAATCGGTAACTGTGGAGGCTCACAGGGAATGAAAGATTTCATGAACGAAAGCAAATTGATAGATCTCTTGAATGGTTCCGAATATGTTCCTACTTATGAAGATAAAGATGGAGATTGGATGCTTGTTGGTGATGTCCCATGGGAGTAAGTTCATTCCCAACTTCAATTACTTTTCTCTAATTAATTCCGTGATCTGATTTAACTCGTTTTCTGCTATTATTACAGGATGTTTGTCAATTCGTGCAAACGTTTACGAATCATGAAAGGATCTGAGGCAATCGGACTTGGTTAGTTATTTACTTAATCTAAATTGTCTGGACTCAGTTCGACTGTGACCCGATCCATGAACATTACTAGATCTATATTAATATGCAAAAGTTTATTAGATGATTTATTAATTTTTCATTGGAATTGCAGCACCAAGAGCAGTGGAGAAGTGCAAGAACAGAAGTTGATGGTAGTTTTGCTGCACAACAATGTCAGTTGAGAATCAAGTGTCACTTAAAAAAACAGAACAACAAACTGGTTCGAGAGGGATCGAGCAGGGAGTTTGAATGTACTCATCATCGGCATGAAAACGAAGAAGAGATTATTAAGACTGAGACAAGAAATCAAAATGTTTATAAGACTTTGTTTTAAATATTTCTTCTGTCTTTGAATGGTTTGTGTAATAACTAATATATTACCTAATATTATTATTAATGTTTTTAATTAGTTGTCAGGGGGTTTCTCTCTCTTTTTTTTTATAAAAAAAATAGACTCTTATTTTGTAATATGTTTGCATGTGATTTCTTTTCTTTAATGTGATATTATAAGAAAAGATTCTCTGCAATTTGTTATATTTTTTTATTTATTATTTACGACGAATTTTATAATGTTTTATTGTAATTTGTTGAGGAGACAAATAAACGAGATCCATGAACAAAGTGATAAGAATCAATTATTACTATCTTTTTAATTAATTTTCGAGTCTTCTTCCTCTTATTAAGATAAATTATATAAATGGTCCTCTGACTAAATAAATTTTTTATTTACTCCTCCAACTATGAAAAATTATAAAATGGCCACCCAACTTTAAAAAAGTAACAAATTCATCCGGTGCTCTTAAATATCTAAGGCCTTACTACAAAACAAGTGCTCAAATTATGCATCTTTTTTTTGTAATAGGCGCCTAAAGTATTTTTTGGCTAAAATAGATGCTTAAACTTACATTTTTGGTTGAAATAGGTGCCCAAGTAGGTGCTAAAATTGACTTTAAAACAAGCCAAAAATGAAATTTTAGGCACCTATTTCAACTAAAAAATACTTTAGGCACCCATTATAAAAAAGAAACATAATTTTGGCACTTATGTTATAGTTTAGCCAATATTTAAGAACAAATTACGTGACCGTTAATAAAATTGACATAATAACAAATTTAGCCCATGTTTTTTAAAAGAATTTATTATAATTTGATCATAATTCTAAGAATTTAACCCCCAGCATTTCAAAGTTATATCAATTTAGTCCATTTTTTCACTCATTTTCATCATCTCCTTCACTGTCGCGCTAGTCCTCCTTTTCTTCTCTCAAATATCTCCAAATCTCTCCAAATTCATCAAATATCAGCTACTAATCCGATTCATCACTCAAAATCTCTGCAAATCAATCCAAATTCCATAAATGGGGTTGAATAGGAACACCATAAATGCTTGCTCCACGGTTCATATGCTCCATTAATAAATCCACTTCATGAATTCAAAACCTCTTTTTAGGAAGCCTCGATTTTTAAACCCTTTTCAAAACACCTAATTTTTGTAACGCTAATTTCTTTATTTCGTTCGATTAATTTTTATTATTTAGTAAGAATCTTGTTGTTCTTAATTTCGTTACTTGATTTCAAAGAATTTGGTGCCACTAATAGCAACAAAACGATGACGGGTTCGGTGACATTGAAGGAATGTCGACTGACACGACGGTGGAAGATAATAGTGAAGAATATGATATAAATGAGTGAAGAAAGTGACTAAATTGATAGAACTTTAAAATGTTGGGGGTTAAAGTTAATATTATGTCAATTATAGTAACTGACACATCATTTGTCGTCAAATTTTTAATGTCACCAGACTAATTTGTTATATTAATATTTTAAACTCAAAGAATTATTTTCGTAACTTTTTATACACAGATAAAGAACATATTTTAGAATAGAAGAACTTATTTTATGAAAAACAAAATTGTAAGTAACCAAATAATTAAAGTTGTTTAAATGCTGGATTTGGTTGGAAAAAACATCTTCCTTTAAGATATTTCCGACACGAAACTAGGGAATTGTGAAATGTGGTTTGGAAAAAACATCATATATATATATACATATATGAAGAACAGGGCAACAACTTTAAAAAAAAAAAGAAAGGGTTTCCCTATCCCTGATATCTACTAATGAGTTATTATAATAATCCTACCAAAAAATTCCTCCCCTCAAAAAGTCAAGAAGAGAGAAGTTGTCTTCTTGAAGGGTGGTTTCCCTCCACCCAATTTTTATTCATTGCATCTACGCTTGCCAACCTATATTAAAGTCATTAAATAGTTCCACAACCTAATTAAAGTCATAAGAGAATTAAGATACAAGCATCTTCCCCCTACTTGCGTTTCTTTCTATAAAGATGATTCAAAAGTTCAGAGTCCAAAGACAAATCCAGAGTTTCCAATGGAAAACAAGAACGACAACGTTGCCATCATCTTTGGTGTAACTGGTCTTGTCGGAAGAGAGTTAGCCAAGAAGCTTGTCTCCAAATCCAAGTGGAAGATCTATGGGGTGGCTCGAAATCCTGATATCAAACCGATCAGAAGTTGCAGCTACCAATTCATATCATGTGACCTTCTAGATCCATTTGAAACCAAACAGAAGCTGTCGGGATTGCATGATGCGACACACGTTTTCTGGGTCACATGGGCGAGCCAGCATCCTTTAGATACACCAGCGTGTTGTGAGCTGAACAAGGCAATGATGTGTAATGCCTTGAATACGATGCTTCCTATAGCAAATAATTTGAAGCATTTTGTACTCCAAACGGGGATGAGTCATTATGTGCCTTTGAACGGGGAAAAGTTTCAGTTGTTCGACGAAGAATGGCCGAGGCCAAGGCCGAGCTTCAACTTTTACTACGCCCTTGAAGATTTGCTCCACGAGAGATTGACTGGTAAGGTGGCTTGGACCGTGCACAGACCCGGGTTGTTGATGGGTGTTTCTAATAGGACTTTGTTCAATTTCATAGGGAGTTTATGCGTTTACGGTGCTATATGTAAACACATGAACCTCCCTTTTGTGTTTGGAGGGAGAAAGGAGTGCTGGGAACAGAGTTACATCGATTGCTCCGATTCGAGACTCGTTGCCGAGCAACAGATTTGGGCGGCCACAGGAGGTGGTGATGTGGTGTGTTCATATGGCCAGGCATTTAATGCAATCAACGGTTCGAGTTTTACCTGGAAGGAGATGTGGCCGGTGCTGGGGAAGAAGTTTGGAGTTGGAGTGCCGGAAGAGATGTTTGTTGAGGGCTTTTGGTTTGAAACGACCATGGGAGACAAGAGGAAAGAATGGGAAGAAATCGTGGTGAAGGAAAAGTTGGTTGAGACGAAGATGGAGGACTTGGCGAATTGGCAGTTCATAGACAACTTGTTTCGGTTCCCGGGGAAACTATTGGGGTCCCGAGCAAAGGTTGATGGGTTGGGTTTTACGATGAGATGCAACACGCTTAAGTCGATCTTGTATTGGATTGAATTCATGAGAGATGAAAACTTCATTCCCTAGGCTTTGTTTTTTTAGGATAAAGTGCACAAAGTTCACTAAACTATATCATCATACTTTAAAAAGTTATATAATAGGTATTAAATTTTAGTTTTTATTATAAAATAGTCAGTAAACCATTAGTTGTTGTTAATTAGATCTATGACTGTTACACAAATTTGTATAACATCATATTTAATCTTTAATATTTACACATGCAATCAATTTAAACATCAATAAATTGATTGGATGTGTAAATATAGATGATTAAAAGTGTTATTATTCAAATTTTTGTAACTGTCACGTCATTCACTTAGCAACAATTAACGGCTCGGTGACTATTTTATAACAAAAACTAAAGTTTAATGTTCATTATGTAACTTTTAAAAATGTAGTGACTATTTTATATCCTTTGAGATAGTTTAGTAACCATTTGTGTACTTTACCTTTTCTATAAAATCTTTTTTATTCTGCCTCCCAATGAAAAGTGTTTCAAACGAAGCTAACCTGACCGTTTTGAGTACAATCTTTCAAATTCACTTATTTTTCAGTGAACTTTTTATCAACTTTAGTTGCATGAGCTTTCAAAGAATCTTTTTCTTTTAATGTTGTTTCTAATTTAGTTTTAAGTTTATCATCCTTGGCAGTCAGAAGTTCTATCTGAAGGTTGAAAAGAGCTAAATTTATATAAAAACTAAAAACATTCTGGATACGCAACTACCTGTTTCTGCAATTCAAGTGCCTAGGCATGCGCTTTTTCCACATGCTTCTCAGCATTCGATGTTCCCTTTTTTAGAAACAACAAAGTAAATATTTAGAAGACAAATATCTTTTTCATCATCATGATATTAATTTATTATTAAGAAAAAGCTAAAGCTTGAACTATTCTAATGGATATGAAAAAGTAGATAACCCAAAATTGAAAATTCAAATTTGTCACAAGAGTTAGTACTACAAGTATGAGCAAGATGAACTAATCTTATTAGTAGGCATAAAGTAAAACGACTTTGAATCTGAGATATGATCGAGTAGAGAAGACAACGACAAAAGTAAGCAAAATAGGTAATCATGTCGATAAGAGAATCGAGAATAAAAAAGCTAACCAAGAAGACAAATTTTAGACTTCAATTGATCCAACTCCGGCTTTAGACCAGAAGAACTGGAAGCGTCGGATACAAGCAATGGGTATTTTGAGACATCGGCTCTAACATTGATTAAAATTAGGGCAAAAAGAGGGAAAAACCATGAGCTTAGAGGCTTCCATTCTTCACTTGAAAATGCTACCGAAAAGCGACGCCGAAAAAGAAACCTTAAAGATACACCCACACAGCCCAAGGGTTTTCAACATCCTTCTTCGAAGGATTATTGATTGTTGATAACGAATTCTTACGAAGGAGAAGGTCTAAATTATTGGTTATGGAAAAATATAAGGGAGAAAGAAAAAATAATAGATATATCAATGAGTCACAAATAATTGTGACACATCCAGCTTTTTCTCGTTAATTTTTTTATATTAATTACTTACTTCAAACATTGAGCGACACAATTACATTGTCTTTTAAAATCGTCATATAAAAGATGATAGATATATTAATAAGTAACAAATAAATTAATTTCATCACGCTAAACCTATTTTTGTGTGGCATAAATAAAATGTCACCTTTTATATATTATAACGCTGCTAATTCAAATTGATTCGTCATAATAACAAATCGTCGCTAATACTTTAATTTCTTTTGAGACGATTTTACAACGTAACAATTTTTGTCTAAACGTCATTGAAAGATTTTCCACCAAATTTTTTGATGGCAAATTTTGGCTTTAAACATATAGTGACGAAAATCAATGACCTTTTTTAAAATTGTCAAAAAAGATATACCATTAATCACTAAATGTAACGAAAACAAAAAACCGTCACATTTATAGTATATTTTATGAATTATACACAACGTCATTTAGAAATTTCGTCATAAATTAAATTTGTTGTAGTGATCCGACAGTTCTTGGTAACTTCTGTATGATTTCAAGTCTACCTTGCGTAGATATGGTGCACCATCCATGTTGACCTTATCGAACGCCGCCATTGATGCGGTGTTGGTGGTGGTCGTGCTGCCCGGAGTTGTTCTTTTGAATCGTCATGACATTTTTTCGGAAGGACCGGACCAGTGGCCATCCGACCACTTGTGCCCTGAAATCAGATGTTCAAAAAGTTTACCATAAGATCATTTAGCAAGAAAATAACATAAAAATATTCATCAACTTATTGAAAATGTGAATCTGGTAAGACTTCACTATTGACATTTACCAAAAGTTTGGTAACTTAGCTGTAGACTATTTTTGCACTTTCGTGTTAAACTTTTGAATTATTGTTTGGGTGCTGGCAAAAAGTAGTAAAGATTCCACATGTTTTGTTTTTTCCCTCTTTTCCATGACAAACTATTCAAGCCACTTAATATCCCACTTAAAACTGTTTCTGCCGCTTTACAAGGCCAAGAATGATTCAACCAACAATCAATCTTCTTTAGCGTTCAAGCTAACATTCAACTTTTAACAACAGTAACAGAAAGGATTTTTACCGACGAAAAACCTTCCGTCGCCAGAAATATGCATTGTTTCATTTGAAAAACACTCATGCTTGTCGTGTATGCATCAACTTTTACAACGGAAACAATTTCGTCGCGAAAATGCATTATTTTGATCCAAATTATCTCGAGCTCAAAATAAAATATTTTTAATTTAAATTAACAATTTCATTTATTAGTTTTATATATAACTTAATATTATATTCCATTATAGTTTATTGCATTATAAATAATTATAATCGAAGTATATGGGTGATTTTGGGCATACATAATAGGAGGACATTGCAATGTCTCAAAATGAGTTAAATTTAATACTACAAAAGAAAAATAAAAAAAATAATTATAGACTAGTGATATATCTAAAAATAAAAACTTTTCATCCATTACATACTTATCCACAATCTTTCCACTATCATGTGGAAACCAATAAAATTCACACATCATGGCGGCATGGCCCATTTGGTTCCCACTCTTATGACACAAAAATGGTAGAAAGCAAACGAAAACAATAAAACACAATCCTTTCAATCAGAAACCATTAGTTAATATGCACCTCTTTTGTACAAGACATCTTTGCCATTGCATTTTTCACCTTTGCTCCCTCTCCCCCACCACCAACGTGCCTTTGTTTCAACCAAGGCTATATGACAATTATAAATTTATGTATGTGAATTTGCCCGAAATACAATTATATAACGTGTAATAGTAAGATACATAGTATTTTTAAAGTGAATTCAGATTCGAATACTAGAGATACATTAAAAAGACATGTATAACCTTAAATATAGTCCGTGGAAATTAAAAGATATAAAAATACAACTATATTGTTTACATTTAATGTATACATGCAAATGCAATGTATTTCTTGGCGAAATTCTCAACATATTTAATATAATTTTATTTATTGGTTTAACCATTAGTTTTCGATTCATTGGTCAACTAATTCAGATCCAGCTTTGCAGTATCCTATTAAGGAGGCGACCGTCCCAACTTAGTTGTCTCCATTCACAGTGTCAAGACTCAAATTTATGATATTGCTTAAGGAATCTATACCCTCATCATACTAGACCAATTAATTGTTGGTTAGTATAATTTTATGGGTAAATTACACAAATGGTCACTAAATTATCCCTAAAAATACAAAATGGTCACCAAACTTTCAAAAGTTACATAATGGGGATTAAACTTTAGTTTTTGATACAAAATGATCACTGAGCCGTTAATTGGCGTTAACTGGGAGATGTGGCAGTTAGGAAAATTTGTATATTATCATATTTAATCCTTAATATTAACACATTCAATCAATTTAGATATCAATAATGAGGGTTAAATTAGGAATAAATTAATTGAACGTGTCAATATGGAATATTAAATGTTCTATTATTCAAATTTTTGTAACTGTTACGTCACCCACTCAACGACAGTTATCAGATCAATGACCATTTTGTATCAAAAATTAAGGTTTAATCATGTGCGGTAGCAATACCAAACCAAATACGACGAGTAGTGGGGTCCTGAGCTAATCCTTGGCTAAACCTTGAAAATCTTAATGTCATATGCCTTTCAAATCCTCCTAGCCATTATCCTACTGCAATAATTCTTGCTAAGAAGAATGCCTATGTTGTGGCTAATGCCCCATTATGTAACTTTTGAAAGTTTGATGATTATTTTATATTTTTAGAGATAGTTTAGTGACCATTTGTGTACTTTATCCTAATTTTATTTTAGTATAACATGAAATATTTACATAATCAGGGTTTCTTCGTCTTCTTTTAATTTTATTTTGATCTTCTGTGGCTTATCTATTTTACTTGCCCTTTGAAATTGGTAGTCGTTGGACCACCCTATGGATAGTAACGGATTTTATCTTTTAGTTTAAAGGGTTTAGTCAAACCATTTACTTGACTATAATGTCCTTTTCTTACATTAAATATGTTACATGTGGAAAATTGCACCTTTGACTCTTCAATTTGCTATTTTGACTTCTCCAATTCAAGATACAATTTGACAGTAACTGTTAGATTAAGTTATAAATGGGCTTATCCAAAATACAATCCTAATCATAGAGGTTTAATTAATTCACAATCCAAAATACAATTTGCTACTTTTGCTAAGAAGAGTGACTCAAGAAAAGAAAAGAAAAGAAAAGAAAGTATTCTTATTGGATCTAGAACACATGACCTAAGAGAATACGAAAAAACAAAGATAAACAACTTAACAAATCGGTCAAATGTGCTTGCTCAAATGCTTTTTTAATTATCATTGAATTAAAATGAATTTTTAATTCATAATTACCATGTTTCCCTTTTTTCCTTTTATTTTTTATATTTTAAATATTGGTGAACATTGGGGCTAAATTGAACACATGATGAATTTTGAAGTTAAAACTGTAAAGCCTAATGAACTTAAGAACTAATGGTGTAATTTTACCATTTTGGCGAACATATAAACTACCATAATTACGGATATATAAACGAACATGTTCGTGAACATTACACAAACATGTTAGAAGATATATAAACGAAACATGTTCGCGAATGCTAAACAAACGAGCACAAACATCTTAAAAATAATCATACAAACATGAACACAATATTAAAATTTTAAAACAAAAATAAATATAACTTTATTCGTCCAAACTCGATTCATTTACACCCTAATTGTGACTAAAAACTGTGTTTTAGGCTGAACGTGTGGGACCATGAATAATTACATGGCTCCAAAAGAAGAGAAGAAAAGAGAGATTTAGCCGAACAAAAAGGGGGCCCATTGCCAGCCAATGTACACTCGAAAATATCCCTTCGTGTGGGATGTCTGGCCCACAAAGCCCACTGTCACCATCCCTTCTACTCCACACGTGTGCATCCTTAACCAAGAAAGGAGCCACGTAACAAAACACAACGTCAACATCTCTCCGACACACAACACGTGTGACCATTTGATAATATTAAGGGTTTCTTACGTTACGTTTATAAAAAAAAAAATACTGATATTTACAAGTATCCATCGAGATGAATTGCTTGGTCTTTTAATTAAAGGTTAAGTATTTAAATTTTGACGTATTTAAATTAAGAAAATTATTTTATATATTAAATTTTTACAACATTTTATATTAAATAGTCGATTAATAAATTTAATATCAACTATTAAATTAAAAACAATTATGATATTTTACAACTTTCGAAGAAATTATTGTCCCGACAATTAGGTTTATGTGGTGAGATGCTAACTATTCTTTCTAAACATTCTCGTGTGGTTAAGGGTGAGCGTTCGATCGAGTCGAGTAAAAAAAATTGAGTTATTCGAGTTGACGCGTCATATTTTACAACTCAAACTTTATTTGAAATTTTTCGATTCGAGTCGAGTTTTCGAATTCCTATAAAAAATTAATTGTAATTATTTATCATGTTATAGTACGGTTTGATTCAAATTTAAACGGCGTTCTCTAATCATATACGATATGCATATGTATATTTCTTCATATTTTTTCATATATGGCAATATTTCTTCATATTTTTATATATCGGTATGTATATATCATAAAAAATTGAGGGACCCGTCGAACTTAAAAATAAATCCACTAATTACTAAAAATTTCGAGCCATTCGAATTTCCATTTTACAACTCAAACTTTATTTGAATTTTTTTTGAGTCGAGTTGAATCTATGAAATTTCGAGTCGAGTCAAGACGAGTCGAATATTTTCGCCTCGAGTCGAGTTATTCAGTTTTTTCGAATTTTGCTCACCCCTACGTGTGGTCATGTTGGGAACAATAAAATAGAAAAAGTCAATATTAATGAACATATAAGAGTTCAAAAAAAAATATTGCTTCCATTACGATAGAGACTTTTGATTTTATAGCTTAAATATATGATAGGACTAGATGTTAAAGGGCCAAAAATTTATATCATTATCTCTTTGGCTAGACTAGAAATTATTCATAATTCTTGAAATTTATATAAAAACTGAATGCTCAAAACTAAATACGAAATTAAAACATATCTCAAATTCCTTTCTAAAAGGGAAAATTTTAGAATAAACAGTATGTACTAATATGTATCTATATGCACTGACATGTATTATTAATTATTTTAATAACTTTTGAGGTCGTAAAACTTAAAATGTAATTATTTCTTTTTAAAAATAAAATCTATTACAACGATTTTGTATTTTTTTAGATTTTTTAATTAAAAAATAATATTTTATTAAAAGATAATTCCTGATTCAACTTTTAACTAAATTCTTAAAAAAACTGTATTATTCCTAAAAAGAATAATCACACTTTCAGTTTTATAATTTAAAATTTTAATAAAATAATTAATGATTCATATCAATATATATAATTAGTGGTACATAGGATTTATTTTAGACTTATCCTTCTGAAATATGTATATGTGTATATGTGTGTTTTATCATGTTCCTATCATCGAATCCAACGCACATCTTGGCAATTAAGGCCTAAACGTGGCAATGCAATGGTCACTGGTGAATTGTCGCCCTCGTACCCTAACATGTATTTATTGGGAAAGGGATTGGAAACTTTAGGTGCATTGTGCCCCCTACATAGTTTCTTTCATCTCTTCCCATTATGGGTAGGATTAGGGTGTTAAATCGGTTGGTTTAGTTAACCGACTGAATTAAATTATTTAAAATTTATTAACTATTTTTTAATCGTTAGTTGAATCGAATTCTTTTCAAAAGCTTTTAACTGAGCCAAAAAAGTACGCTTAAATCGGTCGGTTCTCGAATTAATTGAAATTTGTTATAAAAATGTAGGTAAATTACACAAATGGTCACTTAACTATGTAAAATGATCTTTTTAGTCACTAAACTTCCATAAATATTAAAACAATTATTAAACTTATCGAACTATTACAAAATGATCATTGACTCATCGCACGTTATAAGTTATTGATATATATTGAAAAGTTTAATGACCATTTTGCAATAGCTCGATAAGTTTAATGATCATTTTGTGCTACTTTGATAAAGTATAATGACCATTTTATATTATACAAAAAATTTAATGATCATTTATAATTTTTAAAAGTTCAGTGACAAAAAGTAAATATATGTAATATATATTATACTTAGTAAATTCGTTTGATTAACCGGTTTCGAACCGAATTAACCGATAACCGAAATTTGAAAAAGATTTAACCGTTATCTGACTATACTTAAAATTAACCGACCGATTAACAAAAAAATTTTAGTTCGATCAATTAATTCGGTCAAAACTGAAATATGTGCACCCCTAGGGTGCCTATTTTTTTAATTCGATTATATTATTATCGTTATACCTATAAAATATAATCTCATCAATATACTGAATCTACTTATTTACAATGATTATTTAGAAGTTTTAAGTTGGTGAATCATCATGGGATGCCCTCCGCCATTGAAATACACAAATGGATTTGGACGCCATCATTATATTAATTTGGAAATGTAAAAATATTAACAAGATGCCTCTATCTTAATATATGTGGGATTCTTTTTGCCATGTACTCCTAGGAATTTGATAAGTACAAGCATAATTTATTGGGTCATGCTAGCTTGTTGGCTAACAAAGGACAATTAAACAAGAAAACGGATATGTCCAAATTAAAGAGAACATTAATCACAAAATTAAAAAGTCAGTTAGGCAAATGATAATAATCATGTTTGGTAAATAGCGGTTTGAGCTAATGTTAGAGGTTTGAGCTAATATTAGAGGTTTGATCAGTCAAATCTGTTAATTTGGATGTTTGGTGAATAGTGGATTGGGGTGAAACCTTTAATTTTGAAAAAGATGCTAATAAGAGTTTTTTGAGATCAGGGGTTTTGGCATAAAATTTATAAAGACCCTTTTATACTCAACAATTATAAAAAAATCTCTAAGTAACCTTAATTTAATTATTTTATTTTAATTCTTCACTTTCACGTATTTACATTGTGATATTTGTAAACTGATACTTTTTATTTTTTAATTTTTTTCATATTTTTAGTTGTATTTAAATTTAATAGTCAATTAAATTGTATTAAAAATAATTATATAAATAATAAATTAATATATAGATACTTTAAATACGGTTTCGTGAGAGTAAAAAGAGAAGGGTGTGCGGCTGCTGATATTCAAAATGATAGATGAAAGGTTTCACGAGCTGGAAAAGGGAATTAAATACCCAATTTAATGGGTAAATTACAAGATGGGCCATTAAGCTTAGAAGGGTCTGCAAAACGGCACCCTAACTTTACCCACATTACACAAAGGTCACAATAAAGTTCCAGATTTTCATAATTAAGCCACTTAAATTCAATTAAGAATTTAGCCTAAAATTCCCAAAAACTAGGGTTTCAATTTCGGAGAAAATTTGGGGTGTTATAACTCTCCCTTTCTTAAAAGAAATTTCGGCCTCGAAATTTACCTGGATCAAAGAGATGCGGATACTAAGCTCTGACAGCAGTCTTGGGCTCCCATGTAGCCTCATCATGACTACGACCGCGCCACATAACCTTGACCATCTTAACAGTCTTCCTCCTGAGAACCTTCTAGTCCTGAGCAAGAATTTTAACAGGCTCCTCCTCAAAACATAAATCAGGACAAATCTCAATTTCCTCCACCGGAAGGATATGCGACGGATCAGCATGATAGCGTCTCAATACAAAGACGTGGAAGACATCATGAATACGCGGAAGTTCTGGTGGTAACTCAAGCTGATAGGCAACTGGTACGACTCGACGAATAATTCGATAAAGGCCAATGAAACGAAGACTCAGCTTACCTTTCCGACCAAAATGGAGTACCTTTCTCCACAGAGATACTTTCAAGAAAACCTCATCTCCCACATCAAACACGATATCCCAACGTCTCAAATCGGCATAAGACTTATGTTTGTCAAAAGCAACCTTAAGCCAATCCCGAATCAATCTGACTGTCAACTCAAAGAAAACCGTCTGAAGAGTAAGGTTCCCTTGAACCACTCTCTACATTGCCAACATCTGAAGTGGAGCTCAACCCGAAGGGTGGAACCACTGATCCGAAGTAGGATTCATCATGAAGGGTGAAATCGCTGAACTTCACCGTACAATCCCAACCCAAATGATATGACATGCTAATCCGATTTCCTGAATCCGAATGTATTCTTGTTTAATAATGAATATGCATGTATTAATGGTCCGATATTAATTTTTCCGATTCAGAAACATACATATGAAACAAAGCATGTCATACATGGCAAGTCATTTAGAACAAATCATAATCACGTCAAACAGATCATGCCATATTCGCAAGTCACATCAATCGTCATGTAAACATATACAAAGCACTAAAATATATATATGTAGCACATGTAAAGAACACACCGTAGGCGGCTAATAACCTATCGTCGATAGTGACGTCTCCCACGATCAGCTCTAGCACTAGGTCGGATTGAATCAGCACCTACAAAAGGAAACACTACATAAGTACTACAACTACTATGCCATAATTAATTCACTAACACAACTTAATTAAACTCATGCGTGGGTCTCGCAGACTGAGCAATAGAAGGTCGTCCAGGTGGAGGTAGAGAAAGAATCTCGGTGTCCGAATCAATGTCACCTGAACACAAGATTTTTTTTGAATCAGATTTCGATGTACACAATTTCTCAAAATACTAAATACAATTAAATGTAAATAGTAAAACGGTTAATCGGAGTCGAATTTGGGAAAAAGGGCAACAGATTTGGAACCGAGATGTCGAAAAACATAAAGTTGACATGATTGGAAAAGTCAACGGTCAACGGTGGCGCTGTCGTTAACGCTGAAGTCATCCTACCCATGTCAATGCTGACATCATCTGGTTCGGTTTGAACAAAGGGTCTGGTTCGATTCACTGGTCCGGTTCTGTTTGGGTTCATTGGATCGGTTTGGGCTCTCTCTCTCACACTTGGGCTTACCAACAGATTTGGGTCTAACCCAATTTCTCCAACCATGGCACACATACACACAGCCCACAACCTCAATCCCTTTGCAATATGTAAACTTAGGGTTAACACCATTGACGTCACCGATCGTCGGTGAGGTTTTCGGTGACCATAAAGGTCATTTTCCAGCCAAAAACACAACTAAAAAAAGGGTAATCACACCATGAATCTGAATAAACCAAAACTCGACTAAAATCTTACCCCACAACCAAAAACGAAGAAGAGAAGAAGAAGGGGACGGTGGCGCACAACAAAATGAAGGGTTTTGAGCGGATTCCAAGCAAACGACGAACAATAGCGGTGTTATGATGTTTTGGTTATAATCGGAACGGAGTGGGGAGACGAATAGTGGCCTTAAATCGACAAACGGTTAGCGTTAAACCCTTGGCCGGAGTTAGATCCGAAAGGTAGAGGTTGAGGAGATGGTTTCGTGAGAGTAAAAAGAGAAGGGTGTGCGACTGCTGATATTCAAAATGACAGATGAAACGGTTTCACAAGCTGAAAAAGGGAATTAAATACCCAATTTAATGGGAAAATTACAAGATGGGCCATTAAGCTTAGAAGGGTTTGTAAAACGGCACCCTAACTTTACCCACATTACACAAAGGTCACAATAAAGTTCCAGATTTTCATAATTAAGCCACTTAAATTCAATTAAGAATTTAGCTTAAAATTCCCAAAAACTAGGGTTTCAATTTGGGAGAAAATTTGGGGTGTTACAACTCTCCATTCCTTAAAAGAAATTTCGGCCTCAAAATTTACCTGGATCAAAGAGATACGGATACTGAGCTCTGACAACAGTCTTGGGCTCCCATGTAGCCTCATCATGACTACGACCGCGCAACATAACCTTGACCATCTTAACAGTCTTCCTCCTGAGAACCTTCTAGTCCTGAGCAAGAATTTTAACAGGCTCCTCCTCAAAACATAAATCAGGACAAATCTCAATTTCCTCCACCGGAAGGATATGCGACGGATCAGCATGATAGCGTCTCAATACAAAGACGTGGAAGACATCATGAATACGCTGAAGTTCTGGTGGTAACTCAAGCTGATAGGCAACTGGTACGGCTCGACGAATAATCCGATAAAGGCCAATAAAATGAAGACTCAGCTTACTTTTCTGACCAAAATGGAGTACCTTCCTCCACAGAGATACTTTCAAGAAAACCTCGTCTCCCACATCAAACACGATATCCCGACGTCTCAAATCGGCATAAGACTTCTGTCTGTCAAAAACAGCCTTAAGCCAATCCCGAATCAATCTGACTGTCTACTCATCCTCATGAAAAATACCCATTCCTAACAATTTGTGTTCATTGAGCTCAGTCCAGCCAATAGGTGTACGACACTTACGACCATACAGAGCCTCATACGGTGCCATCTTGATACCGGCCTGGTAACTGTTATTGTAGGCAAACTCTGCAAGTGGCAAGAAATCCTACCAACTACCTCTACAATCAATAACACAACCTCTCAACATATTTTCCAGGATCTAGATTACCCGCTCAGACTGACCATCAGTCTGCAGATGATAAGTAGTACTGAAGTTCAATCGAGTACCCAGAGCAGTATGAAGAGAATCCCAAAATTTCATTGTAAACTTTGGATCTCGGTCAAAAATGATGGACAAAGGTACCCTGTGAAGTTGAACAATCTCAGAGATATAAAGTTGAGCTAACTTACTCAAAGGATAGTTAACTCGATCAGGAATGAAATGCGCCGACTTAGTTAAACGGTTAACAATAACCCATATAGAGTATTTCTTTGATGGAGTCAAAGGGAGACCACTAACGAAGTCTATAGTCACACACTCCTATTTCCACTGAGGAATCTCAATATGCTAAAGTAAACCAGGCGGACGCCGATGCTCTGCCTTAACCTACTGATAGGTCAGACACTTCGATACAAATCCAACAACATCCCGTTTGAGACCCTTCCACCAGTACCTCTCACGAAGATTCTTATACATCTTGTCTCCACCAAGATGCATAGAATAAGAACTGTCATGAGCCTCACGAAGGATAACCTGTTTCAACCTAGAATTCCTCAGAATGCAATATCGACCTCGAAAACACAAAATACCATTCTGATCAATAACGAACCTCTCTAATACGATGCATCAAAAACGGATCACTGGGCTACTCAGCTCGAATATAAAAAATCAGTGTAGGGATAACTTGAAGTTCTGCCATCAAACTGTCATCCTTATATAAACTCATCCGAGCAAACAAAGCTCTCAAATCTGAAATGACATTATGACTCAAGGCATCGACAACTACATTAGCCTTGCTTGGATGATATTCTATCTCACAGTCGCAATCGTTAAGAAGTTCCAACCAACGACGTTATCTCATATTCAGCTTCTTCTAGGTGAGGAGATATTTCAGACTCTTATGGTCTGTGTAAATGTAGCACTTCTCCCCATAGAGATAGTGTCTCCAGATCTTAAGAGCAAAGATCACAACAGCAAGCTCAAGATCATGTGTAGGATAGTTGCACTCATGTGTTTTTAGCTGTAGGGATGCATAAGCTACAACCTTCCCATCCTGTATCAAAACACATCCAATCTGGTGTGGGAAGCATCATTGTAAATGGTGTAAGCCTTACCAGGCTCAGGCTAAATCAGAATCGGTGCTTCTGTTATCACAGTCTTAAGCTTCTCAAAACTAGACTATTGGGTCTTAGTCCAAACGGAAGAAACATTCATCCTTAGAAGTTTAGTCAACGGAGCTGCAATAATAGAGAAACCCTCAACAAAGCTCTAATAATAGCCAACTAAACCTAAGAAGCTTCGAATCTCAGAAACATTCTTGGGCTGCTTCCAGCTCATAATAGTCTCAACCTTATTCAGATCAACTTGAATACCCTCTACATATACTATATGCCCCAAAAACATAACCTCTGAAAGCCAGAACTCACATTTGTTGAATTTAGCATATAACTGTTTCTCCTGTAAAGTCTGCAATACAATCCATAGATGTTGCTCATGCTCAACCTTAGATTTGGAATAGACTAGAATATCATCTATGAAAACCACAACGAACTAAGCAAACAGTGTTGAAACACCCTATTCATCATATCCATGAACGCGACAAAGGCGTTCGTCAATCCGAAATGCATCACAAGAAACTCGTAATGGCCATAACGTATTTGGAAAGCTATTTTGAACACATCAAAATCCTTAACCTTGAGTTGGTAGTAACCAGATCTCAAGTCTATCTTAGAGAATACCGTAGCTCCTCAGAATTGATCGAAGAGATCATCAATACGAGGGAGAGGATACTTGTTTTTGATTGTTAGCTTATTCAGCTTCTGATAATCGATACAGAGCCAAAGTGTCCCATCCTTCTTCTTGACAAACAGAATATGAGCACCCCAAGGAGAAATACTAGGTCAAATGAAACCCCTGTCTAGCAGCTCTTGCAACTGTATTTTCAGCTCTTTAAGTTCTTTCAGAGCCATTCAGTACGGTGCCATAGACATAGGAGCCGTGCTCGGATAAACCTTAATGCCAAACTCAACCTTATCTCGTTTTAGCAGTACACCAGGCAATTCTTCCGGGAAAACATCTAGAAAGTCTCTCACAACCCAAATCCTATCCAAAATCGAATCAAACTGTCTCAGATCAAGAATATAATCTGGGTAAGCAACAACCCCTTTCTTGATCATCTTCTTAGCCTTGAGAGCTGATACAACATTAGACAAGAATCTTCTACGCTCGCTAATAAGGACTATCTTACGATCATAAGAGGTTTTCAGAGCTGGGAAGATCTCCCATTGAATCTCAAAAGGACAATTCTTGTAGACTTTAGTAATCTCAACAAGATTACCCACGAGACTACGTACAGTAACAACATTCGCAACAATCTCAATAGGAATTTCAAGTCCCTATACACGAAACTCGCAACATAGGAATGAGTCGAACCATTATCAAGCAGAGCAAAATAAGAGATAGAAAGGATACAGAAGGTACCGACAATAACATCTAGCTCATCACGGTCATGCCTCCTAGTAGCATAAACAACCCTGGTTGTCTCACTCTTGATCCAGCAGATCCTCTACTCTGAGCATGCCTATCCCTACCAATAGTACCCGATGTAGCAGGTCTACTCTGTCTTCTACACCTACTAGCAGGAGTCTGTACTGATGCCTGAGACTAATTAAGAAAATAATTGAATGGAGGAAAAATCACGCAATCCCTGAAAAGTTGCTCAAACGAACCATATTTGAAACAAGCCCCGAATTGCCTCCTACACTCGCCTGGATGCCATTTTTTGCAGAAAGAACACTGTGGCATCCCACGAGAACTAGTCAAACCTCCAGCACTAGCGGTCAGAATAGTAAAAGTCATTGGTCTAGCTCTGGAATAACTCGGATAATCAGACTCATATCTGGCCCTCTTCCTTGACTGATTTCCCTAACTATGTTGAACTATTGTAGCTGGCTGCCTCCTAGATCGATTGGCAGTCTAAGATTCAAACAATTTCTTCTCTACCTCATTCCGCTCAGTAGTTCTAGCTCATCTAGTAAGCTCCTTATACTCAGTATCAAGATGTAGAGAAACACCCTCTTTAATCGCAGGTCGCAACCCCTTCAGAAACCAGTCACACTTTTCTTCCTCTATAGTCACCAACCCAAGAACAAACTGAATCAGCCTTATAAACTCGATCTCATAGTCATTCACAGTCATGTCATTCTGCCTCAGATTGATGAAGTCACCCGGTACTTTGCTATATACTTTGGCCCAACATAGCGGTCTCAGAGTGCCTGTAAAAAATGGTCCCAAGAAACCTAATTGGTTGGAATAACATTTTCCTCATCATCCTACTAATTATGTGCTTCACCCTGAAGCAATGAAATAGAAGCCCTAAGCTTTTGATCGGAATGATAGTCCATCTTAGCAAACAGACACTGAAGCTTATTCAGCTAATAGTTTGCATCAACAGGATTCGTACCAGTCCTATCATCGAACATGGTTATCCCTCCAGCCAAAAACTCTATAGATATGTGCCTTTTGACACCCTCTGACTGACGTAGTTAATGAAGCATCTCCCGGTGCAATGCGACAGTATCTACACCTACAATCTCACTATTCCCAGAATCATGCGGGCCACCACTCTAAGCCTGCTGAATAGTTGGATTTCCACCACCAGTCTGATGTACCCCGGTCTGCTGAGCTCCAACCTGACCTACAGGCTGATCCTCCATATCATCATCATGATCCTGTGGTAGATCTATAGGAGACGGGGTGTCACTCTTTATCGCAACAGTACAACCTCGACCACGACCAGCCGACTGTTGGGAAACATCGGTACACCCTATGGCGCAATGAAAAATTATCCAGCGTAATCCACCAATGATCCATGTACAATGGACGAATTCAGGGTGAATAGGGATGAAACGGTACTTTAATAAATCTGGAATCTAGAAATCCGTAAGGAATTCATAATAACCAAATCAAATCTGAGTCGTCACAATAACGTTTCAACCTCTACGCAGTCTACCCGAATAAAACGAATAATATTTTCTCTTCTCTAACTGTTAGAGAGGTTTTCTGAAAAGTATACTCATGCCTGCTAGACCTCATGCCTTTTTTTGAATATGCTGGTGTGATACAAGGGTAGCATCTGTTCAACTTTCTTAGTCTTTTCAAATAAGGTACACACACCGTGCAGAACTGGTGCTCGAACCCGGGTCACTTGGATGAATTACATCATCCTTTACCACTGAGACAACAAGGGGTGAGCAAGCTTATGCCTTTATATAGCATTTAAAACGATAATTTTAATTAAATTCGAATTCTTTAAATATACATTATATTTATCCGAATATATTTAAATATGTAGAATCAGATTATACTTCTATCAGGTTTCTTTAGGGATAAATATATTTTAATAATATATGATAATTACATTAATTATCTAGCATTAAAATATATATAATCGAAATTATCTATAATTCCAATTATCATAATAATTTTGGTTTTTTTACTTATTTCGTGCACAACAAGTTTGTACACATCTATCTAGTCGATATTTGTTCATTTAATCATAGAGTGTGACCCTTGCAGTTTCATGTAACGTTAGCAATAATATCTAGAACAGTTCTAATATTACAAGCAATAAATGGCATCTAGCAATACATCATTGCTACCTAAGTTACATGAAGTCGTGGTTCGATTTAACCTTTTCTGTGATTAACATCTTTTATGTATTTCATCTTTTTCTTCTCACATCTAGATCAGACACAAGTCATGGATTAGTCACACTTGTATAGTCCATCCAATATTTTGATCTCTTGAGTAAACAAATATAAACGAATAACTATGATATCCCATATCAATTTATTCGAGCATGGCCATGAATTTTCTAGTCTCACTCAATCAAGTGGCCTATGATATTACTCATATTATGTAGGAGAGACAAATCCTATCTTGATCAACCATATTCCGCTACATAGATTGTGACATATCCAATGTCAGTTGTTATAGTGTAGTCAGTTATGACACACGTTTGACCGTATCAAAATATGTCACTCACGATGTTGAAATAATGATAATCTCAAGTCTGAGGATCATACATGTAGTTATCACCATGAGCAATGTTTTGAGTGTCACATAATAATCCAAGAAACATGCTCACAGCGGGTCAATCCAGTACATTGTTCTCTAACACATACTTATGTATTGATTTTGACATCTCCATGTCAATGACAACATTTTGTCATCAATCAACTACATATTAATCTTAATATATTATTGTTGTCTATGCCCACAATAATACTCAACTACGAACATTCAAGAATAACTATATTATTCTAAGGACTTTATTAAAATTCAGTTTATTAAATACACAGAATAAAACTGAAATAATAATAATGGCTTTATATTAATAAACAAGATAAAATAAATGTCTTTTACAACCATCTAATGATTGGTCTTTGGACATACTCCAACAATCTTCCACTAGCACTAAGACCAATCACTCATGTATCTAATACAAAGAGACTTAGTGTGACGTTCATGCTTTTGCTGTGTCAGAGGCTTTGTCAGTGGATCGACGATATTGTCATATGTTGGTACTCTACATATTTCTACATCTCCTCGATCAATGATTTCACGAATGAGATGGTAACGCCTAAGTATGTGTTTGGATCGCCGGTGAGATATGGGTTCTTTTGCTTGTGCGATGGCTTCGTTGTTGTCACAACGTAGATCTATAGCATTTGATATTCTAGGCACGATCCCTAGTTTAGATATCAACTTTTTGATCCAAGCAACCTTTTTTTGCAGTATCGCTTGCTGCAATATACCCAGCTTCTGTTGTAGAATCTACTGTTGTATCTTGCTTTGAACTTTTCCAGCTTACAATACCTCCATTAAGGCAAAACACAAAACCCAATTACGATCGAGGATTTTCTTATCAGTTTGGAAGCTTGCGTCAGTATAACCTTTTATACTTAGCTCTTCCTCACCTCCATACATAAGGAATGTATCTTTAGTTCTTCTTAAGTACTTAAGGATATTTTTGACTGCAACCCAATGACCTTCACCGGGATCTACATGGTATCGACTTGTCATACTTAGTGCATATGATACATCCGGGCGTGTACATAGCATGGCATACATGATAGATCCAATGGCCGAAGCATTTGGAATCGTACTCATGTGCTTTCTCTCTTGAGGCGTTGAATGACACATTTCTTTCGAGAGCGAAATACCATGGCTCATAGGAAAGAACCCTCTTTTAGATTTTTCCATACTGAATCTTTTCAGTATTTTATCTATGAATGTATTTTGACTTAGTCCTAGAAGTCATCTTATCTATCTCTATAGATCTTGCCTCTTAATATATAGGTTGCTTCACCCAAGTCTTTCATAGAAAATATTTTCCTAATCAAGTTTTTACAGACTGTAAGGTAGGTATGTCATTTCCTATTATTAGTATGTCATCCACATACAATACCAAGAATGTAACAGTGCTCCCACTAGTTTTCTTGAAAACACATGGCTCATCTTCATTTTTAATGAAACCAAACTCTTTGATTGCCTCATTAAAACGAAGATTCCAACTTCGAGAAGCTTGCTTCAAGCCATAAATGGATCTCTGTAGCTTGCATACTTTTAGGGTATCTTTTGGATCGACAAAACCCTCAAGTTGTGTCATGTAAACATCCTCATCTAATTTTCCATTAAGGAAAGCGGTTTTGACATCCATTTGCCAGATTTCATAATCATAATATATAGCTATTGCAAGCAATATCCGGATAGATTTAAACATAGCAATAGGGGGAAAAGTTTCATCATAGTCTATACCATGAATTTGACGAAATCCCTTAGCGACCAATCGCCCTTTATATGTTTGTACATTTCCATCCATGCCGATTTTCTTTTTGAAAACCCATTTGCACCCTATGGGCTTAATCCCTTCGAGTGGGTCGACCAAAGTCCATATTTGGTTTTCTGACATAGAATCCATCTCGAATTTCATGGCCTCTAGCCATTTCTCAGAGTTTGGGCTCTCCACTGCTTCTTGATAAGTCCTAGGCTCATCTTGGTCTAGAAGGAGAACATCTCCTTGCAATGTGACAAGAAATCCATATCTCTCAAGCTCATTGCGTTCTCTCATAGATCTCCGCAGTGGTTGTGTTTCAAGAATGGTTGGATGTTCCTCAACTATTTGTGGAACTTTTTGTTCAATCTCTGGTTTAGTGATCTGTGGTTGACCTTGAATTTTTTCAAGTTCAATATTTCTCTCACTTCCTTTTCCTAGAATAAATTCTCTCTCAAGGAAAACTCTTGTTCAAGCAACAAACACTTTGTTCTCAGATGGATTGAAGAAATAGTATCATTTTGTTTCTTTAGGATACCCTACAAAATTACACTTATGAGATTTGGGTTTGATTTTTGTAGACATCTGATGTTTAACATAAACTTCGTATCCCTAAATTTTCATAAAAGACAAACTAGAACGTTTCCCAGTCTACATCTCATATGGTATCTTTTGAACCAATTTAGACGGAACACAATTTAGTGTGAAAGAAGTCATTTCTAGCGCATGTCCCCAAAAAGAAGTTGGAAGATCAGCATGACTCATCATTGACCTAACCATGTCTAACAATGTTCGATTTCTCATTTCAGAGACTCCATTGTGTTGTGGAGTACCTGGATGTGTAAGTTGTGAGACAATCCCACATCCATTAAGAAGTTCATCAAACTCTAGGCTTATGTATTCTCCTCATCGATCTGATCAAAGAGCTTTGATACTCTTTCCTAATTGGTTTTGTACTTTATTCTTAAATTCCTTGAACTTTTCAAGGGCTTCAGGTTTATGATGCATTAGGTAAACGTACACATATCTACTAAAGTCATTAGTGAAAGTAATAAAGTATTGAAACCCTCATCTAGATTGTGTATTCATCATTCCACATACATCACTATGTATTAGACCTGATAAATCGCTTGCCCGTTTATTTTTACCGTCAAACGGTGATTTGGTCATTTTTCCCATTAAACAATGTTCACATATATCTAATTGCTTGAAAACAAAAGAATCCAAAAATCCATCTTTATGAAGTTTTGATTTGCGTTTCTCACTTATATAACCCAAGCGACAGTGCAGAGATAAGTTTGATTAGAGTCATTTGTTTTTAATCTTTCTGTATTTATGTTATATATGGAATTGTCTTCATCTAAAATATAGAGGCCATTGATTAATTGAGTCGTACCATAAAAACATTATTGAGGGAAAAAGAATAACTATTATTCTATTATTCTTAATAATAATCTCAAAATCAATCTTGTCCAAATAAAAAATTGGAATAATGTTTTTAGTCAAACTAAGTACGAAATAACAATCCTCTAAATCTAAAACAAGTCCACTAGGTAATGACAAAGTATATGTTCTTATAGCTAATGCAGCAACTCTTGCTCCATTTCCGACTCGTAGGTCCACATCTCCTTTTGCCAATTTCCACTCCTTTTTAGTCCTTGTACAGAAGTACAAATGTGTGAACCACAACTGGTATCTAATACCCAAGAAGTAGATGTTGATATATTTATATCAATAACAAAAATATCTGATCCAAACTGTCCATTTTCTCTTGCTTTCTTGATGTCCTCAAGATAGACAAGGCAATTTCTCTTCCAATGTCCCGCATTGTTGTAATAGAAACACTTTCTTTCTTTTGCTACTCCTCCTTTGGGTTTCAATGCTGCCTTTCCTTTGTTGGGATTTGGCTTTGCCTTAGTGTTAGTCTTTCCTTTTCTGTTATCCTTTCAGACCATCAAAATAGGTTTGTAGCCAACCTTTTCATGTTGTTTTCTGTTATTCTTAACAGACCAAGCAACTGAGGCAACGATTTGTTAATTTCATTCATATTGAAATTAAGAAAAACTGATTAAAACTATCCGACAAAGATTGCAGAATAACATCAGTAGCCAATTCAACACTTAAAGGGAAGCCCAATTTTTCAAGGGTCTGAATATACCCTATCATTTTGAGAACATGAGTTCCTACTAGAGCTCCATCCACCATTTTGCATCGAAACAAAGCCTTAGAGGTCTCATACCTTTCTTGACAAGCTTGCCCCTCATATAATTCTTTGAGATTTTTAACCATCTCACAGGGAACCATGTCCTCATGTTGCTTTTGAAGCTCATGGGTCATGGTCGAAAGTATCAAGCATCCGACATATACATGTCATTTGTGTATTTTTCAAAGGCTTCCCTTTTATCTTTGGAGGCATCATCTGCTGGCTTATTAGGGATAGGTTATTCGATGATTTGCAGTTTCCGTTCTTGCTTAAAGACAATCTTTAAGTTACAGAACCAATCAAGGAAGTTCAAGCCATTCAATTTGTCTTTCTCAATGATGGATCACAATGATAATGTGTTTGAGTTTGCTATCAAATCTACAACGATAAAATATTATTTATAAATACTTTTTATCATGTTGAAATTACATTCTCACTATAAAAAACCTTCAAAACCAAAAAAACTTGCTAAAAGTATTTCTAGTGGGTAAGGATCCATATTTCATTTCATTCTAGGTCAGCTTTGGCTTTACTCCTAGAATTCAATTATTTAGGTAAGCAACACTTGCAAATTACATCTCATGTAATTCTTATATTTGATGAACAACTATTTGTCCAAAACAAAAGTTCATATGGTCTAATAGAAAGAACAATAATGAACAGTGCACCAGGTAGGTAACTTATGAAAAGAGAGGTGGTGTATTGGGCACGCTTAAATACCAAGTCTTTCAAAGAACCAATCCTAGACATTCACTTTCGTATTGTTTTTCAATCACCAAGGTTCTTGAAAAATCATTAGTCTTTAGGTTTCTAATCTTATTAGAACAACCTAGTTTAACCAATATTACTACCACTGAATATCACTTGCTTATTTTTCGCGTTTAACCAAGAGAAATCTAGGTATTTTGCTTAAATACCAAGTCTTTCGTAGATTTTTTAAAGATCATCATCTTAATTGATGTGTAAAAGCCTCACGATTTGATAACTTTTATCAATATTATCGCGTTTTTCAGGATTTTAGAATCCACGAGTTTTTTACTTGAACAATACTTTGTTACTTTCCCCACACGTGATCCATAGACTAACTATTAGTCTAAAATATAATTATCACCCACGTATGTTAATGCTTAACATTTGAAACTCAAACAAAACTGTGACTAACTCTTTAATCACTCGAAGCAATCAATTTAATTTATTCAAATTAGGCGTGAATCGATCTAAAGCATGAAAATATCATATATTTTTCAAAAATTGAATTAACCATAATCTAATAACATGCATCTCATACAAAAGCATCATCCAAGTATTTAAGTCAGAATTTGTATCGTACAAGTAGCTCTAATACCACTATTTGGAAACGCTGGTACACCCAATGGCGCAGTGAAAAATTATCCGACATAATCCATCAGTGATCCATGTACAAGGGACGAATTCGGGGTGAATAGGGATGAAACTTTTTACCTTAATAAATCTGGAATCTAGAAATCCGTAGGGAATTTGGAATAAACTAAATCGAATCCGAGTCGTCACAATAGCATTCCAACCTCTACGCAGTCCACCCGAATGAAACGAATAATATTTTCTCTTCTCTAACTATTAGAGAAGTTTTCCAAAAAGCATACCCATGGCTGTTAGACCTCATGCCTTTATATAACATTTAAAACCCTAATTTTAATTAAATTCGGATTCTTTAAATATACATTATATTTATCCGAATATTATTAAATATGTAGAATGTGATTCTACTTCTATCAGGTTTCTTTAGGGATATATATATATATATTTTAATAGTATATAATAATAACATTAATTATCTAATATTAACATATATATATATATCTGAAATTATCTATAATTCTAATTATCATAATAATTTTGGTTTTTTACTTATTTCATGCACAACAAGTTTATACACATGCTATCTAGTCGATATTTGTTCGTTTTAATCATAGGGTGTGACCCTTGTAAGTTTATATAACGTTAGCAGTAATATCTAGAACAATTCTAATATTATAAGCAATGAGTGGCATCTAGCAATACATCATTGCTACCTAAGTTACATGAAGTCGTAGTTCGATTTAACCTTTTCCGTGATTAACTTCTTTTATGTATTTTTTCCTTTTGTCCTCATGTTTAGATCGAACACAAGTCATGGATTAGACACACTTGTATAGTCCATCTAATATTTCTTGATAACTTAAGTAGACTATTATAAATGAACTATAATATCTCATATCAATTTATTCGAGCATGGCCATGAATTTTCTAGTCTAACTCAATCAAATGGCCTATGATATTACTCCTATCATGTAGGAGGGACAAATCCTATCTTGATCAACCATATTCCGCTACATAGATTGTGACATATCCAATGCCAGTTTTTATAGTGTAATCAGTTACGACACACATTTGACCATATCAAAATCTGTCACTCACGATGTTGAAATAATGATGATCTCAAGTCTAAGGATCATACATGTAGTTATCACCATGAGCTATGTCGTGGCTGTCACATAATAATCCAAGAAACTGGCTTACAACAGGTCAGTCTAGTACGTCGTTCTCTAACATATACTTATTTATTGATTTTGACATCTCCATGTCAATGATAATATTTTGTCATCAATCAACTGCATATTAATCTTAATATATTATTATTGTCCATGCCCACAATAATACTCAACTACGGACATTCAAGAATAATTATATTATTCTAAGGACTTTATTAAAATTCAGTTTATTAAATACACAGAATAAGACTGAAATAATAATAATGACTTTATATTAATAACAAGATAAAATAAGTATGTCTTTTACAACCATCGAATGATTGATCTTTGGACATACTCCAACAATCTCCCACTAGCACTAAGACCAATCACTCATGTATCTAATACCAAGATACTTAGTGTGACGTTCATGCTTCTGTTGTGTTAAAGGCTTTGTCAGTGGATCGACAGTATTGTCATATGTTGGTACTCTGCATATTTCTACATCTCCTAGATTAATGAATTCATGAACGAGATGGTAACGCCTAAGTATGTGTTTGGATCACTGGTGAGATATAGGTTCTTTTGCTTGTGCGATGGCTTCATTGTTGTCACAACGTAGATCTATAACATTTGATATGCTAGGCACGACCCCTAATTCAGATATGAACTTTTTGATCCAAACAGCCTCTTTTGCAGCATCGCTTGCTGCAATATACTCAGCTTCTATTGTAGAATATGCTGCTGTAGCTTGCTTTGAACTTTTCCAGCTTACAACACCTCCATTAAGGCAAAACATAAAACCCGATTGCGATCGAGAATCATCCTTATCAGTTTGGAAGCTTGCGTCAGTATAACCTTTTATACTTAGCTCTTCCTCACCTCCATACATAAGAAATGTATCCTTAGTTCTTCTTAAGTACTTAAGGATATTTTTGATTGCATCCCAATGACCTTCACTGAGATCTACTTGGTATCGACTTGTCATACTTAGTGCATATGATACATCCGGACTTGTACATAGCATGACATACATGATAGATCCTATGGCCGAAGCATATGAAATCTTACTCATGCGCTCTCTCTCTTGAGGCGTTGAAGGACACATTTTCTTCGAGAGAAAAATACCATGTCTCATAGGTAAGAATCTTCTTTTAGATTCTTCCATACTGAATCTTTTCAGTACTTTATCTATATATGTATTTTGACTTAGTCCTAGAAGTCGTCTTGAACTATCTCTATAGATCTTGACTCCTAATATATAGGTTGCTTCACCCAAGTCTTTCATAGAAAAACATTTTCCTAATCAAGTCTTTACAGACTATAAGGTAGGTATGCCATTTCCTATTATTAGTATGTCATCCACATACAATACCAAGAATGTAACAGTGCTCCCACTAGTTTTCTTGAAAACACATGGCTCATCTTCATTTTTAATGAAACCAAACTCTTTGATTGCCTCATTAAAACGAAGATTCCAACTTCGAGAAGCTTGCTTCAACCCATAAATGGATCTTTGTAGCTTGCATACTTTTAGGGCATCTTTTGGATCGACAAAACCCTTAGGTTGTGTCATGTACACATCCTCATCTAATTTTCCATTAAGGAAACGGTTTTGACATCCATTTGCAAAATTTCATAATCATAATATGCAGCTATTGCAAGCAATATCCGGATAGATTTAAACATAGCAATAGGGGAAAAGGTTTCATCATAGTCTATACCATAAATTTGACGAAATCCCTTAGCGACCAATCGTCCTTTGTATGTTTGTACATTTCCATCCATGCCAGTTTTCTTTATGAAAACTCATTTGTACCCTATGGGCTTAATCCCTTCGGGTGGGTCGACCAAAGTCCATACTTGGTTTTCTGACATGGAATCCATCTTGAATTTCTTGGCCTCTAGCCATTTCTCAGAGTTTGGGCTCTCCACTGCTTCTTGATAAGTCCTAGGCTCATCTTGGTCCAGAAGGAGAACATCTCATTGCAATGTGACAAGAAATCCATATCTCTCAGGAGCATTGCGTTCTCTCAAAGATCTCTGCAGTGGTTGTGTTTCAAGAATGGTTGGATGTTCCTCAACTATTTGTGGAACTTTTTGTTCAATCTCTGGTTCAGTGATCTGTGGTTGACCTTGAATTTCTTCAAGTTCAATATTTCTCTCACTTCCTTTTCCTAGAATAAGTTCTCTCTCAAGGAAAACTCTTGTTCGAGCAACAAACACTTTGTTCTCAGATGGATTGAATAAATATTATCCTTTTGTTTCTTTAGGATACCCTACAAAATTACACTTATGAAATTTGGGTTTGATTTTTGTAGACATATGATGTTTAACATAAACTTCGTATCCCCAAATTTTCATAAAAGACAAACTAGAACGTTTCCCAGTCTACATCTCATATGGTATCTTTTGAACCAATTTAGATGAAACACAATTTAGTGTGAAAGAAGTCGTTTCTAGCACATGTCCCGAAAAAGAAGTTGGAAGATCAGCATGACTCATCATTGACCTAACCATGTCTAACAATGTTTGATTTCTCATTTCAGAGACTCCATTGTGTTGTGGAGTACCTGGAGGAGTAAGTTGTGAGACAATCTCACATCCTTTAAAAAGTTCATCAAACTCTAGGTTTATGTATTCTCCTCATCGATTTGATCGAAGATCTTTGATACTCTTACCTAATTAGTTTTGTACTTCATTCTTAAATTCCTTGAACTTTTCTAGGGCTTCAGATTTATGATGCATTAGGTAAACGTACCCATATCTACCAAATTCGTCATTAAAAGTAATGAAGTAATGAAGTATTGAAACCCTCCTCTAGATTGTGTATTCATCAGTCCATATACATCACTATGTATTAGACCTAATAAATCACTTGCTCGTTCATTTTTACTGTTAAATGGTGATTTGATCATTTTTCCCATTAAGCAAGGTTCACATATATCTAATTGTTCGAAAACAAAAAGAATGCAAAAATCCATCTTTATGAGGTTTTGATATGCGTTTCTCACTTATATGACCCAAGCGACAATGCAGTGATAAGTTTGATTAGAGTCATTTGTTTTTGATCTTTCCGTATTTATATTATATATGAAATTTTCTTGATCTAAGATATAGAGGTCATTGATTAATTGAGTCGTACCATAAAAACATTATTGAGAGAAAAAGAACAACTATTATTCTTAATAATAATCTCAAAACCAATCTTGTCCAAACAAAAAATTGAAATAATGTTTTTAGTCAAACTAAGTATGAAATAACAATTCTCTAAATCTAAAACAAGACCACTAGGTAATGACAAAGTATATGTTCCTATAGCTAATGCAGCAACTCTTGCTCCATTTCCGACTTGTAGGTCCACATCTCCTTTTGCCAATTTTCTACTCCTTTTTAGTTATTGTATAGAAGTACAAATGTGTGAACCACAACCGGTATCTAATACCCAAGAAGTAGATGTTGATATATTCATATCAATAACATAAATACCTAATATGGATTGTCCATTTTCTCTTGTCTTCTTGATGTCCTCAAGATAAACAAGGCAGTTTCTCTTCCAATGTCCAGTATTGTTGTAATGGAAACACTTTCCTTCTTTTGCAACTTCTCTTTTGGGTTTCAATGCAGCCTTTCCTTTATTGGGCTTTGGCTTTGCCTTAGTGTTGGGCTTTCTTTTTCTGTTATCCTTTTGGACCATGTTGTTCTCTACTGTTCTTAACAAACTAAGCAACAGAGGCAACGATTTGTTAATTTCATTCATATTGAAATTAAGAACAAACTGATTAAAACTATCTGGAAACGATTGCAGAGTAACATCAATAGCCAATTCAACACTTAGAGGGAAGCCCAATTTTTCAAAGGTCTGAATATACCCTATTATTTTGAGGACATGAGTTCCCACTAGAGTTTCATCCACCATTTTGTATCGAAACAAAGCCTTAGAGGTCTCATACCTTTCTTGACGAGCTTGCCCCTCATATAATTCTTTGAGATTTTTAACCATCTCATAGGGAACAATGTCCTCATGTTGCTTCTGAAGCTCAGGGGTCATGGTCGTAAGCATCAAGCATCCGACATCTACCATGTCATTTGAGTATTTCTCAAAGGCTTCCCTTTCATCTTTGGAGACATCATCTGCTGGCTTCTTAGGGACAGGTTCTTCGATGATTTGCAGTTTCCGTTCTTGCGTAAGGACAATATTTAAGTTACGGAATCAATCAAAGAAGTTCAAGCCATTCAATTTGTCTTTCTCAAAGACGGATCGCAATGATAATTTGTTTAAGTTTGCTATAAAATCTACAACGATAAAATATTATTTATAAGTACTTTTTATCATGTTGAAATTACATTTCCAATATCAAAAACCCTCAAAACTGAAAAACTTGCTAAAAGTATTTCTAGTGGGTAATGATCTATATTTCATTTCATTCTAAGTCAGCTTTGGCTTTACTCCTAGAATTCAATTATTTAGGTAAGCAACACTTGCTAATTACATCTCATGTAATTTCTATATTTGATGAACAACTATTTGTCCAAAACAAAAGTTCACATGGTCTAATAGAAAGAACAATAATGAACAGTGCACTAGGTAGGTAACTTATGAATAGAGAGGTGGTGTACTGAGCACGCTTAAATACCAAGTCTTTCAAAGAACCAATCCTAGACATTCACTTTCGTATTGTTTTTCAATCACTAAAGTTCTTAAAAAATCCCTAGTCTCTAGGTTTCTAATCTTATTAGAATAACCTAGTTTAACCAATATTACTACCACTGAATATCACTTGCTTATTTTTCGCGTTTAACCAAGAGAAATCTAGGTATTTTGCTTAAATACCAACTCTTTCGTAGATTTTTTAAATATCATCATCTTAATTGATGCGTAAAAACCTCACGATTTGATAACTTTTATCAACATTATCGCGTTTTTCGGGATTTTAAAATCCACGAGTTTTTTACTTCAACAACTCTTTGTTACTTTCCCCACACGTGATCCATAGACTAAATATTAGTCTAAAATATAATTATCACCAACGTATGTTAATGCTTAACTTCTGAAACTCAAACAAAATCATGACTAACTCTTTAAGAAATAAATTTAATTTATTCAAATTAGGAGTGAATCGATCTAAAGCATGAAAATATCATATTTTTGTCAAAAATTGAATAAACCATGATCTAATAACATGCATCTTATACAAAAGCATCATCCAAGTATTTAAGTCCGAATTTGTATAGTACAAGTGGCTCTAATACCACTGTTGGGAAACGCCGGTACACCCCATGGCGCAGCGAAAAATTATCCGACGTAATCCATCAGTGATCCATGTACAAGGGACGGATTTGGGGTGAATAGAGATGAAACATTACCTTAATAAATATGGAATCTGGAAATCCATAAGGAATTATGAATAACCAAATCAAACCCGAGTCGTCACAATAGCGCTCCAACCTCTACGCAGTCCACCCGAATGAAACGAACAATATTTTCTCTTCTCTAACTGTTAGAGAGGTTTTTCGAAAAGCATACCAATGGCTGTTAGACCTCATGCCTTTATATAACATTTAAAACCCTAATTTTAATTAAATTCAGATTCTTTAAATATACATTATATTTATCCGAATGTAATTAAATATATAGAATCTGATTCTACTTCTATCAGGTTTCTTTAAGAATACATATATTTTAATAGTATCTAATAATTACATTAATTAACTAATATTAAAATATATATAACTGAAATTATCTATAATTCTAATTGTCATAATAATTTCGGGTTTTTACTTATTTCAAAGTTTGTACACATGTTATCTAGTCGATATTTGTTCGTTTTAATCATAGGGTGTAACCCTTGTAGATTTATGTAACGTTAGTAGTAATATCTATAACAATTCTAATACTACAAGCAATGAGTGACATCTAGCAATACATCATTGCTACCTAAATTACATGAAGTCGTAGTTCAATTTAACCTTTTTCGTGATTAACTTCTTTTATGTATTTTATCCTTTTATTCTCATATTTAGATCGAACGTAAGTCATGGATTAGACCTACTTGTATAGTCCATCTAATATTTTTTGATATCTTGAGTAGATTATTATAAATGAATAACTATAATATCTCATATCAATTTATTCGAGCATGACCATGTATTTTCTAGTCTCACTCAATCAAGTGGCCTATGATATTACTCCTATTATGTAAGAGGGACAAATCCTATCTTAATCAACCATATTCCGCTACATAGATTGTGACATATCCAATGTCAGTCTTTATAGTGTAGTCAGTTACGACACACATTTAACCATATCAAAATATGTCACTCACGATGTTGAAATAATTATGATCTTAAGTCTGAAAATCATACATGTAGTTATCATCAGGAGCAATGTCGTGACTGTCACATAATAATCCAAGAAACATGCTCACAGCGGGTCAATCCAGTACGTCGTTCTCTAACACATACTCATGTATCGATTTTGACATCTCCATGTCAATGACAACGCTTTGTCATCAATCAACTACATATTAATCTTAATATATTATTGTTGTTTATGCCCACAATAATACTCGACTAAGGTTATTCAAGAATAACTATATTATTCTAAGGACTTTATTAAAATTCAGTTATTTATAAATACACAGAATAAGAATGAAATAATAATAATGACTTTATATTAATAAACAAGATAAAATATGTCTTTTACAACCATCTCATGATTGGTCGTTGGGCATACTACAACACGTATGCCTAAGTCCGAGTATATAGAATAAGAACTAAGAGAGAGTCAGCTATTAAGTTCAGTGTGTCTCTTGAGTGCAGATAAAAGCATACAATATCACAGTCTGATTATACACAAATTCACACAGATATTCTGATATTTATATATATTAACATATTCACATAATTGTCGCACAAACACATGATCACACACCCATCTACATCATCGTCTGAAGAGTAAGGTTCCCCTGAACCACTCTTTACATCATCACCATCTGAAGTGGGGCTCAGCCCGAAGGGTGGAACCACTGATCCGAAGCAGGATTCATCTCGAAAGGGAGAAACCGCTGAACTTCCCCGTACAATCCCAACCCAAATGATATGACATGCTAATCCGATTTTTTGAATCCAAATGCATTCTTGTTTAATAACGAAGATGCATGTATTAATGGTTCGATATTAATTTGTCCGATTCCGAAACATACATATGATACAAAACATGTCATACATGGCAAGTCATTCAGAACAGATCATAATCACACGTCAAACAGATCATGTCATAGTCGCAAGTCACATCAATCGTCATGTAAACACATACAAAGCACTGAATATATATATATATATATATATGTAGCACATGTAGAGAACACACCTTAGGTGGCTAATAACCTATCGTCGATAGTGACGTCTCTCACGATCTGCTCTAGCACTAGGTTGGATTAAATCAGCACCTACGAGAGCAAACACTACATAAGTACTACAACTACTATGCCACAATTAATTCACTAACACAACATAACTAAACTCACGCGTGAGTCTCGCAAACTAAGCAACAAGAGGTCGTCCAAGTGGAGGTGGAGGAAGAATCTCACTGTCTGAATCAATGTCACCTGAACACAATATTTTTTTAATCAGATTCCGACGTACACAATTTCTCAAAATACTAAATACAATTAAATGTAAATAATAAAATGATTAATTGAAGTCGAATTTAGAAAACGGACAACAGATTTAGAATCGGGACGTCGAAAAACATGAAATTGACATTGACTAGAAAAGTCAAGGTTCAAAGGCGACGGTCAACGATCAACAGCAACGGTCAACGGCGGCACTAACATCATCGCTGAGGTCATCCTGCCTAGGTCAGTACTGACGCCATCCGGTTCGGTTTGAACAAAGAGATCAGTTCAGTTCACTGGTACGGTTCGATTTGGGTTAATTGGACCGGTTTGGCTCTCTCTCTCACACTCGGGCTTACCAACAGATTTGGGTCTAACCCAATTTCCCCAACCATGGCGCGCACGCGCGCACACACAGCCCACAACCCCACATCCCCTTGCAATATGTAAACTTAGGGTTAACACCCTTGACGGCGCTGATCGCCGGCGAGGTTTCCGGTGACCATAAAGGTCGTTTTTCGGCCAAAAACAAAACTAAAAAAAGGGTAATCACACCATGAATCTGAATAAGCCAAAACTCGATTAAAATCTTACCCCACAACCAAAAACGAAGAAGAGAAAGAGAAGGGGACGGCGGCGCACAACAAAACGAAGGGTTTCGAACTGATTTCGAGCAAACGACGGACAATGGCGGTGTTCTGATGTTTGGGTTATAATCGGAACGGAGTGGGGAGACGAATAGTGGCCTCAAATCGACAAACGGTCGGCGTTAAGCTCTTGGCCGGAGCTAGATATGCGGCTGCTGATATTCAAAATGGCAGACGAAAGGGTTTCACAAGCTGGAAAAGGGAATTAAATACCCAATTTAGTGGGAAATTACAAGATGATCCACTAATCTTAGAAGGATTTGCAAAACGGCACCCTAACTTTACCCACATTATACAAAGGTCACAATAAAGTTCCGGATTTTCATAATTAAGCCACTGAAATTCAATTAAGAATTTAGCTTAAAATTCCCAAAAACTAGAGTTTCAATTTGGGGGAAAATTTGGGTGTTACATTGATGGTTTCAAAGCCACCTCACAAATGATGGAGAACTAAATTAAGGTCATTTTCTCGAGTATAGTTTGGAAATCGGCAGGTTTTAATTTTTGTGGAATTTGTACAAAGGGAAATGTATGAGATTCATAAGGTTTTCCTCTATTTTTTTTCTCCATGTATCATGTAACGAGGAAAATTTAAATTAATGATTTAAATGATAAATTAAATACCATTTTTGTAATTCTTTTCCTGTGGTATTTGTCTAAATGATCTATCAATATTTAGGGAAAATTTTGGAAATTCTGGAGTTTGATGTTTCATCTAATATCACTCATGTAATAGGTTTTGTAAAAGGAAGATAAAGACCGGTGATAAATCTCAAATTTCAATAATTAAAGGCATATCACATCAATGTTTGAAATAAGTGGCAATTTGTTTGATAAAGTCAAATTAATAATTATTCCTTGTCTGCTAAAGATAAAAACAGGATTCTCAAAAAAAATAAAAAATAAAGATAAAAACAGGATAAATTACAATGAATGTCACTTTTGTTTACGTTAGTTTTATTTTTATAACTAAAATTTCAGTCATTTATGTTATTGATTTATTATATTTTGATATATGAGTCGTTAACTTCTGTTATATTAATGATGTGACATTTTAACAAAAAATATTATTTTCTTAATTAGTTCCTAAACTTTAGATAAAAATATTAATTTAATACTTCCTTAAAATTAGAAAAATACCCTAGCTGCTCTTCCTATTGTCGTTGCTAGTTCCTCCGGCGTCGACCACATCCTCTAGATAACTAGGTCGAGAAATTATATCACTGGTCCTTCTCACCACGTCATTTATGGAACCAACCAATAAAATGCACCAATTTAATTAATTTTTTCCATCTCACATTTTTACCAAATGAATCTCCACTCGGTAAAAAGATGACATGGAAAAATTAATGAAATAGATGCATTTTATTAGTTGGTCTCATGAATGACGTGGTAGGAAGGATCCATAATATAATTTCTCCCAAAATGCTTCTATTTTCCTTATCGTCCTCTTTTTTCGGATAAACTTCCCTTAGAAGTACACAAATTTTTTTGAAAATATGATTTGAATATCATTTTTTCCACTTTGATATGTTTCCTCCGTCGTTTGATCATCACCAAACTGAGAAATATGCTTTCCTCGACAAGAAGCCTCCATTCACCATTAAGATTTGGAAGGTAACGCTCCAAACATCATAATATCTGTGAAGTTTTAAAACCCTCCTTTGTTTTCTTCCCAAAATATTGATTAGATTTCACATTTTAGGCAATGTTTCCCTAAATAAAAAGTAGGTTAAAGTTAACGGTGAATATTTGTCAAAGGAATAAATTAATTTTTTTCTAAATTTGAGGGCTTAATTGAGTGTGAAAAATATTATGGTTGGATTGACTTATTTTCAAAAGTTTAAGGGTTTTCTGAACCCTTAGGCCATTTTTATAATTTTTGTTGACAAATAATAGTCACTAGTTGTATTGAAAAATGAGAAAATACAATAAAGTTACAAAAAGAATTTACAAATTAGAGTAGATTAATCACATTAACCAATAATTTTCCTTAAAACCATTAAAGTGAACAAACTAGCAACTAAAGCATAAACTTTGACCATACAAGGAAAATATTAAAACATAACCAAACAACTCGACAAAATAATAGATAAACATCGTCGGTGAAAATAAACACCATCAATACTAACATAAAAATACATATAACAATAATATAGAGATATATAGAGCGGAAAATATTTATAGTAATCAACTTTCTGATTTAGCTACTAATAAAAAATCTATGTTACTCGGATTTGAATATAACTATTCAAGTCCTTATATATTTTTCTCGGACATAAATGTTAGACATGACAAATTCATAAAAACGATGAGTCCAAACCGTTGGTAATAGAATTTTGGTTAAGTGCATCCCACTTTACGTAGGGAAAAGCTTCTACATGGGTTTATAAAGAATATTTTCTCTCCTCCTTTGTTGAGTAGTTAAGAAATAAAGCTCTCGTACACGTGTCGTCACTTTTCAGTCAACCATCTAAACACGTGTTTTACACACACATTACATGTAAATATTCTATTTCTAGAGAAAATTCATAAACTGTGAAATTAAGTGATTTTAATCGGATAATTTCGAAATATGTAAAAAAAACACATGCACACTAATTATGATGTTGTTTATTGAATTTTTAGCTTTAACAGATGGCATTATATAGCCTTAGACGTATCAGTACATTACAGGTACATGTTAATGGTTAGGTGCTTCATGGTAACCTAATTCAATAGGCTTTTTCCTCGCTAATGAAGCCTCAAGGTAACCTAATTCAATGTATTTTTTCCCTTCTACTTGTTCCGGCGAAAGTGCTGCATCGATAGCTTTATCGTCGGTAATAACATTATTGAATGTAGAACCTGTCTCCTTCGCACTCTCGATAGCATCTCCGATGAAGCTTAACCCGCTTGTAGCGAAGTCTTTGATTTGCTGGTCGTGGCCTACTGCAGATTGGATTAAGAGCACCAGAACCAATGGGCATACAACTAAACCCATATTTGCCATCCTTTTGTTTTTAAAATAAAAGGTTAAGCTAAAAAACAATAAATTTTAGCTGGTGTAGTTTAAGGTTGGAAATGGGATGCAATTTAAAGAGTTTAAAATGAGAAATTTAAGGCTAATTCAAGGCTTTGTTGAATGGTTTTGTGACTAATGACCATACACGAGTAAGATACAGAGTATTTTTATACACGTTCTTCTTTCAAATTAAACATAGGGTAAATGAATGGCCACTCAACAGTTAGAGGTTTTAATTTGAACATTGTTATTTTAATTTTGTCAATCAAGCCCTTAACTATTTCTTTGTTCAGCAATAGTGGATTTATTAAGGAAATCATACAAGCCAAGTCTTGAATTGTGTTCCTAGTTAAAAATATTCTTAATCCTAAATGGAGGAAAAGAGTACAACACAACCAAGAAGTCGATGTTAGAACTGTTCATGGCCAAAATGATCAGGGACCGAAGACGGTGGTCCGATGATGGTCAGGATGGTTGTTCTGGGTCAAAGCTCGTGTGTTATTCTTGTTTCTTTTATGGTTGTGGTGTTCGGAATGGAGGATCCTAGTTCGCTCTTGCTACATGTCCAACTTTATACTACTCGGACAAGTGTAATGATAGGATTGTCATGGCGCGTTGATCGTGTCATAATCCATTTTGTTCGGGTCATTAAGCTCAATAGCCAAATTAAATAAAAAAATAAAAAATCCTTTTATTAACCCAACAAACAACCCATTTACCCTAATAAACCCTTTAACCCATTACACCAAGCTCAACAAACAATCAGACCCAAATCCTGACTCATTACCCATTAACTCAAAAAAACCCTAAACCTGAATACCCCTAACCCTAACACTAGAAATAATGATAACCCTAATATCTTATCCCTGCCGGCCACCGCTATTCCCCTTCTGTTTCTTCAACTGTCGCGCATGCATCACAAGCGTCGGCCACCCATCGACCGTGTGACGCACGCGCCACCACGGCCATCCCACCGCCCATGTCTGACGCCACGCCTACTCCACCGCCCTGAAAAATAAGAAAAGGGATATCATTATCCTGCAAAAGCAAACTCAGATATGAAAGTGGATGTAACCGGATTTTTTTTTGGTTTTTAAAATACATGTAAATCGGGTATAAAAACCCTCAAAACCGAATGTAAAAGAGGATCTTTTTTTGGTGAGATTGGAAATAAAAAAGAGATTTCGAGCAAAAAAAATAGAGTGATATCAAATAAAAAATAACCAAAAAGGCATATTAAAAAAAGGGGTCAAGACAAAAGGTGATTTTTTAAAATAATCATTCGGTTTTTATAGATCTAAAAAATAAGAGGGGATTTAAAAGAAACTAACCTTAGATCCGTTTCGAGGGAGAAAAACCAAGTTTTTTGACACCTTTTTTTATCAACTCCGGCCGCTGGAGGCGGCGGCTCGTTGTCACCGATGAACGACGGCCGGTGGTGGCACGCGACGGATGGCTCGACAGTGACCGTGCTAAGGCAGAGGGGATGGAGAGAGCATAAGAGAGCTTCTCCCTTTTTAAGTTATCAGATGAGAAAATGACTTTTTTTGGGGCTAAAATGGATATTCATTCCCAACACAAAACGACGTCGTTTTGGAGCTCTTGACCCGTGCCTCAACCCGACCCGGCCTGGTGGATCCGCGCCCTTTTAAAGATGGGCAAATTGTGCCCGCGACCCTTCTAGATCTAGTATCCTTGCAATTTAGTCCTTTAATTTTCTCTTTTATTATTATTATTACATAATTATTATATATATATATTATATAGTTACTACGAATAGTATATTATATGTACATTATAATATATGGTATTATTAACATGAGTGGTAATATATTTTATATATGAATTTTATTATCATACTATATTTATTCGTTTATTCATATTTATATTTCATATTTCTGTTTTTATGTTTTGTACATATTCATATATATATTATATATTTTTACTGTGATATTTAACTTTTAAGGGATATTTTCCAAATTATTTTGGGAATTAGCTAGGAAGTGGTGTCCTGACTCATTCATGTGTCATCTTTCTCGATTGTCGTAAATAAGAGAATATTCTCATTAGAGCACTTCTTGGGATTGAATTTTAAAATAAAACTCGACTTTTGGTTTTCTTACAAAGACAACACTTAATCAACGCAGTACCAATTTTGGGCGTTGTGGGGATGCTAATCCTTCCCCACGCTTAATCGACTCCCAAACCCAAATTTTTGTATCTCTGGTTAATTTTTAACGGTACATGGCCTACTAAAGTGGCCGATGGCGACTCCATCCCCCATTCTTCAATATTTTCAAAAAAATCTTTATTACAGATGGCGATTCCACTGGGGATTTTTTTAGAGAGTCATGCCAATGTTGATTTTGTGTTGTCTTGCAAGAAATTCTAAGATCTGATTTAATTTAATTTTTAATCCTTTGACATTCATGCATGAGCTTTATACCCGGGCTCCTCACCTTGTTAAGTGGAAGTGTGTACTTCACTTTGTGGGGTCTTCACCTCCGTATGGTGTTGTAATTCATTTTTGAAATTCGGTCCTTATATTTCATGGGGTCTTCACCCCCGTATGATATAAGGGTCGTATCTCCCCAAATCGATGTCCTAGCGACAGTTTGGGTACCGTCACCCTAGAACTAAACTGCATATAGTGAGCCGTAAAAGCCAACCTTTTTAAGCCATGCGAAACTCTGCCTGTTTAGCGGTCACCCTGTTAGGCTTTAATGCCTTTGTCTTTTATCTGTACAGTTTTTCTAATCGTTCTAATTTTTTCCGTATTTATTGTTCTGTTTATTTATGTAATTAATCATTTTCATCAACACTAACCTATTTTGTTTTTCTTTTTTGCTTTCAATATTTATATCACATTCATTCCAATTGCATAAAATCTTTAGAAGCATGATTAATTCTTCGTTTTCTGTATTTCATTCGCACGAAGTACCGATTTACGATTGATTCCCAATTAAAAAATATTTGTCATCGGGAGAAAATCTAGTAGCCTAGATATCGATGCAACATTCAAAGTTGCAAATGAATCTCGTGAGTTTAGAAATTTATGCCATGGGAACCATTTTTGAATCGGTACATTTGTATTTAGGACATGCACCTTGCATTTACATGCATACATTTCAAGATTTTAAAATGGGTCCTCGGGATGCCTCGTGCCAACAATACCAGAAAAAGCAAAAGTCGATCGATCTAACACCTTACCGAATCTATGCGAAAGTCTGGTCTAATGGAATTTTGAGAATAACCTTCGCGTTCATACATACACCATACCTCTACAAGACCCAAGTCTGGGGGCATTCCTCGACGAGTTCAGGAAGCAAGCCTCTGATACCGAGTCAGACTTCTGCACCCTAGATGACTACATCAATTATAAACCATAGCACTTCGCTAGAGCCTAAAGTAATGAGCTACCATGCACCAACACAACAAATTTACAGATCTGACGGGGCAACATAACGCGTTCTTGAGAACAATGAAAGCCCTTCGAGAAAAGTCGAAAACATACTTCAAGCTTCGAGTTCGCTTCAAGAGAAGTCCCAGATGAAAATTTTAGGGTATTCACCTGAGGAAAGAATACAAAAGATGATTGAACCCAAGGAAGGTTGAGGCATCCTTACATACAACGCATCAAGTATTGCTTAATCAGAAGCAAAGATCTAACCACCAGAGAGTCAGGGGCATCCCTTTGAAGGGCAAAACATAACCTGTCATTTACACATTCATTAAGATCATTCTGCATTATCTGCATACATCGTACATGTGTTTAAGTAATCATGCATTTAGGCTAGACATATGCATTAAGCACAAAGTTAGGTGCATCCATAACACATTAATTTTTGGCTTGAATGTACAAATAGGTCCGAGGAAGAGACTGACAAATCTCAACTGTGGGGGGCAATAACGTGATGATCAACCTTTAGCCCCAAAGGAGGCCAAATACGCAAAAAGCTCAAATATCCATATAACAACGGTAAAATTTTCTGAACAAGATTACTAACTAATGTTTCATTTTGTTTTTAGGTCATGACTCCCCACCATAGAGTAGCAGAATCAAAGTTTTCCCGGTATCGCCTCCGTCAGTGGTGGTGGGCCATTTTAATCTAGATTCTATATCTCTGTTAGTGGTGGCAAATCAAAATTTTGAAGATATTGTTTCTCCGTCAGTGGTATTCAAATCAAATTTTCCTCTGGATCTCATCTCTCTGTCAGTGGTGTAGTGGATTCCACATTCTCTAGATCTTGCCTCTTCGTCGGTGGTGTAGCGGATCAAGCATTTTGCGGGTTATGCCTCCATCAGTGGTGGTAGACCAACTTAGTTCAGATCTTATCTCCCCGTCAGTGGTGTAGCAGATTAAACCCTATACAGGCCTTACCTCTTCATCGGTGTTGTAGCTAGATCAAACTTCTTCCTCTGATCTTATCTCTTTCTTGTAGTTATAACAGAAAAAATAAAAATACAAAAAATCAAAAAAGAAAAAAATGTTTCAAAAAAATTCAAAAAAGAAAAAAATCAAAATCAGAAGCTTCATCTTTCGATTCTGCCTCTTCGTTGGTGTTGCAGCGGGATCAAAACTCTTTATCTATAAACTGTGCCTCTTCATCGGTGTTGCAGCTCAGTCAAATCCTAGTCTTACCTCTTCGTCGGTGCTATAAAGGAACCAAATGTGCCAAAATTTCGGTTCTGCCTCTTCGTCGGTGTTGTAGTTGGATCAAAATATTTTACCTTTAGACCGTGCCTCTTCGTCGGTGTTGTAGCTCGGTCAAATCCTGATCCTGCCTCTTCATCGGTTCTGCAGCTGGATAAAAAACTTTAGCTTCAGACCTTCCCTCTTTGTCGGTGTTGTAGCTAGGTAAAACCATACTAACTCCTGGTCTTGCCTCTCCGTTGGTGTTGTAGCTAGACCAAATTCACTAACTCTCGATCCTGCCTCTTCGTCGGTGTCGTAGCTGGATCAACCTTACTAACTCTAGACCTTGCCTCTTCGTCGGTGTTGTAGCTTGGTCAAAATTTACTGACTTTTAAATTCCTCTCCTCGTAAATGTTGTAGCCACTAAAAAAGAAAAGAAAAGAAAAAAGCAAAATAAAAAAAGAGAAAAAATTTCAAAAAAACAAAGAAAAGAAAAAAAAGAAAGAAAAAAAGAAAACATGTCAGATCTTATTTCTTCGTCGTTGTTACAGCTAGATCAAACATCAGCACCTTCATCTTTCGATCCTGCCTCTTCGTCAGTGTTGCAACTGGATCAATTGTCAAAACCTTCATCCTCCGATCTTGTCTCTCTGTCAGAGTTACAGCTGGATCAAGTTTTGCAGACCTTTCCTCTTCGTCAGTGTTGCAGCTGGGTTAAAATTTCTTCAGGTATTGCATCTTTGTCAGAGTCGTAGTAAGCCGAACTCATTTTTCTCCTCAAACGGATCACCCTAGGTTAAAGATTTTGCTTTCCCAACGGATCATCCATATTAAAGATTTTGCCTACAAGAGCGATCAAGCAGATCAAGAGAAGCCTAAGAAGGAACGGTGGCCAGAGAAGGAACCCAAACCTGACCGAACAAAACGATTATTCTTTTATCTTTGCTCTATTCCTGTTACACAACAATAAACAAAGAGGGGCAACTGTCATAACCCATTTTGTCTGGGCCTTTAAGCCCAATAGCCAAATTAAATAAAAAAATAAAAAATCCTTTTATTAACCCAACAAACAACCCATTTACCCTAATATACCCTTTAACCTATTAAACCAGGCCCAACAAACAATCAGACCCAAATCCTGACCCAATACCCATTAACTCAAAAAACCCTAGACCTAAATACCCCTAACCATAAAAATAATGATAACCCTAATATCTTATCCCTGCCAGCCACCGCCCTTTTCCATTCCCCCTCTGTCTCTTCAACTGTCGCGCGTGCATCACACGTATCGGCCACCCATCGACCGTGTGACATGCACGCCACAACGGCCATCCCACCTTCCAAGTCTGTCGCCACGCCTGCAAAAGAAGAAAATGGATATCATTATCCTGCAAAAGCAAACTCAGATATGAAAGTGGACGTAACCAGATTCTTTTTGGTTTTTAAAATACATGTAAATCGGGTATAAAAACCCTCAAAACCGAATGTAAAAGAGGACATTTTTTGGTCAGTTGGAAATAAAAGAGGATATTTTGAGCAAAAAATAGAGTGATATCAAATAAAAAATAAATAAAAAGGTATATTAAAAAAGGGGTCAAGAACAAAAGGTAAATTTTTTAAAAATTATTCGGTTTTCATAGATCTAAAAATAGGAGGGGATTTAAAAGAAACTAACCTTAGATCTGTGTCGAGTGAGAAAAACTGAGTTTTTTGACACCTTTTTTATCAACTCTGGCCGCCGAAGGCGGTGACTCACTGTCACCAATGAACGCGGCCGGCGATGGCACGCGACGGATGGCTAGGCGGCGACTGAGCTAAGGTAGAGGGAATGGAGAGAGCTTCTCCCTTTTTTAAGTTATCAAATGTTCAAATGACTTTTTTGGGCAAAAATGGGTATTTATTCCCAACACAAAATGAGGCCGTTCTGGAGCTCTTGACCCGTGCCTCAACCCGACCTGACCTGGTGGATCCGCGTCTTTTTGAAGATGGCCAAATTATTCCCGCGACCCTTCCAGATCTAGTATCCTTTCAATTTGGTCCTTTAATTTTCTCTTTTATTATTATTATTACATATATATGTATTTTATAGTTTCTACTAATATTATATTATATGTACATTATAATATATAAGTATTATTAACATGAGTAGTAATATATTTTATATATGAATTTTATTAGCATACTATATTTATTCGTTTATTCATCTTTATATTCCATATTTCTATTTTTATGTTTTGTACATATTCATGTATATTATATATTTTTACTGTGATATTTAACTTTTAAGGGATATTTTCCAAAATATTTTGGGAACTGGCTACGAAATGGTGTCCCAACTCATTCAGGTCTCATCTTTCTTAGTTTTCATAAATAAAGGAATATTCTCCTTAGACCGCTTCTTGGGATTAAATTTTAAAATAAAACTCAAATTTTGGTTTTCTTACAAAGACAACACTTAATCAACGCGGTACCAATTTTGGGCGCCGTGGGGTGCTAATCCCTCCCCACGCGTAATCGGCTCTCAAGCCCAAATTTTTGTATCTCTGGTTAATTTTTAACAGTGCCCGGCCTACCAAAGTAGCCGGTGGTGACTCCATCTCCTATTCTTCAATATTTCCAAAAGAACATTTATTACAGATTGGTTAGAGTTGTGGAGGGGTTTTGGTTAGAGTTGTTGTGGGTTAATGTTGCTGAGTCTTTGAATGCATTTAGATGCATTGAATCCTCTATTTTTGTGTGGTTAAATCAGGGGTGTTTGATCCTCAAGCTTGTGACACTGTTTCAAAAGCTTTGGAGGAGTAGTTCGCATCGATGGATGAAGTTTTGTGTAGTCGATGAGTGAGAACATGGATTTCAGCTTTAAAATGGTTTAAAGGTTATTTTGGGAGTTTAAAATTAGCTTGAAACGCTGGTTTAAACTCATAAGTAAGTATGATGAGATTTCTCCCTCTATTGCGTTTGGTGAAATTGGTTTTTGCACTTGTTTTTGAATTAAATGGTACCTACTGTTTAAGCATGTTTTAAGTGTGCTTATACTGATTTTTGATCACATATATATATTGGTGATGGATGAATTTGGAAAATGGTCCATGTAAGAAAGATGAATACTCGTAAATGCATGGTTTAATGCATTGGAAATAGTTTTGTATATTGTTTATAAAAACAATGAGGTACATGGTTAATAATAAATTATATTGATGAGTGATGTAGTTTAAAATGTTATTGGATATAGTTGGCCGGCCATAGGATTGATAGTGCACTATAAAGAGTCGTCTCAGGTGTTGATGGGTTTATGTGTACCGAATACTCCACCACGAGTATGCTAACGGTCGAGAGGTTATATGGTACTGAAAACTCCTGTTAGTGGATTATACATCTAATTGATGATTTGGTTGTGATGGTACTCGGTTGTGATCGTACCTTAATTCCGGTTGATATAGTATGAAGTGTTGAGAGGACACTTGTTGAATCCGTGTATCCGATGTAATATTTTGTAAAGTGGAACTTGGTTTATGATCACTTGAAAGCTAATATAATTTATAATGTATTATGTTGATGGATTATGTTGTATAATGTTGGTTTATACATGTTTACTCTTTAAGCCTTGCACATGGGTTGTTATGCACGGGAAAGCTTAAATTGAGGGATTGCAAATGGATTTTGCTCTTGATCCATGATACATGTTTTATATGGTTTAATATGCATATTTTGGAAATGTTAAGTGCATGGTTTGTATGGCATGATTTTTTTAAAGATGTTTAAAAAGAGATTTTCAAAGTGGTTTTGTTAACCGGTTTTAATTCCATTGATGGTGGTTGTTTTTTAGCACTCCTCACTAAACCTAGTGTGCTTACACTTGTAATACCCCACTAATTAGTTAGTGACCAAAATGAAAAGAATTAAAAGTTGGTGGTTTTAGTTCAGTGACTAAAATATAAACTTTGAAAGTTTCGTGGCTAAAGTGAAAAGAATAGAAAAGTTTAGGGACAAGCATGGTAATTTTCCCAATAATTATTTTTATGTCATAAATATATAGATCACTTAAGAGTGTGAATCGAATATAAAAATTTTGGTTTGATCCGATGATTCTATTATTGGGAAATTACATTTAAAGTTTAAATAGAATTCGGATGACCATTTGATCTCGGAATATTATAAAAATTTGAAGGGAGTCTTTAGAAGACTCGAGTAACATGATATTGTGGTTCTAAATAGTTTCTGATCGATTTAGATTTGATTGAAATGCAGTATTTGAAATAGTGCATAAATGACATTTTTGAAGATACAAGAATTCATTAATGGCAAAATGGTCATTTTACCCATCATTTTTAAATATCTTTGACTAAATATTAAAGAGAAGCATAGGTGTCAACACCTAATTGGTCATAACCCAAGGGTAGAATGATCATTTTACTATGAAGGATTTTTTTATTAAAATAAGGATTATTTAATGCCATTTGGCATAGAATTAAAGAAAGAAAAAGTTGTAGAATTCTCTCAACTTCTCCAAGTCTACCGTGAGTCTCCTTCAAGCTAGGTAAGAAAATTTTCAATTCAATTTTTGGCTTGATTTAGTTGGTTTTTGAGTTGAGTCATGAAACAAAGATTTGATCTCCTTTGAATTCTCTTTCATTTGGTATAATTTTCACATGGTTACCATGCTTCTAAGTTGAGATTGGTGATTATGGTGGTTGAAGAACATGTTGAGTTTACATGTTTTAAGGTTCAATCATGTTAGAAATGATGTTGTAGTGTTATTTCTATGCTTGAAATGATGAATTCAAGGGAGAAAAGAATAGGGACCAATTCGGAAAGTTTAAAAGTTAGAGGATTAAATCTGATTTTATGTTTTTTTGGTGGGTATTTATGTTATTAATGATGTTAGAGACATGAAATTGAAGTTAGAATGTCAAATTGATGTTGATTCCAATTAGTGACTATTTTGACAAATTGTCAAAGTTAAGTGACCAAATCAAAAATGAAGTATTGTATGGGGGCTAAATCTGATTTTTAGTTGTAATGATGGAGTTAAGGTAGTAATGTTGAATTGAGGACTAATTTGCAAAGTTAAGAAGCTTGAATCCTTATCTTTGCATTTTAGTGACTATTTAGTCAAAGAATGAAAAATAAGAGAGAATTATTTTGAATAATTATTTGGTGAAGAAGGTGATGAGTTGGTGGTTTAAAGCAAGCAATTGGACTAAATTGAAAAGTAGAGAAGTAAGGAGAAGTTAGTATAAAAAATTGAAGTTTAATTATGGAAGTGTGTAGAAAACTGGTTTATGAAAGAACTTTGAAAATTCACCATAAATTATACAAAATGGTTAGATGGTGAAGTTTATACTGATGTACATACTTGTTCGTCTAGTTTCGTTTCCAACAAACGAAAACTGATTTCGAGTTCCGAGTCAAAAGATATGAATTTTTAAGTGACGAAAGGTCGAAAAACAAAACACCGATCTGTTCGAATTTCAAGATTGTAATTGACTTTGAAAATTCGCCATAAATCGTATAAGTTGATTTTGGATTATTAATTTATATGGGTGAAAATCTTATCGAATCTAGTTTTTTCAGAACAAACGAGTCGAATTCGAGTTGTAAACTATTTTATAGAAATATTTCTTTGAAGGTAGTGCAAAACCGCTAGAAAATGATAATTGATACACTTTGTATCTAAGGTTAATTAGTAAGCTTGAAAGGGGTTAATGGAAGTTCAAATTGGTCACTAAGGACCATAATGAGTTTTGAACAATACAAGGAAGAAAGGAAGACGTTTGGAAATTTTGTAATCGAATGAATATATTGGACAATATGTCTAAGATATTGTTAGATTGGGATCTAACAAATATTTTATTTATGTGATTTATGAAGTTAAGTTCGAATCAAGGGAGGTTCGAGGTACTATGAAGGAAAGGATCAATGGGACTTAGTGAGGCATACAAATAAATGGCCCAGGTGAGCGCAATTACATACATGTCATACTACATTGATATTTTATAGATGATTGGGATGGCTTGCGATGAGCTTACCCTTAATTATTGTTGCTATGATATTTGTGTCATTAGGCATATGATTGGCATATCGTAATATGTCAAGAATTTAAATATAAAATGCATTGACCATATGATTTCTTACATTGATGAAATTGAAATATTATTCTGTATAAATCGCCAACTGTTGATATATATATATATTGATATATGTTGCCATTGATGACTTAAATGATGAAATAAAGCCCAATGTATGATATAGAGGGTCGATAGTATAGTTGGCTAGCCATAGAGTCATAAACAATCAGTATAAAGATTTTAAGCACTTCAGGTAAAGTGCAAATTTTACAAATACTCATTGAGGGGGTATACTCATGCAAGGTTTGGGTATACGAAAAACACTTAGGTGTTAAGCACTACAATGCAATTTTATTAATACTCAATGAGGGTATACTCATGTAAGGTTTGGGTATACGGAAGCACTTAGGGTGCTAAGCACTATGGTGCAAATAATACATTATACTCAAGTAAGTATAGGGGGGATGACTCGTGTACATAGAATCTCTTAATTCGATACCTTGGGCTAAATAAATTGAAAAGAATCAAAAATGAAAAGAAACAAGAAGATAAGCTTGAAAGCTTGCAGATAGAAATGGAAAAAGGTATTGGTAAGCATTGAAAGCTTACGGGTGGAAATGACAACGATATTGGTAAGATCTAATCTTATCACTTTGATATTCATACATGTTGTGCATATCTATTTATGTTAATGAATATGAAATGGTAAGGTGATCATATGCATTGTTATTTATGTACATTGATATTATGTTAATTGCACTTGATTAAAGATTATTGCCTCACTAAGTATATACTTAGCGTGTGATGATGTTCACGCATAGGTTTTAAAGGAGTACCAAGGAGAGAGTATCTGAGCATCATATGCTAAATTTGAAGGTATATCACTCTAATCACAGTTATGACATCTATCCTTGATACATTTCTAATAGTATGGAGGACTAAGTCATTAGTGAATAGTATGCTTATGGTGGAGAAAGACAATTATGTTCAAGAATCATACAAATACAGTGGGTTTGAAAAATTAGCATAAATTCCATAAGTTGAATTTGAGAGAAAATCTTATATGTGTAAACTGGAAATTGAGTCTAATTTCTTTTAAGATAAACGGTGACTGATTTCGATTTGTATATTAAAAGTTATGAATTTTTAATCGATGAAGGGTCGGGAAAACAGGGCAGCAGAATTCCGGAAAAATTTCACTGTGACATGAATCTAGGAATTTCTTTGAATTTTTGTATGATGAATTTGAGTCATTAATTTATATGATTAAAAAGCCGAATGAATCTAGTTTAATTAGAAATTTACGAAATGAAATTTCAATGTCTATAAAATTTTATATAAATTTTTGAGTAAGGACAGCGCATACAACCGATTTAACATGGTTAGAAAAAAAATTGTTTTAATTTTTTTTAGTAACATCTCTGACTCGTATTTGGTAACAAATATGGGAAAATGGGTGTTACATTTATTGGTATCAGAGCTATATGTTTAGTCGATTCTGGATAGAAAATGAGTTTGAAAATGGGTGTACATTGATATTATGTTAATTGCACTTGATTAAAGATTATTGCCTCACTAAGTATATACTTAGCGTGTGATGATGTTCACGCATAGGTTTTAAAGGAGTACCAAGGAGAGAGTATCTGAGCATCATATGCTAAATTTGAAGGTATATCACTCTAATCACGTTATGACATCTATCCTTTTAATTGGATATACTAGATGGCATGTATAAATTAATTATGGCTTGTAATAATTTGTGACTAAAGAATGATTGGCTTAATAACTCATATGATGTAGATAATGATCATGGTGACCCTTGATACATTTCTAATAGTATGGAGGACTAAGTCATTAGTGAATAGTATGCTTATGGTGGAGAAAGACAATTATGTTCAAGAATCATACAAATGCAGTGGGTTTGAAAAATCAGCATAAATTCCATAAGTTGAATTTGAGAGAAAATCTTATATGTGTAAACTGGAAATTGAGTCTAATTTCTTTTAAGATAAACGGTGACTGATTTCGATTTGTATATTAAAAGTTATGAATTTTTAATCGAGGAAGGGTCGGGAAAATAGGGCAGCAGAATTCCGGAAAAATTTCACTGTGACATGAATCTAGGAATTTCTTTGAATTTTTGTATGATGAATTTGAGTCATTAATTTATATGATTAAAAAGCCGAATGAATCTAGTTTAATTAGAAATTTACGAAATGAAATTTCAATGTCTATAAAATTTTATATAAATTTTTTAGTAAGGACAGCGCATACAACTGATTTAACATGGTTAGAAAAAAATTATTTTAATTTTTTTAGTAACATCTCTGACTCGTATTTGGTAACAAATATGGGAAAATGAGTGTTACATTTATTGGTATCAGAGCTATATGTTTAGTCGATTCTGGATAGAAAATGAGTTTGAAATAAGTTAGAAATGTATACATGCCACTAGGATGTCATAATTGCTGATGAATATATGTATATACCTTGATGCTCTATAATTAGTAATGCTATTCTGTATTAATTTTTTTTTGAATATGGGTGTTCTATTAAGATATTGAAACATCAAAGTTCTAGATATATTTTTGAGCAGGACGTTTCTGTGCAAAATGAGGGTGATGAAGTAAACCAAAATATACCTCAGGATGAAGCACTGGAATATTATGGTGGTTCGGATGTTGATCCGATGACTATAGACTTTTGGTTGAACAATATTACAATCATGCTGGATAATATTCGGTATAATGATCAAGGGAAGATGGAAGGAGTAGTATTACTATTGATGGAACTCGCTTAAGTTTTGTAGATTACCATTTCTTTTAGATTCCTCAAGAACAAATTACATGGGAATCTTCTCAAAGGAATTTTGGGGTAAATATATCGGTGATGTATTCATCGAGGATATGAGGAATCAATGTTATTAGCAAATAAGGATTTTTTTTCTTCTAATAGACCTAAATAAGTACATACTAAAACGAGTGAATATAAAGGTGAAGAAGTTTGGATTAATCCAGAATGCAAGGATTGCGGAAAGAAACATTCTAGTAGAATTAATTACGAGAGACGTGATAGTAACCAATCCAATAGGCTAGAGTGCCAGATAAAAAAAGTAAAAAATGTCCAATGATAATTCAGATTATGGGTTTCCCTTGCTGATCTCATGGAATTGTCGTTCTGTGAGTTTGAAATAATATTGGGGATGGAATTGTTGTCTGCATAAAATGTTGTGGTAGAATGTCAATTAAAAAGATTAACTTTAAGGACACCGGACGGATCTACGATTTCAATTGTAGGTAAGAAGCCAAATTATCATAGTGATGTTATATCGGTTGCATCTACAAAGAAATTGTTAATTAATAGCTGTGAAAACATACTCGACTTCTGAGATTGACACCTTGAGTTAGAAAGTGAAGATAGAAGATATACTTACGGTGCTAGAATTTCCAGATATGTCTCTTGACGAATTTTCGGGATTACCCCCAGATAGAGAGGTGGAAATTGGAATTGATGTACTACCCGATACAACACCTATATCGATGACATCGTATCGTAGGACACCTAACGAACTCAAGTCACATCAACAAGAATTATTGATTGGGGTTTTATACTTTGAGTATATCACCCGGGAAGCAAATGATATTATTTGAAAAAAGAAGGATGGATCGATAAGATTGTGTATTAACTATCGTCAACTTAATAAAGTGACGATAAAGAATAAATAGTTATTATTAAGAATTGATGATCTTTTGATCAATTAAAGGAGCAATGGTGCTCTCTAAAATTGATCTTCGATCGGGCTATCATCAATTGAAGATTAAAGAGCGTAATATTCAAAAAATGAATTTTAGGACTCGATATGGACATTTCAAGTTTGTGGTAATGTTGTTTGGATTAACTAATGCCCCAAAGAGCATTTATGGATTTAATGAACTGAATTTTTCAACCATACTTGGACTAGTTGTGGTGGTATTTATAGATGATATCTTGATTTATTTTAAAACCAAGGAGGATGATGATGCTTATCTCGTAACAATTTTATAGATTCTAAGGATAAAGGAATTTATGTGTCAAACTACCTAAATGTGAGTTTTGGCTTTCTGAAGTGACATTTCTTGGACATGTAGTATTGGCTGAGGGAATTGGGTTGATCCTCGAAAATTCAAGCTATCATTGAGTGGAAATCTCCTAAAAATATTGTTGAGGTTAGATGTTTTCTCGGATTGGCAGGATATTACCGCCAATTCATGAAAGATTTCGATGATTGCCGCTTCTATTACGATGTTGCTCAGAAAAATGTATAATTTGTATGATTAAAGAATGTCAAGAATGCTTTAAAAAGTTAAAGAAAATCTTGTGAAGCTCGGTGTTAGTTCAACCGAAATCGAGGAAGAATTTTGTGGGGTATAGCGATGTATCGCATAATGGCTTAGGTTGTGTACTTATGCAAGATGGGAAAATAGTAGCTTATGCTTCCGGATAGCTTAAAACTCGTGAGAGAAATTATTCTACTTATGATTTGGAGTTAGTCATAATTATTTTTATGTCATAAATATATAGATCACTTAAGAGTGTGAATCGAATATAAAAATTTTGGTTTGATCCGATGATTCTATTATTGGGAAATTACATTTAAAGTTTAAATAGAATTCGGATGACCATTTGATCTCGGAATATTATAAAAATTTGAAGGGAGTCTTTAGAAGACTCGAGTAACATGATATTGTGGTTCTAAATAGTTTCTGATCGATTTAGATTTGATTGAAATGCAGTATTTGAAATAGTGCATAAATGACATTTTTGAAGATACAAGAATTCATTAATGGCAAAATGGTCATTTTACCCATCATTTTTAAATATCTTTGACTAAATATTAAAGAGAAGCATAGGTGTCAACACCTAATTGGTCATAACCCAAGGGTAGAATGATCATTTTACTATGAAGGATTTTTTTATTAAAATAAGGATTATTTAATGCCATTTGGCATAGAATTAAAGAAAGAAAAAGTTGTAGAATTCTCTCAACTTCTCCAAGTCTACCGTGAGTCTCCTTCAAGCTAGGTAAGAAAATTTTCAATTCAATTTTTGGCTTGATTTAGTTGGTTTTTGAGTTGAGTCATGAAACAAAGATTTGATCTCCTTTGAATTCTCTTTCATTTGGTATAATTTTCACATGGTTACCATGCTTCTAAGTTGAGATTGGTGATTATGGTGGTTGAAGAACATGTTGAGTTTACATGTTTTAAGGTTCAATCATGTTAGAAATGATGTTGTAGTGTTATTTCTATGCTTGAAATGATGAATTCAAGGGAGAAAAGAATAGGGACCAATTCGGAAAGTTTAAAAGTTAGAGGATTAAATCTGATTTTTATGTTTTTGGTGGGTATTTATGTTATTAATGATGTTAGAGACATGAAATTGAAGTTAGAATGTCAAATTGATGTTGATTCCAATTAGTGACTATTTTGACAAATTGTCAAAGTTAAGTGACCAAATCAAAAATGAAGTATTGTATGGGGGCTAAATCTGATTTTTAGTTGTAATGATGGAGTTAAGGTAGTAATGTTGAATTGAGGACTAATTTGCAAAGTTAAGAAGCTTGAATCCTTATCTTTGCATTTTAGTGACTATTTAGTCAAAGAATGAAAAATAAGAGAGAATTATTTTGAATAATTATTTGGTGAAGAAGGTGATGAGTTGGTGGTTTAAAGCAAGCAATTGGACTAAATTGAAAAGTAGAGAAGTAAGGAGAAGTTAGTATAAAAAATTGAAGTTTAATTATGGAAGCTGTGTAGAAAACTGGTTTATGACAGCAACTTTGAAAATTCACCATAAATTATACAAAATGGTTAGATGGTGAAGTTTATACTGATGTACATACTTGTTCGTCTAGTTTCGTTTCCAACAAACGAAAACTGATTTCGAGTTCCGAGTCAAAAGATATGAATTTTTAAGTGACGAAAGGTCAGAAAACAAAACACCAGTCTGTTCCGAATTTCAGCACTGTAATTGACTTTGAAAATTCGCCATAAATCGTATAAGTTGATTTTGGATTATTAATTTATATGGGTGAAAATCTTATCGAATCTAGTTTTTTTCAGAACAAACGGAGTCGAATTCCGAGTTGTAAACTATTTTATAGAAATATTTCTTTGAAGGTAGTGCAAACTGCTAGAAAATGATAATTGATACACTTTGTATCTAAGGTTAATTAGTAAGCTTGAAAGGGGTTAATGGAAGTTCAAATTGGTCACTAAGGACCATAATGAGTTTTGAACAATACAAGGAAGAAAGGAAGACGTTTGGAAATTTTGTAATCGAATGAATATATTGGACAATATGTCTAAGATATTGTTAGATTGGGATCTAACAAATATTTTATTTATGTGATTTATGAAGTTAAGTTCGAATCAAGGGAGGTTCGAGGTACTATGAAGGAAAGGATCAATGGGACTTAGTGAGGCATACAAATAAATGGCCCAGGTGAGCGCAATTACATACATGTCATACTACATTGATATTTTATAGATGATTGGGATGGCTTGCGATGAGCTTACCCTTAATTATTGTTGCTATGATATTTGTGTCATTAGGCATATGATTGGCATATCGTAATATGTCAAGAATTTAAATATAAAATGCATTGACCATATGATTTCTTACATTGATGAAATTGAAATATTATTCCCGGTATAAACTGCCAACTGTTGATATATATATATATTGATATATGTTGCCATTGATGACTTAAATGATGAAATAAAGCCCAATGTATGATATAGAGGGTCGATAGTATAGTTGGCTAGCCATAGAGTCATAAACAACTGTATAAAGATTTTAAGCACTTCAGGTAAAGTGCAAATTTTACAAATACTCATTGAGGGTATACTCATGCAAGGTTTGGGTATACGAAAACACTTAGGGTGTTAAGCACTACAATGCAATTTTATTAATACTCAATGAGGGTATACTCATGTAAGGTTTGGGTATACGGAAGCACTTAGGGTGCTAAGCACTATGGTGCAAATAATACATTATACTCAAGTAAGTATAGGGGGGATGACTCGTGTACATAGAATCTCTTAATTCGATACCTTGGGCTAAATAAATTGAAAAGAATCAAAAATGAAAAGAAACAAGAAGATAAGCTTGAAAGCTTGCAGATAGAAATGGAAAAAGGTATTGGTAAGCATTGAAAGCTTACGGGTGGAAATGACAACGATATTGGTAAGATCTAATCTTATCACTTTGATATTCATACATGTTGTGCATATCTATTTATGTTAATGAATATGAAATGGTAAGGTGATCATATGCATTGTTATTTATGTACATTGATATTATGTTAATTGCACTTGATTAAAGATTATTGCCTCACTAAGTATATACTTAGCGTGTGATGATGTTCACGCATAGGTTTTAAAGGAGTACCAAGGAGAGAGTATCTGAGCATCATATGCTAAATTTGAAGGTATATCACTCTAATCACAGTTATGACATCTATCCTTGATACATTTCTAATAGTATGGAGGACTAAGTCATTAGTGAATAGTATGCTTATGGTGGAGAAAGACAATTATGTTCAAGAATCATACAAATACAGTGGGTTTGAAAAATTAGCATAAATTCCATAAGTTGAATTTGAGAGAAAATCTTATATGTGTAAACTGGAAATTGAGTCTAATTTCTTTTAAGATAAACGGTGACTGATTTGATTTGTATATTAAAAGTTATGAATTTTTAATCGATGAAGGGTCGGGAAAACAGGGCAGCAGAATTCCGGAAAAATTTCACTGTGACATGAATCTAGGAATTTCTTTGAATTTTTGTATGATGAATTTGAGTCATTAATTTATATGATTAAAAAGCCGAATGAATCTAGTTTAATTAGAAATTTACGAAATGAAATTTCAATGTCTATAAAATTTTATATAAATTTTTGAGTAAGGACAGCGCATACAACCGATTTAACATGGTTAGAAAAAAAATTGTTTTAATTTTTTTTAGTAACATCTCTGACTCGTATTTGGTAACAAATATGGGAAAATGGGTGTTACATTTATTGGTATCAGAGCTATATGTTTAGTCGATTCTGGATAGAAAATGAGTTTGAAAATGGGTGTACATTGATATTATGTTAATTGCACTTGATTAAAGATTATTGCCTCACTAAGTATATACTTAGCGTGTGATGATGTTCACGCATAGGTTTTAAAGGAGTACCAAGGAGAGAGTATCTGAGCATCATATGCTAAATTTGAAGGTATATCACTCTAATCACAGTTATGACATCTATCCTTTTTAATTGGATATACTAGATGGCATGTATAAATTAATTATGGCTTGTAATAATTTGTGACTAAAGAATGATTGGCTTAATAACTCATATGATGTAGATAATGATCATGGTGACCCTTGATACATTTCTAATAGTATGGAGGACTAAGTCATTAGTGAATAGTATGCTTATGGTGGAGAAAGACAATTATGTTCAAGAATCATACAAATGCAGTGGGTTTGAAAAATCAGCATAAATTCCATAAGTTGAATTTGAGAGAAAATCTTATATGTGTAAACTGGAAATTGAGTCTAATTTCTTTTAAGATAAACGGTGACTGATTTCGATTTGTATATTAAAAGTTATGAATTTTTAATCGAGGAAGGGTCGGGAAAATAGGGCAGCAGAATTCCGGAAAAATTTCACTGTGACATGAATCTAGGAATTTCTTTGAATTTTTGTATGATGAATTTGAGTCATTAATTTATATGATTAAAAAGCCGAATGAATCTAGTTTAATTAGAAATTTACGAAATGAAATTTCAATGTCTATAAAATTTTATATAAATTTTTTAGTAAGGACAGCGCATACAACTGATTTAACATGGTTAGAAAAAAATTATTTTAATTTTTTTAGTAACATCTCTGACTCGTATTTGGTAACAAATATGGGAAAATGAGTGTTACATTTATTGGTATCAGAGCTATATGTTTAGTCGATTCTGGATAGAAAATGAGTTTGAAATAAGTTAGAAATGTATACATGCCACTAGGATGTCATAATTCTTTGATGAATATATGTATATACCTTGATGCTCTATAATTAGTAATGCTATTCTGTATTAATTTTTTTTTGAATATGGGTGTTCTATTAAGATATTGAAACATCAAAGTTCTAGATATATTTTTGAGCAGGACGTTTCTGTGCAAAATGAGGGTGATGAAGTAAACCAAAATATACCTCAGGATGAAGCACTGGAATATTATGGTGGTTCGGATGTTGATCCGATGACTATAGACTTTTGGTTGAACAATATTACAATCATGCTGGATAATATTCGGTATAATGATCAAGGGAAGATGGAAGGAGTAGTATTACTATTGATGGAACCTGCTTAAGTTTTGTAGATTACCATTTCTTTTTAGATTCCTCAAGAACAAATTACATGGGAATCTTCTCAAAGGAATTTTGGGGTAAATATATCGGTGATGTATTCATCGAGGATATGAGGAATCAATGTTATTAGCAAATAAGGATTTTTTTTCTTCTAATAGACCTAAATAAGTACATACTAAAACGAGTGAATATAAAGGTGAAGAAGTTTGGATTAATCCAGAATGCAAGGATTGCGGAAAGAAACATTCTAGTAGAATTAATTACGAGAGACGTGATAGTAACCAATCCAATAGGCTAGAGTGCCAGATAAAAAAAGTAAAAAATGTCCAATGATAATTCAGATTATGGGTTTCCCTTGCTGATCTCATGGAATTGTCGTTTCGTGAGTTTGAAATAATATTGGGGATGGAATTGTTTATGCATAAAATGTTGTGGTAGAATGTCAATTAAAAGATTAACTTTAAGGACACCGGACGGATCTACGATTTCAATTGTAGGTAAGAAGCCAAATTATCATAGTGATGTTATATCGGTTGCATCTACAAAGAAATTGTTAATTAATAGCTGTGAAAACATACTCGACTTCTGAGATTGACACCTTGAGTTAGAAAGTGAAGATAGAAGATATACTTACGGTGCTAGAATTTCCAGATATGTCTCTTGACGAATTTTCGGGATTACCCCCAGATAGAGAGGTGGAAATTGGAATTGATGTACTACCCGATACAACACCTATATCGATGACACTGTATCGTAGGACACCTAACGAACTCAAGTCACATCAACAAGAATTATTGGATTGGGGTTTTATACGGCTGAGTATATCACCCTGGGAAGCAACAGTATTATTTGAAAAAAAGAAGGATGGATCGATAAGATTGTGTATTAACTATCGTCAACTTAATAAAGTGACGATAAAGAATAAATAGTTATTATTAAGAATTGATGATCTTTTTGATCAATTAAAGGGAGCAATGGTGCTCTCTAAAATTGATCTTCGATCGGGCTATCATCAATTGAAGATTAAAGAGCAGAATATTCAAAAAATGAATTTTAGGACTCGATATGGACATTTCAAGTTTGTGGTAATGTTGTTTGGATTAACTAATGCCCCAGTAGCATTTATGGATTTAATGAACTGAATTTTTCAACCATACTTGGACTAGTTGTGGTGGTATTTATAGATGATATCTTGATTTATTTTAAAACCAAGGAGGATGATGATGCTTATCTCAGAACAATTTTATAGATTCTAAGGATAAAGGAATTTATGTGTCAAACTACCTAAATGTGAGTTTTGGCTTTCTGAAGTGACATTTCTTGGACATGTAGTATTGGCTGAGGGAATTCGGGTTGATCCTCAGAAAATTCAAGCTATCATTGAGTGGAAATCTCCTAAAAATATTGTTGAGGTTAGATGTTTTCTCGGATTGGCAGGATATTACCGCCAATTCATGAAAGATTTCTCGATGATTGCTGCTTCTATTACGATGCTGCTCAGGAAAAATGTATAATTTGTATGGATTAAAGAATGTCAAGAATGCTTTAAAAAGTTAAAGAAAATCTTGACAGAAGCTCCGGTGTTAGTTCAACCGAAATCGAGGAAGAATTTTGTGGGGTATAGCGATGTATCGCATAATGGCTTAGGTTGTGTACTTATGCAAGATGGGAAAATAGTAGCTTATGCTTCCAGATAGCTTAAAACTCGTGAGAGAAATTATTCTACTTATGATTTGGAGTTAGCTGCGATTATTTTTGTTTTAAAAATTTGGCGCCACTACTTATATAGTGAGAAATGTTATATATGCAGAGACAATAAAAGTCTAAAGTACCATCTAACATAGAAGGAGTTGAGTTTGAGGCAAAGGTGATGAATAGAGCTAATTAAGGATTATGATGTGATTATAGATTATCAACCAGAAAAGACTAATGTGATTCTAGAAGCACTTAGTCGAAAAATGTTTTTAGTCCTATGGATGTCAGATGCTCAATTATCAATAATGAATGTTGGTGCTTTTCTTGCTGAATGAAACATCAAGTCTACTTTGATAGACAAAATAAAAGAATCACAGGCAAAAGATGAAAAATGTTTAGAGAAAAAGAAGAAATTTGATAGTAGAGAATCTTCAGATTTGGAGTTGAAGTCTAATAGATATTTATACTATAAATGACGTGCTTATATTCTCAATGATGAAGAAGTGAAAAAGGAAATTCTTTCGGAAAAATTATAGTCCTTTAAATATGCTCCGAGAGGAAATAAAATGTATCAGGAAGTGAAGAATTGATTTTTAGCGACCAGGAAAAAAAGATATAACGAAATTCGTATCCAAATCTTAATTTGTCAGCAAGTTAAAGTAGAGCATCAAGTGCCATCAGGTCTACTTTAGTCAATTTCTATTCCAGAACGAAAATGGAAAAATGATTATGGATTTTGTAATCGGGTTACCATTGACACTGATTAGGAAAGACTCAATCTGGGTAGTTTTGGATCGACTGACCAAATCAACATATTTCCTACCAGTCAGAACGGATTACTCTATGAGCAAATATGCGGAATTGTATATTTCGAAAATTGTTAGATCACATGGGATTCCTATTTTCCATTGTGTTTGACAAAGATTCCAGGTTTATTTTAAGATTTTGGAATGTTTTACATGAAGCAATTGAGGAACAAATCAATTCCATTGGATTAAAATTCTCTGGAAGAATTGTAAAGTGGAAGAAGCTATCTGGGAAACTGAAAAGAGAATGAATGAATCATATTCTGGAGTGAACTACATGGAAGATTGAGGTAAGAAAGGCATCAAGTCTGTGCTAAAATTCGAGGACGAATTTTTTTAGGGGGAAAGAATTGTAATACCCCACTAAGTAGTTGTAATACCCCACTAATTAGTTAGTGACCAAAATGAAAAGAATTAAAAGTTTGTGGTTTTAGTTCAGTGAATAAAATATAAACTTTGAAAGTTTGGTGGCTAAAGTGAAAAGAAGAGAAAAGTTTAGGGACAAGCGTGGTAATTTTCCCAATAATTATTTTTATGTCATAAATATACAATTCACTTAAGAATGTGAATCGAATATAAAAATTTTGGTTTGATCTGATGCTTCTATTATTGGGAAATTACATTTAAAGTTTAAATAGAATTCAAATGATCATTTGATCTCGGAATATTATAAAAATTTGAAGGGAGTCTTTGTGGTTCTAAATCGTTTCTGATCGATTTAGATTCGGTTGAAACGTGGTATTTGAAATAGTGCATAAATGGCATTTTTGAAGATATAAAAATTCATTAATGGCAAAATGGTCATTTTACCCATCCTTTTTAAATATCTTTGACTAAATATTAAAGAGAAGCATAGGTGTCAACACCTAATTGGTCATAACCCAAGGGTAGAATGATCATTTTACTATGAAGTATTTTTTATTAAAATAAGGATTATTTAATGCCATTTGGCATAGAATTAAAGAAAGAAAAAGTTGTAGAATTCTCTCAACTTCTCCAAGTCTACCGTGAGTCTCCTTCAAGCTAGGTAAGAAAACTTTCAATTCAATTTTTGGCTTGATTAAGTTGGTTTTTGAGTTGAGTCATGAAACAAAGATTTGATCTCCTTTGAATTTTCTTTCATTTGGTATAATTTTCACATGGTTACCATGCTTCTAAGTTGAGATTGGTGATTATGGTGGTTGAAGAACATGTTGAGATTTCATGTTTTAAGGTTCAATCATGTTAGAAATGATGTTGTAGTGTTATTTCTATGCTTGAAATGATGAAATTCAAGGAAGAAAAGAATAGAGACCAAATCGACAAGTTTAAAAGTTAGAGGACCAAATCTGATTTTTATGTTTTTGGTGTGTATTTATGTTATTAATGATGTTAGAGACATGAAATTGAAGTTAGAATGTTAAATTGATGTTGAGTCGAATTAGTGACTATTTTGACAAATTGTCAAATTTAAGGGACCAAATCGAAAATGAAGTATTGTATGGGGGCTAAATCTGATTTTTACTTGTAATGATGGAGTTAAGGTAGTAATGTTGAGTTGAGGACTAATTTGCAAAGTTAAGAAGCTTGAATCCTTATCTTTGTATTTTAGTGACTATTTAGTCAAAGAATGAAAAATAAGGGAGAATTATTTTGAATAATTATTTGGTGAAGAAGGGGATGAGTTGGTGGTTTAAAGCAAGTAATTGGACTAAATTGAAAAGTAGAGAAGTAAGGAGAAGTTAGTATAAAAATTTGATGTTTAATTATGGAAGCTGTATAGAAAACTGGTTTATGGCAGCAACTTTGAAAATTCACCATAAATTCTACAAAAAATGGTTAGATGGTGAATTTTATACCGATGTAAAGATTTGTTTGTCTAGTTTCGTTTCCAATAAATGGAAACTGATTTTGAGTTACGAAACAAAATATATGAATTTTTAAGTGACGAAAGGTCAGAAAATAGAACACTAGTCTGTTCCAAATTTCAGCACTGTAATTGACATTGAAAATTCGCCATAAATCATATAAGTTGAATTTGTATTATTAATTTATATGGGTGAAAATCTTATCGAATCTAGTTTCTTTCAGAACAAACGGAGTCGAATTCCGAGTTGTAGATTATTTTGTAGAAATATTTCTTTAAAGGTAGTGCAAACTGCTAGAAAATGAGAATTGATACACTTTGTATCTAAGGTTAATTAGTAAGCTTGAAAGGGGTTAATGGAAGTTCAAATTGGTCACTAAGGACCATAATGAGTTTTGAACAATACAAGGAAGAAAAGAAGACGTTTGGAAATTTTGTATTCGAATGAATATATTGGACAATATGTCTAAGATATTGTTAGAATGAGATCTAACAAATTTTTATTTATGTGATTTATGAAGTTAAGTTCGAATCAAGGGAGGTTCGAGGTACTATGAAGGAAAGGAGATTTAGTGAGGCATACAAATAAATGGCCCAGATGAGTGCAATTGCATACATGTCATATTACATTGATATTTTACACATTATTGGGATGGCTTGCGATGAGCCTACCCTAAATTATTGTTGCTATGATTGACATATCGTAATATGTAAAGAACTTAAATATAAAATGCATTGACCATATGATTTCTTACATTGATGAAATTGAAATATTATTCCAGTATAAACTGCCAACTGTTGATGATATATATATATATATATATATATATATATATATGTTGCCATTGATGACTTAAATGATGAAATAAAGCCCAATGTATGGATATAGAGGTTCGATAGTATAGTTGGCTAGCCATAGAGTCATAAACAGCTGTATAAAGATTCTAAGCACTTTAGGTAAAGTGCAAATTTTACAAATACTCATTGAGGGTATACTCATGCAAGGTTTGGGTATACGGAAACACTTAGGGGGTTAAGCACTACGGTGCAATTTTAAGGCTAATTCAAGGCTTCGTTGAATGGTTTTGTGACTAATGACCACACAAGAGTAAGATAAAGAGTATTTTTCTAGACGTTTTTCTTTCAAATTAAAAATAGGTTAAATAAATGGCCACTCAACAGTTAGAGGTTTTAATTTGAACATTGTTATTTTAATTTTATCAATAAATCACTTGTGTGACATCCTATGTGTTGGGTTGTTCGCAGTCTTGCTCATTCGCTAGGGGCTGTCTAGTCTCGACATGTGGCGGTGGGTATTTGGAGGTACTAACAATTGCCCCCAGGTTAGGGAAGATTATAAAGTGACATTTGTGAACCTGTTTGATTTAGGAAAGGATTCCCTAGTTGCTTTATTTTTATGGTGAACGAATCTTGAAATTCTGAGTGCAGATCGCCGTGCAAAGGCTTTCGAAGGGTATATATATATAGTGGGCCTTGTGAGAAGAGTTTGTGATGAATCATCCAGTTTTTCTTAGGGGATAAATTGTTGTATATGAAACTTCACACAATAAACCTCTTTATTAGCGAGGCGTGTTAAAGACGACATGACTCTTAGCGATAAATAGGTTTTTGAAGAAAAAGGGGTTATTTTGATGTTTTACTTTGATGGCTAGTTCTCATGTTGTGGAGAGTGATGAAGTCCTTTGTAGCACGGATAGGAACGAGATGTTGAAAACATTGAAATGCCAAGGTTTTGTTGTTGTTAACAACTTTCATTATAGGTTTAGTGTGCCGCAAGGGTCATATCGTCTGAGTGCTTGTTCCGATGAAGGGAGGTCATGTTGTTTAGTTCCTCTTTATATTTTCGAATATGGGTTTCACCTACCGTTGTAATATTTTTTCGTGGATTGGTTGAACTGGTGCAATGTGGCCCCAGGTCAACTGGGTGGAGCTAGCCAGTGGATTCTGATGACCTATTTTTTGAATTGCAAAATACAAGGGGACGATCCCTCTATTAATGTTTTTCGTTATTGCTATAATGCAATGGTTGGTCATAATAAGAATGCGAAGAGCTTCATAAGAACTGGACATTGTATAGGTAGAGCATTGGTGATGAGTAATTATGTCGCGAATCTTCATCTAGATAGGGCAAAGTATATTGTACTTTTGGAGGTTTTCAGTTCCTCGTTGTTTGGCGACGACCGTCACAGGACATGGTTGCACCTCCTAATGTGAAAGACATGTCTACCGCTGAGTTGAAACTTCTTAGGAGGTTAGAGATTGACCCGCATGTGAACTGTGAGGATATATATACTATTAAGAATATCTGGGTGTATTGCCTAGAGGGTAAGAGTCCCAATGGTTGGGACGAAGTGGATTTGAATATTTTTCCAAATGCCTCTTTTGCGAGTGTGCCAGTTCACACAGAAGGTTGGCCGTTTGGCGAATGGGGGAATGAACGAGTGGTGTGGGTGGTTGTGGGTGTTTAGAACGAGCCAAAAAATTATTTTCTGAGTATGTTGGCATTTACAGTCGCCCTTTGAAGTATCTTGATGAAGATAACCTTTTAGAGGGGATTAGCGGGGAAGCTGCTCCTGTTGCTCTAAGGGGCAAGCTAGAACTAGCATGTTTGGTTCTGGGCGTGGTAGAGGGGAAATGAAATATGTAGTCTCGAGCCCATCCGTCTTGGCTGATTCTGGTGATAAGGGAAGCCACATCCATTTAGAACGTAGGACAAAGAGACACATGGATGGAGACATTAGTCTGTAATAGTTTTAGTTTTTTTAAAAAAGAAAAAAAATTATTCTCCGTTACTATACGATGATGTTGATATGAGTTCCTTTGAGGAGGTAGTTGGCCTTCCTTCGCAGGCTACTAGTGACGAATTTGGGAATTTGGTTGCGGTTGCGGGTATGTCAATTTCTGCATCTAGAGATGAGGAATTTAGGTCTTTAGGCTTGGTGGAGATGATGTCCTAAGGGGCTTTAAACCGCGAAGAGACTAGCTAGTTCGCTCTATGTACTGGCCTTAATGTCTAGACGACATCATCTGTAAGCGCAATTCATGTTGTTTCTTGTGTGGAAGGCTTCCATTCTTTACAGAGTGTGCCTACAAGGGTCTCAGTGGATATCATGGAAGCGGCACGAGAGAGTGTGGCAAGGTAGATGAGAACTTATGGTTTTATGAAGTGCCTCTTAGCTATTGGGGACAAAGCATCAGGAAAAAGAGATGTATCAGACGCTGTGTTCGTTACAGATGTTGCGAGGTTTGACCTTGATGCACTCTTTATTGTTAGAGTATGCCCAAGGACCAATCATAAAATGATTGTAAATTGCATTTGTTTTACCTTGTTTATTCGTAAAGAGGCATTACCATTATTATTTTTAGTTACAATTCTGCGTGCATAAATAAACTGAATTATAATAAAGTCCTTAGAATAATATGGTTATTCTTAAATGTCCTTAGTCGAGTATTATTGTGGGAATGGACAACAATAATGCATTAAGACTAATATGTAGTTGATTGATGACAAAGTGTTGTCATTGACATGGAGATGTCAAAATCAATAGATAAGTATGTGTTAGAGAACGACATACTGGACTGACCCGCTATGTGCATGTTTCTTGGATTATTATGTGACAACCACAACATTGCTCATAGTGATAACTACATGTATGATCCTCAGACTTGAGATCATCATTATTTCAACATTGTTAGTGGCATATTTTGATACAGTCAAACGTGTGTCGTAACTCACTACTCTATAAAGACTAATATTGGATATGTCACAATCTATGTAGTGGGATATAGTTGATCAAGATAGGATTTGTCCCTCCTACATAATATGAGTAATATCGTAGGCCACTTGATTGAGCGAGACTAGAAATGCATGGCCATGCTCGAATAATTTGATATGAGATATCATAGTTATTCGGTTATAATAGTTTACTCAAGATATCAAGAAATATTAGATGGACTATACAAGTGTGATTGTTCCATGACTTGTGTCCAATGTAGATATAAAGGACAAAATGATGTAATACATGAAAAAGAGTTAATCACGAAAAGGTTATGTCGAATCATGATTTCTTGTAACTTAGGTGACAATGACATATTGCTAGGTGTTACTCATTGTTTGTAATATTAGAAATGTTCTAATATTTTATACTAACGTTACATAAACCTACAGGGTCACACCCAAGGCTGAAATGAGCATAAAGTAAACGGATTATATATGTATAAATTTGTTGTACATGAATTTAGTTAAATTAATATATATTTGATATATATATATATAATTTAACTATTGGGTAAATATTAAAAGAAAAATAATTATAGTAATTATGACTCTTTTAATATATAAATAATATAATTTGATTTAAATCAATATATATATTGAAATCCTAATTGAGTTGAATTGGGATTATATATATTTAATATATATATTGAAATCCTAATTAATGTTGAATTGGGGTTATATATATTAAAATCTTAATTAAGTTGAATTGAGATTATATATATTTAATATATATATATATATTGAAATCCTAATTAAGTTGAATTGAGATTATATATATTTAATATATATATATATTTGTTGAGATTTGTGTTTTGATATAATAATTGAAAAATAGTTTTGAACTAAATTGAAAAGATTTAAAAGATGAGTTTAAGTCCAAACAACTTGAAAATATGTTTAAGAGTTTTTATAAGGCTTTGGAAAGACTTAAAATGTTTTTAAAGTAGCAAAACCTGTGTTTTTCTTATGACCGTACTGATATGGTATGCCCCCGTATCGATACGCTTTAGAGTTTCAAGCTACCAAGATTTTCCAATAGCCAAACCCGTACTGATACGGCTTGGCTGTACCGATACGGTGCAGATGTGTATCGATACGCTACGTGGCATTTCGATATGGTTGTTTTACAAAACCCCCAACGGCTAGTATCCCGTACCGATATGGTTGTATCGCATACCGATACGGTTAACGGCTCCCAACGGCTATTTCCATGACAGGGTGTACCAATACACTTCATGAGCATATCGATACGGGAAGCCTAAAGCGCGCACAACGATTATAACGGCTAGCAGGCATACCGATATAGGTAACTGATAAGTGTTCAAAAGTACTATTTTATGACCTTTTTTACTCATATAGTGTTAGACTTAGGCTCATTTTAGTTGCATTATAAGGCATTCATGCATGTTTTCATGATTTCCTTCACCGTCATGCTTGATTTCATAATTTAGTTGATTTTATGGAAAAAGGTACTGTCGTTGTGTGTTATTTTGTGAATGACTGGACTGTTGTGGCAATCAGGAATTGCCGTGGAGATTAAGGAAGAAAACTGGAGGGTCTGCCAAGGCAATCGAAGCTGTTTTCTAAATGCCATGTTGAGCAGATTGTCGAGGCATGTCGGGACAAATCCACCCCATTATGGATAAGCACAAAAAGCAAGGGATAAATCCCAAAGATTTGGATATCCAATCAGTATTTAATGGAGATAAAAAGAAGATTAAATTCCAAGATGTTTTAGGAGGAGTTTTTTGGAGGAATAAATATATAATAAAAGAGATCTATTTCTTTTATTCTATTTAATTCCATCTTAACTTCCTCCTCAAGAAAGACTTTGACCTAGCCATCTCCTATAAATAAGAAGACTAGCCGCCTACTTCAAGGAGAGTTGAATTGGAGGGAGTTCGACTTGGAGAGAAAGCTAAGGCTGTTCGACATCTTCTTCTTCTTTTTTCTTTATTCCATTTGATTCATGGCTGGGAGTTTTTCCCTTGTATATCTTTCGAACCCAACCATGAATTGATGTAAATTGGTTTGGGTTATTGTGTTTTTGTGGTTGTGAGAACGATTGGATTTTTTTAGGTTTTTGAGTTTGCAATTTAAGTTCAAGGTTTGTTCATTCTTGGTATTTATCTTTGCTTGCAATTGAATCGGGAGAGGATCTCATGAATGCATCCATTTATCTAATATTGGGAGAGTTACATTCAAGAAACGAATGAACATGGTTTTTGTCCAAATCGATGAAGACTAATTCGGCTTAGGAATAAGTTACGAATTTCAACGGCTAAAAGAAGTGCAAGATAGGTTGATGTTCACCCATGATTAACGCAGGGATGTATTATCAAGGCATGTACATTAACTAGAGTTTTAAATTAGGGATAAGAAGAAGCCATTGAAAAACGCTTTGCCAAACCTTGAAGGTTGCCGCCCAATTGCCCAGGAAATCGTTTCACTAGCTGCCCTGGAAATCGCCTTACCAATTGCCCAGACAGATTCTTCATTAATTGCCCAGGCAATCGTATCGTCAGTTGCCTAGAAAATCGTGTTGCCTATTGTTGAGGCAATCAAGCCGTCTTTGCATGCAAAACCAAAATTGTCCATTCAATTTCCACACCACGACAGACTTTAATATGGCCTATTTTCTCAATCGTTCAACTTCTCTTTAGTTTACTTAATTTCTTTACTTTACTTGTTTATTCAACCCAACTATCATCACTTGTGTTTTTCTTTTTCAATGCAGTAACTTAAGCAAAGTGGCCCAAACCAATCCCTGTAGAGACGATACTCGATACTTATCATATCACTTTTTTACTTGCAACGTGTATACTTGCACCATTTGCATTGCACTAAATACACGCAACAGTAACCCGCGTATCGATACCGTATGCACCAGAAGGCTAATTTCAACATGGAAATCAGACCCCAATGGCTCTATTTGATTCCCAAAGGTCATCAACAACCACAAGCTCGTAATCAATGCAAAGAGGTTGTGTAGCGATTTCAGGTGCTGCAAGTTCTCGAAGAGTTCGTTCAGCATGTTGCCGGTTTCAAGGGGTTTCGGTTTGAGTGTTCTCTAAGTCAGCTTCCAAGTTTCCTTGTGTGGTCGTTTGTTTGCTTTGCTTTGTTTCCTTCCTTAGTCGTCTTTTGGTTTTGTCGATATCAGGATCGAACGAAAGATTCTTGTCTGCAAGACAAGAACGAAGCATAAAAGTAGGAAAATAAAATAGACTAAAACAAAAGTGAACTTAACTTTTTGACACCACTCCCTGGCAACGGCGCCAATTTTTGATGGGTGTCGAATCCGTCAAAAAATAATACCTACTTGTTCTTTGGATTTGTAGTAGCGGCAAGTAGGGTCGATCCCACCGAGAGCGGTTAAGAGGTTAAATTCACAAGTAAAGCAATTAAAGTAAAAGGGGATTTGTGTTTGATTTGAAGAAAGCAATTGAAGTAAGGAAGAAATCAATATAAATTGGAACTCTAGTCAAGGTAGAACTTGGAATATTAAATAAAGGATTTAGATCATTGACCCACAAAAGATAAATCAATATTAATCTCAAATAGCTTGGTTTTAGATTAGATGAATACCACCAAATAACCCAATCTCTTCTAAGTTAGATAATCAATTAAATATCATTAAAAGATTAACTCTTATTATCAAGATTAAATCCCTAGATACCACTAAAGAATTATAATCTATCAAATAACATTAATGATCTTTAAGAGACCCAAAGTGCATATTCTTCCTAAGCACGAACCCGTTAACTTATTAAGAACACGAATTCATACCTTTAGAAATCGAACCCGAATTTCTTTACCACTTGTATCAAATACCATTGAATTGGTTGTAGCATATATTTAACAAAACATACACATGAAGATGAAGCACAAATGATATAAAAATACTTGAATGAAGATGAAGATAATTAGGGAACAAGAAATATCACTAAAAGCTTGAAATAATATCCTTGTAACTACACTTGACTAGAAAGATGGGTTTAGCCACTCATGGTGGTCGGCGGCAACAAGAAGAGGGAGTGGGTTTTGGCTAACTTAGGGTTTGGCTACTTGGTAAATTCTCTTCACCCTTTGATCTCTATTTATAGGGAAAAATAAAGAGGAAGACTTTACATTAAATACAACAACCCTAAACTACTCTAATTATGGTAAAAGTAGAAGTCTACTTGTAGTAGGATTGCTTATCATCCAAGTCAGAAAATCAAACTTGCGCCTTGCCCGCGCCTTATTTCGCAAGTGCTACTAGTTTTGCGTGAAGGATTTCCCAATGACGCCAAAATGATGCTAAAAATGGGCTTTTACGTATGAAACATCTTTAAGGCCCAAAAACACCTGCAAAACTAAATAGGAACCGAATTAATGGCTTTAAGATAGATTAATGTGCTAAAACATAAGATTTAATATATGAAAAACTTGCAGATATATGACTTATCAAGTAGTCTTTTGAGCTGGTTTTTTGGTGTCTTGGGTTAGGCATTTTCTCTTTTCTTGTATTTGTTCGCACTTGATGTGCGGGTTGTCTTTACTTTTCGTGTTTTTTCGTTTTATATGCTTTCAGTGCACTCTTTTCCTCCGACTAGATTTAGGGGGTTAATGAGGCCTCTGTTAATATTTTCTGTATGATTTTTGTTTAATAAAATCATACTTGCCGATCAAAAAAATTGAGGGACTTAACTTGAACTTAAAAATTGATCCACTAATTATTAAAAAAATCCAAGTTTATATTTTATAAATCAAACTTTATTTAAATTTTTTTCAAGCGGAGTCAAGAAAAATCTAATTCTTTTCTAGTCGAGTTTTACACTAGGTGTCATGATAAAAATCCATAATTTCGTTTGGTCATTGTTGAGTCATATCAGAATTATTACCGAAACTGGATTTGAATATCTTACAATACAATTGAGGTAGTTTATGATTTTAGTTAAAATTTTAGTTTTAATATATGTTTTTATTTTTAATTAATACTAAAAAAATCTCAACTCAAATTATAAATTGTGTTTTACCAGTAACATTAGGATTGGAATAGTCAAATTTTAACCATTTAACAATGCACACACACATTGTAGATAGTGATTTGAAATCGGATCTCCTAAGATGGATATCACCTGCTTTTTCACTAAGACAATGTATTGTGTTCAGTTATAGGATAATACTATTTTTTAACAATGACATCTGAATTTTATTAATCATCATGAAAGATAATACAATACAATGTATCAAAAAGAGAAAAAAGAGACAAGTCCACTAAAAGTCTCATACAATGGTGCAAAGAAAATCAGACACTTCCATCGAGATTAGCATACCAAAATCTAAAAACCTTCCTAAATCTCCTTGCCTCTATCCAAACGAGAAACTTTACGGGGTGAAAAAGGAGTGGTGAGCGAACCAAGCTATCAGGCAGATTGCTTCGCTACCTAGGTCTGATTTCATCGGCAACCAACCATCAACCGAGTGGGGATCCATCTTTCTAAAGACCACCGACAGAACAATAATCAGAGATTAACGTCGTGAAGATCTCTGTACGAGCACCAACCGACCGCTAAGGTATGCTGAAAATCATGTCACAAGGACAGATGAAACGAACCACCAAAAATCAAAGAAAAACGTGTCGCAATGACAGAGGAAACACGTGCCACAAAGGCTAAGATTCTTATTAAAACATAAAAAAATAAAAATATATATATAAAAATAATAAACCTGGTGATCGACAACTAATTTTAAGATTGGTTGCCGACCACCAATCAAAAGAAAAAAGTAAAGTTGCAGGCAACAGAGAATTAAGAAAGAACAGCTAGGTTAAAAAACCTTATATGTATATATATATAATTAGTTATAGGATGGTACTTAAATTGCTTTCTTTGGTTATTCAATCAAAACAAATTCTACTCCCTATGTCCCAGTAAAGTTGTCACATTTACGTTTTAAAATTATCTCAGTGTCACTTTGAAGAACTCAACAACTTTTTTAAGACACGTTTACTTTTTTATTTTTCTAATTTCCTAACAAAAATAAAAGTTAACTTTTTAAGAGCAAACTTTTCATTTAAATTATTTTACATCTCACATCCTATATAAATTTTTTCTTTTTAAAACTCCGTGAAAAGTCAACGTGAGACACAAATAGTGAGACAGATGGAATATTAAAATCCAATTAAAGAGTTTTTGCACGCGGTAGAAAAACACTCTTAGCATTTTAGCAAGTCATTGCTTTGAAAAACAAGTTCATTTCAAATGAAAATAGTTGTATACTACATTTTAAATGATAATATGTTAATTTTGTGAATATTTGATATGAATTTTTTAGTTTTATTAATATGTAAAACACAAATATATTATATATTAATCATCATAACATCGAATGCTCAAATTAATTTGGCTTATTAGCTCTGCAAAAAAAAAATATAAATAAAATATAATACTTTTCTCAATTAAGAAAAAGAATTCATTAAGAAAGGACATGGCTAACAAATTATTATATCAAATAAACATTATTTTTAGTTTTTCAAAGTATTTACCGGAACGAACTCAGTAACTAATTATTCATGTTTTATTGGCTCATATAGTAGTAGACATTGGTCATAAGTTTAAAACTGCTATATGTCAAAGGCGAAGATTGAACCCACAACTACTGGTTAAGATAAAACAAGACTCATACCATCTCACCTAAGCCTAGTAGTTAAATTGTTGGGCTCGAAATCAATCAACCAAAATAGCCAAGAGGGATGAATTGGTTTTTGAGTGATAGTGGTGGAAGCAATAGAATTTAAAAGTTTGACACAAGGATTTATAGTGGTTCGACTTTCTAAGCTTCTCACTAAGGATTTTTCCAAAATTTACTCTTGAATTTCTTTTCTTTTTTTCCAGGCTCAATGAGATAACCCTACAACACAAGACTTATACTCCCAAAGTCTTGTTAAACACTCTCTTACAAGAGAAACAAATAAGCAAACTATGGAAAATCTCACAAGGCTTATTGTTTGCAATTCTAAGCTCACACCCAAAACCTAACACTTGAGCGTATATAACAATTAAGCTCACAAGTGTGTTCTACAAAGAAAATTGACAATTAAAGCACGAAAACACTTTCTCCATACATGAACGTTGGTAGTGTTGTTTCTTGTTCTTGCACGGATGCTTGATTAAGTCTTTTAAACCCTCAAAGGATTTTGTGGCCGTTACTAGCCATTTGGGTTGGTTTGGAGCCATTGAGAACTTTAATTTCAGTCATAAATGCAGTTCTAGGCTTGTTGGTATCGATACTCGAGGTATGGTATCAGTACCTACCTTAAGAAGAAAGAGTCGTTGGAGCATTTAATACACATGGGTACCAGTACGCAATACTAGGTATCGGTACAAGGCTCATCGTATCGATACGGCTAAAGTGGTACTGATATTCAATTTGGCTATTGGAGTTTTTCAAAACTCGGGGATAAAGGGGCGTATCGGTACACAAAAAATCGTACCGATACGGGCACTTTTGAGTATTGGTACGGGGGCAAACTATACCGACACTCAGGGCCTGTTTTTGACACTTTGGCTATTTAAAATCATTTAAGACACATTGGAGTTGGTTTGGAGCCGTTGGGAACTTTAATTCCAGTCATAAATGCAGTCCTAGGCTTGTCGGTATCGGTACTCGAGGTCTGGTATCGGTACCTGCCTTAAAAAGAAAAAGCTGTTGGAGCATTTAATACACATGGGTATCAGTACGCAATACTAGGTATCGGTACAAGGCCCATCGTATCGATACGGCTAAAGTGGTACCGATATTCAATTTGGCTATTGGAATTTGTCAAAACTCGGGGACAAAGGGGCGTATCGGGACACAAATAATCGTACCGGTACGGGCACTTCTGGGTATTGGTACCGGGCAAACTATATCGATACACAGGCCTGTTTTTGACACTTTGGCTATTTAAAATCATTTAAAATATGTCAAAACCCTTTGAAAATATTTCAAACATATTTTTCAAATTTATGGACTTCTAAAATATTTTTGCAAATTAGTTTAAGTTCAAAAACATTTTTTTAAGTTATACCGAAATATATTTCAACATAAATAAACATTACTTTATTTATATATATAATGCATGGAACCGTGAAAATGTCATGGTTGATGGACATATATCACATTTAATAAAGATATTTTTCTAAATAAAAGATTAATTGAATTAAAAGAGTCCCTTTTGAAATAATAGTATATATGTAAAATTAATATATATATATATATATTAATTTGTTTAATTTTCAAAAAATGTTCATATAACCTCATCTTATTTAGATTAAAATTTTAACTATACATATACATCCACTAATTATTATATTCAAATTAAATTTGTAGATTTGTTAATACTTGATTTTAAGTAAGAATGACGAACACGGCAGTGACTGTTCTTTGATAATATCGTTGACAATCATCCACAAGAGAGTTTGAAAAATAAGCCGAGTGAGACTTGTAAGACGTTCAAGTATAAATAATGTTTATTTTATTTAGGGTAATTATACTATTTATGCACCGGTGTTTGAAAATATTTTTGTTTCCACAAGTACCTTAATTTTAGGAGTTAGGGATTCAGTTTAAGGTCTATAGTTTAGGAGTTTAAGTTTATGTGCTTAGAATTTATGGATAGTAATTTAAGTTTAGAGTTTAGGGTTAGATTAGGATTTAGGAGTTATAGGTAAAACTTAAATCTCTACCATATTACCCTAAAACCAAAACTCTAACCTCTAAACCTTATACCCTAACACTAAACCTTAAATTCTAACTACAAACTCTAAACTCAAAACCTCTAAACATAAACCCCTAAACTATAAACCATAAACTAGATCCCTAACCCCTAAAATTATGACGCTTATAGAAACAAAATGTTTCCACCTCCAATACATCATATATTTATTTATTTATAATTATCTATACTTAATTCGTTAATTATTTAATCTGAGATGATTTATTTGATTTTGTTTATTATATTCATGTCAAAATTTAAATTCTAACTTTACTTGCACAACAAGTGGTTTTAATGAAAAAAAGATATTTATAATTTTTCGTGTAAATTATCAAAGGATTAAATATATATGAAAAAATGCTATATTATATTGGCTTTAAAACTATTAAAAACAGTAGTTGCACAATCTAGTGCATTATTTCGTTAACCAACGGATAATTGGTGATATCTCTATTATCTTTGATTTTAAATTCTAATTATTACTATTAATTGCAAAAGTCCATTTTAGGTAGAGGGGGTCCAACCACAATACACGGCACAAAAGGAAAGACTTCAGTTTCAACTTTCAAGTTGAAGAATCGCACTGATCTTTGATTGATTCAAGGGTCCATTTATCAAATTGCTAGACAGCAGTCACTGCACTGAAGTGAAGACTTGAAAAACTTTTAGTTTTTCGATATGTAATAACTATTTTTGTCCGAGTTGACCCGTTTTTTTATTTTGTTTTTGTTTTTATAATAATGAGCTTTTTATATATTACTACTCTATAAATAAATAATTGTGGGTTATGGGCTTTGTTTAACTTTAACTAGTTGACATTATATATGTATGTGATTTCTTATTAAAACCCAAAAACTTACCAAGTGATATACGTGTGTTTTGCCATATTATTGTTATACTCTATCATGTTGTTATCCAAATAAAAAGAAAACCCAAAAAAATACTACTAGCATATTATTTTATTATTATTACCTCCTAATTGCTACCATGTCTTAATTTCTATCATGGTGTCTTAATCCTACCATATGTTAGTTGTGTTATTATTATGGTATTTGCTTCCTTTGCTATTATGTTTGTTATTAATGTTATTATTACTATTATTATTATTATTACCATTATTATTGTTTTGAAACAAATCTGAACATACGTAAGATTAATAACATATATAAATAACAATCCAAATGTAATATATTTACAGTCCATTTTACATTTGAAAAAGCCCTATATATATTACACAAGGCCTGGTAGGCCTATTTAAATAAAAAAACCCTAACCCAATCTATTATCATCTTTTGCGCAGCCAAATCTGGACCGTCGGATCAAGGGCTGCTGATCGAACGGTCCAGATCAAACGAAGCGGCTCCACAGTTTTCCCATGCGCGAGTGCACTCCACGTGCCGGACCCTAAGGCTTCCCTGTCCACGTGGTCTCGTCGCCGGGAATCACGGACCAAGGACGCCGGTCGTTCACCAGTTGGGATTACCAGGCAGAAGAAAACAAAAAACATCAGAAGCAAGTCAGATAAGCAGAACCACAATCATCCATTAAACGGCGGTGACGAGCGGCGAAGAGCTCCGACGGCTAGGGTTTTTTAAAGAAGAGAATTGATGTTAGAAGAGAGGGGAAAAAGACAAAGTGAAATGTACAAGGGGAAAGAAACCCCTTTAATCAGCTGACCCGCGAGTTTCTTGGGTCGACCCGGATCCAACCAGCAGCCCACATCAGTGCAAATATTATTGAGCTGGGTACCTTCTCCTCCTTAATATCACTTTTGGATCTTGACTTAACTGATGTTGGGCTACCCTTTTGTTCATTTATTTGTATGCTAACTTATATATTGCTATATCATAACGTTTGTTCTTTTTAGTTCACATAATGTGGTTGTTTGATATAATATGATATGTAGCTTGGTTTTTATTAATATTTGATCTTAATATAATATATGTTTTATTTATACATAATTTATATTATTTTTTATACAAAATGTAATGTATAGTATATAGTATAATATATAATATAAAGTATAATATATTTTTTATAATATATATTCTATATATTTTTCTTGTAATATATAGTATATGATTTTGTTTAATATATAGTTTTATATAATATATATTTTTTAAAATATAAAGTTCTTAATATATATAATATGATTTTTATATGAAATGTAATATAGGTTCTTTATAAAATATACAATATATAGTTTTAATATATATATTATCATATATGGTTTAAAATATAATATATGGTTTAAAATATAATATATGAGATATATAATATGTATTATTATAATATGTGTGATATATAAGGTTCATGTCCTTATCTCTTTTTATGCCATGCGTGCTTATTTAATTCGTTGTTAAATTGTTTTACATCTAGAATATAATTTATTATGCGGCGTCCTTTTATTCGGGAACGAACGAGGCCAATATCAGTCGTAGTGGTGGTAGCTCAAACGTTCCTTCTCGAATATTATGACCCTTAAAATATACTCGTCTGTACAACCAGATTTCAATTAAATCGTCACTTTAAGCCCGTAATTTCCAATATTAAATAAGCAGTAAAACTTTTGGTACCAATTTTGGGCGTGTGGGGGTGCTAACCCTTCCCCACACATAACCGACTCCCGAACCTAAAAATCTCTGGTTTTGTTTTCGGTGTCCGGTCTACCTAATCCAAGTGACCGATGGTGACTCCCTTACCTTTGGGTGTCGTATACTAGAGATAGGGCCAATCCTAAGATTTTGGAGGCCCATGGAAAATCAAAAAATTAGACCCTTAATAATAAGTATTAAAAATTGAATTCTAAAAGTAGGTCTCTAATAACAAATGTTAAAAAAATAAATAAATTTCAAGAGTATGTCCCTAATAAAAAAAATTAAAAAAGTTTGAATTTTAAGAATAAACCTTTAATAACAAATATTGAGAAAAATTGAGCCACTAATAACAAGTATTAAAAAAGTTGGCCCCAAATAACAACTATTGAAAAAATTGTACCCCAAATAACAAATATTGAAAAAAATTAAGAGTAGACCACTAATAACAGTTACTGAAAAAATAATAATTTTAAGAGTATGCCTTGATAACAAATATTTGAAAACAACATGAGCCTCTAATGACAAGTATTGAAAATTTTGAACCTTAAATAATAAGTATTAAAAAAATTTGGACCACAAATAACAAGTATTGAACAATTTTAAACCCATAATAGCAAATATTGAAAAAAAAATAAGAGCAATCCCCTAATAACATATATTGAAAAAAATAAATCTTAATAGCATGTCTTAATAATAAATATCAGGAAAAAATGAGACTCTAATAACAAGTATTTAAAAAAAATTGGGCCTCAAATAACAAACATTAAAAAAAATTGGCTCAAAATTATCTTACTGTTCGATAAATAATTGCTAACGTGACTGATCTAGGCTCAAAATTATTTTTTCTAAGCTCATTAATATAACAAATTTTGAGCTTTGGGCGTTGCATGGTGTCTTTTGACATGCTTGAAGGTTGGGCATTCGACGACTTAAGATTGAGACTGATAATTTTGAGGTGTCGAAGATTCTCAATCATTTTTAGAGGTGTTGGCTAGATCTAACCTTGTTGATGATATTCACAAGCTTCGTTCGAGGAATTGGGATGCCATGATTCGGCACATTCGAAGAGCGACGAATGTTATCGCGGATAAGCTGACTATTTTGGCTCAAGGACTACCAGTCAGGGAGGTTTATTATGATGTACGCCCTAACAAGGGGCACATAGACTTTTTGTTATTCTTATGGAATGAAATTTCAGTTAGGCTTCGTTCCGTGCAGCTTTTAAATCCCTGGTTGGATTATATTGAGGGAATATTTTCTTTTTAAAAATTAATTAGAAAAATACCTCCATTAATGGCAAAATTGGGGGATAATGCCATTGGGGTTAATATTTGGAATATGGGGTGGTTTGGGATAAATTTAAGGAACTACGACACTTTCTACAGTGTTGGTAGCAGGACGCCACCTACAAATGTGCCTTGCATATTTAATTTTTTTAACTGGCTCAGGTCAATCACATGATAAAAAGTTGCATGGCGACTGCATACAGCTGCGAACTGGACCTGAGCCGGTGGCAGAACGCCAGTTAGAGCTAGCGTTGCAGAGCCTGCAAGACGCCACCTCCACATTGCGTTCTCCTCGCCAGTGGCAAGCGGTAGCAAGCACGTGAATGGGCTGCAGGTATGGAGGCAAATTTTGAATTTTTGCCAAAAATTATCTGATTTTTTAGGACTTTAAAGTTTATATATTAGGATATAAAGAAGAAGAGGGGTGTATATGGTTTGAGAAAAATATTAAGAGAGTTTGTGGTGAAAAATATTAAGAGAGTTTGTGGTGAAAAATTTAGTGATTTTTTAAAGATATATTTGAAGAGGTGAAAATTTTGAAGTATATTTAGTTGTGGATCTTCTCGGTTTCTCAGAAGTAAGTAAGTAATTTTTTTATTTTAATTAATTTTTTAAAGTAATATGTTTTTAATATAAGAGGGGTTTGTAGGATTTTTGTGTGTGATTGAAGATATATTCGAATGATAATTATTTTTTGTTGAAGGATTTAGAGCACATTTTCTGGGTTTCTCGTCTTATCATCTAAGTTTTTTTGTATTTTTTGAAGATATATTCGAATAGGTGAAAATTTTTGAAGTTAATAAATTTTTTGGTTGTATATATTCCGATGATAATTGTTTTGCAGATTTGTTTGAAAATGACATCTGGAGAAGTTTTGTTGTACCGTGACCATGAGGACATTTTCTCTCATATTTGTGAAGAACAAGTAAGTAATATGAAATTTATTATGTTATGTGTAATACAAAATAATTTATTATAATAAATTAATTATAAGGTCAGGAGCATATCATTCGCCATCGAGGAATGAAGATCAAGAAACCTTCTAACCGCATAGTTTATTACTTATAGATTGCCGGATTTATAATGCTTCATTTCTTCGTGAATTTAACATTGTCCTCGGGTTGATAACTGGATTGATTGAACGGTAGAGACAGGATACGCATACATTTCATTTTCCATTCGGCGAATGCACGATAACTCTGAAAGATGTAGCTATACAGCTTGGCCTCCCAATAAATGGGAATCCGTTGGTTGGAGCAAATACATATAATGTATTTGCGTTTTGTAGTTAATACCTCAAAAAAATTCATCATCGGGAAGATGTGAAAGGTCTACGTTTGAGGATTTAATGGTTGTAGAGTGAATTCATTGTAACAGAGAGATCTACTCGGCAATAACTTATTTATTCAGCTCGAGCATATATATTGCAAATCATTGGCGGGATATCGATGCCAGATATATCTGGTAATCTGGTTCACACACATTATTTGCTGATGTTGGATGGTTTTAACACAACTCGTGAATATAGCTAGGGATCTGCAATATTGGCATTCTTGTACCATGAAATGTGCAAGACCTCAATTATGATTGGTGAGAGGAAGATACCAGATATGGGTGGATGCCTAATCTTATTGCAATTGTGGGTGTGGTATAGGCTTCCTTATCTAATGCCCATTGTGGAAACACTCGTACCCATGCAATTTTCGTTTGCTGGAAGGTAATACTATGATTACAGTTGTTATAAATATTTTATTGGTCTAATATTTATCTACAATGAAGTAGATAAGTTCAATATCTTTGCAGATAGAGACATAAGTCGAGAAATGTGGGGGTGGTGCACAACAATATTAAAGATATAAGACTAAAGATCCAAACAATAGAAAAAAAATTAGGTGTCACAATGTTTTTAAATTAACTTTTTGATTTTGTATATTTTAAAGTAATATTTCTGTACGTATATTAATCTTTGTTTTTATAGTTTATTTGGTTGTCTTACGAGAATCCAACAATCAAGGCTTGCATACTAGAAAATGTGCATGGATGTAAAACTTATGGGGGTGCAATTGTGCCTTTGATCCATTTTTCTACTGTTAAATATTAGTGTGATGATAGAGTGCTATGGCAGTTCAACTTTCATCAACCCATTCCTAGAGCTCCACCTGGTATTGAACACATCAGCGGAACTGGAAAAGGTAGATTCGATGAGAATTGGGTAATGAAGCAAGCCAATTTTATTTCTCTTTGGGAAGAAAGACATACGCAGTGGGCGGAAGATTTGAGTCTAATTCAAGCCAGTCATTTTAATTTTAATTCAGAGTATTATTCATGGTATTTTGAAAATGGAAAACCATTCTTAATAGCTCTCGAAGCTAGAAATAAATGGCTTGAAGATCTGCGATGCTCAAAACATGTACACTTGTCATCCGAGTTCGGTCAGAGCTCACACGAACCAACAGACAAATCAAACTTGGATTGTTCTACGGGTTGGCATTCTTTATGGTCTCCGTTTCTTTCTCTCGAATACTTGTACGCAATGATCCTTGGGAAGAACTAATACAACATGAGTATCCACCAGTTTACACAATAGTTGGAGACAGCTCTTCATTTCATCCAACATGTGTATTTGGTAATGTTCCGGAACAATCACCAATTAATTTTTCATTTGGTGACAACTCATCTTCTTATCCAGCTTACGATAATGATAGAGGATACATGCCACAATTTGAGTACCCTCTCACATCCGTATATGGGGAAGGCATGGGTGTTGGTATTATGACATCTTTGTTGTCGACTATAACCATTAGTAGCTCATCATTTCATCTAGAAGATATGTATGGTACACCATCTTCTATGCAAATGATGGATGATCTATTTTTGCACGATGAGCAGACTCCAGATCAACCACAAAAAATGATTCAGCCCCTAGACAATATGATCAAACGACATCCTTACACCGACAAGAATTGCCTAGAATGAGGCGAAAATAGGAAATAAGTAAATCTTATTTGTAATATATTTTAATTAGACAACATTGTTTGTTTGTTTTGGTAAACAATTTTGTTTTGTTTTTTTAAACTTGTCTACTTTCTTAATTAACTATTGCACTAATAGGCAAAATTACTAATACTTGGTAAAATTAATAAACTTACTAACAAATAATATTCGGTAAAATTAATAATCTATTATTGTATTTATTTTATTTTATTCAATATCTATTTCCTTAACAAAAGGTATAAGAGGATTTGTTGAACTAACTCGTTTATCTATTATTTTATTTATTTTATTTTATGTATCTATTATTTTTTTTATTAATTTACTAATTAATTTTTTAAATTTTTAAATTTTATGCAACTTATAAAATTTATAATTTGTATATTTATATATTTAACATTCAAATTCCAAAGAAAATCAAATATTTTATAACCAATAAAATCATTTTAAAACAAGTTTACATTAACAGAATATTAAGTCTACATGACGAATTTACATTAACAGAAAATTTTGGTTGATGGTCCAGCACGATAGTTGGAAATATTGGATTGTTCGGACACTTGTTTCTGGTGTGACATGTTACCCTACAAAGTGTAAGATGCTCAACTTGAACTCCCCTCTCTATCATCTGGATCATCCATATTAGTATGAATGTGGGTGGACCTCGGCACACTCTTCAGCTTTCTATGAAGCTCTGGATTTGGTAACCATTTTTCGTATATTTGCTCTACCGGCCAATAATCTAGGTTATCTGTATATATTTTCCATAGTCTGCAGGTTAAAACACTCATAGGCAAACGTGTAAGGTTCCATACAAATATGCATACATGCGACGTGTGCTTGAGAGCAGAGGTATTTAAATGCTTGAAATTCACCACAATCACACCATCTCTATTTAAGGTTTATTCGGTACATTCTTTGTTCGCCTAGGACTTAGCTTTGACACTAAATTCTACACCATTTGGGTCAAATGTTCTGACTCTCATAGAGGTTGCATCCGCTTGAAGGGTGATCATTCTATCATGCAAGGCTTGAGACCAAATTTGTTTGTTGTCTGGGCATTTACTTTCTACCCTTTGTTGCACCAAACTTTACCCAATTTGAAGCAAGTCTCCCACACAATACTTGCAATTGGGAGATGGTGTGTTCCTTTAAGCATTGAGTTTATAGCCTCAGCAAGGTTAGTTGTCATATGCCCGTAACCCCGACCTTCATCATAGGCTTTGTAATCACTAATTTTGTTCGGGGTGTAAACCCGTTTTATAATAAAGGGCTTTACTTTATCTATTTTATTAGGCGTGTATGATTAAAACCTAAACACCTAAAAATATTAATAGTTAAGTATTAATAATCTTATATTATACTAGTCTTGTATATAGATAGATATGTTGCTATTTATTATCATAATTTGCCATATTCTTATCTAATAAAAAAATTATTATCATATTAGATGTTCTATTATTATTGTTTGTTTGTTAATTAGTATTATTATAGCATATTTTATTGAAACCAAATATATATATATATATATATATATTAAATATCAGCCCATAAATATACACATATAAATAAAAGCCCATCTTTTCATTAAAAGTTCAGTCCATATATAAAATATACTAGTATATTAAATAAGAACCCAAGTCCATATATACATTAAACCCATTTACAAATATATATATATATATATACATGCATTAGGCCCGTTTTGGGCCCAACTTCAATCCAACAGAAACCCTAATGGCCCTTTATTCTTTACGTAACCCAACCCTCACCGTCAGATCAACTTTTGATTTGACAGTCAAGATGCAACCAGGAGTACCCCCTTTATCTTTCCACGCGCCACACGCGCGGTCATTTGGCATCCTCACGCGTGTGTGGATTTCACGAGTGCCGAATCGTATGCCATCGCCCTTTCATTTTCCACCCGGTAGCCATGCACGACGGTGGTCCTTCTAGTTTACAACCATGTCAGCAAGAGGAACCAGCGGCCAAGCTCCACGATATCACTGTTTCGGCCATGGCAGAGCCTTGTTGCCCAAGCTGATTATCTTCTTAGCCCCCTCCTCGACACAGTCGGTTATCACATGCAAACAAAAACAAAGACGATGTCAAAGGCAGAAACGAATTACAAGGAATTAAGGGACAAACCGACATATTCGAAAACGCACCAAAATGTCAGAGGCAGCAAAGATAGCCAATATGATGTTTTTTCCTATTTTTTTCCTTTTATCCATGTAATATTCAAGGGTATATAACAAAAGCCCTAGTGACATTGTAAATATTTCGGAATTTTAAAGCAATAGAGCACAAAGAAGCAAAGAAAAACCTCAAGCATTTTGGAGGTATACCCCTTTCTTTTTTCGAATTCAAGCATCATAAACACTAAAAGTTGCAAGTTTTCTATTTTTTACCTCTGTCGATTCACTTTTCCTACTCCATTGCCCTTCTCCGCTGATAACAAGCCTTCAGGCCTTCCTTTCGGTCGCGTACGGTGAGTCAGAGAGAAGGGTGACCAGAAAGGGTCAGTTTTGGCTCTGGTTTTCAAAAAAGGGAGGTTTCGAATCTGTTCTATTGATTTTTAAAGAAGAAAACGACCGGGTTACTAAAAGGCAAGGTCAGATTTGATTTAAAAAAGGGAAAATGAACGCTTTGTGGTTTTTTTTATTCGCTGACTGTCGACGAGCGACGACCGATACGGCCAAGAGCCGCCAGTTTCTAGAAATGATGATGGCTTTATGGGTTTGGGATGAACTTATGGCGGTGTTTATCCCTATTTTAGAGAAAATGGGTTTCTCTGTGGGGATATCAAAATCAAAGGTTGGAAAAGAGTCAAATATTTGGTCGTTGTTTGTGTTTTATACCGGCTTTAAAATGCCAAATGGTTTAATTCCCCTTTAGGCTCTTCCGTGTTTTTAAAATCTCATCATAAAGGCTTTCCGCCTTTTGTAATAACCCATATGGTCCTTCCGCCCTTTTTAAATTATGCCCGGCATCCTTTCCGCCTTTGTAAACCACTCCACGGGTCCCTAATATTTTTAAAGCTTCTTTCAATTTCGTCCCTTATTAATTAAGTCTGCCTTTTCTCTTAGTTCGGTCCCCTAATTTGTTTTCTTTATATTCTGGTCCCAAATCCAGACTTTAAACCCCTTTTATCATGCATATTTATTTTTGGTCTTGCATCTCTTATTTTCAGTTCTTATTGCCTAATATTGGTTGATGCTTGATTCGTTGTGATGTGAATTCATGTGCTTAATATTTTTTTCATATAATATATGTTATAGTATATAATATATATTGTTTCTTTAAATATATGTTATAGTATATAATATATAGTGTTTTTTATATAATATATAGTGTTTTTTATATAATATATGTTATGGTACATAATATATGGCTTTTTCTTTTAATATATATAATATATGTTTTTCTTATAATATATAATATAAATTTTTTAATGCATATAATATATATTATTTTTCATACAATATATGTTTTTATATATATAATATATAGTTTTATATATAATATGTTTCATAATAAATATATTTATATTTATGTGTTTGGTTTTTATTTATACGCTTAATTTAGGTGGTTTGGGCCTTATTATGTTTTTTGGGCTTTGGTTTATTAGGCTCTTAGGTTAGATTAGAGCAAGTTAATTTAATTAATTTAAATCGTGTGCTCGTCTCATAGGAGCACGACCTTTAAATTGATTAAATTAATTTAGGATTAGTCTTTTAGAGCCATAGTTAGACCTAAGGTTCGAATTGGTTTAGTAAATTTAAATTCACTCTTGGCTTATTTGGGATAAATGTTAAATCCATTAAACTAATTGAATACCACTTAGGATAAAATTGATATTAAGATTAGATGGACAATTAAATTAAAATCATGATAGATTAACTTGGTTTGTTTTAAATAGTATCATTGGCTTATTAGAATACTAGTTTAATACTAATCGAATTAATTACTATGTTACAGGATAATTCATAAATTGTTAGGGTTTTCTAATTTTTAGGATTAATCAATTTAGGGTTAATATTAGATTCACCTAATTACTAATTAGATCATCAATTGGGTATTTTCATAATTAGGGCCTTTAGGTTAGAGCTTTGGTGGGCCTATTGTGTGTTTATTTTAAGCCCTTATGTGACATGTTTTTAAATGTCATTCATATGATTTTTAACATTTTGATTGCAAGTTAATTAATTTAAATCATAAAAAGAAGGTATGTATTAATCCCAATATTTGTGTCGTAACAGTCTTGCCTTAATAGATGTTGACCGAATATTTGGATTAATCTTTACCGTTTCGAGGTAAATGATAATTAAAATTTACAATATCATAACATCATACCTAAATACTTGCATCATGCATAAATGTGACATACAAATATTGAACCATAAATTAACATGGTAGTCGGCCTTATTCGATGTCAGTTTAATCTATGGTCCGAGGTATCGTCATCCTTATTAATAAAATGTCCAATTAATTTGAACCTACCGATTTGACCAAGCTCGTTCAATTAAGGTAAATTTTCAATTAAGCACACTTAATTAAATTCAATTTAAATTTCAACGATTCCCATTATTTTAAAGCAACAAATATTTTGGTACAGATTTCCGGGCATGATGGGGGTGTTAATCCTTCCCCATACGTAATCAACTCCCAAACCCTTTCAAATGAATATCTGGTTTTGTGGTGTCTGGCATACCTTATCCAAGTGGCCGGTGGCGACTCCAAGTCTTTACCGTTTTCAAAACAAATAAGATTTTTCAAAAGAAATCCCCCTAAAATTCCAAATTTTAAAAAATGTGGGGATCACTAGTATCAACAATTTTCTAAAAAGAAAATAGAACTTCAAAAAAGGAAAAAACGTCACTACAGGCTTGTGATGATATTTCCTTGGGGATTTCATTTGAAAAATTAAATACATGTTGACTGTACCGCTTCGACCTTCTTAACCTCACTTCAAATTTGGGTTGAAGTAGTTCATTCCCTATTTTAAAAAAAATAGTTAATTAAATCAAATCAAATAAGAAAACATCATAAATAAATTAATAATTTTTATAAACAACGAATAATAGTTTATTCGCGCCTAAAATCTTTTTTCGGATCTCATTATTTTCGAAATGAGTCTTCGCATTTGTCGTAATATGCCGTACACAATATGTTGGATATACATGTAGAGGCGCCCATAAACTTCCCCGCCTGTCAATTACTGATAAGAGCGTAATCCATCTATCAGAAATCATACAAACCTCATCTTCTTTTACTACATGGCTGCGTAAATGTCTTTAAAAGAATTCTCATCCATCGGCGTCTTCCTTTTCAACTATGCAAAGGCAATTGGGAATATATTATTGTTTCCATCTTGTGCAGCAGCCACAAGTAATATATCATTGTACTTCCTATACAGCCAGGTACCATCCACTTGAATCATGCGTTTGCAAAATGGGAACCCTTTAATGCACGCCTTGAATGCCCAAAATAACTTACTGAATATCCTTTTACCAGGAATTACTTCGCCTTGCAAGGTGCACGCCGGTATAGTTTTGTATTCTACAATGATTCCTAGGATGAATATTTGCATTGCTTGTATAAAAGCTGGTATCTCATTATACGATTTATCTCAATCACTATACACTTGCACCATCACCTTTTGCTTTGCCATCCACGCCTTGTAGTAAGATGGAATATAACCAAGCTGATTCCAGATGGATACTACTAACACTACAATCGAAATCCTTGGTTTCTTTTCAACCAATAACCTAGTGTAGGCACATATTCTAAATTTACGCGGTCCTATGATAATGATGTATTTGCGCAAGTGTCCTGCTCATTGAACCTTGTCACCACTCACATCTTTTTCCTCGTATGAAATCCTTATCTTCCAAGGATATTTGCTCTTATAATTAATATACCTTGTGTAATAGGCATACTTATCAAACTCAGCAGCACATGATCATGTATGACATTTGATGCAGAACTCCTTAACTGCCAATTGGGCATCTTTTTTAGTTTCGAATTGAGCCCTGAGTTCCAATTCCCCATAGTTGGAAGCTAATAAAGAACCAAATGAGCGGGCTTCATGTTCCAAATCTCGCAATGCAGCATAGTTCACCTCATAAATGTGGGATGGAGATTCATAAGCCGGATAAATGGGTTTGGTTGATTGGGCTCCAATTCAACATAACCTCATATAGGCTGATCATTTTCCAACCCAAGCCTAGCGACAATCGCAACCCAAACATCATCTTCAACATCCAGACCATTACCCTCAACTGCAACTGTCTTAACAGCCTCAACATCATCAGCATCGAGTAAATGAATGTCATCATCTTCCGTAATAGGCATAATATTTTCTTCATTCTTACTTAAATCATCAAGCGTTTCGCCCCAACGACTAACTAGGTTTTCAATGTCACAATATGTTGATGAGCTCATTCTATCTACATATTGAAAAAAAGCAATCATAAACATACATGAAAAAGTTCTTATTAAATTATTACAACATTAACTATTAAAAAATTTACTAATTAAAATTAAATAGATACAAAAAACTTACATGATAGATGAGAAACTGAGAAAATATGCTCTAAATCCTTCAACAAAAAATAATTACATATATATTAAACATAAACAATTGTAAAATCACACAAAAATTCTACAAACCCCTCTAATTAAAAAAAGATTACTTACTTTTGAGAAACCGAGAAGATCTGCAACCAAATATACTTTAACAATTTTCACCTCTTCGAATATATCTTCAACAAATATCACTTAAATTTTCACCTTAAAACTCTCTTAATTTTTTTCTCAAACCCTATCTTCTTTATATCCCTGTATATACAACAACATTGGCAAAAAATCAAACTTACCGGCTAACTTTCATGTGAAAGCTAGCACCATGCATGACATTGCTGACGTGATTTCGGTGTGCATGCATGGCATGGATGACATGTAGGACGACACCTTGAGGTGGCATCCTGCCACAAAGCTGAACCGACTACTTTAAACACATGCTTAAAACCGATTGGATAAGTCATAACTGGCCCTAACGTGAGCTGCTGGTGGTATCCTGCCACTGGGCATGAACGAAAATTATAAAAAAAGAGAATGCTCTTTGCACATGGCGTCTTCCCCCTTGGCACTGTAGAAAGTGTCGTAGTTCCCTAAATTTATCCCAAACTAACCCATATTCCAAATATTAACCCCCAATGGCATTATCCCCCAATTTTGTCCCCATTAATGGTTATGTAGAAAAATACCCCCATTTTCGGTTCATGTAAGGCAAACTCGTTTTTTGCTAAGCGCGAGTTTGAAACTCACTTTTGGCTAAACGTGAGTTATGTATTGAGTAGGTAGGTAAGAAATAAAAAATTAATTTACCAAGTTTTTTTTTACATAGAACTCGCTTTTCGCTAAGATCAAGTTTGAAACTCGCTTTTCGCTAAACGCAAGTCTGCCTTACGTGGATCAAAAGGGGATATTTTTCTACATAACCATTAATGAGAGGTAATTTTCCAATTAATTCCCAAAAACAGAATATTCCCTCAATATAGCCCCTGATTGCAGTGGGAACGATGGTTTAGGGAGAAGCTGAAATTTCAGCGTTTTCAAAAGTTTAGTTTGAAGACTAAATCAGGTGTAAAAGCTAATTGAAAAAGCGTAAAAATTGATCGTTTGGTAACGTTTCTCTGCTCAGCAAGCTGATTTCAAACTCAATGCTGAACGGCCCTTGCTAATGTATTTCGAGTAATCTGCTTCCACTTCTGAATTCGTGAAGGAAAACCAAAGTAAATGCTTATCCTCTTAGCTTATCTGTTCAAATTTAAATCACAATACAAAAGCATTAAAAAGTCATCTAATTGCTCATGTTTTAGTTGGTTACCTAATTAAACAGCACAACAAAGTAACAATTTCTTTCTTATTTTTTCTTCCCATTTTTACCACAGGATTCCTCATGGACAACGCCAAAGCCTCCATTTTTACAACCCAAAGAAACATTTTTTAGTAGAAGGGTTCAAAGTCTGGATTCTTTCCATACCATAAATAATCTTTAAAAAGTTATGTTTTGGTAAAAAAAAAAACTCTAAAATTGTCCTTCATTGCTATTATTTTCTATTATCTAATTTAATTTTATTTTATTTATGTACATGCGATGGAAATAATTTTTTTTGTCTTAGTTTTAGGATTTAGGGATTTTGTTTAGGGTTTAATATTTAAGGGTTTAAGTGTAGTAATTTTGAACTTAGATGATATGATTAAAATTTAGGGTTTATAAGTTAGACCCTAAATTTGTAACCACATTACACTAACCTAAATTATAACACTAAACCCTAAATTATAACACTAAACTTTAATTTCTAATCATTAACCTTAAACTTTAAGCCCTTACCTTTAAACCATTAAAACCTATACTGTAAATTAAATCTTTAAACCCTAAAATTAGAATATTTGTAAAAAAAGTCGCTTTTACCGTTAGCGCTTAATATTTTGTTCCGGGGATAACTCTATCCCAAAGAAGTAGAGCCTTTCAAATCCCTTAAAAAGGTATTTTTACTCCCAACAATTTGCTTCCATGGGCACATACAGTCACTGCCAATGTTCAATTTCCTGCTTCTCTTAAACCTCAAAAAACCAATAGCTTCACACCAAATTAAGCAAATCCATGCCCAGTTAATCACCAATGGCCTGAAAGATCCCTCCTTTTTTGCCAAACTAATTGAAAGCAACTACTTTTTACCCTCTCCACAAAATACCCAATATGCACGATCGATATTCGAACACTTTCACAGCCAAAGTTTGTTCCTTTTCAACACTCTGTTAAGATGCAGCCAACCCATGGACTCAATTTTTACTTTTGCCAACTGGGTTTCAAAAGGGCACTTAGTTTTTGATGATTTCACTTACATTTTTGTGCTTGGAGCTTGTGCTAGATCGCAATCGTTGTCAACACTATGGTTAGGGAGACAAGTTCATGTGAAAGCTTTTAAATCTGGTTTTATGTCGAATCTTTTGGTAAGGACTACATTGATTCATTTCTATGCGAATAATAAGGATATTTTGTCAGCAAGGAGAGTGTTTGATGAAATGTCTGAGAGAAGTAGTGTTACTTGGAATGCCATGATTAAAGGCTATATTGCACAAAGGGAGAGAGCTAAGAAATGTTGCAAGGAAGCTTTGGTGCTGTTTAGAGACATGTTAAGTGATGTTTCTCGGCAGAATCCTACTGATACTACCATGGTTTGTGTTCTTTCAGCTTGTTCTCAGTTGGGAGAGGTTTACAGTGGGGCTTGTGTTCATGGTTTTATAGAGAAGACAATTTGTAGGCCTGAGAATGATGTTTTTATTGGAACTGGTCTTGTTGATATGTATGCAAAATGTGGATACATTGATACTGCTTTATGTGTTTTTAGGCTGGTGAGAGTGAAAAATGTTCTGACTTGGACTGCCATGGGAACTGGTTTAGCTGTTCATGGGAGAGGAAAGGAAGCATTGGAGCTTTTGGATGCAATGGAGGCTTCTGGTATTAAACCTAATCCAGTGACTTTCACTAGCTTGTTTTCAGCTTGCTGTCATGCTGGGCTAGTTGAAGAGGGGCTTCACTTATTTCACAATACAAGGGACAGGTTCGGTATCGAGCCTCAGATTCAACATTATGGCTGCATTGTTGATCTACTTGGCAGGGCAGGATATCTAAACGAAGCCTACGATTTCATCATAGAGATGCCAATCAAACCCGATGCCATATTGTGGCGGAGTTTATTAAGTGCGTGTAATGTTCATGGAGATCTTTCAATGGCTGAGAAAGTGGGGAAGATTCTACTTCGGCTAGAGCCACCAAACAATTCTCTACATGTGCCTGTTACTAGTGAAGATTATATTGCTTTATCAAATGTTTATGCTTCTGCCGGAAGGTGGCGGCAAGTGGAGATGGTAAGAAAGAAGATGAAGTCGAAGAGGGTAGAAACCAAACCTGGTGGTAGTTTCATACAGATCATCAGCAAATCACATTGATGAGTTTAACCGATAACAAAAAGAGTAACACGGCATAATTTTTTTTCTTTCTTTTCATTTCTTTGATTCTCTCTTGTAATAAACATCAGGATTATTGGTAATTGTATTCAAGGTTGAAAAGATTTCCTGATCACAAGGATGGAATTAAAAGAAAGGCTAACAAGAAATATTGAAAAGTCCACAGCATGCTATAGAAATGGCAGTGGTAGAATCGACTGCCGAATAGATTAGTCACTTTCCAGCAGATATCACATGATTAAATGAAAGGTTTAATCTAGCAGTTGGCATTACTGCATAATTAACCTAAAGAATAGCATTGTTTCCACTAGTTAAACCAGAAATAATACAATAGTTTAGTCAAATTCCAAGCCATTCTTTAGTAACTCTCTTCAGACACTGCTTGTGTGCTTTGCTGTTATTACTTCCCGTTCGACTGGGATCCACAGGGGCTCACACCCCCACGGATCCGCTTTTGCAGATGTTCCAAGCTAGCCACTCGCTGCAAAGAACCCGTCCGTCCGTTTTTGTTTCCTGTTATTGCAGATCTTCCAGAATTTGCTTGTATGTTTTCGACTGAAGAAATTTCTGAAAGTGCATTGTTGATTCTCCGGTCATGACTGGAGATAGGATTGTCTGCAGGATAGAGGGTACGCTTTGGACCATCGTGCACTGCAACAGCCGCATCTGTTGATGTATCAGAGGGACTTCCATCAAATGATGAGATGCCCATTGTCGACATCTCAGGGGAGGCATGGAATATGTGGTTCAAACCAGTAGTTCTTTTGATAGCCTCTTCAGCCATTTTTACCTATATAAAGTAGTCACCAATGGACATAGTATTATGAAGTGATTTCCAAAACATCTTGTATATGAAGATCTCAAACAAAATTCGGTTTCGAAAAAGAATTGTGTGTTTATCATGTTAGCCACGAATTTCTCTCGACTTTTAAGCCAAATTTGCAACGAGGCGTGAGCCTCTCAAGATACTGAAAGGAACTCAACTTTAAGACCAATAGATCAATGATCAACTTACCTTTGCTTTCAATGTTTCAACATCAGCTTTTAAAACTCTGTTGTCAACAGCTGCTTCATTGTGCTTTTGGCTAATGTCAGTCAAACGCTTCAACAAGTTTGCATTTTCAGCTCTTAGTTGAGCAACCTACAATAAATCATGGATAAGGACATTCATAACTCAAAGACGAAATGGAAACAAGACGAAAAACGGAGCAAAAGACCTTATTCTCAAGTTCTGTCAAATGAGCCTGCTTTCTTTTTCTAGAACGCCTTGCAGACTCTCGGTTCGAAAGCATCCTGAACCACCATACGGATCAATTGGTGGGAATAGAACAGAACAAAGTAAGTATCTGTCGGATTAATTTGTTCCATTAATGAACAGATCAAACATTCTCAAGAAGTTTAATGGAAATGTTTTTGATACCAAATGCATCGCAACCGAAAACCGACTATAACCTGAACCAACCACAGCATTCATTATTCCCAATTTAGACATGTCAGCAACTTAACAGAAGAATCAATGGTTACCTTCTTACGCGTTTTGCATCTGCAGGATCCATTTTCTCTGTTGTTCCGTTCTCTCTTTCAACTTCATCCTCTTCTGACTGTTCTATTGACGACCCCGCACTTGTGCTTGGCCTCACCTGAGCTCCAAGTTTCCTCTGTCCATTGGTAAAAGAAGAAATTCCAACCACAGCATTATCATCCTTGTCACCAGCTCCTATATATTCAGTAAACCAGGAACATAATACATAAGATTGCATTAGTCTGAGAACTCGAATTCACAAGCCACTATGAAAATCGAAAACTGTTAAGAAAGAAGAAAAGAACAGTTGCTCGTAAGAAGCTTCGGTGACGACTTTAAACCTTTAGAAACAGTTTTGGATCCCAATTGTGCAGCATTAGATGCCTGTGATCCACAGTCAGCTCTAGCAGCATTATCTTGAGGTTTTACAATAGATGCCTGTTCGAAATGTAGTAAACATACTCAGTCGAAAGTTTTTAGAGCGGAAGGTATTCACATACTGTTAAACCGATGACAAAGCAACACGAAAGATGCATCTAACAGATGCATATAAGATTAAAAATTATAACCATGAGCTTGGTTGGCTTCGAGTTTGAGAAAAGAGTGACATGAATGCATCGGCTTTCAGTTCATCGAATAAAACTCGACAGATACAAGAAATCAACACAGTTCTGCAACATGTTTACAGTTTCCAGCTAGTTACAGAGTCAATAGCTTGTATCATGATATGATGAGGAACAAGGCAAGCTAAGTACAGCCCATACTTGACTAATCTCCAGCTCTTTCTTTGTCCTACAAGGTGTTTTAAGGAAATACACATTTTTCTCTAATAAAATACTCTAAAAAATCAATAAAAATGGAGCACAACTAAATTTGGCAAGTTTGTTCCAATTTGGCAAATTCCAACCAAAATCAAAGATTGAAAGAAAATCCAGTAACCAAAGATTAAAAATGGAGCACAACTAAATTTGGCAAGTTTAATACTAAAAATGAACATTTCAATGATTTACTGATACCAAGAGGCCAAAAACAATACAAATAACAAATTTACCTGAACTAATTAATAATAAATAACATTCAAAACAAAACCTTTACTTTCTGATGAACTTAGACCAAAGCTACACGAGCCAAAAACAAGAAAAAGTTTCAGATTTTAGAACATATGTAGACTTTTTTGAGCTGATAAAGGGGGAAAATCTAGCTTTTTAATAACCCAAAATGGAAAATCAAAATGTAAATAAAACGAATCAACATCCAGACAACCAAACTGCCCTTTTAAATTTTCTCAGAAACCAAACATAACCCAGAAAAAAGAATCCCATCTTTTGCAAAAGAAAATAAATATCATTAGAGATCTAAACATTTTCTCACAATCCAAATGAAGAACGGAAAAGAGTTACCATTGACATGGCAACAGCAGCACAAGCCAAGCTAAGCTTCTTCTTAAGAAAAGCCTGATAATCCTCTAAATCTGCAGGAACATTGTTGGTATTATTATTCTCAAAACACCCATTTTTCTTGTTCTTCATCTCCTCCTTAGCTTCCTCCTCTTCGTTATGTTCTTCACCTTTCTTGTCATCTTCTTCTCTAAGGAACTGCTGAAAAGCCCACTCCGAAGCACTGCGGTTCATTTTAGAACCGGGTTTGCTATCTTTGTCGTCGTCACCACCGGAGGCGGCGGCGAATGAAGGCCAGAAGTGGTCGGACATTTCTTCAACGGAGAAAACTCTATCCATTGTGATTGACTGGGTCGTTGGAGGATTATTTTTGGTCGTTTTATGCACCTGCTGATTCAGATTCATGTCAAATAGATTGGCATTCAGAATTTTCTTTATTTATTCTTTTAATTAATATGTTGGAATGTGGGCCTATTCAAATTTTCTAAATGGATAAGGTGAGAGTAACTTTTGCTTTTGGTGTTCTTTTTGCAATATTTAAATCATTTTGGTGCAACCATCAATTGGATAATTATTTTTATTATAGATTATGGATTTGGCTTAACAGATTCAATCCTTATTATTATGTAGATAAGAATTAAAATTTTATGAATTCAGAATTTATTGAATGATTTAATAAAAAAAAGAATGTTGTTTTTTTAGGAGATCTGGTTTTGAATAATTTATCTCTGTACGATGTTTGTACATTTTCAAAGGATTGTATTTAAAAGTAAAGAACATATATTATCATGTAATCACACTTTAATGTTTAAAAAAATTCATTAATTCAATAAAGTGGTTTCAGTGGTAAAAGGTAACGTATTCCACCATAGATAATTTTAAATTTGACAAGTGTTTAAGATATATATATATTTAATAGTCTTAAGGTAATTATAAGACAGTAATTATTCATACATATTTTTAACTTTTTGATAATTGACATACATATTATAAACAATGCGATTTAAATTTAAATCTCCTAAGATAAACATCATCTGTTTTTTTCACTGAGACCACCTATTGAGTTCGTGTTTAATAGTTATTTAAATCATAAATTTAGGGAATCAATCGATTTGTTTACTTTTAAATTACCAGGGACTTAAAACAATTATACTAAAAATTTAGGGTCAAGGTCTTCTGTTGTCAACGTGGCTCCGACACTACATATATAGTAAATTTTGTGAATTATTGAAAAACTGAAAATGGCTACAAATGGAATTCTGTATAGTTATTGGGCCGGTTGTAAACTCCAGTTGTAAAAGACAAAAAGTATAAAAGAATCTCCAATGATGTTGCAATTTGGCAATTTGCAGATATATATATATATATATATATATATATATATATATATCTTGTTTTTAATTTTTATTATCCATCAAATGGTTTATTTTTAATTAATATTTTTTACTAAATATTTTTAATTTATATTGATTTATGGTGAAACAATTATATAAACATTAGATTGTTCTATAAAAATAAAATTTTAAATTTATTATATCATAAAAATGATAACATGATAAAAAGATAATATCTTATAATAAAATTATTTAAACATGATTTACTGTTGATATTTTAAGAGTCGATTTATTTACGGTGTCAAGTTTTAAAGAAGTAAAATATTTAAAATGTTATATAAATTAGTACAGTGGATAAGTCAATGTATATTATGGTTAGATAATGTTATTACAAAACAATTATAATAATAACTAAAAGTAAAGGTATATCAAATAAAAATAAATGACTCATACATTTTTCATAATTACCCACGATACTTTGTAATGTATTTAACATTTTGAATAGATAATTTTTTTTGAATAGTCTAAAGGTGATTATAAAGTAATATCTGTTTATATATATTTTTAACTCTTGACAATGCACACACTTAACAGACAAAACGAATTGAACTTGGGTCTCCGAGATGAATATCATTCGAATTTTTTTGAACAATTTCTACTTAGCAGAGGAAAAACTTGCTGGTTTTCCAAATTAATCCTGCGGATACATATAATTTAGAAGAATATGTGAGTGATTCATATGCAGCATCCCTTTCTTTTATCAACGGTTCCACCAATTGATATGTTTCCACAAATAATTGAAATTCAATTTCTTGATCTGTGTCTTCAATTTTTGGAAACTTATAAAGTTTTTATGTTAAGCCCCGATCCATGAACCCACAAAATCCTTCAAATTGTATCTGATTCAACCCAGGTATTGTAGACATTTCCCCATTTAATTGGAAGTAACCAATTAGGTTTACGACGAAACCTAAAAATCGATCACTGATCCAATTTGAGTACTTCTACAGGATAGACCTCAACAGAAAACTGAATAGTAACGGCAGCAAGTGATTGAGTTCAGTAATGAGTTTCGAACTCACAACCTAAGAGAGCAGGAAAGATGCTAACTGTGAGCTTTAACCATTTGCTCTAGAGGTTGTTAACTTTGAATAGATAAATCTAAGCCTTCGACACCCAAAAGTCTTCATGAAACTGACATACAATTAGTAATTTCTTTTAAACTCAATTTAAATAATTTTTATTGCTATAAAAATAGAATATATGTCAAACATGAAGTGAAATAAAATCACACTATCAACAATAATTTTAAAAAGTTTATATTAAATTTTTAATCGGTATTCAAGGAATTCAAGATTATAAAATAATCGATTCTAGCTTCTTTGAGAATTTGTATTAATCGGCCTCTAAAAATTATTATCCAACCAAGATGTGTTAGGTATCCCAAACAAAACTAATATCCAAAATCAGGATCAATAAAACTTAATTATTTTCATAAAAACCCTGATCTCGCAAGTATAACCACTTTTTTTTAATCTTAATTATTAAAGAATCAACTAAAAAGGAGGATGGTTTAATTTATCTAATTTTAAATTTGTCTGGGGCTTAAAAGATATTTACTTGAATATGGCACTAACCAGGTTGGTCTAAATGGTAAATATTTTTATATTACTTAAGTATGCTTTGAGTTTGAGATTTCGTGTATGCAAAAAAAAAATTGTTGAGAAATTCATCCACCAAAATGAGGTATGTGATAGAGTTGGTCTGAATTAGTCATAGTAAAGCTATGGGATTGCGAGGAAAAAAACCCCGAATACGGCTATAAAATGAGAATTTTATATTGTTATTGTTGAGAAATAAGACAAACAAACAAGAAATTAAACAAACAATAACACAGAATTTTAACGAGATTCAACAATGTGCTTACGTCCTTGGGAAGCAAAGAGGGGCTATTTTTTTTTATTAAATTGATAATACAATTAGATTACAACATAATGTATATATAAGAGTAACTCTGATACAATTACCAAAAACTTGAGCCATTCTTAACCGTTATTGTGATGGTCGTAGTCTCCCGTGGTAAAAGACGAGCATAAAAGAATCTTCAATGATGTTGCAATTTGGCAATTTGCAGATATTATTTTTATTATCCATTAAGTTATTTTTTTAATTAATTTTGATTTTATGATGAAAAATATATAATTATTAGGTTGTTAAATAAACATAAAATTTTAAACTTATTTTATAATTGAATTATTTAAACGTGTTTCATCGTTCATGATACATGATGAAGTCAAAAAAAAAAAAATATTTTGATGACAAATTTTAAAGAATTGAGTATCTAAAAACCATATAAATTAATGCATTCAATAAATGATGTATAATATGGTTAAATAATATTACAAAATAAAAAAGTAGTAAAGTCGAGTCACATCAAATAAATTTGGTTTATTTGAAAAATAAGTTCTCAAATTATATAATTTTTATTTAAGTATTTAATTTTTTCGGTCAAAACAAGTATCTAACGTTTTATTATGTAACTATTTTTTGGTCGTCCGTTAAAAAACTATATCCTTCATTGATGAGTTATTCAAGACCTATAACCTTTTTTACACAGCTTGTCATTACAAGCGAAATCGAAGTATCTCGAGACTAATTTTTTAGAGTTCGAGTCTTGATTTTACTCTAGCACATATGATTTTCGCAATCAAAGTATTTTTGGACAAAATTTTTAGGAGTTAAAATTTTTTATTTCGTAAAAAAATGAGAATGAAGAGATATAAATCGAAATTGATGCACCGAGAATAACTACATTCTCAAAACTAAAACGTTTGAGGCTTAGGCTTGTTCGAATTTTGAAAACAAATCAATTTTTTTTGTTCTATTTATTTTCCTAGAAAATCGAAGGGGGAAAGCATGAAGATGAACATATCTCACATGTCATATATTCATCAGGTAACTATTTAAAAGGACGACCTGCAATTGGAAACAAGATAAACGTTTGATCAAAAAGTTTTGAACACTTAAAGCAAAAAAATAGATATGGTTTGAATAATTATTTTACAATTAAGTCAATAATTTTCAATTGACTCATATATTTTCATAATTGAATAAAATAAATCTAAGCTTTAAACGATCAAAAACTTTCATAAAACTAACATAAAATTAGTAATTTCTTTCACAAAAATAAAAACTACTTAAGTATTTTTTGTTAATATAAAAATGCAATATATGTCATCTAGGGATGACAATGGGTCAGGTTGGGTCGGGTTTTTGGTCGATTCGCACTAGACCCGAAAATCTAACAACTCTATCCAAACCCGACCTGAACTTGAAATCGAATTCTAGAGAAAACCTGAACCCAATCCAACCCAACCCAACATAAATTAAAATTTATCAATTTTCAATATTATTCGATAAAATAGGGAGCTAATTGATAAAATTGCAAATAGAGAGTGAGCATTAAAATAATTATTCCATTCTTATTAGACAAAATAGGAAGATAATTGAAATATAGGTAGAAAGAGGGACATTGTAGCAAGTATACTTAAATATTTAGAATAAAATTAAAATTATTATTTCGAGTCGGGTTGCGCAGGGTATTTTTCACCTTAAACCCAAATCGACCCGACTCGGAATCATCCTAAAAAACTAGACCCGAACCTAATTCGAACCCATTTTAAAAAAATGACCTTATAGAATCGGGTCAGGTCGGAACCCGTCGGGTATGAGTTAAATGGCCATCCCTAATGTCAACACACGATATGAACAAAAATAAAAACTACTTAAGTATTTTTTTGCTATTATAAAAGGTTTGCGTAAACTTTAGTCTATACAAGTTTATTAAGTTTAGGGCTTAGGTTGTAGGGTTTAGAATTTAGGGTTAGAGTGTATGGTTAGGGTTTAGGTTTAATAATTTAGAATTTAAAGAATGATTGTATAATATTTTTGTACTGTATATCAAAATATAATCCAAAGATGAATAAAAAAGATAGTGTAAATGCTTTACTTTGTATAACTTGAAATATTCAAGAGTAAATAGGAGTATAAATTGAATGTATAGTTTGAAATGTATTAAATTTTGAGTTGTTTGATTGTAACAGTTTATCTACTCTCTTTTGGATAGATAAATATATTTATCTAAAAAATATTTTTTTTAAAATTATTAAATATTAGCTTAAGTGTATTATAAGCCCTTAAAATTTTGGAAAAAATCAATTAAGTTCTTAAATTTTTACACCCAATTAAGCTCTTATACTATAAAATTTCATCAATTAAACTCTTTGGCCATCAATTTTGACTTTTTTTGCTTAATATATTATTATCATGTGATACAGTACAGTTCTATCATGTGACATTTACATATTTTTAGAAAACTATTTTTATAATTTTATAAGTTTTTTAGAAATTTTAAAAATTTTAAAGAATTTTTTAAATAAAAAAATTCTGAAAATGTCAAGTGACAAAGCTGTAATTTAACATGTTGCATCAACTACTCCAAAAAATTATTAAATTTAACCGTTAACGTTAGTTAAAGGGTGAATTGATAAAAAAATTAAAATATAAAAATTCAATTAGATGCTTAACAACTTAGTGACTTAATTAAATTTTTTTCAAAAGTTTAAGGCTTATGATATCGTTAAGCCTTAAATATTTATACATAGCTTCATGAAAAGGTTATTATTTATTTATTTATCGGATAGACAAAAATCCATGAAAGAAGCCTGAGGAAAATCCACTCTAGAATTTCCATTGGATAGGAAGGCGGCTCTTTCTGTGGATAATTATTGAAATTGGGCCGAGCATGGTCCCCATGGGGTCCATCAAAAGTTTCTCAGGTTGGTCAATATTGGACACCATATGATTGAAAAAACATATGTATCGAGTTGTTCTTAAAGTTTCTTTTTGAGATATTTTGTCCCTAAAATTTCAAAATTTACCTTCATTATCCCTTATTTCTTTTCGTAAAAAAAATCGTGGACCAACCTAGAACCGTAAATGAGACGAGATATATCGCGAGCTACTTGAGTTCGACTCGGTCAAAGTTTGGTCAACACTTAACTTGATTGGACTTGACTCGAGTTTGAACTAGTCTATAGTTCTTAACGAGCCGAGAAGAAATCTAGCCGAATTCGAACTACTCGATACCTGACTTGAAAAGCTCGCGAGCTACTCAAAAATATAATATACTAAAGTTTTTAAATTTAAAATCTAAATTTCGAAACCTAAAACCCTAAAACATAAACCCTAAACATGAGTCATAAACCCTAAAATTTAAATCCTAAATTCTAAACCCAACAACCTAAACCTCTAAACTCTAACTAACCCTAAACCCTAAAATTAACAAGTTTGTATAAACTAACGTGTGTATCAAAGTTTTTCCTAATAAGGCTTTAAATGAGACGAGACAGATCGCGAGCTATTCGAGTCCGACTCGGCCAAAGCTCGGTCAACACTCGACTTGATTGAACTCGACTCAAACTCGAATTCGGCTCGAGTACTTAACGAGCCGAGTCGAACTCAAATTATTCAAGCTCGTTAAAAATTACTCAAGTTCGAACTCGACTTGAATTCTTAAAGAACTCAAATTATTCGAGTCGAGTTCGAGCTCAACATTACTCGAGCTTGACTCGGCCCGTTTACGCCGCTAGACCAACCCACGGGTCCCTTTTGACAAAAATCAATTGCTTTTAATATAAAAGGATAAATCACATAACGAAAATGAGTAAATCAATTTCTTTTAACATAAAAGGAGCAACAAAATGTGACCATAATGACACTTGGTATTTACAACACCTCAAGATGTCACTACTTTTGAATTATTGTCAGATCATTAATCTTCATAACAAGGATTGCGTTACCGAGATAAGTGCAAGAGTTGATACTCATTCTCTCTTGAATTGAAGTGTATTAATTTCTTAAATAAAAAAATTAGACTAAATTATGAAATTTAGAAAGAATAGTGTAAATTTTGGATTAAATAACTTTTTAAGGACTGAATTGAACAAAAATAAAACATGATAGACTTAACAGGCCATTTATCCTTTTTTATTAAAGTCAGCCGCATTTCTTCAGTCACGTAACATGTTTTAATTGGTCCACAAGATATTTTTAACAGAATTAATATTTGGGCTAATTGAAGTAACTGTTTAAATAGAATAACGTCGCAAAAAATACTTTAAGATAAATAAGTATAAATGGTATAGTTTAGGGACCAATAAAACTTTTAAGCCTTAAAAAAGACAAGTTCTTTAGTATTTTTAATTCGGTCACATTTTTTTTTGAATATTAGCAATGAGACTGTCAACATATGTAGATGTGAACTTCACAACCCTTCCTATTTATCACCATCCATTTTATTTTGACTATCAATCTCAACTCTCTAGAAGAAGCCATCCTCGAGCTCCTTATTAGCTTTGTAGATGCCCTTCCACGCATATGAGGCCCTATTGTTCAATTTTACATGCAACACATTTAATGACAAAACTCAACATTATATATTGAGGGAACTATTTAAAAATGTTTAAATTTATACGGGTCAACGGTATAAATTATATATTTTTAAGAGATTAAAATATAATTTTGCTGTTTTCTCCACTTAAATTTTTTCCGAGGGGAAAGGCGTGGCCTTCGCCGGTCCTTTAGAGGTACCGACCCTGAACACATCCTCGACAGAGAAGTACTTGGCCCTTAGGACCATAAAACATATTATATTAGGAATTTGGTATACGGCAAAATAACCAAAGTGATACCAACATAGACAAAGACATGCGCAAGTGACGATATTTAACGTAGTTTAGCATAGCCTACTTCCACGGACGAGAAAAACGAACAATTCACTATCAACGTAGAGAACACGAAGAGTACAAACACATGATAACCATGTAATCCCATTACCCGATATATATATCCCAAGAGTCAGTGAAACCAAGACACTCTTCCCAACATCCCTACAATACTCATCTCTACAACGTAGTCACAATAGTTGTAGAGATCCTAAAAGTGGTTGCATCTCTCCATAGAGTAATTCTCTCTATCTCTCATAATTCAAAATGTTAAATCTAGTCTATATTTATAGACTCAAATATTTAGTCACCAAAAACCTTATTCAACAAGATCTCTTACGTAATATAGATATTTATTCATTACCAATTAGAATTTGAGTTAAAATATAACAAATTTTCCCCTTGACACAAATTCCATCTGAGCATTGGTCTTCAAATCTTCAGCAACATCAATTCTTGCATAAGCCAAATATCCGTTGAAGCACCATTGAATCAGTTGAGAATGCACAGTTGAATCGATTGAGAATTACTCCTCAGCAACTAAAAACTCGTTGCAGCAATACTCCTCTTTCATGTCTCCAATATTGCTCCACAAAATCCGCAACAAAAATTTCTTCAAAAAACATGCAACTCGAACCATAGTGTTGATACCATTTGTTAGAAATTTGGTATGTGGCAAAGTAACCAAAGCGATACTAACATAGACCAAGACATGCACAGGAAACGAGATTTAACATGATTTAGCATAGCCTACCTCCACGGACAACAGAAACGAACAATCCACTATTAACGTAGAGAACACGAAGAGTACAAACACATGATAACCCAAGTAATCCCATTACCCGATATATATATATCCCAGGAGCTGGTAGAACCAAAACACTCTTCCCAGCATCCCAACGATACCCATCTCTACAACTATTGCTCTACAACGTAGTCACAGTAGTTTTAGAGATCTTAAAAGTGATTACATCTCTCTAGAGAGTAATTCTCTCTATCTCTCATAATTCAAAAGGTTAAACTTAGGCTATATTTACTGACCCAAATACTTGGTCACCAAAAATCTTATTCAATAAGATCTCTTATATAATATAGATATTTACTCATTAAAGTACATCATAATTATCAAGTAATCTTTAACCGCTAGAATTACAATAAAACCTAACTTAACTATCAATTAGAATTTAAGTCAAAATATAATAGAATGAATGGCTCTCGAATTAACCTCCAAACCTGTTTGCCCAACATCGCCAAATTAAAACTCCTTGGATCACGAAAGCCTAGTCCCTCACCCGTTTTCATAACTCTAAATAAATTCATAACATTGTAAATAAAGTTTTTAGAACCCAAATCTCTTAAGAAAAATAATATTTTTTTTCTAGTAAAATCATTCTTGGGTTAAAAAACATTTTTTTAAAAATATATACTTTAATGTTCGAGTGTTATTTAAACTTTGTTTTTTAAAGTCGAAAGAATATAGTTTTAAGGTTACAAACTAGAATACGTGCAGCCAACGAGACAATTGGGTTTATAAAGATGGGAAATTAAACGATAAAAATAGGAAGATGATTTATTTTTTCTATTGGTTAAAAAATTGAAGAAACTATGATGTTTTTTTGTTTAGTATTTGGTAGAGTTGAAAATTGATGGATAAAAATAAAATTTTTAAAAGGTACATATAAATTTGAAGGGTAAACTATCTCAAGGTCATTGAACTATTAACTCGAATCTATTTTAATCACGGAATAAAATTATTTATCAATTATGTCACTAAACTATCAAATAGATCTTAGTCAAGCTACTAACCATTAATTATTAACAAAATTATCGAGGTGGCAGTTCAACAAATTTTTATAATAACACATTCTATGATCATAATAAAAATAAAAACACATTTAGTCATCATTACTTACACATTCTATCAATTTAATCTTAATTTTAATTAAAAATAATTAAACATAAATATAATCCTCTAATAAGATGATGACACATACCTAAGTTAAGGTGGTAAAGGCATGTCTAGGCGTGACAACGAGCCGAGCTGAGCCCGAGCCTGGGTAGGCTCGACTTGGATCAGAAATAGTATTACTGGGCTCGGCTCAAGCTCGAAGCTTGTCGGGCTCAGCTTGAGCTCAAAATTTTAGACTCGAGCTCGAGCTTGAAGTGGACAATTTGAGCTCGGCTCGACTCGTTGCTTTCCTAAAATTGCTTTTGAATGTTTTTATTGAAGTTTTAAAAAATAATATGTGAAAACTTGCTTGAAAAAATGTAATATTTATTTTTGAAGTCCTGAAGTAACCATAATACATTTTCTAAATTATACAAGTCCACAAGGAGAAGGGGATTTAAACTATTTAACCATGATAACAAGTTAACGACACTGAAACATACAAGCGTATATGAAATATATATAATATTATATATAATTATTTCAAACATGTTCACGAGCTTTTCGAGCCAAGTTTAAGTTGGCTTGGCTCGGCTTGACTTGTTAAGGTCTCGAGCCGAACTTTAACCAAACCGAGCCTGAGTAACTTCCGAGCTGGTCAGGCTCATTATCACCCCAAGCATTTCTAACCATTGAACCAAGTCCAATTTCTTTTGTTAATGTTCGAACCTAAGTCCTAAGTGTACCCTCAACACTTAACCATTAATCCAAGCTAAATATTTATTTCATGGTTAACAAAAATTATAGTTAGGTTAAATTGTAATAGATGCAAGACTTTTATATTTTTAAACTAAATTTAATATTTTCACCTTTTGTTTTATAATTACATATATAATTATTCAAACAAATTTTTAAATTTAATTAATAATTTTAAAATTTTTATATAAACATATTTATATACATGTATATAAAAATATTTTATTTTTATATTTTTAATACAATATACTTTAACTACTTATGTATAAGTATGTTTATATACGTTGGAGAAATAGATTGTTGCAAAATAAAATATTAGCATTGACTAAAAATAAATTCGAAAAGTATTAAACTTTCGGCACATTAATATATATTAAGAAAAAAAGCACAAATATTAATCAAAACTGTAACAATGAAAATCTAATATTGTCGATAAATCAATAACCATATTATCTAATACCTTAATAATCAGCACATTCGAGTAGACTCAAATATCTCGCCATACATGGGGACTAAGCTTTCAGTGAAAGCAGTAGGCACGCCTCTCCCCCTATATCCCTGTGCCACATAACAATCCTTGCCATTTCGTTTATACAAATAAACGTTTCCTTTACTTCCAACCAACAGTGTTCCGTCTTTCTGCTCTGCAAATGCAAATCGGAGACGACCCCGGAGATCAGTTCTAGAAACCTGTATGCAATAAAGCTTCTCCCAACTCATCTTCTGCTGCCGCTCTTGCATTATCCATATGTTTACTACTTCAGAACAAAATTCTTGCTGTGCTAAGCTCAAACATTCTCTTAAAATACCCAGTTGCATGGTCCTTCACGAGTTGTCCGAACAACATCTCGGGTGTGAGATTGGCTGGAACTTCTCAGTGTGCAAATCGAACATGACGATGACTTCGTTCTTGTTGTGATGGAATGTATCATCCGTGAACCAGTAAATGGCACCATTGACATGCGCGGAATTAGTCGAAGAATCGATTGTGCACGGGATGTCGCCGATGCTTCGCGAACAAGTGTCAGGATTTTGATCGAAGGTGAACACTAGACAAACATCACGATGCTGGTCGAAACTTTCTCGTGGATTGAACACACTTACAATCTTGTGTCTTTTCGCAACGAGATCGCGACCGAACCCCAACCTAAATGAACGGCAATACGGACCTGCAAAACATATAAAATTAAATCCGGAGATGAAATAAATCAATGCATAAATGAATGGATTACCGATGCGAGGCAGAAGTCGGTATTCCTTAGTGCTGAGATTAAAAACAAAGATGGTGAAGGTTAGCCCGGTGAAACAAAGTATGCCATCGCAGGAATTCAACGTGTTATAGTAATCAAAAGGAATATCAGTCAGCCATGTGCGACAATTAGGATCGAACTGGTTTGCGCCACGGACGTAATTAACAGTGAAAGAAGAGGCTGCCACAATCCAGTGTCCTTTTTCTTTTGGTTCGAAAGATGTCGGCCGGTGAAATCAGGATCGATTATCGACTGGAACCATTGCTTGGAGACGGACTTGAATCTCAGTAAAGACTTGACGGAAAGTTTCCCCAGTACGTCGAGGATCAGATCATGGAGAACTCCATGTTCTCTGTCTCTCAACATGTTGGAACTAGTCGCCATCTGTTCTATGTTATACTGATTTTATGGTTATAAATATATATATAAATATAACAAAGTTAGGAGAGGAAGTCTAGTTGTAGTGAAAAGAGTATTTCTCCTCAAAATACAGTTCTACCTATCCTAATATTCTTAAACCATTTGAATTGTTTAGATTGATTAAAATTCATGTGTGTTTTTATAGTATTATGTTTATATAATTATGCCAATGAACCGATAAAATGAATAAATTAATTCTTTAGGCCAATCTTGATAATTTTTTCTTTAAATATTACTGTCACATGATATACTATAATTCTTTCATGTGACATTTACATTTGTTTTTTTAAAGTATTTTTTTAATTTTTGTAAGTTTTTAGAATTTTTACTTTTAAAGAATTTTAAATAAAATTAAAATTTTTGAAAATGTCTAGTGAAAATACAGTAACACGATGCGCTACACCAACTGTTCCAAAAAAAACCTATTAAATTCTACAATTAATATTGATCAAATGACTTGATTGATTCCCTTTGTTATTTTAAAGACTTGATTGAAATAAAAATTTTAAAGAATTAATTAATTAAAGTTTATTTTATTGGAAAACTAAAAAGAGGGAAAAAATGAATTGTGTCTAGTAAAAGTAGTTGAATTTTTTAAAGAGACAATTTAAATGGGGCAATTTTAAAACACAAAAAGACAAATTTTAGGATGCATTTCTCTGTCTTTTGTTATTTTTGTTTTTCTTTTTTCTAGCTTCAAATAAGAATAATTTTACCTTTTTGGGACGCATTTCTCTATCTTTTGATATATTTTTTGTTTTATTTTTATTTTTTTTAGGGTTTGATTTGATGTTACTTTAACTGATCGAAATGACACATATTTGGTTATCCTGATGCTCTTCCTACTTTGGACCCTCCGATTGGATTTGAATACACGGTTTGCGTTCGTGGATAGTTTTCTCATGACGCTCGGCTCTAATTTGCGGTTGTCGGTGGTATTTCAGTTGTTTGATTCTTTTTGTTGTTCGTTTACCGATGCAGTTAGATATGTTCGTATCTTTGTTTTGTTTGAATTTTTTGGTTGGATTTTTAACTATTTTCATGTATGATCCTTGTATGTTCCCAAGTGGCTAGTTTATTATGTCATTGGTTTTTAATATTTTATTTTCTTACTGTTAATCTCAGTCGTCCATTCACCTTGTAAAACCTGTTAAATTTTACGTGATATAATATATATAATACGTTGTTAACCATGATCCAAATATTGGATTTGATATCGCGGTTTAGTGCTTCCTTTACCAGAAGACCGAGGTTTGAGTCCTTTTTTATTCTTATTTTATATAGGGTTGGATTGAAACCAACTTAATATTTTTTTACTTGATAAATATGATTTTATTAAATGATCATACAACCCTATACTCAAATTGTGTAACATTGAACCATAATTTAGTTAACATTAAAGTATGTGTAGGAACAATTTCGTTATTATTTAAAAAAAAACAATTTCGTAAGCAAGCGTTAATGGCCGGTTGGTTAGAGCTGCTCACCTGCTCCATCCACCTCCCCTTAGGTCCCGGGTTCAAGACTCAGCAGGAGCCCTTATAATTTTTCCCTCCCCTCTAGGTAAAATTAGTTCAAAAAAATAATAATTTCGTTATTAACCCAGTTTAATAGTCAAAATAGAATTGATCTCACTATTTTTATTTTTTCTCTGAGGTGGTTACTTTCTACAAACCTCCTTGAGTTTTTCTTCTTCAGTAAAATATATTTCGACGATGGCCATCATTCCTGTAGCGGCTAATTTGAAAGGAAAAAAACGAGTTTCCCCTTCGGTGTCACCTGGAAAAATAGTGGGAAGATAGTGGAGTCGCCACCGGTCACTTGGTTTAGGTACCGGACACCGTAAAATCAGAGATTCATTTAAAAAATAGTTCGAAAGTTGATTATGTGTGGGGAAGGATTAACACCCTATCACGCCCAAAATCACTACCAAATCATACGTTACTTTTATTGATGGAAATTATTTAAATTTATGCTGAATTTTGTTAAATATTCTTAATTGAATATAAGATTTAATCAAGTGGGGTTTAACATTTAATGAGGTTAAATTAATTAGTCCTTTAATTAATAAGGGTGACTATACATTTGGACCATAGATTAAACCAACATCGAATAAGACCAACTGCCATATTAATATATGGTTCGAATCAAGTACATCACCTTTATGCATGATGCAAACAGTTAAGTACGATGTTATAACTTGTCAGAATTTTATTCATTTTAAAGTTTACCTTTAGACAATCTAAATTAATTCTAATATTTGATCAATATTTATTAAGTCAAGATATTAAGACACAAATATTTGAGTTAATAAATACTTCATTTTTATAGTTAAGAATTAATTAAGCATCAAGGTAAATATAAAGTTAAAAGGGATTATATGAATGACAATTCAATGTATGGCACAAGAAAAAAGCTAACAAAAAAGGCAAAGAATAAAATAAAGCATAAATAAAGACAAATAAATGAATATAAAAGGGATAAACATAACTATATATATAATACGTAGCAACTATATGTATATAAAGGAACGATATAAAACTATAATAATAATATATAAGTAGAATCCAATAAGTGTCTCAGTGAATAATCGATTGATATTCATATTAAGAAATACAGGTTCAAATCGTGTATGCGCATTGTCAAAGAGTTAAGAATATTTATGAACAAATACTACCTTGTAATCACCTTTAGACTATTCAAAAAATAATATATATAAGTAAAAACGAAGCTGCACTATATATATATATATATATATATATATATATATATATATATATATATATATATATATACTACTGAAAAACAATACCATAACATATATACTACATACGTAAATATTAGATATATATTTATAACATAAAACAATAATATATATAATAATATAAATATATAACTGTAGCGACCTTTTTTCTTCCTCTTTGAAACAAAGAAAATTTGTTGCGTGATGGGTGTTTGTTTAGAAAAGAAGTCGGCTACTAATTACCCCAAAATTATTAATGAAAATCTTTTGGAAGATTGAGGATTTCTTTTGAAAACTTTAAATTCTTGGGAACGATGAAAACTTGAAGTCGCCACTGGCCACTTGGGTAAGGTAGGCCGGACACCATAAGAAATCAGAGATTCGTCGCGAAAGGGTCCGAGAGTTGGTTACGTGTGGGGAAGGATTAACACCCCCATCACGCCCGGAACTCGGTACCAAAATATTTGTTGCTCTTAAATGGATGAAAATTACTGAAATTTATATTGAATTTAATTCAGAGTTCTTAGATGAAAATTAACCTTGATTGCGCGGGCTTTATCGAATTAGTGGACTCAAATTAATTAGACATTTAATTAATAAGGTTGACGATATGTCGGACCATAGATTAAACCGACATTGAATAAGCCCGACTGCCGTGTTAATTTATGGTTCGACTTCCGTACATCACCTTTATGCATGATGCAAACATTTAAGTATGATGCGATGAATTTTGTTAATTTTTAATCTATTTACCTCGAGATGGTACGAATTAATCCGAATATTTGGTCAACATCCTTTAAGCTCGGACTGTTGTGACACAAATATTAGAATTAATAAATACCTTCCTTTTATGACTTAGATTGATTAGCGATGCAATTAAGATTAAAGATTATATGGATGTCAATTGAGGTAGGTCAATTAAGGGCATAAATGTAAACATTAAAAAGGAATGCCCAATTTAACATATATAGCTCAATTATATATTTAGCCCTAAACAATTAAGAAACCTAATCTATGGTGACTAAATTGTAATTTAATGCTAAGTTAAACTTAAAATTGATTTTTCCCCTAAAGTAATTAAGAAACGTTTAATTAATTTAATGAATTTAACATTTACCCCGATAAGCCAAGGATAAATTTAAATTCATTAAATTAATACGAACCCTAATCTAACTAAGATTCTGAAAGACCTAAGGCTAATTTGATTAATTCTAAGATCGTGTCCCTATGAGACGGGCACCCGATACAAATTATTCGAATTAATTTGGAGATTTCCAGCCTAAGCCCAAAAGTCTAAAACTACTAAAATTAGGCCCAAAACCAAAAGCCCAAACTATTAAAAGCAAACCTAAAAGCTTAGGGCCCATAAACTAAAAAAGGCCCAACAAACCTAATTTAGAGAGCTAATCCCAATATATATAAAAAGGCCTAACACAAGAGCATAAATAACATATATTATAAGGAAACTCTTGTAAACATTATGAAGTAATATATATAAATATTATATTTTAAATATGTAAATTATATATAAACTTTACAAACCAATTATATATATATGTATCACATACTTAAAAAAAATACAAACTATTTTAAAAGAAAGCTATATATATACGATTTTTTTATAAAATTATATAAAAATTTGCATTTAATGGTAATATATTTTTTAGATACAAATAATGTTTTTCTTTTTTTTTAAATATACTATATACTAAAAACACCTTATATATGTGTTATAAAAAACCATATTATATACATATATTTAAAGTTGCATGTGTATATTATTTATACTCTATATGTTATGTATCATAAAACTATGTATTATATATATTTTAAAAAATTACATAAGATCCTATATGGTATGTATTAATTTAAAAGGAATATTATTGTGTTAATGGGCTACATATTATTCAAATTGTGCACATAATATGTCATTTAATATGTATATAACTATACCATGGCCACTATGTCATACTCTAATATATATGCACAAATATAAAAAAACTAAACACATTTAACATTACATTTGGGCTAAAAAAATAAGGGATAAGAGGATATCCCAAGGCCCAGCGATTTGGGCTCAATATTGGATCAAGCCGGGTTCGCAGGTCGGCTCGGTGGGTTTGGAAGGATAACCGGGTCAGGAGCGTAACCGGTTCTACCGGTTACGGACAGCTGAATAAAAGAAAGGGATTATAACCCTAATTTTATTTCCCCTTTTATTTTTTCCCCTTTCAGCCGCGAGACCGAGAGAGAGAGAGCTTGGCCGCCCTTTAGCCGCTACTCGTCCTCCGTTGGATGCGTCGCCACCTCCGGTCGGAGTAATACAACCTCCTCTTTCTTTCTACCAGTGCCGATTATCCAAAAGGCAGGCCGTTACTCATGAAATCGGCCATAACCCATGCGAACTAAAGAGCCTCGATTCGCCAATGTCCATCGTCAGATCGCGATGAAGCAAGAGTATGTTACTCCCCTCGTCAGGGGCTAGCTCTCCACCGCTCGGATCTTCTGTCTGAATTCTCGGTCGCCGGTAGCCATCGAAAACCGAACTGTAAACTCTTCCCCTTTCTTTGTTCTTATTTTTTTATTCGAATCTAAATGTTTAGTATGATAATAGACAAAATAAGGTTGAAATTTCTTTTTTTGCTTTGATTGTTGGATTCGAAAGGAAAGATAGAAAAGGAAATCTCAGAATGCTTTTTTTCATTCACTCTTTATTCTGGAAAAACTAGAAAATTACAATATGATTACGTCCTTTTTTTTCCAGTCTATGTTTACATTTCCAAGCAAACTTTAATTGAATCATTGTGGCTGATGATATCTAGGATTAAGCTCTGTTAACCCCTTGATTTTTTATTATTTCTGCCCATGTATGGTGGTTGGGAGTCGGTATTGATATTACGGGATTGTCGGCGACGAGGCCACGTGGCCGGAAGATGAATCGGCAGAGGCGCGTAGAAAATGAAGCGGCCGCGTGTGGGCTTTACACGTGTGTGGAAGGTGGAGCGTCGGCGTGTGGGGCAATTGGCAGATCTAGATGGCCGGTTCCGGTTTAATCTGAACCGTTAGATCAAATCTGATCCAACGGTCAGATTTGAGGCGGCTGCAAAAAGGAATAGGAATAATCAGATTTTTAGGGTTTTTTTTGTTTGTATTGGGCATAGGCCAGAATTGGGCTTATAATGTATTGTTTATTATTTATGTAAATGGACTGTAATAAAACACTTTGGGCTTATGTATTTAATTTGTTTATATATTTATATTTTTTTATTTTTAATTAATTTCAGCCCATATTATAACACTTCTAATAATAATCTTTTATAACACATATACATACGAACCATACAAACGTTAATACACATGTAATACGTAAATACAATCATACATACAATATACATTCTTAGTTAAGTATTAATGACATTGAAGTACCAATGAGAATATATATTTATACATGCACATAATACCTATACACACTCATATTAACAATAGTACAACATATTATCATACATTACATGTAATACACATGCATTGATACAAACATAAAAAAGACATGGATAATAACCATATATATGATAATCACCTACTAGGGATATACCTACAATAACACACATCACTTAGTAATATTTATACATATATAAGCCCATTGTTGCAAAATAAAGAAAATGTGTTAATCCAGGAAAAAAAATAGTGATTACAATAACAAGAAAGGAAATAGTGTAGAAGAATGGCCAAAATGCAAGCTTCAAAGATATTGAGGCAAAAATTAAAATAAAGGAAACCAAAGGGCTTAAAATGTAAAGAAAAGAAAATGGAAGGGAATTAAAGAATGATATTTCCTTAAGTCAAAACACTCTGTTGAGAACGAAATAGGGGAAAGTAATTACTTTGATGCTATCCATATTGCCCCATAAATTTTACCTATTTTCCCAACTTACCCCCTAGAGTCCATTTTGATCACTTTCGCCTCCTAACGTTTTCGACATTACCCATATTGCCCCTACCGTTAAAAAAATCTATTTTGACCAATCAGAATGTGTCACGTCATTTTTTATTTATTTTTAAATTTTAAAATAAAATAAAATAAAAATAAATAAAATAAAATAAATATATTAAAACACCCCATCTTCATCCCCATCATCTTCTTGCCCAATATTCTTTAAACTCTTTAGTTTATCCAAATCTCGGGTAGACTCCTTACTAGTAGTTCCATTTTCCTGAGAAACAAACAGAGAGAAAGTGAAGGAAAAAAAATGATATCAAAGTTCAAGCATTAACCCGACAGTACCCTGTTTTTCATTTTGACATTGATGATCTAAGAATGGTGGGCTCTGAATATGAGATTTTGAAACTGATGGATCTAAGTGGTGTTTTGATTCCTTCATATCCAAAACTAATGTATTTCACGGTGATTGATTCTAAGCTCCTATTGTCCATTTTCGTGCTGCTACATTTAGCCAATGGCCACGAAAAACCAACACCCATTTCTGTCAAACAAACTGACATTGAAGTACCATAAAAACGTTAATACACACGTAATACGTACATACAATCATATGTACAATATACATTCTTAATTAAGTATTAATGACATTGAAGTAACAATGAGAATATATATTTATACATGCACATAATACCTATACACACTATTATTAACAATAGTATAACATATTATCATACATCACATGTAATACACATGCATTGATACAAACATAAAAAAGACATGGATGATAACCATATATATGATAATCACCTGCTAGGGATATACCTGCAATAACACACATCACTTAGTAATATTTATACATATATAAGCCCATTGTTGCAAAATAAATAAAATGTGTTAACCCCGAACAAAATTAGTGATTACAGCTACCCCTCTTTGCTTATACTTGTGAAACAAGAATAAAGCAAAGACCATAATCACTAATTTTGTCCTACTTTCCTGACGGATGATTTGCTCTTCCGAAATGGCAGCAAGCAAATCGAAATAACTTGTTTCCCCGAAGCGGCAGAAAACAAATGGGAAGCATTGGCATGCCTTTCCTGATCGGCAACGAACAAACCAGTTACTAAACGACTCATTCCTCCGGAGCGGCAGCGAACGAATCCAAATATCCTTCAGATGAATCATTCTTCCGAAACGGTATCGAATGAATCCAAATAACTTTGCTTTCCCGAAGTGGCAGAAAGCAATGTTGGTGACGCTGGGATGTCCCTCCGAAATGGCAGCAGACATAACCAAACAAAGATAACATGTTCCTCCGGAGCGACAGCGAACAAATAGGAGTTCTTCAAATGAGGGTGCCATGAAGGCTTCCACTCTTTGTGAGCCTGCACGGATAGGCCTATTTTCTTATTTCCTTTTATGCAAGGTTCACTGGAAAGTGGTGTGTTTGAAATCCTTGGCATGAACGTTTCTTTCAAGTTTCCACTTTGATGTCTGTTTCTCTTCTTTAGGAGGTACCCGATTTATCTTTCAAATACCTACAAAAGAGATGAAATGCTACGATGATATGAGTTAGCATGCCCCTAACCTAGGGATATCTAACTAAGTGTGATGCATGAACGACGCTAATTTACCCATACACTTTTTCTTCTCGGTCTCTTGATTTTGATCTTCTCTTGCTTCCCTCTTCTCTTCTTTGCAACGGCGGTGCCCCATCTCTCACTCAGGTTCACCCTTTATGCCCCTTTCTTGAACTCTTAGTCCTTTCGCTCTAAAGCGCCTTTTCAGGTTTTCACTCTAGACTTGTACTTCTACAAAGCGCCCTTTACGGGTTTTCACTTTAGTTCTTTTTTTTCTTTCTTCTTTTTCTTTTTTGTTCTTTTGGGGCGCCCTTCTGAGTTTTTGCCCTTAGCTCCTTCAATTTCAATACGTGAGGTATTCATTGTTTTTCTTTGGTAAATCTCATCGATTTCACCCCCAATGATCTTTTTGCCTCAATATTGGCAGATTCGCCTTCTATCTTGGAACAACCTGCACTCGATAGGTTAAATCATAGTAATGCCAAGAAATCTTTTGCTTTTTCGTGATCTATGACAATTCGTATGTGAGATGATTATGAGACGGACAACAGAAATGAGAATAATGTTTTATTAATACTTAGAGAAATATTAACAAAATTTTAAAAGTCATGGCAAACATGAGAAAGAAAAAGATATAGATAATATCGACTGTATGAATAATAAGAACCCATTGACCACAGTAGATATTTCACACGCCATATTGGGTTACAACTTTTTACAACCTAAGGATTGAAGCATCGTTCCCCGACGGAGTCTGCCAGTCGTATGCCAGAATTCACGTGTGTCTGAACCGTCCTGTCTAGATTTTCAATTTAGATCACCTCCTTGGTTTAAAGACGCCCATTTTTGGGTTTTCGCCCTACAACTTCCTTTTTTCTCTTTTTTTCTTTTTTTTCTTTATTCTTTTCTTTTTTTTTCTTTTTCTTTTCTCCTTTTTTAGGCATAATACTTTTTTACAGAGTCTGAGTTTACTGGGTTGCTCAACTCTTTCCCATCCATCTCGGCTAAGATTAATGCTCAACTCTTTCCCAATTAGGCATCCACTTCTCTCGAAAGTTCTTCTGGTTAAGTAAGATCTTTTTAAGCACCAGATCCTCCTCTTGAAACTCTCTAGGGTAAACCTTTTTGTTATAGGCTCACATCATCATCTTTTGATACATTTGGCTATGACAAGTGACCTTCAACCTTTTCTCTTCAATGAGATTCAATTGATCGATTTTGGCTTGTATCCATTCAGCTTCATCCAACTTTACTTCGTTCAAAATTCAAAGTGATAGAATATCTACCTCGATGGGTAATACCGTTTTTTTACCATATACCAAAGAGTATGGCGTTGCCCCGGTGAAGGTCCTCACAGAGGTTCGATAAGCAAACAGGGCAAAAGGTAGCTTTTTATGCCAATCTTTATAATTCTCTGTGGTTTTTTCTATGATCTTTTTTATATTCTTATTTGCCGCTTCCACTGCTCCATTTATCTTGGGGCGATAAACAGTAGAATTGTGATGTACAATTTTGAACTGTTTACACACCTCAGTCATTATTTTATTATTCAAGTTGGAAGTATTGTCGGTGATGATCTTTTCGGTTAGGCCATATAGACATATAATTTCTTTTTTGAGAAACTTACAAATTGTCGCTCTTGTGATGTTGGCATATAAGGAAGCTTCTACCCATTTGGTGAAGTAATCAATGGCTACCAAGATGAAACGATGCCCGTTAGAAGCCTTTGGGTGTATCTGACCAATGACATCTATTCCCCAGGCAACAAAAGGGCAAGGTGAGTTCATGACGTGAAGTGGTACTGGCGGGGAATGTATCTTATCAGCGTAGATTTGAAATTTGTGGCATTTCTTTGCATAATTGATGCAATCTCCCTCTATTATTAACCAGAAGTAGCCGTATCTCATGATTTTCTTAGCCATCTAGAATCCGCTAGTATGGGTTCCGCATAAACCTCTATGAACCTCTACTAGAATATTTTCGGCCTTTCGAGCGTTGGCACATCTCAAAAGTATATGATCTTTGCTTCTTTTATGCAAAACCTCTCCATCGAGGACGTACCCCGATGCCAACCTTTTCAGAGTTCTTTTTTCGTTATCGTTGGCGTCTTTTGGATAAGTTTGGTACTTGATATATTGGAGGATGTCAAAATACCATGGATTGCCGTCTTTTTCCTCTTCCAAACTATAGCAGTGAGCCGGTACCTCAAAAGTTTGCATCTCGATAGGCTTCATTTCGGCTGTCCCATTTACTTTGAACACAGAGGCCAAAGTGGCCATAGCGTCGGCCATTTGGTTATCCTCTCTTGGCAAGTAGGTGAAACTAACTTCTTCAAAATATCTAACCAAATCTTGGATCAAATCATAATACTTGATTAGCTTCGGGTCTCTAGTCTCCTACTCTTTTCAAAGTTGGTAGACTACTAAAGATGAATCTCCAAAAACCTAGAGCACCTTGATGTTCTTTTCGATAGCTGCTTGAAGTCCCATGACGCAAGCTTCATACTCGGCTATTTTGTTGGCGCAGAAGAATTCTAGCCTACTTGTAAAAGGGTAGTGGTCATCTTCAGGGGAATTTAATACTGCCCATCTTCCATGGCCTAGGGCATTCGACGCCCCGTCGAAATAGAGCCTCCATCCCTCTTTCTCAGCAACATATCTCCCTTCAGTTAAACCACAGATCAAATCCTCGTCTAGAAACTGGAAATCCAACGGTTCATAATTATCTGAAGCGCGACTTTCCAAATGATTTGCCACGACACTTCCTTTTACTGCTTTCTGGTTTACGAAAACAATGTCAAACTTCTACAAGAGCATTTGCCAACAGGCCATCTTCCCGGTTAATATTGGTGCTTCTATAAAAAAATTAGTGGATCCATCCGGGAAATTAAACAGGTGGTATGATACAACATGTATTGCCGTAGCCGCTTAGTGGCCCCATACCAAGACACAACATAACTTCTGAATTGGCGGGCACCAGGTTTCACAATCAGTGAACTTCTTACTTAAATAGTAAATTGCCCTTTCTTTCTTGCCTAAGTCATCATGTTGTCCAAGTACACACCCTATAGAGTTTTCAAAGACTGTCAGGTACAAGATCAATGGTCTATCCGGCACTGATGCTACTAGAATTGGGGGATCAGTCAGATACTTCTTGATCTTTTCTAGTGCCTCTTGAAAATCTTCATCCTAGACCCCCAGGTTATTCTTTCAGAGTAGTCTGAAGATAGGGTCACACTTATTAGTTAATTGTGATATAAACCGGGAGATGTAGTTTAGCCTCCATAAAAATCCCTAGACCCCCTTTTGTGTTCGCGGTGGTGGAAGATCTTGAATTGCTTTCACCTTTTCGGGGTCAATCTCAATGCCCTCCTGATTTACCACGAAGCCCAAAAGCTTCTCCGATGTAACTGCGAAGGTGCACTTGGCCGGGTTAAGCTTTAACTGATATTTTCTTAGCCTTCAGAAGAGTTTCCGTAAGTTCTGGATGTGCTCCTCTTCGGTCATAAACTTAACTATCATGTCATCCACGTACACCTCGATTTCTTTATGCATCATGTCATGAAACAAGGTTATCATAGCTCTTTGGTAAGTTGCCCCGACGTTTTTTAATCCGAAGGGCATCACTTTGTAACAAAACGTGCCCTACATGGTCACAAAAGTGGTTTTCTCTATGTCTCCGGGGTGTATTTTGATCTGGTTGTACCCTAAAAAGCCATCCATGAACGAGAACCAAGCATGCCCCGTAGTGTTTTCCACTAAAGTATCAGTATGGGGGAAAGAAAAGTTATCTTTGAGGCTCGCCTTATTAATGTCTCTATAATCCACACACATACGCACCTTCCTATCATTCTTTGGCACCGACACGATATTGGCTACACATTCTGGGTACTTAGAGACTTCTAAGAATCCGGTTTTGAGCTATTTCTTCACCTCTTCCTTGATTTTTAGTAACATGTCAGTTCTCATTCTTTGAAGCTTTTGCTGAACGGGCTTGCATTCTGGTCTAATAGGAAGCTTGTGCGTTACAATATCTATGTTTAAGCCCGACATATCTTGGTATGACCATGCGAATACGTCTCTAAATTCTACAAGCAATTCTACTAACCCTTGTCTGACTTCTGGTGACAAGGTGCCTCTGATCTTTACTTATTTCCTTTCTTCGCCAGTCCCCAAGTTTAGGATCTCTAGCTTCTCTTGGTGCGGAAGGATTTGCTTTTCCTCATCGGCCATCGTTCTTAGCAGCTCTTCCGGAATCTCATCATTTTCTTCCTCTACCTTTGCCAAGTACATGGGTCGTTCGAAATTTACTTTAGGATTAGGTTCTACATTGTTCATACAGTTTATATTAATGGGCTTGCACAATTTTGAAAATGCGTATTGGGAAAAGAATGGTGTAGTTTATGAAGTAAATAAATTATTAACTAATGAATAAATGAATAGGTAAATAAATAAATAATGAATGAAATGGAATGAATTGAATGAATGCCATGTTTGCCATTTGAGAAAAAGAAAAGGTATATATAGTTCATTGCAGGCAGATGAACATGACATAGTTGCCTTTTTTACAAAAGATGTTCGTTACTTTCAGGCCAAAGTAACAGAGTGGTTCTAGGCATTACTTTGATTTATCCCTTTTGAGTGCTTGCATGACCCTGAAGGTCCAGTTTTTGAGCTCTTTTCCTGAGAGGCACGGGTGAATTTTGGCCAAAAACCGGTTAGGCTTACTTCCGCTACCAATCATGTTTAATTCATTTCTTCTAAAGCTTCACTGATCAGCTCTTCTTGGAGGTGCCTTTCACCCTCCTGGTTTGCCTCTTGGATATCCTCCTCCGAGTTTCGGATCCCCCTAGTTATGAAGATACCTCTGAAGTTTGAGTAGGTTATGGGAGCCTAAGGAATGTCTTCTATTCTCAACCTAGCATTCCTCTACTCCTGTCTCTTTTTCCACTCTTGCCTCTTTTGTAGAAAATTAGGATTATAGCCAAGTCTAAAGTGGTCCACCTTGTGAATCACACTAACGGGACGAAGACGCCCCTGTAGATTCCTCCCTAAACCTTTATTCTTTCTTGCTCCTCTTCCCAGGGTTTCGAACACCATTATTTTGGTGCAGTTTGACAATTTAGGGTGTGGAACTTTGTTTCATTCGGCAACAAAAGTAGCATTGATAAGTTCCAAGGCTCTGAAGGTGCACTCATCACCTCTCCATCAGTAGGGATGTATGGTGTATCCGGAGTCACTAAAGCGATTATGTCCTCTTCTGCATTCATTGTTACTAATTTTCATTCGGTGACAAACTTCAACTTTTGATGAAGTGAGGACGAAACGGTGCCGGACGAGTGTATCCAAGGCCTTTCTAACAGGAAATTGTAAGATGGCTGGATATTTATGACCACAAAATCGACCACATATTCAGTGGGACCAATGAGCAGGGGTACTTCTATCTTCTCGACCACATCTTTTTGAGTCCTGTCAAAGGCTCGTAACAATTTATGACATGGTTTTATATGTGACCTATTGATTGGTAGTCGTTGTAGCGTGGCTAATGGCATAACATTCAATGCAGAGCCATTATCAATCAAAATGCACGACATCACATAACCTTTACAGTGAGTGATGATGTTCAGGGCCTTGATGGACCCCGTGCCTTCCCCTGGAATTTCGTTATCACTGAAAGTAATGTGATGACGTTGATGATGTGACTGATAATCTGATCCAATCTACCAACAGATATGTTCTTTGTAACGAAGGTTTCATTCAAAACCTTCAACAATGCCTCTCGATGATTTTCTAAATTTATTAAGAGATCGAGTACTGAAATACGACTTGGTTGTTTCCAGAGTTGATCGACAACATTATACTCATTGTGCTTCAGAAATTTCAGAAACTCTTGTGCTTGCGTTTCTGTGACAGGCTCCTTGATCTTTGAATGTGGGTCTTCTCCGAACAACTTCTCAGGTCCTGCTCTAACTTCTTGGCCTTTCTCCCTTGGATCTCTTAGGTTTTCTGGAATATAGCATCAACCACTTCTTGTTAGATTCCCTACGTCGCTTGCTTCTCTACTACCCGGTTGTGCAGGTTTTGTCTTTATCGTCTTCTTTTCCTCTTGTGCACTGGATGATCCCAGAATCGAAACGCTTGCAGCGTAATTCCACAAGACCAACTTGGTATCTTTGAAAGAAAAAGACTTTGGGGTAGCAATTATGATTTTGGGAGCCACTTTTGGTTCACTCGCCTTCTAAGACCGAGGACAAGTGGTCTCTTCGCACTGTATCTAGTTTCTTTACTTTCTGATGTACAGACTTTAAACTCTTTTACTCTTTTTTTCTTCTAAAAAAACTTCACCTCCTTGTTATCTATCATAGCTTGAAGCAAATGACGGAATTCCTCACAATGCTGAATATCATGATCTCCTAATTGGTGGTACTCACAGTACAGGCCGCATCATTCTTTAACCAACACCATCCCCCAATTGATGAGACGCGCCATGCACAACTGCTAAAAGACCCATCTCAAGGGAGATTGGACTTCAGACATGCTCTTTTTGGCTTTCTCGATGTACTTATTTTCAATGGCATTTACACCTTGTCCCCCGTGATTCGGCAACGGGTTATTGGCCGTATTGGGTTCCCCTAACTAAACACCCCAATTCGAATCAGATTCTGAACGAACCTTTTAAAAGCTTTACAGTTCTCAATTGAGTGTCTCAGGATATCAGCATGATACTCGCAGTGCTCTTTAGGATTATACCAAGCCGGGTACGGTGGGTTATAAGGAGTAACGTGGTACGGTCAGACCAGATCGCCCTTGTACAACTGCGAGTAGAGTTCTTTATAGGTAATTGGAAAATGCGTGAAATACTTATCATTCATTTCCTTCTTAGGTCCCTTATCTTCTCTCATGTTGAAGTTTCTAGAATCCCTTACCGGGGCCTATGGCTGGGAGATAGTGAAGTTCCTGGTTTTCTCAAAAGCGTTGGTGTTGTTCACTTCATAATCTTTCTTCTTAAACTGCTTTCGTGGATGATCTCCTCCATCGATCCTTCCACTCTTGATGGCTGTTTCAATACGTTCGTCGGTCAAGACCATTTTTGCAAAGTTACTGATCAACCGATCATAAAATGCCCTTTTCAGCCTATCTACGAACATAGGAGAGATCTCATGTTCATAAAGCGGTGGTTGGACTTGGGCTGCCACATCACACCACCTTTGAGCATACTCACGAAGGGTCTTATTGCGTTTTCGTTTCATGCCTTGTAACATCAGTCGGTTGGGAACCATGTCGGTTACATGCTTATACTGATCAGTAAAAGCTTTCGCCAGATCTCTCCACGACTTGGTTTGAGCTCTGGTCAGTTGGTTGTACTACCTTAGAGCAGACCCTAGTAAGTTATCCTGGAAACAATGAATCAAGAGTTTCTCGTTGTTGGTAAAACCAGCCATCTTCCGGCAGAACATCACTATATGAGCAGATGGACATGTGCTTCCGTCAAACTTTTCAAAGTCGGGAGCCTTGAACTTATATGGGATCTCTACATCGGGAACCAGACTGAGCTCCCTAGCACTTAACCCATAGGGGTCATCCTCGTCTTCCTTCACTCTGAGCTTTTCTTCTAGGTCTTTCTGAGAATCTTCTAGTTGCTTAGTGAACTCTGCTTTCATTTGGTTCAATTTTTCTAATTTATCGAAATCTGAGATACCGTCCCCGATAATCTCAGGATTCTCGAAGGTCACTATTGGTTGAGTTGAAGCTGTGACACCAGCATGAGAAGTAGATGCACCTTGTGTAGGATTCGACGAAGGATCGATGAGCAAAGGATTCTTGACAGTTTGGGCATAAAGGCGATCCCTCGAGTTTTAGATAGGGCTCTCGACGGTACCCTTGTCTCTTGACTCCTGCCTTAGTTGGGCTTGCAACACCTGGGATATTTCCCTCATCATATCTTACTGGGACTTGAGAATGGTTTCCCTTAATTCCTGTTGGGTTCGTTCCATTTGACTACGTAGATCGGCTTCCAACTTCGTAAAACCTTCATCCATTCACTTTGTTCGTAAACATGTATAATATGGATATGGAATGATGGTAATTTTAAGGAACCAAATGCAATCTTTTTTGTTTCCTAAAACAGAAAGCTTTTTAGTCAATTATTTGTTAACAAAACAGAGAATGCAAATAAATGAATTATGCATGAATGCAACGAGCAACACTGAGTTTGGAAAATATCATCGTTAAACGACTTTCATTAATAGAAACATAGTCTTGGTACAATAAGCAAAGAAATCCAATTAAACATATGACTTCAGGGTGGTATCGAGGTCATTGATCTCTCTCAAAATCCAAACAATATTCTCTCCTTCTTTAGAGTCATCGTCAACATAATCATGAAGTTCAGTAGCGTCCTCTGCCAAGAGCTGTATTTTCTGGGCGATTCCTTGAATCTGAACCATCCATTGCGCTAACTCTTGTTCTTGTCTCCAAATAGTGTAGACAGCGAAATGTAGTTGCCCTAAACTCGGCATCGGGCGTACTTGAATTGCTCCCCTAAAACTTGCCACGTGATCTTTGAGCTGTTGAACCTCAATTTCTAACTCTTCGATGTGAGCCTCTAAAGCCTGGTTCTCCGTCTTGCTTTCCTTTAACTTGCTAGTCGAACCCTTGTGCTTTGAAAGAGACTTCTCCAAACACTTAACCTAATCCTTCAAGGCTTTATTTTGGTGACGCTCTTTCTCGAGCTGCCTAGAGTGAGAAGTGTGCAAGTTCTTCATTTCTTGTGTTAAAGTGAGCGCTTGGTCATTGTTCTTACAATACATTCTTTTATAATTCTCAGCTCTCGCTTTCTCCTCACCGAGTCAGAGTTCCATCCCTTCGCCTGATCCACCTTCCACGACTCTCTTACTTTTGTTTAGCCTCTTGAGTTTCTAAATTTTTTCCTTTTCTAATTTGAGCTCGAGTTCCAATTCATCATTTCTCTTTTGCAGAGCTTTAACCATTCATTCAAATTGTATCTTCTCCAACTCAAAGTCAAATTTCTCTTGACGAGCGTTCTCTCGAGCTTGAGATACCTTTCCTGCTATTCTTCAAGTTGTTTTCTCATCAACTCAGCTTCGGTAGGAAGTGTAGCTAACCTCTCTTCCATTGTTTTCATTCTATCGGGATTTAGTTGGGGAATATTGTCATTGATACGGCTGAATCTCCATGCCCCGTACTTGGGAGTGGTCATGTGGGTAGCACTTATGACTCTCACCCTTCTCACGTTGTTCCAAGCCGAAGAAACATCGTACACCACTGCCTTGTAGCCCTTTTCCTTCTCATAATTCATATTGAACTCATTCAAGCCCTTGGTAGCCGGAACAAATTGCTTCGAGCCATACTGTCTCAAAACCATAAGAGAAACATAAGCAATGTGCCCCCAAAGTCCATGCAATGGCACCCAAGAGTGTATCTCGCACCTGTAGAGGATACTCCTTGCAGAAAGCCACGAAGCCCTCCAAACTATATCTTCCTCCTTCAGGTTTCTAAGAACGTCCACCCAAACTTCCTAGATCTTCTTGTGGGCCAATCTTCCTTTCGCAAAAATTCTTCTAAAGGTGAGAAACAGCCATTGTAGAGAGGCTTCGAAAAATTAGCATCCGACCGCAGGCGGCTATAAAACCATACTATCAAAAGCTACAGGCAACCATGGAAATGACCCCTACCATGCTCCCGATAAAACCTCAGAGATCGGAAAGTTTCGGCTAAAATCACAAGTACCGGATTGGTTCCACCACTCAAATGGTCAAACAAGTCCAACACTGCCGGATCAATTAGCCCTCGTGCCCGGGGAAAGAGCAATAACCCATAAATTAACAATGCGAAGAGATTCCGCTAAACTCGGCCTACCTGAGTAGGAGTTCCATCCCTTCGCCTGATCCACCTTCCACAACTCTCTTGCTTTTGTTTAGCCTCTTGAGTTTCTAAATTTCTTCATTTTCTAACTTGAGCTCGAGTTCCAATTCATCATTTCTCTTTTGCAGACCTTTAACCATTCCTTCAAACTGTATATTCTCCAACTCAAAGTCAAATTTCTCTTGATGAGCATTCTCTCGAGCTTGAGATACCTTTTCTGCTCTTCTTCAAGTTGTTTTCTCATCAACTCAGCTTCGGTAGGAAGTGTGGCTAACCTCTCTTCCATTGTCTTCTTTCTATCGGGATTTAGTTAGGGAATGTTGTCATTAATACGGTTGAATCTCCATGCCCCATACTCGAGAGTGGTCATGTGGGTAGCACTTATAACTCTCACCCTTCTCACGTTGTTCCAAGCCAAAGAAATATCGTACACCACTGCCTTGTAGCCATTTTCCTTCTCATAATTCATATTGAACTCATTCAAGCCCTTGGTAGCCAGAACAAATTGCTTCGAGCCATACTGTCTCAAAACCATAAGAGGAGCAAAGCAATGTGCCCCCAAAGTCCAAGCAATGGCACCCAATAGTGTATCCCGCACCTGTAGAGGATACTCATTGCAGAAAGCCACGGAGCCCTCCAAACTGTATCTTCCTCCTTCAGGTTGCTAAGAACATTCACCCAAACTTCCTCAGATCTTCTTGTGGGCCAATCTTCCTTTCGCAAAAATTCTTCTAGATGTGAGAAACTACCATTGCAGAGAGGTTTCGAAAAATTAGCATCCGACTGCAGGTGGCTATAAAACCATACTATCAAAAGCTGTAGGCAACCATGGAAACGACCCCTACCTTGCTCCCGACAAAACCTCAGAGATCGAAAAGTTTCGGCTAAAATCACAAGCACCGGATTGGTTCCACCACTTAAACGGTCAAACAAGTCTAACACTGCCGGATCAATTAGCCCTCGTGCCCAGGGAAAGAGCAATAACCCATAAATTAACAATGCGAAAAGTTCCCGCTAAACTCGGTCTACCGGATGTATAGAAGCCAGGGCTAGAATCCCATCCCATCTGAGATACTCCTTACCGTTCCAAGTAATGACTGATGCTCGACCCAGGATTCCAACATGTCCGAGAATCTCTTGAGATTGCCCTGGAAGGCTTTGTTCTTACTAGGCTTCGATTATACCCGAGTTTTGTCAATCTTCTCACAATTTAATAGGTATTGATATTCTTCAATCGTAGGAGTTAAGTCAAAGTTACCGATCGTGAAACAACTGTAGGCAGGATTCCAGAACCTCACCAAGGCTTGAAACAATGCTTGGTCTACCAGAACATCTAACAAACATGCGATGTCACCATACTCTCTTCTGAAGATGAACCTTGTTTCCATGTCCCAACTATTCCACACTATTTTCAGCCCAGAAGTGTCATTGTATTATGTATTCATGAATGTCTATGTTGCCAACGTTGACCTAAACCCGGCAGGGATACTGTCTCCCTCATGCAACTGCTCCCCTTCGGACCATATTTGCACGTCAGAGTTCTTTTCATCATTGCTACGAACTAGGTCTCCCATCAATCTAGCCTTTAACTTCAGACTATTTCCAACTCAATGTGCTCTTTATGATATGACGACAATATACAAAACAAAAGAACATCAATGAAAAGAGAGAAAATAGAAGAGTTAGTCATGAGATAAAAACATGAAAGCAAGAAAAGATAAATATAAACATAAAGAAAGAAACCTAACCACATGAGTTCTAGTTTGCTAGAGTTATCTGTATGGCTCTAATAGGGGTGGTTTTCTTAAATTCTCACACATGGGTTCAGTTCTAATTAAGGGTACCCGAACCTATCTTATTGCCTACTAAGGCAATCAAGAACCCAATTATGGCCCATTATAAGCTTGCGAATTGGTTTTGATTTGAGGGAAATCACGACCTGATGACGTGGAGGGTTGCTCACGTGTCAAAATGTGGATTTCGGAAGTGAATTACCGACCCGTGGAGGGCTACTCACGTGGGTATGTGGTGTTTCACTCCCACTTAAGGGAATGAGCTCGGGTATAGAGCTTAATGATATGATGCAACACATGTCGGTTACTCTTTATAAATTAAATGAAAAATTAATTCGAGGACCACCAATTATCAAAGCCCGTGAAATCTCGATCACATTTTCAAAGAAGAATCTTCCTGGTTAAAATCAATTAAAATCCCAATAACTTTCATTATTTATAAGCAACAAATTTTCCTTTGGCCTAACTCTCTTTTGTTTTAAAAAAAAACAAAAAACGTCCCCAGTAGAGTTTCCAAGCTGTAGCGACCTTTTTTCTTCCTCTTTGAAAAAAAGAAATTTTGTTGCGTGAAGGGTGTTTGTTTAGAAAAGAAGTCAGCTACTAATTACCCACAAAATCATTAATGAAAATCTTTTGGAAGATTGAGGATTTCTCTTGAAAACTTTAAATTCTTGAGAACGATGAAAACTTGGAGTCGCCACCGGCCACTTGGGTAAGGTAGGCCGGATACCATAAGAAACCAGAGATTTGTCGTGAAAGGGTCCGAGAGTTGGCTACGCGTGGGGAAGGGTTAGCACCCCCATCATGCCCGAAACTCAGTACCAAAAAATTAGTTGCTCTTAAATGGATGAAAATTATTGAAATTTACGTTGAATTTAATTTGGAGTTCTTAGATGAAAATTAACCTTGATTGCATGGGCTTTATCGAATTAGTGAACTCAAATTAATTAGACATTTAATTAATAAGGTTGACAATATGTCGGACCATAGATTAAACCGAAATCGAATAAGCCCGACTACCATGTTAATTTATGGTTCGACTTCCGTACGTCACCTTTATGCATGATGCAAACATTTAAGTATGGTGTGATGATTTTTGTTAATTTTTAATCTATTTACCTCTGGATGGTACGAATTAATACGAATATTTGGTCAACATCCTTTAAGCTCAGACTGTTGTGACACAAATGTTAGAATTAATAAATACCTCACTTTTTATGATTTAGATTGATTAGCGATACAATTAAGATTAAAGATTATATGGATGTCAATTGAGGTAGGTCAATCAAAGGCATAAATGTAAACATTAAAAGGAAGGCCCAATTTAACATATATAGCTCAATTATATATTTAACCCTAAACAATTAAGAAACCCAATTTATGGTGACTAAATTGTAATTTAATGCTAAGTTAAACTTAAAATTGATTTTTCCACTAAAGTAATTAAGAAACGTTCAATTAATTTAATGAATTTAACATTTACCCCAATAAGCCAAAGATAAATTTAAATTCATTAAATTAATCCGAACCCTAATCTAACTAAGATTCTGAAAGACCTAAGGCTAATTTGATTAATTCTAAGATCGTGCCCCTATGAGACGGGCACACGATACAAATTATTCGAATTAATTTGGCTATTTCCAATCTAAGCCCAAAAGCCTAAAACTACTAAAATTAGGCCCAAAACCAAAAGCCCAAACTATTAAAACCAAACCTAAAAGCTTAGGGCCCATAAACTAAAAAAGGCCCAACAAAACCTAATTTAGAGAGCTAATCCCAATATATATAAAAGGGCCTAACACAAGAGCATAAATATCATATATTATAAGGAAATATCTTGTAAACTTTATGAAGTAATATATATATATATATATATATTATATTTTAAATATGTAAATTATATATAAACTTTACAAACCACTTATATATATATGTATCACATACTTAAAAAAAATACAAACTATTTTAAAAGAAAGCTATATATATGCGACAATTTTTTTTATAAAATTACATAAAAAATTGCATTTAATGGTAATATATTTTTTAGATACAAATATTTTTTTTCTTTTTTTTGAAAAAAATTATATTACATACTAAAAATACCTTATATATGTGTTATAGAAAACCATATTATATACATATATTTAAAATTGCATGTGTATATTATTTATACTCTATATGTTATGTATCATAAAACCATGTATTATATATATTTAAATTTTTTTTTACATAAGATCCTATATGGTATGTGTTATATTTAAAAGGAATATTATTGTGTTAATGGGCTACATATTATTCAAATTATGCACATAATATGTCATTTAATATGTATATAGCTATACCATGGCCACTATGTCATACTCTAATATATATATGCACAAATATAAAAAAACTAAACACATTTAACATTATATTTGGGCTAAAAAAATAAGAGATAAGTGGATACCCCAAGGCCCAACGATTTTGGCTTAATATTGGATCAAGTCGGGTTCGCGGGCTCGACAGGTTTGGGAGGATAACCGGGTCAGGAGGGTAACCGGTTGACCGGTTCTACCGGTTACGGACAACTGAATAAAAGAAGGGGATTATAACCTTAATTTTATTTCCCCCTTTCAGCCGCGAGACCGAGAGAGAGAGAGAGCTCAGCCGCCGTTTAGCTGATACTTATCCTCCGTTGGGCACGTCGCCACCTCTGGTCGGAGTCTCACGGCTTCTTCTTTCTTTCTACTGGTGCCGATTATCCAAAAGGCAGGCCGTTACTTATGAAATCGACCAGAACCCATGCGCACAACGAAGCAGGAGTATGTTACTCCCATCGTCAGGGGCTAGTTCTCCACCGCTCGGATCTTCCGTCCGATGTCTCGATCGCCAGCAGCCATCAAAAACTGAACGGTAAACTCTTCCATTTCTTTATTCTTATTTTTTTGATTCGAATCTAAATGTTTAGTAAGATAATAGATAGAATATGGTTGAAATTTCTTTTTTTGCTTTGATGTTGGATTTGAAAGGAAAGATAGAAAAGGAAATCTCAGAATGTTTTTTTTTCATTCACTTTTCATTATGGAAAAACTGGAAAATTACAATCTGATTACATCCTTTTTTTCCAATCTATGTTTACATTTCTAAGCAAACTTTAATTGAATCATTATGGCTGATGATATCTAGGATTAGGCTCTGTTAACCCCTTGACTTTTTTATTATTTCTGCCCATACATGGTGGTTGGGAGCCAGTATTGATATTACGGGATTGCCGGCGACGAGGCCAAGTGGCCGGAAGATGAATTGGCAGTGACGCGTGGAAGATGAAGCGGCCGCGCATGGGCTTCACGCGCGCGTGGAAGGTGGAGCGTCGGTGTGTGGGGCGATTGGCAGATCTGGACGGCCAGTTCTGGTTTAATCTGAACCGTTGGATCAAATCTGATCCAACGGTCAGATTTGAGGCGACTGCAAAAAGGAAGAGGAATAATCAGATTTTTAGGGTTTTTTGTTTGTATTAGACATGAGCCAGAAATGGGCTTATAATGTATTGTTTATTATTTATGTAAATGGACTGTAATAAAACACTTTGGGCGTATGTATTTAATCTGTTTATATATATTTATATTTTTTCTTTTTAATTAATTGTCAGCCCATATTATAATAATTCTAATAATAATCTTTTATAACACATATACATACGCACCATACAAATGTAATACACACATACAATCATACATACAATATACATTCTTAGTTAAATATTAATGACATTGAAGTAACAATGAAAATATATATTTATACATGCACATAATACCTATACACACTCATATTAACAATAGCACAACATATTATCATACATTACATGTAATACACATGCATTGATACAAACATAAAAAAGACATGGATAATAACCATATATATGATAATCACATACTAGGGATATACCTACAATAACACACATCACTTAGTAATATTTATACATATATAAGCCCATTGTTGCAAAATAAAGAAAATGTGTTAATCACAGACAAAATTAGTGATTACAATAACAAGAAAGGAAATAGTGTAGAAGAATGACCAAAATGCAAGCTTCAAAGATATTGAGGCAAAATTTAAAATAAAGGAAACCAAAGGGCTTAAAATGTAAAGAAAAGAAAAGAAAAAGGAAGGGATTTAAAGAATGATATTTCCTTAAGTCAAAACACTCTGTTGAGAACGAAATAGGTGAAAGTAATTACTGCGATGTTACCGATATTGCCCCCTAAATTTTACCTATTTTCTCAACTTATCCCCTAAAGTTCATTTTGATCACTTTCGCCTCCTAACGTTTTCAACGTTACACATATTGCTCCTACCGTTAAAAAAATCTATTTTGACCAATCACACCGTGTCACGTCATTTTTTTATTTATTTCTAAATTTTAAAATAAAATAAAATAAAAATAAATAAAATAAATATATTAAAACACCCAAAACACCCCATCTTCATCCCCATCATCTTCTTCCCCAATGTTCTTTAAACTCTCTAGTGTATCCAAATCTCGGGTAGAACTCCTTACTAGTAGTTCCATTTTCCTGAGAAACAAACAGAGAGAAAGTGAAGAAAAAAAAACTGATATCAAAGTTCAAGCATTAACCCGACAGTACCCTGTTTTTCATTTTGACACTGATGATCTAATAATGGTGGGCTCTGAATCTGAGATTTTGAAACTGATGGATCTAAGTGGTGTTTTGATTCCTTCATCTCCAAAACTAATGTATTTCACGGTGATTGATTCTAAGCTCCCATTCTCCATTTTCGTGCTGCTGCATTTAGCAAATGGCCACGAAAAACCAACACCCATTTTTGTCAAACAAACTGAATTCAAATCATAGGCATTTTTCATATACAAAACATATATTTATATATGAACAACAGCTATTTTTGAGAATCAATAATACATGTTGAAGATAACCCAAATTCAAAATCATTTCATTAAATCAAAAAAACTAAATAAAGAGGTATGGATCCGCCAAAACCACTAAGTAAAAGCAATTCCCAGAAGCTCATTTAAGAAACAAAATATTCATAGAAAAAACCCAGCATTTGGCAGCAATGCAGTAGAGATAGAAAAAGAACATTACCTTAACTGTATAAAATCCAGGAAATGAATGAAAATGAAAATAGGGTATTGTCAGGTTAATGCTTGAACTTTGATATCAGCTTTTTTTTCCTTCACTTTCTCTCTGTTTGTTTCTCAAGAAAATGCTACTACCAGTAATGAATTCTACCTGAGATTTGGATAAACCAAAAAATTTAAAGAACATTTGGGGAAGAAGATGATTAACGGAGGAAGATGGGGTGTTTTGGGTATTTTAATATATTTATTTTATTTTAAAATTTAAAAATAAATAAAAAATGACGTGGTGCGTTATAATTAATCAAGATAGATTTTTTTAACGGTAAAGGGTAATATGGGTAACATCAAAAATATTAAGAGCTAAAAATGGTGAAAATAAATTTTAAGGAACAAATTGAAAAAACAATTAAAGTTTAAGGGGAAGTGTATTAAGCCTAAAAAAATACCATTTTCTTTGAAAATCGAAATGCAAGGAGAAAAACAAAAGTTAAGCTCTCCCTAACTTTTCCTCTTTCGACTGAAACTGAAGTTGCCCTTTACCATTGTTCATCGGTGACGTCCTCACTAACCGCTTGCGGCGGCCGGAAAAGGTAAGCTTCGAACACCACCCCTTTGCCTTGCTTTTCTTTTTCGAATCCAGGGCTTGGGTTGAATGCAAAATCGAAAAGAGATCCAAACCCCCTTTCTATCAAAAGCCCCAAATCGATTTTGAAATCCCCTTTTTTAAAATCCCCTTTTGTTTTCGAAATTCCTGAAAAACTTGAGTTTTTGATTTTAGAAAGAAAAACGATGACGAAAATGATCCTTCACTGAAAATCAAAGAAGAATTAAACCCTAATTGCTATGCGAAATTGAAAAAATAGAATAGTTAGGGATTTTTTTTGCCTCCGAATATTTGTTTCTTTTTTGTATTGATCTCAATTGAAGGGTTCCTGCTTACATTGTTTTTTAGCTTTATAGCCTGATTTTCTCAGAATTACAATGAAAAAATAAAAGAAGAAATCTCTAAATTTCCCTTGGTTGCTTGGCTAAAACTTGTTTCTTTGCAGGTGCTGGTTGCGGAGATGAAGGGACCATTGGTTATTGGTGTGGTGTGAACTGATACATCAAAGGGGCATGGGTGAGTGGGTAGAGGCATGGCACAAGCATGATGGTGGTAGGGGTTGTCGGAAAGTATGCAAAGGGAGTGTATGGGATACTCAGTTGGGATTGGGGTTATTTTATTAATCGGGTAGGGTAAACAGGTCTAGGTTTAGGTTTGGGTCATGGATAGTCCAATTGTGGGTAAATGGGTTTGGTAATCTGGATAGGGTGTAATGGGTTGAGTGGGTAATGGTTTGTAATTGGGTAAAGGAGCAGTGGACCGATTATGTAAAAGGGATTGGGTATTGAATCTATTTGGGATATAGTAAGTATAAAGGACATTTGGTTTAAATATGACATGGTTTTTTTTAGAATTTTTATTTTGGTTGGTTTTATTTAATGGGGTAGTGGACCCGGACGAAAAATGAGTATTACAATGTCATCGACTAGTTTCTAGTGTTTACGCTAATTGTAGATAAATAAGATTCTTCTCTTTCGACTAGGAATCATTTGTTTCTTTTTAGTTTTGTTTTTTCCTTTTGTTTTACTTTACCATGAGTCAATTTGACATACGCTTTTCTGGCTATTTTTCGTCTGCTTGTATAGCAGTTTATTCGTATGCTTTTTTGCCGGATTTGTCTCTCTTTGTGACAGTATTGTCTAAAGTTATGGCAATTTAGCGTTCAAATAACAAGTATTATCGAGCGTTTGAAGTTACAAGATAATCGACGGTCTGTTATTTTCGAATTCCCTTGTGGTAGTTTGCTGATGTGCCAAGAACTCGCAGCCGAAAAGATTGCTTGATACATGGAGCTTTTTGGTTAAAGTTTATCTTTGATGAATTTTCATTTGGAAGACGAAACAAATTTTCTTAGGAAGGATTATGTTTAATTTTATCTTTCACGCTCTTTGATTTTCTGATGTTTTTACCTTCATAGATATTAGAGTGTGTTATACTTTGTAATTTTTCATTTTCATTAATGAAATTCAATTAAAGTTCTTCGTTCAAAAGTCAACAATCTCTAGAGCATGTGGTTAAAGCTCTCAGTTAACACTTGTAGTGATGTTTTTGAGATTCAAAGATGTCGATGTTTCCCACTTTTATTGAAAACATTTTATTTAAAGGGGGGATTTTTTTTTTAAAAATGCGCTTTTGAAATAAAACTGGGAGTCGCCACCGGTCACTTGGGTTAGGTAGACCGGACACCAAAAACAGAACCAAAGATTTTTAGGTTCGAGAGTCGGTTACGTGTGGGGAAGAGTTAACACCCCCACAACGCTTACAATTGGTACCAAAAGTTTTACCGCTTATTTAATATGGGAAATTGCAAATTTAAAGTGACAAATTAAATCAAAATTTGGTTATACAAATGAGTATATTTTAAGGGTCTAATTATTCGAAAATAAACGCTAAACTACCACCACTTCGATTGGTGCTAGCCCCGTTCGTTCCCGAATAAAAAGACACCACATAGCAAATAATACTGCGAATGCTAAAGATTAACAGCATGATATGGCAAACAAACACAAATGAAGGCTAAACATATATTACATAGAAACTATATTATATACATTATGAAAGTTATATATATATATATATTATATTCTATTTATTACATATTTTAAAACCATATATTATATACATACTTTATATTATGTAAGAACTATATATTATGTATATGTTATATATTAAGCGAAATCCTATACTATATATTATAAGATAAGAATTTAGAATATATATTATATATAAAATATATCGTACTTTATATTATATATTATATACTCTAATATAGACACTTCACATTTTATTTTATATATAAAAACATATATTAATATATTAAAAAATCACATATTATATATTTTAAAATATGTATTATATATATATATTTATAGAAACTACGTAAAAAAACCATATATAATATAATATATTAAAAGGAACTATCATTATATGTTAATGGGCTATATACTATATAAACTAAACACAAATTATATTACATAATATATATGTATACTATAACAACTAAGTATTTCATTAGCATTAAAACAAAGGTGAAAAGAAGATACCAAAGCCCACTAATTATGGGCTTACTAAACCGGTCTGGGTTAGAGCGGTCGGGCGCGAGCCGGGTCACCGGAAGACGAACCGGTTTTAACCTAGTAAAGGGTTAAGCCCTTTTAACTTTCATTTGTCTTCTTCTTCAGCAAAACAAACACAGAGGGCTCAAAAACCCTATCTGCCACCGCGCCTCCTGGCCGCTGCCTCAGCCGCTCCGGTGGTCTTTAAAGCCATGCAAGGATGCTGGTAAGATCGTCTCAACTTCCTCTTCTTCTTCCCCGAACCGGTTTATCGAGAAAAATGAGCCGAGCTTTGCAAAAGAGAAGCCGAACCTTTCCGCTTCATCCTACCGAATCTCCTCTGTTCACCGTTGTATCACCGCGAAACCGAGATGTCGTTCTCCTTGCCACGATCTATCTTCCCACCATTAGGATTGCCGAAATGAGGTTTCGGCCGCTGGAAAACACCAAAAGGCCGAATGCCAAACTCCTTTTCTTTTCTTTTTTTTAAATTCAAACCGAAAAATATATTACTGAGAAAATCTTTTGATTCAGAAATCCTCTTGTTTTTTATTGATCTCTCAAAAAGTGTTTTCAATGGTTGCTTTTACATCTATTTTAATCTTGACTTTTGTTTACATGAACAACCAAAAATTAAATGACAACTGTAGATGATGATAGCACTCTGATAACTGTTTTTTTGTTTTGCTTGTCCGTTTGGTGGTTAGGAGAGTGACGGTGATCGTACGGTGGCAGCGGGATTTCCGACGGTGGTGTCACGTGGACAGAAGAGGCGAAACAGTGCATGCGCGTGTTGCACACGCGGGCGTGGAAGGCGAACGGTCGGCGCGTGTCCTCCAGGCGACATCTGGAGGGTCTTCGTGTTTTCATCTGGGCCGTTTGGATCAAGTTTGATCCAATGGCCAGGATGCGGCTGCATGGGATAGCGAAGGGTGACATTAGATTAGGGTTTTTAATTATCTTGGGCTTTATTTGGCCAGAAATGTAATAATACTTTTGGGTTTTTAGAAATGTAAATGGACTCAAATTTAATAAAGTTGGGCTTTATTTATCTGATATATTTTTATATATGGGCTGACAGAATTGAAATATAGATGAGCTTGTATTTATATTGTTTAATAATAATAATAATAATAGAAATAATAATAATAATAATAATAATAATTATAATAATAATGATAACAATAACAAAATAAAATGATGATAATAATATAACCATAATAGCATCAATAATAATAATAATAGTAATAATAATAACATACATATATAATATGCATACACATATATAAACAAACACTCAAACATTAATACATATACACATTATACACTTAATAATATAATAATACAATAATACATGAGATATACATACTCACATTCACATTTAAATATTAATGACATTAATAAATACATACATACACGCAAGCAACTCATACATATAATCATGCATTACATATAGTATAAACATACACACATACTTATATATATTCATATAAACATACATTTATGCCTAAACAGATAGTGACACATACTTTAAACGTATAATAATGACACATATTAATAGTAATATATATATTTCTTTTGGATTTTAACAACAACCACATATATATATATATATAGTTAATAATTAAACAACAGCCCATATAAGCCCATTATTGCAAAAACAAAAGCGAAAATAAAAATGGGTTCATCCTGGACAAAATTAGTGATTACAGCTGCCTCTCTTTGCTTATCTTTGCGGAACAAGAATAAAACAAAAACCATAAGCACTAATTTTGTCTCACTTCCCTTTTTGGAGATTCTGAGCTTTGAGTTCTTCCTATATATAACTGTTCACCCTTCCTCTCCTAAAACCTGGAGCCATGAGTTCTTTCTATATAGAACCCTTCGGCAAAATTTTTTAAGTTGCAAGTTCTTCATACATAAAACTTCCATCTTCCTCATTTGGAACCTCGGATCTACAAATTCTTTCTATATAGAACCCTTCACTTTCGAGATCCTAGAACTGAAGTCCCGGAACCATAAGTTCTCTCTATATAGAACCCTTCTTCTTCATTGGCAAATTTTTGAGTTGCAAGTCCGTCCTATATAGAACTTTCATCTTTTTCTCGGATCTATGAGTTCTTCCTATATAAAACCCTTCATTTTTGAGATCCTGGAACTGAAGCCTTGGAACCATAAGTTCTCTCTATACAGAACCCTTCTTATTCCTTGGCAAATTTTTGAGTTGCAGGTCCTTCCTACATAGGACTTGCTCACCCTTCCTCTTTCTGAAATATGGAGCTATGAATGTCTGCCTTATTCGCCCCAAAGTCCTTGAGCTACGAGTATCTGCCTCCTTTGCTCTGAAATCTTTACGTGGCGAGTTTGAAATCCTTCGCCTGAAATCTTTTCTGGGTTTTCATTTTGTCGTTTACTCCTCTTCATAGGAGATATATGACCTATCTTTAAAATTGTAAAACATTTGATGATTTTGATATAACAAATATTTTTCAATGACTTAATTGTAAAGCAAACAAATTTTTAAAGTGTCCCAAACTAACAAATATTTTAAAGCATATTTGATTCTAAGTCAAAAACTTAAAGCCCTAAAATTTTCTAAGTGTTTTAAAGGCTAAACTATTGAAATACACACAGGTGTATCGATATAATTTTTGAAACATTGGCCACTGTAAGCATTCGTTTCAATACGGTTCATTCTGTATCGATACGACCTTCATACTTGGTTTAAGTTTTAAGCATTGCGTACCGATATTCCACTAGGTGTTTCGATACGCTTTAAAGATTTCTCAAATACCGGTATTTAATGTTATAGCCGTTAGAGTCGGTTATTGGGAAAGACTAATTTTAATATGCCGTTGGACTCGTATTGATACACCTTCAAGATGTACCGATACAGGTTCAGTCAGTAGCTCAAGCAAGAAAATTGCATCGATACAGTTTCTTCTGTATCGATACGCCCCTTTGTTTTCACTAAAACCGTACCGATACGCTTCCCCTGCGTATCGATACGCCCCTATTATTTTGTACACAACGTCTCTTTCTTCTCATAGACAAGTACCGATACGGGCCTTCGTGTACCGATATGAATGGTTGATCAAGAGTATTAATTGTACAAAAAATGTAGCCCAACGGCTACAATAATGATCTCAACAACCCAAACGGCTATAAATTAATACAAGGGTATAAAAGCAAGCCTCCAAAGCACCAACAACTATTGAACCATCAAGTAACATCCAAGCATTAATCCAAACCTTTGTGCCTTATAGAGTCATATCTTTGTACCCAACTCTTTGGATTTTTTCATTGTAAATCTTTATTTAGAGTTTGTGGTGTGTTTTTTATTGTAATTGGACAATATCCATCTTATGAGAGATATATTTAGATTGCCAATTTCTTCTTTGTATTGAGAGATTTATTGGGTCAATCTTTGGGTAGAAAGATTGACCGATTGTAAAGGTTACCTCATAATCCTAGAAAAAGGGAAGAAAATCTAGTAGATTTTGTTGAAAATCCTTAGTGGGAGCTAAGGTAGTGGATGTAGAGCTTGTTAGAAGCTTGAACCACTATAATTGTCTTTATCCTTCATTTGATCCACTCAACAATTAGTATCAGAGCTTAACTCTTTGAAGGCTTAACATCCACAAGAGGCGATCCTTGAAGAGTGTCGATCATCTATCCTTCCATTGCCATGGTTTCTACCTCCGGGAAAAATCTATACGAGTCACAATCAATCACAAAGCCACATTACTTCAATGGGGATAACTATCCCTATTGGAAGAACCGAATGAAACTTTTCATCAAATCCACCGACTATGTCCTTTGGGATGTAGTAGAAGATGGACCAGACATTCCGATGAAAAGAGATGATGAAGGAAGACTTGTTCTGAAGACAAGGGTGGAGATGATCGATGAAGATCTAAGAAGACTCCAAATCAACGATAAATCCCTACACATCTTGTTTTGTACACTCAGTTCCGACATGTATGCCAAGATGTCTTCATGCACAAGTGCAAAGGAGGTGTGAGACAAGTTAGAGACCACTTATGAGGGCACCAACGACGTGAAGGAGACCAAGATTAGGATCCTTAATCTATGCTATAAGAAATTCAAGATGGAACCAAATAAAAGCGTCTCCAAGATGTTCGACCGGTTCTCGGTCATTGTAAATGGTCTCAAAGGCTTCGGTGAGATTATTCCCGAAGACAAACTTGTCTGGAAACTACTCTACTCTCTTCCCAAATCACGAGATGGGAAGAGAACCGCAATCATCGAGGCGAAGAACTTAAAGATGTTGAAGCTCGATGAATTAGTAGGATATCTCCTTACTCATTAGATCATGAAGCAAGGAAGGAAAGAAGAAAAGAAAAGAGAAGAGAAAAGAGTAGAGAAGAAGGAGGTGGACAAGAAGAAGCTTGGTATTACTCTCAAAGCTTCATTTTAGTATAGCGATTCAAGCGAGGAGAAAAACGAAGAGATGGCCATGTTGGCCAAATGGTTTACCCGATTCATGAAGTCCAACGATGGAAGAAAATTCAATAAAAGAAGGAGAGTTTAAGAACAAGAGCAAAGAAGAAGAGAATGATCAACTCATTTGTTATGAGTGCAAGAATCCCAGGCACATTCGCACCGATTACCCTCAACTAAAGAAGAAGAGCTTCGGGAAGAAGAAGAAGCTCAAAGCTCAACTGGCAACTTGGAGTGACGAGGAGTCATCCGAGGATGAGGAGCATGAAGTGGCCAACCTATGCCTCATGGATTTTGAGGAGGAACCAATGGTAAACTCTAACTCATCATCTTTTACTTATGATGAATTATATGATGCTTATGATGAGCTACAAGATGTTTACGATTAATTGGTAGAAAAATACAAAGAGCTTATTTTGAAAAACAAGAAAAACATTTCCGATTTAAAATTTCAAAATGAGTCTCTTTCAAAGACCAATTCCGAATTGGAAAAGAAAGTTTTATATTTGGTAAATCTTTCAAATGAGATCAAAAAGAAAAATCACGATTTAGAAAAACTTCTTTTCGATTTCCAAGATTATCACACAAAGAAGGTGGATAATCTTAAAACTTCTCTTACTATTGGGAAAAATACTTTGGAAAATGGTAGTTCTTCAAAAACCCAATATGTAAAGAGAGAATTTTAACCTCAAACAAAGAAGTTTTCAAAAGTAATCTAAAACTAAAAGAGTTAGGAGTGTATGGGTACCTAAAGAACTTATAGCTTCTAACAATATAAATGCTATTGCTTTTTGGATTCCTAAGGGAACCAAGATTTTGGGAACTAATATTTATGGACCCAAAATGATTTGGGTACCAAAATTCAAAACTTGATCTTTCTTTGTAGGGGGAGCAATGCTACAAGGTCAAAACCACAAGTCAAAATTCTTGGAACCTTGATAGTGGTTGCTCAAGACACATGACTAGAGACAAGAGTAGATTCTTGGAGCTCAAACCAAAGAGTGGAGGAGTAGTGACATTTGGTGACAACTTCAAAGGCCATATTGAAGGAATTGGCTCCATTGGTAATCTCTCAACTACTCTTATTGAAAATGTTCTTTATGTCAATGGTCTTAAACATAATTTGTTGAGCATTGGTCAATTGTGCGATAAGGGTTTTAATATTCTCTTTGATGCTAATGGGTGTAAAATCATGAACATAAAAACAAATCAAATAATGTCCATAGGTCATCGCATAGGTAATATCTATATGGTGCATTTAGATGACATACATACATCCAATGCATGCTTTGTGGCACATAATGAAAATGATAAATGGCTGTGGCATAGGAAACTAGGACATGCTAGCATTAGTGTTTTAGAGAAATTGATTTCCCTTGATATAGTAAGAGGTTTACCTAAGCTAAAGTTCTCTAAAGATAAAATTTGTGATGCATATGCTAAGGGTAAACAACAAAAAACCTCATTTAAATCCATTAATGATGTTTCTACTAATAGATGTTTACAATTGATCCATATGGATCTCTTTGGTCCTATTAGGACTATGAGTTTGGGTGGTAAGTCATATGCATATGTATTAGTAGATGACTATTCTAGATATACTTGGGTTCTCTTCTTAAGTACTAAGGATCAGATTTTAGAAAAATTCATCTCATTTTCAAAAATCATCCAAAATGATATTGATCTTAAAATTTCACATATTAGAAGCGACCATAGAACCAAATTTCAAAATATGGGTTTTGAAGATTTTTTTAATGAAAATGGTATTAACCACAATTTTTTGCTCCTCGCACTCCTCAACAAAATGGGATAGTTGAAAGGAAAAATAGAACTTTAGAAGAAATGGCTAGGACCATGCTTTGTGAAAATAATTTACCTAAATATTTTTGGGCGAAAGCCACTAATACGGCTTGCTACATAATAAATAGAGTAATGATTAGGCTTATTTTGAAGAAAACATCTTATGAGATTTTAAAATCCAAAAAGCCTAACATTAGCTATTTCCATCCTTTTGGTTGTAAATGTTTTGTTTTAAACAATGGAAAAGATAATTTAGGTAAATTTGATGCAAAAAGTGATGAAGATATTTTTCTAGGATACTCTTCAAACTCTAAAGCCTATTGAGTATTTAATAAAAGAACTTTGGTTGTAGAAGAGTCTATACATGTTGTTTTCAACGATAACCTCCTTCCGATAAAGGAATCTTGTGGTGATGATAATATAGGGATCATTGAAGCCATTGATGGAGGACAAACATCAAAGGTGGATGAGATTCCAAGCAAAGAATAGGAAACACAAGATCCACCTCTTGAAGCTTTGAAGGACTTGGCTCTAGAGGAAAAGGAGGTCACCTACCCAAGGGAGTTCAACTATGTCAAAGGTGGTAAAATTTTGGGTGATCCATCCAAAGGGGTAACCACTAGATCCTCTCTCAAACTTATAAATAATGTTGCATTTATTTCATGCATTGAGCCTAAAAATATCACAGAAGCATTAAAAGGTGATTTTTGGATATTGGCCATGCAAGAAGAACTTAATCAATTTGAGAGAAGTCAAGTATGAACATTAGTTGATAGGCCTAGTAATAAATCTACTATAGGAACTAAATGGGTCTTTAGAAACAAGCTAGATGAGAATGGTAACATAGTAAGAAACAAGTTTAGACTTGTTGCTCAAGGTTACACTCAAGAAGAGAGAATAGATTTCGATGAAACTTATGCACCCTTACCTAGGATGGAAGCTATTAGGATGCATCTTGCATTTGCATGCTTTCATGATTTTAAGCTTTTTCAAATGGATGTTAAAAGTGCATTTTTAAATGGTTTTATTAATGAAGAAGTGTATGTTGAACAACCACCGGGTTTTGAAGATCCAAATTTTCCAAACCATGTTTTTAAATTGACCAAAGCCTTATATGGTTTAAAATAAGCTCCCAGAGCTTGGTATGAAAGGCTTTCAAACTTTTTAATTGAAAAAGACAAGGTGGACACTACACTTTTCATTAAAAGATATGGCAATGACATCTTAGTAGTTCAAATATACGTTGATGATATTATTTTTGGTTCTACTAATAAGGTTTATTGCCAAGAATTTTCTAAGCTAATGCAAGGTGAGTTCGAGATGAGCATGATGTGGGAGCTCTTATTTTTCTTGGGACTCCAAATCAAGCAAAGGAAGGATGCACCTTCATCAATCAAGCTAAGTACATCAGGGATATGCTCAAGAAGTTCAGCTTGGAGAACGTAAAGCCTCAAGCGACTCCAATGAGCTCATCTATTAAGCTTGACAAAGATGAATGAGGTAAGTGTTTCGATTCTAAACTTTATCGTTCAATGATTGGCTCTTTGCTTTACCTTACCGCAAGTAGACCCGATATCATGTTTAATGTTTGCTTGTGTACTAGGTTTCAAGCTAGCCCTAGAGAATCACACCTAGTTGCCATTAAGAGGATCTTTAGATACCTTAAAGATACACCTAGTTTAGGTCTTTGGTATCCTAGAGACTCTTCCTTCAACCTTCATGTTTATTCGGATGCGAATTATGGGGGGTGTAAGATCGATAGGAAAAGTACCTCCGGAACATGTCAATTCCTAAGTAGTATGCTCGTATCTTGGTTCTCTAAGAAACAAAATAGTGTAGCCTTATCTACCATCGAATCGGAGTACATATCCTTAGGGAGTTGTTGTGCTCAAGTCCTTTGGATGAAGGAACAACTCTTAGACTATGGTGTTGAAATAGATACCATACCCCTTAAGTGTGACAATACTAGTGCCATTTGTCTCACTAAGAATCCTAACCAACACTCTAGAACCAAGCACATAGAAATAAGACATCATTTTATTAGGGATCATGTCTTAAAGAATGACGTAGTTCTAGAGTATGTCGATACCTTGAACCAATTAGCGGATATTTTTACTAAACCATTAGATAAAGAACTTTTGTGGACCGTCAGAAGAGAGTTAGGTTTAACAAGCCTTCTTTGACCCTTTAGAGTCTCAAAAGACCATGAATTAGCTTGATTTGATTTGATTGTCATGTTTATGTAATTTGTGCATCTCGATGCATCTATGCCTTTAGTTAGGGGGAGCTTGTCTCTGTTCTTAAACTTCATCCTGTTCTTTCATCATTTACATTCATTTTGGTTCAAGTAAAAAATGAACTTTTGAGTAACTTGTGGCCCAAAATGCATTTTTTGGGTTATTCGTATCAAAACGGGTTAAAGTGTATCGATACACCATTCTTGACTCAACCCAGATTGCATTTCTCAGCATGAGTGTATGATACGAGTCCAAACGTATCGATACGGTCTCAAGAACATGTTTCGATACAGGTAAGTCTGTATTGATACGGTCCATGTGTTTCGACATAACTATATCAATACGCCATGTGGCGTACCGATACGCTCAGGCGCCGAGTCTTTAAATTAGCCTTTAATGAGAATCCAACTTTAAATTAATGTCTATAAACCCTTTTCATCCGAAACCCTAACTCTTTCAACTATAAACACCCTTCAAATCCTCTAGTTTTTCACACAAATTTTTGAGGGTTTTTTTTCAACAAACCAAGTATAAGATCTCTTATCAAATTGGTGCATTATCATCCATCCATTCTTCCAATTTTCTCAAATCAAGGTATAAACTATTTCTTTTCTCTTTTTTTTTTCCGTTTAGATTAATATACTGTTTTTAAATTTTTTTGTACAAAAAGTATACTAATAGTATGGGTTTTAAAGTATTTGCAAAAATTCTTTCAAAAATCCAAAATTTTTTCGAATATAAAAATTATATTGTATATTTTTAAATCTGTTTTTCTAGATATTTTTTTAAATCTTTCTAAAATTATATTGTATAGTTTTTTATTAATACCTTGAATTTTGGATTACATATTGGATTGAATTTGATGATTTATGCACATATATGTTTTATGCCGTAATTTATTTTTCAGATTCGATATGGCACCACGTAAAAGAGGTCAAACAAACGAGGCTGGCGAGTCTTCTACTGAAGATAATTTGGCTCGTCCTAATCTCAGTCTTATCTATCAAAAGAGTTTTGCAACCCATACGGCTTTAAACAATTTCAAGCAGTACCAAAATTATAAAATTCGCCGCGAAAGAGTAACATCTATTCTTTTCTCAATTATGAACGTTTCAAGTTCAAATATCTTCCTCTTTTACACCGTTGGAACTTTATGCCTTTCTTATCAATCCCCGAGTTTTTGTACCGTAATCTTGTCTTGGTTTTCTTTGTCAATGCCCGGTGTATCCCCAACCAAGATCGTACAAAAGTTGTTGATATTGAGTCCTTCTTAATGGGGAAGACATTTTGGATTGATGTTCAAACTCTTATTGATGTTTTTGGTTTCGAATATGAAGGAATCGACAATGAAGACTCATTGGGACATGTTCTTGGAGGTTCTGTTACTGTTCTAGATGCTCATGATCGTTTATTGCATCTCATGATCACTTGGTGGTTTCGGCCATCCGGTGGAAAATTTTCCATTATTCGCCAAGTGGATGACTTTTGGATTCGATGTTTTCGCGAAGAGAAGCAGCTCAATCTTGCTTGAATCATGTTTTCAAAGCTAGTCTACCTTATCCAACATCGTCACACCCCTCTTGTTGCATCATTCACCTATGGGACAACTTTGAGTTACCTGTTCACTCAGTTGGAGATTGATTGCTCACCAGATTTTTCCGAGCCTCTTACCGATTCTATTGATGAGCGATCTCTTGTTCGTTCAAAGTTCCATTATTTTGATGGTCAGTGGTTACATCTTGACGAGCTTCCACACGATGCGATTCTCGAAGCACCTGAAGTTCTTCCTCCAGTCGCCTCTGAAGCTCTGATTGCTCCACAAGCTATGGACTCTCTCATGGCTTATCTCAATGAGCAATTCACTTCATTGAGGACAACCATGACCGAAAGGTTTGCTGCTATTGATACTTGATTTACTTCCGTAGAGGATCAAGTTCAAGCCATAAAAAGCCAACAAGGTTCGATGGACATATCACTTACGGCTTTTCATGGAGAATGACGTCAATCTCAAGGTAATCACACCCATAATGAAGATGAAGATCAAGACGATGATGAAGATGATGCTCCCTAGACTTTCATTTCATTGCATATCATATTAGACTTTTCCTTGTATGCACATATGAACCTATGCTTTAATTTTAGCTTTGTTTGGATTTGGATTATGTTGCCTTAATGATTATGTTTCTTTGCATTATGAACCTATGCTTAGATTATGCTTTGATTTATGCTAAGAATGTTGCTTTGAATTATCCTTTACTATCATTGATTTTGATCTAACAAAAAGGGGGGAGAATGTGCATAAGCTAATTTTTTTTATAAAAAACCTAGCCTACTCTAAGGGGAGTAATTTCAAAACACTTAAAAATTTGCTTTGGTTTTGTTATATCAAAAAGAGGGAGATTGTAAAACCTTTGATAATTTTGATATAACAAATATTTTTCAAGGACTTAATTGTAAAGCAAACAATTTTTTAAAGTGTCCCAAACTAACAAATATTTTAAAGCATATTTGATTCTAAGTCAGAAACTTAAAGCCCTAAAATTTTCTAATTGTTTTAAAGGCCAAACTATTGAAATACGCACAGACGTGTTGATACGCCTCTAAGCGTATCGATACAATTTTTGAAACATTGACCACTATGGGCATCCGTTTCGATACAACTCATTCTGTATCGATACGACCTTCATACTGGGTTTAAGTTTTAAGCATTGCGTACCGATACGCCACTAGGTGTTTCGATACGCTTTAAATATTTTCTTAAATATCGGTATTTAATGTTATAGCCGTTAGAGTCAGTTATTGGGAAATACCAATTTTAAAATGCCGTTGGACTCGTATCAATACACCCTCAAGATGTACCGATACAGGTTTAGTCAGTAGCTCAAGCAAGAAAATTGCATCGATACGACTTCTTCCGTATCGATACACCTCTTTGTTTTCACTGAGACCGTACTGATACGCTTCCCCTACGTATCGATACACCCTTGTTATTTTGTGCACACCAGCTCTTTCTTCTTATAGACAGGTACCGATACGGGCCTTCATGTACCGATACAAATGGTTGATCAAGAGCATCAATTGCGCGAAAAATGCAGCCCAACGGCTACAATAATGATCTCAACAACCCAAACGGCTAGAAATCAATGCAAGAGTATAAAAGCAAGCCTCAAAAGCACCAACAACAACTATTGAACCATCAAGCAACATCCAAGCATTAATCCAAACCTTTGTGCCTTATAGAGTCATATCTTTGTACCCAACTCTTTGGAGTTTTTCATTGTAAATCTATATTTAGAGTTTGGGGTGTGTTTTTTATTGTAAATGGGCAATATCCATCTTGTGAGAGATATATTTAGATTGCCAACTTCTTCTTTGTATTGAGAGATTTCTTGGGTCAATCTTTGGGTAGAAAGATTGACCGATTGTAAAGGTTACCTCCTAATCCTATAAAATGGGAAGAAAATCTAGTGGAATTTGTTGAAAATCCTTAGTGGGAGGTAAGGTAGTGAATGTAGAGCTTGTTAGAAGCTTGAACCACTATAATTGCCTTTGTCCTTCATTTTTCAATTTCCTTTTTGCGCCGTCAAATTTTAAATAGCCAATTCACCCCCTCTTGGCTAAATCATTATCATTTGATCCACTCAACAAAAATGTTTAGACTTTCTTGGTCACTTCCTTCTCCTTGGTCCCTTGATCTCGACCTTTTCAAAATTAAGACTTAACAGTCATAAAAGTATTCAAATTATACTTTTTTTCAGATAGGTGTCTAAGCTATATTTTGAATCAAATAAATGGTTAACATTTTTTTCGTGACCCATTTATGATTTCTTTATGCCTAGCATTATTTTTTTTATTATCCAATGAAATACGAACGCATGACATGGTTTCTCATTTATGAAATTAATATATGAAAATGAGAAAAATTTAAAAAATAATATTAATTAACTTAGCATTCTTTAATTTCTCTAAAAACCTCAAACCCAAACTCTAAACTCTTAAATTCCTCCGCTCTAACCACTGATTCAACCACTACCGGCCACCATTGTCTTCATTGGACCCCACTACTGAAAACTACATCATCTCGTCATCAAAAATCGACAAATGAACCGTCGACAAACACCCAAAAATGAAGAAAAAATAGGTCGATTTAGCTTCCCGCCAACAAGTAGAGGATGTCATATGTCAAACGGTAAGGTACACGACACTTGGGCGGTGAACGGTAAACCACCGACTTGTAGGGATCTCGAATGGTGAAGGAGATGCGATTTGGAGGTTTGATTGAAAGAAATTAAAACTTTGAGATTTTTATAAAAATTCAGAAATTAAAAATATAACAAAACATGTCATGTGTTATGTTTTGATTGGATGACGGAATTTTTTTAACTATCATTGACTAAAAACTTTATTTGAATAAGAAATGAAACATTAAACCCTTATTTGGCCCAAAAAATAATTTAAACACCAAACTGAAAAAGATATAATTTGAACATTTATTAATTATTAAGCCTATTATTAAACTATTATTAAACCCCACTGAAGAAGATTTCCTCGAAAACAACCCAATTCATTTAAGAATTTAGGCTTAGGTTAGAAGGAGGAGACTGCCTATTTAATTGATATGTAAGAAAACTATAAATACCTTTTACGTTGGTTCTATAGGCTCCGATCCGCTACCCAATTTTGATTATATCGGCAAACAACCATAAAAGAGAATTAAGTTATCCAAGACCACCGACAAATCCAAATCAAGAACAAACATCGTGAGGAACACTACACGAGCTTCAAGCAGCCGCAAAGACATCCAGAAAACATGTCATAAGACAGAGACATGTGTAACAAAACCAGAGAACAACAAACGCAATAAGATTTGCGAGAAGAAGATAACCAAAACACATAGAATTTTATTAAAAAAATTAGAACGAAATATAAGAAAACATGGAAAAAATTAATCACCAGCAATCAACGGCAAACACTAAAACTGATATAGCTGATAGCCGGTTAAATCAAGAAAAAAAATGCAAAACGGCAGATTTAGGAGAAAAAAAACAAGCGGCTAGAATTTATGAATTTAAAAAAGTTGAAAGAAAAAACAAACAGTTATTCAAGTGTTTAAACATGTTTAATTCTATGTCAGACTTTGCCAATCTAGCCCTGATTAAATGCTTTTATCTTATGCCTTGTAACATAGGATAAAAAAATCCAATTTTCTATTGTATTATATATGTTAAGTTCGAATTGTCACATTTTTCTTTCAGAACAATAATTTTTAATTTAAGTCAAATAGTCAATATTGAATTTCAGTTACCAAATAAACTTGAACAAAGGGTATCGACTAGTTCACTGTCTGGGAAATTGCTTCATCCAAAATGTTTTCCACAAGTGTGAAAACATGACTATGGGAATCAATTCTTTCTTTTTATTTGACTCGAGGAAGACTTAGACTATACATGTGAGGTTTTTTATTTATTATTAACTGAAAATGGAAAACATATATTAAAATATTCTCATGCTAAGCAAGTCATTCATTTCATTATATAAAGGCTTAAATGAAAAATAAGTGCGTAAAGTATCCCTCTTTCGAACTTTAGGTGTTTAAAGTATCTTTTTGTAAAAATAGGTGTATGAAGTTTCAACCGTTATAATTTTAGGTGTCTAAAATTTACAATGTTACAATTTTACAATTTTAGGTGCTTGACCATTAGAAGGTGTTAAAAATTATTAACTAATCAATGCTCGACACGTGACATGTTTATTTTTTTTTCAAAATTGAAAACTTAAAACAATTTTTTATAATTTTTTTTAAAATTTTCATAAAATCCCAAAATTTTATAATTTTTACAAAACAATCCCCAAAATTCCTAAAAATTTCCAAACTCAAACCCTCAAATCGTCGCCGCTTCTGCCGCCGATCGTCGAGCCTGAGCACACCCATGTGATTGTCTGACCAAGGCGGTCATTTCCCCCAACACGGCGTCACTGGAAACGTCGCACAGTGTGCCAGCTGAACGTCGATTCCGCGTTCGACGTTCAGCTGACACGTCGTTCGGCGTTTTTGACGATGCAATGTTGGGGGAAATGACCGCCTTGGTTCGGGCGACCACATAGACATGCACAGGCGCGAAGACCGGCGACGAAAGTGGCGACAATTAGGGGGTTTGGGTTTGGGAATTTTTAGGGATTTGGGCATTGCTTTGTAAAATTGTAAAATTTTGAGATTTTATGAAAAACTAAAAATTTTGGGGGGGTTTCTTAAAAAAATTTAAAAAATAAAATTAGTGCCACATGCCAATCATTGATTGGTTGAAATTTTTTGACACCCTTTAACGGCTAGACACCTAAAATTATAACCGTTGAAAATTTAGGCACCTATTTTTACAAAAAAAAAAAATACTTTAAGCACCTAAAATTCAAAATAGTATACTTTGAGCACCTATTTTTCATTTAAGCCTTATATGAAATATTTAATAATTCATCTGGTAGATAAATAAACACATACAAATTTTTTGACAAAAAATAAATAGTGTCATAAAAATTTAACAAAGAGTAAAGTTAAGCTGAAAAAAAGAGAAACCCCTCGCAAAACAAGTATTTTTTGACATTATTTTTTGGTGTTATAAAAAATTGTAAAAATACTCTCCTATATTTTATGAGAAAATTTAGTGTCATTATTTTTTGGCGACCTAAAATATACTAATTTTTTCATTTAGATACTTAAAATATTTTTGGTAAATATAAGTGCCTAAAATATATTTTTTAAGTACACGAAGTATATTTTTTAATTAAAATAGGTATTTAAATTATTTTTCATCAAAATAGGTACCTAAAGTATACTTTTTAGTCAAAGTATATATTCTAGGTTCCTAAAAGTAGTCATGTGGCATCGATTAAAAAAATACATTAGGTACCTATTTTAACAAAAAATATACTTTATGTACCTACTTTGACAAAATAATATTTTAGGAACCTATTTTAACAAAAAAATATACTTATTTTTTATATAAACCTTATTTTTTATAACCACAATTATCCATTCCATTGGTTGATTAAGCCGTATCAGGTACCGCAAAAGTCTTATGGGGCGACCCTCCCAACCTAATTCACTCAATTCATAACGTTAAAATTCGAACTTTTGACCTTGCTTAAAGATTTAGTGTCTCATCCTACTAGATCAATTGATTATATATATCGTTTAGAATTTAGATAACTAAAAATCGGTAAAGAGCAATATAAAGGAAATTTAACTATTTTTATTTGGTTAAAAAAATGGAGTTGAATCCCTAGACAACCTTTATCTAACTTCACCTTTCAAATTAGGTTGAACAAAAGGCTACCAAATTAGGGTGTGAACAAAAGTTAAATGTTTTAAGAAAAAGTAAGAGATACTCAACTCCAAAGGGGTCTTGCCCTCCAGAAAAAGAACTAGAAAAAAGTACACTTTAAGTTCATTAACAATTGCCGAGAAAGAGAAATTCATTAATAATTACAAGGTTTTAAGTTAATACTATGGCGGAATTACTTTCTAACCCTTTAAATATGATAAAAAATCAATTTAATCCCTTAAAAACTATAAAATAATAAATTAATACAATAATTAAATTAAATTCAAACCGTCTTAACGTTTATAATTCAGTTTCGACCCCTTGAAAAGAAAAATCTACTTTTGCCTTCCTCAACTCAATTTTTACTGAAGATACTTGCCCATAAATTTATTTATATTACATATCGTATTTTATTTTAAGTTTTATAATTTTTATTAGATTATTATTTTGCATATTGTCAATGGAAAGTTAAATTTTCACAAGTAGTGTTAGGACTCCAATTAATTTATTTTTTGAGTTTTTAACTATATATATATATTGCACTGTTTAAACGTATCGTATCCCCTCAATCACACACACAAATATATATATATATATATATCATTTTAATACTGTTGAATTATTTTTGCCGAGCAAAAAAATATTGTTTGTTGAACTTTTTTTTTTCCACATGCAGTGTATTAAATACTAGTTCCTTTTAGTTTCTTAATATGTTTCATCCAATATTTTTAAGGGTGGTATTTGATGCATTGACAATAATGTTATGAAAAAATTGAACATTTTGATTCATTTTTTTTTTTATTTTCAGACGATTTAAATTGGATATCCGAAAAAAAAATAAACAGGTCAGATATAGACCACAACATTTAAGTTTCAAAGTATTCAAAAATTCAATAAAAATAATGGACCTTTTGTTATATTGAAGTTAATTGTTATCTTGACTCATCTCTTTTAACAGTTGCCTGATTTTGCATTTTTATTTAATTTGATACCTCCATGTGTTTAATTTTATATTTCTTTATTTTTTTCATTTATTTATTTATTTATTGCATTGTATATTTATTATTATTTTCTGTTATAAAACACCACCATTATTTTCTTAGTAGTTAATATACTTTTTTATTATTATAATTATAATTATTATATAATACATCATCTCTATTTTATTATATTTATTATAACTTATTTTTATTATATCATTTTCATTGTTTTCAATGCAATATATATTATTAAAATTCTACTATTATTATTATTATTTAATTAATTATTTTATTATTATTTTTTGTTTTTTATTAAGTTTACTACTAGTAATTTTAAAAATCAGATAACCGATATGAAATTCTAAAAATTTGAAGCAAAAATATCTATTTTTTATATCGGTTCTGATATGATATCCAAAATACACAACTTTAATTGATTGACGTTATATAATTTTATCATCTTCAATCAATCAGAAGATAACATATCTTTAAGAAAAATTAATTTTAACAAAACTTTAATTTTCAACTCGTTTATGCCACTATATCCTTAAATCCTTAATTGCGTCCTGACATGGTTAATAATGACTGATGTAGACGCTGAACTAAGAAGACGTACTTTTAGTGAGTTTATTTTGATGCTCATATCGTCCAAAAACATTGTTTTGCAAGACGAAAAAAATATGAGAATTTAGCACTTGGTGGGATTTGAACCCATATCTTGAGCAAACAAAGGCAAATGTTTACTTAAAATTTAATAATATTTTAAGGGTAAAACTTTGATACACAGGCTGTGTAAAATTAGTTTTACACAAGCCTATGTATTTATACTACAAAAACCTAAATCCTAAATTCCTAACCTTAACCATAAAAAGCTAAACCCTAAACCTTAAACCCTATCCACTAAATTCTAAACACTAACCTTAAATTCTAAACCCTACAACCTAAACCCCTAAACCTTAAACCCTAAACTAAAACCCTAACCCCTAAAACTAAAAGGCACGTGTAAACTTTGTATCAAAGTTTTTTTTTCTTCCATATTTCAATGCAAATAATATATATGTTAAATTGTAATGGAGAGCAATACGATTTTATAGAGTTTTATTTTTATTTAATTTAGTCCATATTTTTATTTAATCCGAAATTAACCTCCATTTATTTTTAAAATTTAAAAATTATTTAGATAAATATTTAACTAGATTATAAAAACTAAAAATAAATAGAGATTAATTTTAGATTAAATAAAACAATTAGGGACTACACTAAAAAAATCATATGAAAACAATATTAATCTCAGTTACAGTTTGACATATATATTATTTGTGTTAAAATATTATCAAATCTCAAATTGATTTAGTGGTTAAGTTATTATCTTTGTTTTCTTAAATCCCACTAGGTGTAAAACTCTTATATTTTTTCCTCTTGCAAAATTGCACCGATTTTAGGCAATATAGACATCAAAATATCGTTTTGGTTCGACGTCAACATCAACCATAGTTAGTTACGTCACCGTACATTTAAGGATTTTTAATGACTAAATGGCATAGACGAGTCAAAAATTAAAATTTAATGTTAATATTAGATCAATTAAAAATTTAATGATAAAAATGAGTTAATTTCAATAGTTTGGTGGTATTTGATGTAGTTTACTCTAAATAATATTTTTTAAAGTGGGTATTTTCAATGCGATTGAATCACTCAAATATATCCCTACAAATAATTAATTAGATAAATAACCCCTTTAAAAATTATTTAGATAAGCATCCATTTTCATCCCACGTAGGATAAACTCGCGTTTTATGTAAGCGAATTACGAACTTGCGCTTCACTAAAAGCGAGTTCCGAGTTGAGTGAGTAGCTAAAAAGATAAAGAATTTAATTTATCGTGTTCTTTTTACACAGAATTCACGCTAGACTAGACACATGTTTATCCTACATGGACTTAGAGAAGATATTTATCTAAATAATCTTAGATGATAATTATTTATTTTAATAATAATTTTAAAAGGTATATTCAGTTGATTTTGCCTTTCCCCGCCCACTTTTTAAGTTTTTTTAATAGTTCTAAAGTAATTAAAATAATATACATTTTTAATCCTTTAATTATATACACTTTATAATCAAAATAATTTATACCAAAATATCTTAAAAATGAACACCATTTTTTTTTCGACCAAACCTTTTGTTTAGATTAGCCAACTTCCTACCAACTACGCGTGAGTGAGTAAAGTTTTATTCGGTCCTGGAGAATTATCGTACAAGCTACAATTTAGTAAATAAAGGAAGCAAAGAAATTACTAAAGATGGAAAATATAGGTCAATGGTGGAATTTGTAGTCTTGAAAAAGTCTGTTGGCCTTCTATAACTGGATTGCTTGCATGTGATATCCGGATGGAAAATCCTTCAATAATTCCATGGACTTGACTATTCTTTACCTATTTTCGAGGATAATTATAAATTAAAGTTTACACAAATTTTTAATTTTAAAATTTAAAATTTTAGATTAGAATTTAAGGAATGTATAAGATGTAGAATTTAATGTTTAAGGTTTAAGGTTTGACGTGCTAGAGTTTTAGATTTAAATTTTAAATTTTATAAAAGGTTGTGTAATTTTTTTATAATTTGTGTATCAAAATATAATTTTTTATTTTTTTATAATCAATGATGATTCTTATAAATCAATAAAGTAATAAGGTTTGCGGAAATAACATGCTATGAGTACTACAATTAGCTTGAAGTCTACCTGTAATCATGCCGATTTTCCTTTTTTTTTTTGCTTGCAATTATATTGATTTTCTCTTTGTTGACTTGAAATCAACTTGCAGTCATGTCGACTTCCTTCAATACTCATAAATTATGAAATAAAAAATAAAATATTTTGTATCGTAAAATAATAAATTCAATCACAATATTGAAAAACAACTCTCTTTTACATACATTTAATTATATTTCACTACACCAACTAGAGTAAAACTGTAATAGTTAGGATTATTATCTCATATAGACGGTAAAAACTTTTTGTTTTTACAAGTGCCTTATTTTAAGGTTTAGGGGTTTAATTGTATAAGTTTAAATTCATGGTTCATGGTTAGAATTTAAAGTTAGGGTTAGAATTTTGAGTTTAAGGTTTAGATTTTAAGGTAATATGGTTAGAGATTTAAGTTTTAACCTATAAACTCTAAATTTTAACCCTAAACCTAACATTCTATCAACAACCACTAAATTCAAAACTATTACACTTAAACTCATAAACCATAAATCATAAATAGAGTGTCTAAAACTAAGGCGTTTGTGCATAAAATAATTACCCTAATAGCTAATAGGGTGGTGTCACTGGTACAGAGGCACGTAGAAAATAGAATATATTTCAGTTTTTTTCAAATTTTTTAGTTTAATGGTATTTTGGATTGTTAAATACCAGTGGCGAATCTAGAAATTTAAGAATGAGAGTTCAAAATAATTTTTTTCCTCAAATGGGTATGCAGATTTCCAATTTTTTCTCTTCTATACACTAAATTAATTTTTTAAAGATTAAATTAACACTAGATTAAAAAATTCCCCCCAAAATGGGGGTGCAATTGCTCCACTCCAAGGCTCTATACATCCGCCACTGTTGAATACTTTTTGATATACCGAAAATATTTAAAAATATATACTCTCAAACTGATCTTGGATACGAGTTCCCCATCACCACTTTTATTTGCGATTGAGGTGTGATAATGATTGTGTTGTCAATGTGCCTTATTATTGTATTGTATTTCTTAATATTGTTTGTTGTTGGTTTTTACATTTCATCGTCAAGCTTGAATGATCTTTGTATCTATTTTGTTTTGAGCATTTGAGTCAAAGTTTTATCTTTTCTTTGTATAGTCCTGTTTATGATTTAGAGATGTTAGTTTTTTTATTTTTAAGATTATGTCCAAATTAAATTTACTTAATTAAGTTGTATATCCTTATTGTATTTTTTGTATTTTTTTTTCTCTTTTAATAAAACTACTGCGGTCCGAAAAAAAAAAACAGCTCAACCCACGAGTCCTGAGTGAAAAAACGGTATTAATTTCCTGGAAAAAGCCTCAGCCCCGTGTATCTTCTTATGCACTTTGCTTACAAAATTTCTTTCGAATCATCATTAATTTATCTTCTAAAATCTTAAGATTTCTTTGGATTTTTAACCATAAATTAGTAAATAAATGATTTCTTTTTCTCCAATCACGTCATAGGTGCCTTGAAAAAATATATTGCTTTCCTTAAAATCTTCTCTCAGTATCCATGAAACTACAAGGAACTTTCTTCTCCAACAAAAACAGTAAAGGAATATTAAGAGAAAAAAAGAAGATGAAAAACATAAATGCGAAGTCAGTTATTGATTAACCCTAATTTTATTTGTTTCAGAGCAGTTACACGGAGAAAATTCAAGTGAACGCGCGTTTAGAAATTTCCAGGAAAGTTAAGGCAATGTGTGTATATATATATTTGTAATATCCTTCCTTCCCGTCACAACCAAAAATATTCCCTTCATTCATACTGTTTTTCCTTCCATCTACAGTACCCTGAAGAGATTTTTTTTTACTGAAATTGCTGTCGTTTTAACATGTCATTGAGACATCGTAACTCTGGTGAACCGGCCATGTCTGATGCTGAAGATATTCCGATAGCAAAACTCCATCGACGAAGGTGGCGTTCGGTTTTTGCAACCATATATTCTGCCAGGATTTTTGTTTCTTTGTACAAGAAAGTTATCAACAAGAAACAGATCCTGCGCAGTTCATCCTACATTGCCGTCGATGTCCATGACGGTGACTCGAGTGGTGATTGCTTGCGTTTTCTCTGCGTTGATCAGAAAACACTCACCGAGGTTGTAAGAGAGAAGAGCCTTGAAACCCTAAGTAATCTTGGAGGCGTGAAACAGATTGCTGCAAGTCTTGAAACTGATGAGAAAGATGGTATCAGTGCCAATGAAGCTGATCTTGCACATCGGATTGACCTATTCGGTGCTAACAGGTATCCAAAACCGCCTAACAAAAGCTTTTTTAGCTTTGTTTGTGAAGCTTTCAAGGATACCACCATTATCATTCTCCTGGTTTGTGCTGTACTCTCTCTGGGCTTCGGCATTAAGCAGCATGGCATAGCGGATGGATGGTATGATGGTGGCAGTATTATCATTGCAGTGTTCCTAGTTGTTGCTGTATCTGCAGTCAGTAACTTCAAGCAAAACAGACAATTCGAGAAACTTTCAAGTGAGAGTAGTGATATAAAAGTGGAAGTAGTGAGAGATGGGCACCACCAATTTATATCGGTCTTTGAAGTTGTTGTGGGTGATATTGTGTGCTTGAAAATTGGTGATCAAATCCCAGCGGATGGACTGTACTTGGATGGACACTCTTTGAAGGTGGATGAATCCAGCATGACTGGTGAAAGCGACCACGTTGAAATCAATGGCAGCAACAATCCTTTTGTCCTTTCTGGTACAAAGGTGACGAACGGGTTTGGTTTCATGCTTGTCACTTCCGTTGGCATGAATACGGCATGGGGGGCGATGATGAGTTCCATAAATTGCGAGTTAGATGAAGAAACTCCATTACAGGCTCGCCTCAACAAGCTGACTTCTGCAATTGGGAAGATCGGATTGGCAGTGGCTGTACTTGTTCTTGCAGTGCTGCTTATTCGTTACTTCACTGGTAACACAAAAGATGATGACAAGGGAAACAAGGAATATATTCGAGGCAAGACGAAGCTTGACAGCGTGATGAACTCAGTCGTGGAGATTTTTTCAGCAGCAATTACCATCGTGGTCGTAGCAATTCCAGAAGGTCTACCTTTGGCAGTAACCCTAACTTTGGCTTATTCTATGAAGCAAATGATGGCGGATCATGCAATGGTCAGAAAACTTTCTGCTTGCGAGACGATGGGTTCCGCCACAACGATCTGCACAGATAAGACTGGTACCCTTACTTTAAATGAAATGAAGGTTACTGAGTCTTGGCTAGGGAAAGAATTAATGCAGTGTTTCCTCAGAAATAGCACCTATTGTCCATGAGTTACTGCAACAAGCTGTTGCTTTAAACACGACTGGTACTGTTTATATTGCAAACTCTCAATCGCTTCCTGAGATTTCAGGTTGTCCAACTGAGAAAGCAATACTCTCTTGGGCCGTCTCTGATTTGGGGATGAACCTAGATGACCCAAAGCAAAATTATGAACTCATCCGGGTGGAGGCCTTCAATTCAGAGAAGAAGAGGAGCGGGGTTCTAATACGGAGGAAGAGTGATGGTGCTACACAGGTACACTGGAAGGGTGCTGCTGAGATGATCTTGGCCATGTGCTCACAATATTATGATAGAAGTGGAACAGTTAAAGCCATTAATGATGAAGGAAGAATAGAGCTGGGGAAACTTATTGAGAATATGGCAGCCAAAAGCTTGAGGTGCATAGCATTTGCACACGCAAACATTCCTGAAGACGATGAACCAGTTTTGGAAGAAAGTGGACTCACCTTGTTAGGGCTGGTAGGTTTGAAAGATCCATGTCGTCCTGGTGTCGGAGTAGCTGTAGAAGCTTGCATAAATGCTGGAGTAAACATCAAGATGATAACTGGAGACAACATCTTCACAGCGAAAGCTATTGCAATTGAATGCGGCATTTTGCAACCAGATGAAGATCTGAATGAGGCTGTAATAGAAGGTGTACAGTTCAGAAATTACTCGCCGGAAGAGAGAATTGCAAGGATCAATAAAATCCGTGTAATGGCCAGATCCTCACCTTTTGACAAACTTCTGATGGTACAGTGTCTAAAGCAGAATGGTCATGTTGTAGCAGTCACTGGGGACGGCACTAATGATGCACCAGCTTTAAAGGAAGCCGATATTGGACTTTCCATGGGAATCCAAGGAACTGAAGTTGCCAAGGAAAGCTCAGACATAGTCATCTTGGATGATAACTTTACCTCTGTGGTGACAGTTTTAAGGTGGGGTAGGTGTGTCTTCAACAACATTCAAAAGTTCATTCAGTTTCAGCTCACAGTGAACATCGCAGCACTAGTCATCAACTTCATCGCAGCAACATCTTCTGGCGATGTCCCACTGACAGCAGTTCAGCTCTTGTGGGTGAATCTAATAATGGATACATTTGGGGCTTTAGCTTTGGCCACTGAGCGACCTACCAACGATCTCATGACAATGCCACCTGTGGGTCGATCGAAGCCCCTTATATCCAACATCATGTGGAGGAACCTCATCGCTCAAGCCTTGTATCAGGTTGCAGTTCTACTAACCTTTCAGTTCAGGGGAAAATCTATCTTTGGTGTGGAGGAAAAGGTCAAGAACACACTCATTTTCAACACGTTTGTCTTATGCCAAGTGTTTAACGAGTTCAATGCTAGAAAACTAGAAAAGAAGAATATCTTCCAGGGACTACACAAGAACAGACTCTTCCTTGGGATCATTGCCATAACCATAGTTCTTCAAGTGGTAATGGTGGAATTCTTGAAGAGGTTTGCTGACACTCAGCGGCTGAACTGGGGACAATGGGGCACTTGTATCGGAATTGCGGCTGTGTCCTGGCCACTTGGCTGGCTAGTTAAGTTCATTCCGGCATGAAGCAATTCTCTTGTCAATCAAAGGACTTTGGCATCCTGAAAGAAACCAGTCAGCTCCAATAAGATGCTCTATTTCTTTTATCTAGGCAGTGGGAATTACAGTATATAACCTTAGTAGTTAGTGCTATTTCTTTTGTTATTCCGATGTAAAATTCCAATTTCCCTCTTTTCAATATTATCTCGTTTCTAGTTTCATTTCAAGTTTTGAATATATAAGCCTCTATGTGAACAATGAAGATATATCATGAAATTCCCTTGAATTCTAATTTTTAAGAGAAACTACATAATTCATTTCTAGCATCGAAAGAAAAGAGAAAAAACTATAAGAAGCTTAACACCACCATCCTCAACAATAAAAACCAACCCATTGATCAGTCAATAACATCTTAACTCTTCCATCTTTCACTTGTACTCTTCATCTTTCTCACCAGTCGCAACATAGCATAACTTTCAAAGAAACCTTTTGTCGTAAAATATGCAACATAAAATTACTACAGTTCACACAATCATTGGCATCCTAAGTTGTCGGTATTAAAACACGTTTGGGGTCCGTTACTCCAACAAAAAGAAAGGTGAGTCTGACAAGTTGTCGTCGCATATTTGCTTTCTCCAATGTTGCAAAACTGTACACCTATGACAGTATTGTAACTCCAGCCACAAAATTGGGTCTTACAAAGCTATCTTGTCTTAATATGAGTCAAGTATTTAACACCCTCATCAAATAAGTTCTTCATATTCCCTGGTTCTCAACTAAGCTCTTTTCAATTATAAATAGTTCAAAACTGCATGTTTCTTGTACTCTTCATTTTGCTTGAAGTACATTGTGTCCGACACATATTCATACATGGCTATGTAGATACAACCTTAGTTTAAAAAAGCACGCCTTAAGGCACAGGGCTTGTGACGCAAGCCGAATTGTGACGCAAGCCCCAATTTCGGACGCATACTGGTCTCCAACACCGACACCGAGTCCCAGTAACATAAGAAACCTTATTTATGATGCAATCCAAAGAGATAATGGGTTTATCTAATCTCAGTTTTGTTTATTTCTTCCTTTTTGAGCACAACTTTAAACACCAAATAATAAAATATATTAACTTTGTAACACTTTTAATTGCAATTATACATACAGCAAAACAGCACCAAGGCACACAGAGCAAGTGGGAGAATAAATTATTTGGATTCTTTATTTTATAGAATGAGTGAATATTTGATACACTGCCAGTATAATTTTTTTTTACACAAGCATGCTTATTTTCAAGCCGAAATCTAAATTTTAAATTTCTAATTGTATAACTCCAACCTCAAACCATAAACCCTCAATTCTAATCATGAATCCTAAATTCTAAACCCTACTACCTACACTTCTAATCCTAAACAATAACGAAACTCTAAACCTCTTAATAATCTCACTGATAGAAACTTTATTTTCTACCGCCCGTGTATAGGATAATAATCCTTATAGAATTAACAATAAACAATCTCAGAATACTATAAGCATGCAAAGACTGAAACTTGCTCCAGTTTATCAGATCAAAATCCATTAATTAAACTGAGCAAAACATATTTTATCATAAAGATTACTATTTTAATGGTGAAAATAGACAACCCTCATTAAGCAAGGAAGCATCTTTATGAAAAAAAATGAAATGGGTCAGTAAAAGACAGCAATTTTCAATTAAAAAAAAAACCTAGGATGAAACCACTGCAATATATAATTATTTTGACTAGTTGTTGAAGGACAAATCCATAAAAACATGGGGTCCAAAGCCAACAATGTAATTGAACAAAATCACAGGAAAAAAGGAAACCAAAGACAGGGAAATGGAGATAAGAGAGAGCTTTCAAGTGGGGCTGACCTTGACGAGACACTGGAGAAATTGTACTGCGAATATTTATCTCCATGAATTGAAGATTGTCCTTTTGATAAAGGCCAAATGAGTTATTTACTTTTCCTGTTAAGCAAACATCTATGGTTTCACAGAGAACTCCCATTATATATAATTTTTTTTAGAAAAAAATGGATGAAAAACACAACTTACTGTCTTAGTGTGTGGAAACTGGAAAATTCATGTAGCATTTCTTTTTCTTGATAGATAATTTGTTAATTATTTTTATTTTTTATAACCAATATATTAATTTACTAGTTCGAATTGAGTACTCGTAAAAAAGAAAAAGAAAACAAGAAATTATAACGACCAATGGGCTGGGAATTTTAGCTAATTGTTAAAAAAAATAACAGCAAAAAGACTTGTAGTTCCATTACCAGCCCAGTTGTGTTTCTTTTGGTAAGCCCAATCCTCATCGATTGATCTATAAATCTACTGGTTGAACCAAATTGAGATCATGTCTACGGTTTTTAATATTCGGGTACCGGCAATTTCGGGTATCTTAAGTTTCGGGTACTCGAGTTTTTTAGTACTAAATATATCGGTTTGTGGTCCAGCTCATAAACAGGCTTTTTAGATTAAATTTGTACAACTTTTTTTTACAATTCATACAACTTAAAGTAATTATAAAAAACACCAACGTGGTTGATACAAGTGGTAAGTAGTTTGGTATTGCTTAAGCATTTTTTGAGTTCGAAGTTTTATTATGCAGAAAATTTCCACCATAAGACTCATCCACTAAAGTCATGTGTGCGATTTAGGTCGGTCTAAATTAGCCATGAAAATACCCTAGGAAACCGGGAGAGCGACAAAAAAAGTAATTATAGAGTACAAGGTTAAATTTTATAAGTCTAAATTACATAATGAAATAATCCAAACATGAAGTTTAAATCCAAATTTCAAAATCAAAAGATAAAATTTAAAAGTCCAAACAAATACAATTAAAAATAAAACATAAAATTATGTACTCATTATGCGCATGAGGTATTTGAGAATGAGATTTATAAATTAGTATAAATATTCGGGAATGAAATATTTTAATTTTTAACTAAAAAGCCTTAATAATTTAAAAATGAAAATAAAGATAGATAATTGGGTCGAGTACCTGTATAATTCAAAAATTGTGGCTCGAACCCGACCCGTGATCCAAAGAAATTTAACGAGCCAAGTATCCGACCCAAATTTTTGTTTGAAAAATAAAAAAATACCCGTTTATTTTATCACCACATCAACGGATAATAGGTTAGGTATCCTGTGTCAGGTAATTTTAAATACACCTGAAGAGTTTGAGTTTAAAAAACACTCCTCCCATGTACTTTGCAGCGGTTACAAAGAGTTTTTTAAAGTTTTTTTTAAAAAAATTGTTAGTTTTCTTCTTCACCGGCAACGACTTTTGGCCGTTTTACTGATTTTGTAAATAAATAAAATTTATCTTTTCTTGATGAATGTTTCATTCTTAAGTTTTTTCTTGTTTTATTGCTTTGCCAGATTCATATCATATCTGTTTTTTGTGGCAATTTCTTTCGTCTGCTTTTATGACAGTTCTTTCGTCTGTTTTTATAACAGCTATAGTCTGTCTTTATGACAGTTGTCTATCTTTTGATAGTTTTGTGTTCGAATGATGAGTATCAACGAGCGTTTTGTTAGTGAAGGAGGCCGGTCTGTAGATGCTTATGATCCTCTTTTGTGGTTGTATTGTTATGCTAAGAACAAGTAGTGCAGGAATTTGCTTTCTTCATAGAGCACTCTGGTCAAAGTAGTTTGTTCACTGAATTTCATTCAGAAGATTGTTCAAGTTCTTTTTCTAAAAGTGATAGGTTTTGTATTTTAATGTCTTTCACACATCTTAAAATTTTATTGTATTTATTTTTAGGCATTAATCTTTCAATGTTTGAGATGTGATTCATTTGTAATTCTTTCACTTAGAATATAATTCAATATTTCAAAAAAAAAATACACCTACCTCATCGGAGGCCTCGACGACTTACTCCAAGGCAGGTAAGGAAATTAATTTTAATGGGTAATTTAATGGGAATTTATATTTGACAAACTAATAGTAATATTATATAATTTTTATATGCTGTGAGTGAACTAAATGATAAATCGATACATCAATTGGTTATTGAAGCCAAACCATTAAAAGGGCATCTATCCGTGGGATTTTTGGAATTTGTGAGAGATTGTACTCATTAATATATTTTTATCCATCAGGGGATTGTTTTGTTTGAGATTGTTTTACACCTTTGAGTGTTAGTTGGAAAAAGGAGTTTGAAGAGTGAATTAATTTTAAAATTATTTGGATGTGACTGTAATTATTTTAAGTTTTTTTCCGATAAAAGTATGATTTTATTGAGAGGAATTATATAGGCCACTGCCTCACTTGACACCACCTGCATGCATCATGCACAAACAACCCCAAATTAAGATAGACTAGTTTTAAATCAAGATATTTAATTTTAAAATTATCTGGGATTTTATGAGGGTGAAGTGTACTTGGTGTTTAGGAGAGCGACGGATCATAGTTAAACTCGATAACCTCGAGGTGGTATGTTTGCTCCAAGCCAAGGTTACAACATATTTTTCTCTTGCTCCAACGTAGTTGGAAGATCACCTTTGAATATGTGTTTCGAGAAGATAATAAACTTGTCGATTGAATAACAAAGTTAGTGTGGATTGAGGACTTAGAGTGTCACTTTTTTCGTGCTTTACCAGATAAGATCTTAACTTACATAAGAATTGTAATAATTAAGGACTTCTAGATCTCTAAGTTGCAATGTGTTTGTTTCTTTATTCATAAAAAAGCACAAATACTAACCAAGTCATTATAACCAACGATGTTTCTGTTCTTTTATTTTTTGTATCTTGATTTTTTTTTTTCATCTAATACATGAGAACTCGTGTTTTTAAAAACTGAAATTCATAAAAGAAGATTTGTCATCGATTACCAACAATGCAGCACAAGTATTGGAAACTTTCAACGAAGATCAAAAGCCGATGAAAGCCTAGAATCAAATTCCGGTCTAGTTTATTCTCGAATCATCCATGAATACATATTTATGATTAGAATTACTAAATATGTCAACAAATGGTCTGAATTAGATGGAACGACTGATTGATTGCATTTGTAACTTGTATTATTTGATCGTATTCACTCCGTCTACCGAATGTAACATCTCCGATCGAGTAAGTCTTTGGATCGAGTAGTGTTGTTAAATAGGGACAGACCTGAACCCTGAAATGGACCCTATGGAAGATACAATAAAAATATGCACACATTTTTGGGCTCAAATCCAAACTTCAAAGGTAGTAAAACAAAAGGAAACCCTAGCAAGAAGAGTAGTCACTTAGCTCCTCGCTTCGCATAGTCTCACATTGTTAATGGTTTTTTCAGACATGAGGAGTAGACAAAAGCTGCTTCAAAACAATGAAAAAAACACGTGTAATATCTAAAAAGTCCAACAATATGAAATCATGGCTTATTGTATACATGCACTGCATGGTTGGTAAGGAAATTCCAGAAATTAGGCAGTGCCATGACAATCAGGGCGTACAAAGTTGACTAATCTCTCTATTCCAGTAACATTTTTTAGAACATGGGATATCTATTGAGAAAGAAAAGAAAAGAAATATAGAAATTTGATGTTTCTTTTTCTCCAGAAAAGCCTATTTCCTTGGACCACAAAGAGACTGAGAGTTAATCTTTACTCACGAGTGTTGCAGACTTGCAGTAGAGGATTGACCCTTATCAAACTATGGTTCACTTATAAAAGATAATGTCCGTTTTATCGTTTATATTCGGTGATGTCATCTTCAAGATTCAAACACAAATTTTCATCCGTGTTTTCTAATCTCCAAGGTTCATATAAAACTTGCTTCCAGCCTTACTGGTGTTCTACCATCAATCGGAGAGAAATCTTGACATTTCTACAAAAAAAAAGAAAAAATCAAATATGGAAAAAAATTGTACTCATAATCTATCATAGAGGATTTGTCCTCTAAAATTTTTACCCCTTTTGGGGAATTATTTATTTAGAATAAAATTCAATCGGCTTAGCAAAAAAAAAAAAAAAACATAAAATTGACACAAAATATAGTATTGGGGTTTATGGTTATTGCTTCAACTCTTTTCTTCACCCCTTCAAGTATTCTTGTCAACATAACGGAATACGAGTTTATGATCATTCGAGGACACCAAAATTACATAAGAAAACTCGAACATACTCATGTAGAACACATATTCATGTTTGATATTTTCACCCGAGTCCAAACAACATAGCGAAGGAATCTGGTCGTTTAAACCCTAACACACATCCCAATATACGATCCTTCCAATGACACAGGGAAGAAGAACAATTCTTAATGTACAATCAAAACATTAACAACAAATTCTACAAATGAAGCATATGTATTATAGAAGAACAATAGCCGAAATCTTACAAGTTTTCCGAAAGAAAAATCATAAAAAAGGAAGAAACCAAGAAATTAAACACACCTTTTTCGAGCCGAAGAGGGGAGATAGGGTTTTGTTTATTAGGGTTTTCTTTATGCTACCATGAACAGATGAAGCTGCCATACGATCTAGTCTTTCTTTCTCGTTGAAAGATAAAGCTAAAAGAGGGATAGCTAGATCATGCTGGCAGCTTCAACTATCTGTGGTGCATGATAAATGTATCGAGACTATATATTTTCAGGGCCGCCTTTCATATGAATATGCTGAAACTCCAAACCCTTTTATTTTCTTTGTTTTTTCGTCTAATTTGAAAGACTTCTTTGATATAAGAAGGGAAATGAGAGGATATAAATAGCAAGGGGGCTTCAGTTTTTTTTTATGATATCTGTCTCTACCTTTTCCCTAGGCTACTTCCTTTCTAATCTTTCTTTGTCTTACATATGATTGGCTAGGCTGCCATGTTATCCCTTCACGTTTTTATAGCCCTTTATATGTTCCAATAAAGCAATGAAAAATAATCATTAGTACAGGTGATATAAAAATTATAGATGAAACATATAAAATGGTACAAAAAAGAGACAAGCGTGTTGTATTCAGCTAGTACTAGCATTTTAAACTTATAGTTATTAATTTTTAAAAATAAAGAATGCCACATTAAACTCGAAATCATTTGTCAATTAAGAATGTTTGTTCTCTTCTTTCCCAAAAAACATGTTTTCATGAACATAAGAACCTCTTGTCCTTTCTGATGTAGGATAAGTGTTGTATGCCTCTCTTTTAAAGCATGTACATGGCATTTTTCACTATCTAATCTCGTGACGTTCTTGCTACGGGTCGCTATAATGATTGATCCATCCTTTTTATCTTAAATAAATGATACTTGTCTTTCCCTTTGGAGTGCGAGATATGATATTTTTCACCACTTGATCTCATTTGTAGAATTCGAAAAATGTGATGCAATCCAAACTTACCAATTTAAATCCACAATTAATATGTTACACCCAATGACGAAGCTACTATATAGCTTAGGAGTAACTGCCCCAAATTTTACCTTAAATTTTAATTTATTTAGACTTTGTCTCTTCATTTTTGTGATAATTTATACTTTATCCCCTTAAGTTTGATTTTTGACTTCATCCTTTTACATCTCATGACTTGGAGTGATCTTTGGGGAGCGAAGGCCGAAGAGAGTAGGAAACTGGTGAAGGAAAGATCATTGGAACAAGAAAACAAGAGATGGGGGGGGGGCTAAGGGAGAGAAAGGTGGTCCCAAAGGGAGATGAAACCAAATTGAATATTGGTTTGGGCAGGGCGACCAGCTCCACATGCAGACAGGTGAGTGAGAGTTTCTAAAATTTTCCAAAGAGGCTCTATTGCTTTTATAACTTTAGTTGGATGTACCCTTTCACCCCCTCTCTCTTTATCCTTGTTTTATGTTTGTGTAAGGTTGGCATCAGCCATGAAAAAGATTAGAGCATAAAACACAGAGAGGCGTGTTATGGGGGACCAGCTTTGCAATTGCATGCCTTCTTCATACATGTTTGCATAAGGTTCACACAATAAAGCAAAAAGCAAGGCACAATAAACAACATCATCTCAATACCTAACTTTATATGTTTTTCCTTCTTTGGTTAAATATCAGACCGTCCATTGCTAATTGGTTTCAATTTGGATACTCAACATAAGGCGCGGAATCAGGATTGGGGTTGAGAGACAACATAAATGTTGAAAAGTGGGAGGGGTACATTCATAATTTATCATGTTTTAAAATATATACAAAATCAAAGTAAAAAATTTCTCATACATGGGGCACGAGTCCTTCCCATAACTCATGTGGGTCCGTCTCTGCTTAAGATATACCAACACTCGAAGTAAAATTATATGTCGCGGTGAGTCGAGTCCATCTAACAATTTATCCTCTTTATATATGATGAGATCTGTTAAAATGATTTTATCTCGCATCGATTAATCTTAAGTTGATGTTTTAAGTTATAAAAAATTATGCATCTCTTTGAGTATTTTGGTATTGAGGTAGCTAGTGCATTGATTCAATTGTTTAGAACTTTAGCTTTATCTTTTGATTAAGGATGCCAATCTGTAAAAGGAAAGGAGATCCATCAACAAAATATGAGGTTAGTTCAAGTGGTAAGCAATTCAGTATCGTTTAAATAAGTCTTGAGTTTGAGGTCTTGCGTATGTAGAAAATTTTTGTTGAGAAATTTATCCACTAAAACTAAATATACAATGCGAGTCGATTAATCAGAATAAAATCACAAGAATAAAGAGGGCAAAAAAAAAAAAAAGAGTAATCAATATAGGGCTTTAAAGATAGCATGTGATGGAAAATTAGGTAATTTGTAAGGCGAAAAGTACACATCCACTCCACTTGCTCAATCGATTTAAACCAATGCCGCCTGATGTAAGCGTGGCATCTGTTCTATTTTGAAAACAAGTCAGTGGCTTCATTTTTCAATCCTTTTTCTTTTAGTAATAATGATAAATTTAATCGTTTCATTTTTCAATCCTTTTTGTACTTTCAAAAAAAACTTTTTTATGTAATTTAGTTTTTATCTTTTTTTACAAATTTATTTAATAAAAATACTAAAATGCTTTAAATATGACATGACATGATATATTTTATACTATTTTTTAAACAATTATTTTTTAAAATATTTTATAAATTTTAAATTATTTGATGACGTGACATATGAACAAATAATATCACATCAACGTGAAATATAAATTGATACCAAGTATTGAGTGCAATGACCAGATATATTACTAAGAAGGAAAACTAATAATTAGAATATAAACAAAAATCCGATCATTTGTCTACCAAAAGTTGCTCTTGATTTGGATTTTTTTATTGTTTTAAACATTTTAGTTTTAGTCTGTGATTTTTTGGCGATAGTTTTTTCAGGACAGAGACAGACGCAAAATTTTATATTAGGAGATAAACTTATAAAGTTTTATAGGGCAAAAATAAATTTTTAATAGATACATAAATTTTTTAAAAAAACTTTAAATTACGTACAAATTTCAAATTTTCAAAGAAAGCGACCGTTGTCTTGGTCCATCCCTGCACGAGAGTAACTCAATTATGATGCAATCTACCTACTCACAACTCGATTAAAACTAAAACGTTTATTCATCAAGCTACTGGTACTCGAGTTAAAAAAAAAAAAAAATCGTTACAAATTGAAACTTGCGTTCTATTTATTATCCAGCCCAACTCAAACAATTCGAGTTATAAATTGAACCAAGACCGAGTAATTTCGAGGGTATATTACACTATAGGTCATCTATTTATTAGTAACAAGTTTACAAATGAGTTATTGTATTTCAAAAGTCACAAATGGTCACTCAGTTTATCAATTATAACAACCAGATCACAGTGTCGTTAACAATGTAACGAGTAACAATCAAATTATTTGTTGCTAACTATGTAATGTAACGAGTAACAATCAAATTACTTTGTTGCTAACTATGTAACGGACCTTTAACTTTTTAGTTACACATGAAAAATGGAACTTGATTGAATCTGACCTGGGTCTAAGCCAAACTTGAAACTAGCAATGTATTCACTCGACTCGGCTCAACTCAATTAGTCGATAATTAAAGTGTCATATTGAACAGCAGTGGTAAATATCATAAAATATGAATCAGAGAACACTACGCAACATGCAAACAAATCTCTATTCCATGCACAAAGCTCAGTTCACTATATATAAATGAACATTAATTCTCTCTAAGGTACTATTCCACGGACATTTCATTGGGCCAATAATTTGTCATCAGTTCCTCAATTATAATCTTCAATGCTGGAGCACTCACCCCGCATTTCTGATCGGCGAAACAAGATTTGCCTTCTTCAGCTGCCTTGCAAAGCTGTGGATCTAATGGAACCTTACCGAGGAATGGTACTCCCATCTCACTGCACATTTTTTCTGCACCACCACCGCTGCTATCAAAAACTTCACTGGCTGCAATGAGATCTAGCATTTCTGGTGCTTTCTCCCTCATATACGCTACAACCTTCTCAGTAACATCTGTGCGTTCACCGGTCTCTGTCATCCTCAAAAACCTGAAATCCGTCAATGACTGACACAAACCACTCATGTTCTCGACAACACCAAGAACCGGCACTCCAACCTTTTTGCAGAAATTAACTTCTTTACGCACATCGATCAAAGAGACTTGCTGTGGGGTAGTCACTATGATTGCTCCATCGATTCCAGTAGCTTGAAGGAATTGGACAATTGAGATGTGCTCATCAGAGGTCCCAGGTGGGGCATCAACAACCAGAAAATCGAGTTCTCCCCAATATACATCCTTAAGGAATTGCTTGATGAGCCCATTTTTACGTGGTCCTCTCCAAATAACAGCTTCATCAGGGTCAGGAAGCATGAACCCAATCGACATGACCCCAAGGTTAGATTCAATATAGACAGGAGACCACCCAAGGTTGCTCTGGTGAATGTCTTGACCCTCTAGACCAAGCATCTTCGGAATGCTTGGGCCACATATATCAATGTCCAGGAGACCCACCTGGAAATCCTTAGCAGCTAGTGCAAATGAGAGCTGTGCAGAGAATGTGCTTTTGCCAACTCCTCCTTTCCCTGATAAAATCAGTATCTTATGCTTAACAGTAGCCATTCTTTCCGCGATTGCAACCAAGTCTGCAAAACATTACAAGTTAAACATTATGCCAGATAACATTAGCTAATCATGAATGAACCATAACAAAAGAAAACCACCGACAGTTTAGGCAATTGCGTGCAAGCTTCTTAACACAGATCGTTATGGAAATTGAAAGACGAAGAATGGAAACCAAAGTCATAGGAAAGGAGGTGTTCGTAAAAAGCAAGCACGAATCAACATCCTCTCCCCTACCCCATTCCATCACCAGTTGAAAGGAGGGTAAAAACACTTAGAAAGAAAAGCCTTGAAAAGAGACGGATCATCAACCATTGCTTTATGTCGGTAAGTCCTAATCATAGCAATTGTAAAATTTGAAAGACCCCTAAGCATAGAGATGCAAATACTACGAAAGTTCAATAAGAAAAACACAACTTTGCTCCTTTCATTACCAGATACATGACATTCATGCAAATCTCCACTTTGTTTAGCAACAATAGCACATTCCCATGTTTATCGCTAATATATATAACACATGAGATCATGGAAGACTTATTCATCATCAATGTCACCAAGAAACAGAACATTAATGCAGAGCCGCAAGCCAAGAATCATGATTAATCTGCCCTAAACATAAATAATCCAACCTTCCTTTTCATAAACCTATTTAAATATACTAACAAATTCGTGTCAATATACAAGCACAGACACACACGCTAACAAATTGCTCAAATACACACTTCAAATAAAAAAAAGTTAGAAATTTAGATACTCTAACATGCATTTTGGCGCAGTTCAAGATCGTATACTCTTCAATATAGATTCAAGTGCTACTATAAAGCTTTTAAATGGTAAAAAAGGGGAAATATCGAACCAGGATCAGGGCCCTTAGGGGCAGTGGCACAAGCTTCTTGATTAGGGCAACCTTGGCAAGCATCGGATTTACCTGCCGCCTCTGAGCTAGGACCCGGGCAATCTGAAGAGAAGTTCAGGAAAAGTATTACCTAATATAGGGCAGAAAACACATAATCAAGAAAATAAAGAAGACCCAACAAGGGAAAGGGGGGACAAACATACGTTCATTGGCATTTTCTGGGATTTCTCCGTTCTCCATAGCTGATGACTTTGTTCGAAGAGAAACGCTGTTAAACAGAGAGAGGAGCACCCGCTGTTCTCTACTAGCGAAAGTAGGGATGAAAAACAGGTCGGGTGAGGTAGAGTCAAATAAAATACATGTTATTTTATGTTGATTTGATATTTTGACTAGATTTAGGTGGGGTGTAAGTCAATTTTAGGTCGTGTTAGTTTAAGATAGGATTCATTTAGGGTCAGGTTTATTTTAGGCTAGATCAAAACGGTTCGGATCTAAATTAGTTAATTAACAGGTTAATTCAGACTCGAGTAGACTTCAGGTCGGGTTTATTTCATGTCGGGTTCATTTTAGGTCGATTTAATTTTAGGTCGGATTCATTTCAAGTCGATTTTACTTCAATTTGGGTTAATTTGGGTTTCGAATTCGTATTAAGTTTGAGTTTAATACAAATAGTAGATAGACTTTGGGTAGGGTCATTTCGAGTGAATTATTTAACGCCTTTCACGAACACGAATCACATTAAAAATAAATATTAGACAATATAATGAAAAAAATATCATCATATTAAAAATATTAGAGTAAATTATAAAAAAATAGAAATTTATAAGGGTCAATTTTGGTGAAAAATAAAATTTTCAGGACTAACATGAACAAAAATATCTTCATATTAAAAGTATTGGACTAAATTATAAAAAAATGAATAGGGGTAAATTTGGAATAAAAATAAAGTTTTAAGGACTATAATGAACAAAAATATCATCATATTAAAAACATTGGACTAAATAAAAAAATGAATAGGGGTGGTCAAGTTAGAGTAAAAATTAAACTTTAGCTACTAAAATAAACAAAAACGTTATTGGACTAAATTGCCAAAAATATAAATAAATGTGGGACAATTTTGACTAAAATTTAAACTGTATGACTAGAATAAACAAAAATATTATTCGACTAAATTACCAAAATAGAAATATATATGAGTCAATTTCGGCTAAAAATAAACTTTTAGGGATTATAATGAACAAAAATATCATCATATTAAAAATATTGGACTATATTAGAAAATTTTCAAATAAATAGGGGTCAATTCGAATTGTAAAACCCATATTTGATTTTGCTATAACAAATTGTTTAAGGGCCAAATTGCAAAAGTAAATAAATTTTTAAGTACTCAAAAGTCTTACAAAAATGACAAGCATTCGAACCAAAATTGTTTTCTAAGTCAAAAACCTTAAACCCAATAAAATTTTCTAAGTGTTTCAAAGCCAAATTAGGCATTTACGCTCGGGCGAATCGATACGCCTTAAGCGTACCGATACAATTTTTTAACACTGAAATTTTAATCGACAAAAGTGTACCAAAACGGTTATCCCCGTATCGATACGAATTTTAATCTGTGCTTGCAAATAGGATTTAGTGTTTCGATACGGTTGTCCTTGTATCAATTCGATATTTCATATGGGTTTAAGATTTTACTTCAGACAAAAGTGTACCGAAACGGTTATCCCCGTATCGATACGAATTTTAATCTGTGCTTGCAAATAGGATTTAGTGTTTCGATACGGTTGTCCTTGTATCAATTCGATATTTCATATGGGTTTAAGATTTTACTTCAGAGTACCGATACGGCTCACACTGTATCGATACGGTTTGATCGGATTTACAAATCTTGGCATTTAATTTTATAATTGTTGCTTGTCAGTTATTAGAATCAGTATTTTTAAATGACCGTTGAACCTTATCGGTACGCCCTAGTAGCGTACCGATACCATTTTTGCAAAACTTTCACCAAGGATTCCAGTGAGCAAATCCCGTACCGATACGGTCACTCCGTAGCGATACGCCCTTCTTTTAACACTATGACTATACCGATACGCGTCCCCGCTTTTCAATACGCCCCCTGTATTTTGTACAAAAAAGCTCTTTTATTTTGAGACAGATATCGATACAGACCTTCTTGTACCGATACAATTGGTTGGTGAAGAGCATTTATTGCGGGAAAAATACAGCCCAACGGCTCTATTGATGATCTCAACCACCCAAACGGCTAGAAATCAATGAAGTGGTATAAAGGCAAGCCTCAAAAGCAGCAACAACAACTATTGAAAGATTTTACGACATCCAAGCACAAATCCAATTCCTTTGAGTTCTTAGAGGCAAATCTTGTAACCCCCACTTGTGTATTTTTATTGTATCCATTTATTTCAAGCTTGTGGAGTGTTTGTTTGTAATTGGGCAACAAATCAATCGATTGAGAGGTATTTTTCAGTTTGCCAAATCTTCTTTGTAAGAGAGAGAGTCTTGATAAAACTTTAGGTAAAAAGTTTAATCGAATTGTAAGGTTTCCTCCTAATCCGAGAAAAGGGAAAGAATTTCTAGTGGAAATTGGTTCAAAATCTTTAGTGGGAGCTAAGGTAGTAGATGTAGAGATTGTTCGAATCTTGAACCACTATAAATCACGTGTTCTTCATTTTTATCATTTCAATTTCCTCCTTCCAATTTCTAAAAGCCAATTCACCCCTATTGGCTATTTACCCATCGATTGATCCACACAACAATTGGTATTAGTGCCTAATTCTTTGAAGGACTTACATCCACAAGAGGCGATCCTAGAAGTGTTTCATTCGACCATCAATCAAGCCATGACGTCTATATCCGGCCAAAACTTGTACGAGTCTCAATCCATCAGCAAACCACCATTCTTCAATGTGGATAATTATCCTTATTGAAAGAATAGGATGGGGCTCTTCATCAAATCAAATGACTACACCTTTTGGGATGTAGTGGAAGACGAGCCAACAATCCTAATAAAGAGAGATAAAGAAGGAATACTCATTCTTAAGACAAAGATGGAGATGACCGATAAAGATCGAAGGAGACTGTCACATCCCTAAAACTGGCCTAGTCAGAATTTAGTTCCGGTAACCAAAAATTTTGTACTAGATATGCTCGAAAATGTAACCCTTTCAATCATTGTACCCAATTTTATAACAATGAAAGTTAGTTGAACTTAATTTAAGTTGTGGGGACCTTCTTGTAAGAAATTTAAAGCTAAAAATGTTGGTTTTGGGCTTGGCATATCGATACATCAAGACCTGTATCGATACAGTTTGACTAGGTATTTCAATACAGCAAGACCTGTATCGGTACGACCTAACTGTCATAAAGAACTTACCTGTTTTAGCCTAGCCGTATCGATACGGCTATAGGGCGTATCAATACGAGTCCCTTATTCGAAGCTATTTTAGTGGTCAAATTAAAAGAAATGGAAAGCAATGTGTTGATTCTCCTCATTGGTTGCCTACCCCACGTGATTGGGTTACCTTTCGTGCTGAAAAGATGATAGTTTGATATCTTTAATTCATGAAATGATATTTAATTGGGTTAAGCAACCCCTTGCCTAAGGGAAACTTTCCCAATGGCTAGAAGAGAGGTGGAAAATGATTAAGAGAAATTAAGTAGTTTTAAATGGGTAAAGAAAGCTTTAGCCTTGTTATGCATCTCCCAAAACATAAATTCACATTGATCGTCTTGAAAGGAAGCAAACACCTCCATTGTCATCCCTAACCTTAAGCTCAAGCACACATTTCCCTATTCGAGACCCTTAAGTTTAAGTTTTCTTCGATCCGATAACTCCGTTATATAACCATCGATTGGGTAAGTGAAAGCCCTCAATCAATTAGCAAATTCCATGAATATTTGGAGTTTAATTTCAAGTCAAATTACTAAGCCTAATCCTTGAAAAGAGTGTGATGTTGTTATGTTGATTATAATAATTCCTTGTATTTCTTCCTAGCTTGAAAATTGGAAGGAAACAATCTGTCATCTTCAACGAAGCA